>CM057348.1:533619868-534219868 GCA_030015575.1 Agapanthus africanus | reverse complement strand
CCATCAAATGGGTCAAGAACCGTATACGCTAGTCTACTCTGGAATATCACCAATGGATATGGGATCATCCATCGCCCATCAAATGGGTCAAGAACCGTATACGCTAGTCTACTCTGGAATATCGATGCCCCGTCTCGATACACCCTCGACTAGGAACATTTAAAGGATGGACTTATGGACTACTCTGGCCCTACTAGTATGATCTCCATCATAGTCCTGGTAGGTAAGTCCACATCCTAAGGGCTTTATCAACATGTAACAGAGAGATGATACAAGTAGACATGTTAAGATAAAGAGTAACCAGACAGCATACTATCTTGTCGAGCAAGAAAGTCCTCCCTATATATGTCCAAGCATCCACTATAATATACAATTATGTACAATAATGGCCTCTAGGCATACATACAACTAACATGGTCTAGGGACATAGTGGTCCAGTTTAGGGACATAGTGGTCCATTTCCAGTTTAGGGACATAGTGGTCCAACATTCCCATTTTGGGGACGAAAATTGGTTTCAAGGACGCATAAGTCCATGAGTTTAAGGACCCCACAGTCCGTATTAACGTGTAGTTGTCGGGACGTGTCACCTCTCTGACGACGTTGAAGGATTACAACGACAGATATTAGAGGAGTTCAGAGATGTACTCTTGAACCAATGAGTTGGTTGAAAGAGCAGATGTGCTCAGTTCAAGATGATTTGAGGACTTATGGCCAGTTTGGGCTAAGTCCAATTATGTTTGAAATATTGGCCCTTTGGACCATTAGACATTTGTCTGGGTTCAGCCCCTCATCATTTAGCAGTGCTAAACAGAGGTTTAGGGGCTCTGACAACATTTTGTCTTTTGATTTCCTCATTTTTGGGATTCATTTGGAGGAGGGACTTTTGCCTCTGGAAAATTAGCCAGTTTGACTAAAAGTAGTGTTAAACACTAGAGAATAACAGTGTTAAACACTGGAGATAGAACTCTCAAATCAGTGTTAAACACTAAAAGACAATCAGTGTTAAACACTGGAAATATAATCTTCAATTTAGTGTTAAACACTAGAAACAATCAGTGTTAAACACTGGAAATACAATCCCCAAATTAGTGTTAAACACTAAAGACAGAGGGGTCACGTGTGGACACGTGAGAGCGCCCAAAAGTGGGACCAGATCCCTTTTCTTCGTTATGCAATTAAGTGTTAAACACTTCTTCATCTTTTGAGCACCACGTGTTGACACGTGATGGAGATTTATGCACTGACTATTTAAAGCACTCGCTAAGGGGTCACGTGGGGACACGTGAGAGCGCCCAAAACTCATATTTCCTTTTCTTTTTCTTTCTGTGTTTTGTAGGTCACGTGGGAGCACGTGAGGCATTGCCTCAAAGCTTCTTTTCTTCAGGGATCTCTTCAGGGGTCATGTAGGGACACGTGACCTTGGTCTTTTGCATGCATGGAGATCTTTCAAGTCTCTTTTTTAAGAATTAAATTCTCTGTAGGGTTAAACCCTAATTTTGTTTTGGAGGAATTAAATTCCTATTGTGAAAGAATTAAATTCTTATTTAGGGTAAAACCCTAATTTTATCTCAAACGAATTAAATTCCTGTAATTCTGTGAGAATTAAATTCTCAAAACTCAATTCCTCCTCTATATTTTAGATCTGTATGGCAGGATCTCAACCCAATGAGAATTAAATTCTCAATTCATGGGGAGATGTGCACTTTGCAGATCCTCAACCAGATAAAGAACTAAGTTCTTTTTTGTATAAGAGTTAAACTCTTGGATTGAGAATTAAATTCTCTTTTTAAAGTTTTGATTCCCTTTCTTTTCTCACCTAGGGTTTTCTTTGTTGAGAATTAAATTCTCCTCTCTTTGTTCTTCTCTCCAAAAAGTAGATCCCTCCTCTTCTTTTCTTGGCTCCTATTTATAGGAGAAGGAAAAGAATCAATTTGTGCAGCAAATCTCTCATTGAAAGATTTGATTTGTTTTCATATTTAATATGAGCCTTTAGATCATTCAGTGAATTTTATTCACCGTTGGATTTTAAATCCAAAAATATTCTGTTTGTTATTTTCGGTGAGATTTAGGGGAAATCTTTCCTTGTCTAAGATTTTTCCATAAATTGGTGATTTTTAATCACCCTTGGATTTTTAATCCAACGGTCCCCATAATCCTTTTCCATTTGGAAAGATTTAGAAGCTTTTAGAATTTAATTCTATTAAACTGTAAGGCTTTCGAAGCCAGTCACGTGCTGACACGTGACCCTTGGTTACGTGTGAGCACGTGACCCCCAGTTGAGTCCTTTTCTCAACGTTTATTTATGCTTCAGTTTTAACCATCACGTGTCAACACGTGACCATTGGTCACGTGTGAGCACGTGATACCTCATTGAGGTATTTCCTTCAGCTATTTGTTTTTATTTCTGTTTTAACTATCACGTGTCAACATGTGACCATTGGTCACGTGTGAGCACGTGACCCCCAATTGGGTCGTTCTTCAGCCGTTTGTTTTTATTCATGTTTTAACTATCACGTGTCAACACGTGACCATTGGTCACGTGTGAGCACGTGACCCCTCATTGAGGTAATTCCAGATTTTTAACCAGGGAACAGTGCATAGCATATTTGCTCATAACTTTTGATCCCGGATGAATTATGAAGCCCATAATATATCAAATCGAAGGGTTTTTCGAGATGCCTCCAATACCATTAGAATTTAATAGTTCCTCCTTCGGGAGTTTATAAAAATATAGGCCGGAAGATACTGGTTCGCATTTCCTTAAGCGTATCGCTGTTATTTGATACCTTGGACTCTTTTGCGCGGAAATTTTTGGCGGGTGTAAATACACGGTAGCGCCCCGGCCGTCTAACAGACGCCAAATGCGGAACAAAAACTTTTTAACTGGCGCTATCATATACTAAAACCCGGATCTGCCATTAAAGCTAAACTAACAAACTACAAAGTGGGTAGAAATATTATACTGAACGATCCGAATCTGTTCCCCTCCAAATGGCGGCCAAGACATGGACTTCTTGCCTGAGATTCAGGGCAGATGCTATTTAGTTTTATCCGTCCTCCTCTCCGAAGATGCCAAGTTGATTTATGGCACCGTGTATCAGAGGTTTGGACGGATGCGGCCGATGTAGCAGATTTCGTCAGATTCCCCCTCGCTCGAAGGGTTTTTGATTGTGGGGACGCTCTTCCCTGCAGTCGCAAGCCCCTGCAGTTAATTACGCTACTACATCGCGGTAACAAGTTTCTCCTTCTCCAGAATTTCACTTCGTGTCGTGGGTGTTTGTTTTGTTTGTGGTTGCCCGTGGATTGTATACGGAGACCAATTTATGTCGTCGCCCGTAGGACGTGGATTAGTCCAGATCCGTATTTTCTTAGATTTGGGTTTGGGTTTTGGTTTAAGAATACGCTAGCCGTATTTAAGGCTAAGATCAACTTAAACGTTTGTTAAGGATACGTTAACCCAATTTGAGACTAAGATCAACTTAACGGGATCGTTTAGATCCAACAAAAGAGCATTTAGGGCTCTATTGTTCCAGTTTAGGGACGTAGTGGTCCATAGGTAGTTTAAGGACATTGCGGTCCGTTGCCAGTTTAGGGATATAGGGGTCTATCGTTCCCGTTTTAGGGACGGATATTAGTTTAAGGACGCATAAGTACATGGGCTTAAGGACCCCACAGTCTGTATGGTTGTGTTTAAGGACGCATTAGTCCATTAGTTTAAGGATGCATAAGTCCGTGGGTTTAAGGACTCCACAGTCCGTGTCGATGTGTGGTTGTCGAGACCCGTCACCTCTCTGATGTCGTTGAAGGATTACAACGATAGGTGTCAGAGGAGTTCAGAGATGCACCCTTGAACCGGATGTAAATTGATTTAAGAGAGTAATCTTGCTCAGTCAATTTAATTTGAGGACTTACGGCCATGATTGGGCTAAGTCCAGTTGAGAATATTCAACGTTTTTATCTTTGGCCTATTAGGCCTGTGCTAGGGCTTTGCCCTTGTTTAATAATGCACCGCATTTTATTCTGGCCTGCTAGGCCTTTTTGATTTGGGCTCAGTCCCTGTGTAAATGATGCAGAGCATCTGTTTTGGTTTGGGCTCTGCCCCTTTTTAAAATAATGCATTGCATTTTATTTGGCCTGTTAGGCCTCTTTTAATTGGGCTTGGCCCTTCTGCAGTGCATTAATTACTTGACAGTGGATTGTCAGGCGCTTGGCGCCAATTACTGAGCGCAAGAGCTTGTCGTGGTGACACGTGTCACACTCTGATGAGCGCAGTGCGCTGCGCTGTTACGCTACTGACACGTGGTGCGCTCTAGTGAGTTGCGCCAACTTTAAAGAGCAATACTCTATTTTTAAAAGCGCATACCGCAAGTGGTTCTGGAGCTGACACGTGGCGCTCTCTGGTGGCTTCCGCCAACCCAGGAGCACAACAGTGCAGTTTTTGCAAGTGCAAATCACTATTTTCAATAACTTGAGAATCTTTAAGATTTCAGAGCCAATGGTTCATAAAAAAGTGCAAGGCACTGTTATTATTTATTTTTTATTCAAGATCATTGATCTTGTTCTTAGATCAATAATCTATTCAGAAGAAGTTCTTCTCTTTTTAAAGGTTTTTACCTTCTTTCCCTTCTTGAGTTCTTCTCACAATTCTTCAGAGTTCTCTCTGTTTTGTTGTTTTTGAAGTTCTTCTCCCCCTATTGAATTGGGGTCTAGGGGCCTTTATATAGTGCCCATTAATTTGTTAAATTTGTTAAAGAGATCATTCTTTGAGTGATTTGGGGAATTTTCCCCACCGTTGGATCTTTGATCCAAGGGCTTCTGTTTTACAGAAGACAATCTTCTTATTTTAACAAGAACAGAAAGATCTTACTGGAATTTTAATTCTGTTTGGCATAGATGCACCAGCGCTCAACACGTGTCGCGCAGCGCAGAGCGCAGCGCGACCGCGCTAGCGCAACTGCGCTGCCACGTGTCACGCAGCGCAGAGCGCAGATCATCTGAAGCGTTTCTTCTTTTAATTTTGTTTTAAATAGAGCCTTGCTCTGATTGGGTGCGCTGCCTTGGACGCTATGCTGACGTATCAGCTTTTGACACGTGGCGCGTTGCGCGTAGCGTAAGAGATTTGAAGCGTTGCTTCAATTTTTGAATTTTTGAAATTCAAACAGAGCTTTGCTCTGATTGGGGGAAACAGAGTCCTTCGGCCTTCAACCATCATCCCACGCTTTGTTGCGGCTGCTCCGATCTCCTGAATCTCCAGTCTTCTCGTCCAGGTGGCACCACGTCGACGGATCTTTAAATGGGCTCCCGCCTCTGAACCGAGGAAACTCGATCATCAAGATTGCTAAAAGAGATGACCAAGATTGATGTAGAGAATGAGTAGAACACTTTATCTCGTTATGTCCAAAGCTATGGACGAACGGTTATTGAAGTTGCCTTTTGGATCAAAATGAAATGAGAAACTATGCTATCTAATTTCCATGAATCCATAACCTTAATCATTTTTCCAAAACCAACCATAATTCTATCAAGAGGGGGCCGGGCACATATATGAGCAAGGGGGTGAGTGTAGGAGGAGGGAGAGTGACCATTAGCGTTAAAGAGAAGAGTGTGTCATCTAACACCTTGCACAAAACATTAATACAAACAAATGATTCATCTAACCTAGTCATCAACACATTAAATGAACAATTATTGCACTAATGACTCACTAGCCTAGTCACCATCTAGAATCTTCTAGAACCACGACTCACCCTCATGACTCACCCTAGTGACGAAAAGATAAATCCGTATTAAACCGAATGTTACATACGGATGATAGAAAACTGAAAACTGGCAACTTCCAAAAGCGATCCTGAAACGAATTTCAGGATAACCCCGTAATGGTATAAACATACCCGCATTTGTATTACGACCGAATACAAATGCAACTGAGACAAAGATATTATATCTACACAGTATAATACTCGGATCCGGCTTAAACCAAAGCCCACCAGTATTATCTGCTCGAAATATGACACGTGCGTAAACGCACGTGCATTTTCCGAACCCTGCCATAAAACCATACGGCCTCTACAACATTTCGCCCGAACTTGGGAAACTGTCTGTGGGGGACTCTAATGACTCATCAACACACTGGCACTGGGTATAACCACTAGCACGTCAGAGGTACTAGATGTACGTAACGGTTGCCTATGTATTTATCGGAAGGGAAGCTGACGAGAGAACTCATCCAGAAGCCCTACTGAGCCTGACAGTGACAATATCTGTACAGTCCGGTCCGTTCGTCTAAGAGTATCGCATATCGAGTTTAGGGGGTGGATAAAGTCAGACCCCTAATAACGCGATAATTCGTGTCGGTATGAAGCCCATCACCTCCTGAGAAACTACTGATCCAAATCAGTAATTCTCCACTATCTCGGCCGAGGATTTCGAGTGATGGCTACCCGTGCACTGTGCGACATCAACCCCCAATACCGGGAGAGACGAATCCCCGACGATCTGATCACTGCCTCCATGTGGCTCGGGACTGTACCCAACTAAAACCTGTTTGCACGTCTCCTTTGAGCGGGTAGGGTAGTAATCTAAGCACAGTGGGAACTCACACGAGACAAATGACGATCTCAGGTCAACAAACTAACCTGTACACATGTCACCAGGGAACTGCTATCTGACGATATGTATAATACCAACTAGCATGTTCCCAGCGAGTCCTGTCCGGTGTACTCATAACCCAATGAGCACCTGTATACATCTTAGGTGATCTAACTGACACCAGTGGCTTGTGAGACCGGCCACCGCCCCTCGTCGGGGTCTCGACTGTATACACCAGTCTACTCCGGAGTATCGATGCCCTGTCTCGAAACTCCCACGACTAGGGACACTTTAAGGATGTGCTTATAGACCCCAGCTTCCACGTATATGATCGCCATCATACTGCTGGCAGTCAAGCAAGAATCCTATGGGCTCTATCATCATGCAATAGTGAACTAAAGCATATATACGATGATAAAGACAAACCAGATTGCATACTATCATCTCGAGCAAGACTGTCATATCGGTATAGGTCCTCCCTCAATCATTGCAATCACGTACCTGCGATCCAATAATTGACTTTGAGGGCACTGTATCCAACAATCTCCCACTTGCACTTAAGGCTAATTATTGCGATGTCGCATACTCACAGCCCGTATGATACCGAACATCCAACTCCTCTACTAATCAGTTTCACAAAGATCGTTTGTAAAACTCTTGTGCTCGAGAAATAGCCTTAGTGAGTGGATCCGCCCTGATGTTTCTTTCTATGGCTCTCTTAATCTCAAGTTCACAGAGAAAGCCATCTCCCGAGTCGAGTAATAGGTGTCTTAGAATATGTCTGGATATCTGATGGGACCTAGTTCATAAATGAACTCCAAATCCAAACTTCTTAGACTGTATCGATAACTGAACCTAATCAGTATCCAGCACCATACCTCCCACAGTATCCTCTTGGACCACCTGTCCATAATACTGTCCCTTGTCAGAGGGAAAACTATAACTCTGACAATCACTCTGTCATTCATGTCACCTTTGAAGCCTGGAATGATAACCGTCTCCCGAAGGAGGCTGCCGTCATCAAATCCGTAGAACATTCACTTATGCTCTAAAACTGCTTCCTTATATTTCTCCAGGATTGGATTAATATTAACTTATCGCATCTAGTGCAAAAACAACATCTGGTGTGGTACTTGACTTTTCACGATTGACTCAATTGCCTAAGCAAGTGATCTGCCAATCATGCACATCCCTCTCCCCTTTAGTCTGTAAGACACCTTTAGAGAGGGTGACTCCATCACCTGCAGGTACACCACCATGCCAGGAGTCATCTATTCTAAAATACTATTAGAATACTGTCAAAGTACCCACATTGGGAAGCCACCCAAATCTAGATCTAAAACTATAGATATAGTAACCAGAATGTCAGATATTATATCCATATCCTTTGTGGGGAAACAACTGTGTGACGACCACAGTACAAACGATCGTAATATAGGAATTTTACTTCCTACTCTGTGTATGTCATCCAAATACCTGGACATCACACCCTACTACCTTCTTAACAGATCCATCCCCTATTCTGATGAAATCAAACCCATGACCGTCACATCAAAAAATAGATGATCTTATCTCCGCTATCTATGCTCAAGCCTTAAATAGACATAAACTACTTGCCCACTATGCTTCCGCTGCTCCCACTGACTACGACAACCCTTTGGTAGAATAATATATACGTACAATTCTAAAGCCAGTTTAGAACAACGCTATACATATCTTCCTGCTGGGTCTCATAGTCTGGAACAACAGTAGTGTCAAGTCTGGGTAAACAAGAACCTCCCTGTCACCGTCCTTGAGGCTACCGGAGTACCTCTCGGGTGTCTGAGGTTACCCACCATATCTGTGGAGTGGCTATTGGAATGTCAAACCTGATTGAATATATAGGTCCTATTAAATTTTCCGTAATCATTTGCGGTTCTGGAATCACTTCCAGTTCTGCCATACTCCCACTATTGTTTTCTGAAAAAATCCATTTTACTAAAACTGTGGCGAGTCAAGAACAATATTACTATTGATCTTCCAGATGGTAGAAAGTCAACCCTCGTCAAAGCCAAGGTTAACCCACAAACTGCCATTATAGAAACGTGCCTTGAATTATCCAATGTCTGGTTTTAAGCATAAGCTGGACAACTCATCGTACCTTAACATCGTTAAGATATGAACCATTCTGTATCCAATATAGAAACTTTGGCACTTATTTAATTGGAACCATATTCAAATCATCCAGCTGTCTCCAGTGTATATCAATTTAATGGAGAGAGACCAATCAGCATTGCTCAACTTAGGAATACATCCAATTATGAGTAACCTGAAAGAGAAAAAAGTTTCTCAAAACCATTACTATCATCTGAATACTAATCACAAGAATCTACATCTTCGATCTCTTTGAAGAATCCCGATACTTGTGACACCCGGTTCTCTACTTTATTCTTATACCCACAACTTCTCAAAACTTAGACCTTGTATTTCTACGAAACACTTGTCTAAAATCTAGGGAAGTTAAAAGTAAACAGAACATAGTACGAGGACCAACCCCTTTGTCCTGACGGACTCTGGACAACATACAATACTCTGTATAAGTCCGCTGAGTCGAATAACTCAAAACCTGTGCATCGTAGGTTGAAAACTGTACTTATGGTTAAGAACTATTCCGTTGTTTAATACTCCTTACCCAATCGTCAACTGATATAGGTAAATGTCACAGACATAATTTCAAAAAGTCATATCTCACTTTATAAAAATAAACGTACAGATATATCATTTTGAAATTGGTGCACTACAACGGATATTCAAAACCAAATATATGCCGTCGGGCAAAAACTCAGGCGACTTCCTCAAATATCACCAATTACAACGAATTCCGATATAATGAGGATGATCACCCTATTCCCAATAGCCTACTCCTACTCATCATCTGTAAAACCATACAGATGTGAGAATCATACCTGGTAAATACATACCCTGGAGTAAATATCTAATCGGGAAATCAGTTTTCCATTAACAATGCACTGAAACAAAAAAATGTTTCACTGGGGTATCCTGGTATTCCTAGTAATGTCTCTTCCATAATCCAATTCATGACTATAACCGTATATTTCTTTACCTTCTCTCCAAATCTCTTTATTTGTCTTTATTCATTACCTTCTGCACACCCTCGTTAGGCTAAGTGGTTTTCTTCCTTCCCTACCGTTCGGCACCAGCCTATGGTTTGGAAGAAGACTATCCAATAAGCGTAATAGGTGTACCCTCCTAAACCAAGGAGTACTCGCAACTTGAGAGAAGGTGATGATAAAAGACAACTGAATAATACCTTATTCTATTTCTCCCGAACTGGGAAAAAAGCAAAGGTGAAATAGGAGTGGCGATGAAGTACGCGGTTTGGTCGTGAATGATAACAGTCGCAATTTACTTTGCCCTCTTTCCAATCCCTTTATTTTGTCTTTAGTTATTACCTTCTGTACACCCTACTTAAGCTAATTGGTTTTCTTCATTCCCTACCTTTCGACACCTGCATATGGTTTGGAATAAGACTATCCAATAAGCGTAATAGGTGTACTCTCCTAAACTAAGGAGCCCTCGCAACCTGAGAGAAGATGATAATAAAAGACAACTGAATAAACCAATTCTATTTCTCCTGAACCTGGATCCATCCTCGAAGAAGTCCCTCCGAGTTTGTATATAACCATACGATGGATCTATCCAATGGAAGTGGATGTTCGTAGTAATACGGGGTGTTCTGAGAAATACAAAGGGTAATAGAAGGAGCGGCAATGACTTATGCAACTCAGACAATCCAAAAGCCAGTATTTTAAGAAGGTTCGGTCAACTTGGTCACTGATTAATAGTCTAGGGTCGGTCAAAGGTCGCTGCCAAAGAGAGAGAGAGAAAAGAAACACTCTGCGTGCACTCTAACCTAAATCAGAATGGTTATCATTTTATCTAATTAGGAAACCTCCCACTGTACCGTCAAATTCTCCTCCAAACCTAAAAGAAGAATCAATCGGGATCACCCGAAGAGTAGACCAACTCATCAGTGGGAATCAGGATCCAACTATCATCGCATGATAACTTGATGGAAGCCGCTCAAGTTATCACACTCCAGAAGGTATGCGCATACTTGGCAAGTTTCAGTTTCTTTAGAAAATCCCGATATGATTTTTGCCTCATGCTCTTATGACCTTGACGAAGGCCAACAAATCATAAGTCACATGTCAAGTTCTACCCGTCATTGTCCAGGTCAATTTGAACCCACCCGTACAAGCCCTTGACGAAGGCCAACAAGGCTATACGACTGTCCCAAACCAACACATCTATCTATGCAACAAATGAATACCCAGCAGCTGTAGGGTTCCTAGGCACACTAAGGAGGTCTGACAAGGCATCAACCATGCCAAATTCAAATTTTATAAGTGCCGAGAAACCCTAATACGGATCGTTTACTAGAGTTTAAGGCGAAAACGATAACTAGTTAACAACTTAACTAAGAGTGAACGGAAATACAACCTTTGTAGATCCGGTCCTCCACCTCCATAGCTCTGTGATGATGTCCCCTCGCTGCGATCATCGGATCCCAGGCTCTAGCGATGGTTTCGTCGAAGAAATGATCGGGCTAGGTCGTCGACTTCGATGCCGAAGATGATCTACGTCGAGGCAACTCAAGATCAAGCTCCAACTTCACCAAGTCAAGAAACTTGTGAAGAAAACACCCTATACTACTTGGCAAGTGGTAGAGGATGAAGAAATAGGAAGTGGGTTCACTTTAGATTTGGATTTCTCACTCTTTTTCTCATTTCACCATTGAAGCTAGCAAGCTTTTTCTTCTTGAAGAAGAAGAGGAAGAAGAAAAAGAATATGATAAGTATTTTAAAATAGGAAATAATATGATATTTATCATAATGCCAACCATAGTTAGGTGTAGAGAATAAACCATGGTTAGGTTGAATGGTTAGGTTAAAGGAAACAAACAAAATGGTCAAGCTTTCAACACTTCATGAAGTTTCATGAAAGAAACAAAATAAGCCACCATTCTATTTATCTTTCAAAATGAATAAATAAATAAATGAATAAGTAAATAAAAACCCTAACCATTAACATAACCATGGTTTAAACTAAACATACACCCAAACTATCATGTATCATCAAACATGATACAAACAAGTGCACAAAAATATATCATATATACAACTTGTGCATTTCAAGTGAGAAAATCCATTTAAAGTGAACAAATACTAGTTAATGCAAAGTAATATATCAAATACATAATTATGCATTAAATCATTAAATCAACGCTTGATTTAACGATCCGGTCATATCGCATATGACCGACTAATATCCAATGTATCGACTTATCGAATCAATCCTTGATTCGATAACTAGGTTATATCGCATACAACCAATCGATACATTCATCGCGAGAATAGAATACGGTATCACATACACGCATTATTCTCGGTCCCGCACATATCTCATATGCGCTCCTATTTCGTTTCGCTTGAGCCAGGAAATCTCTGTGTAGGACTCTAAAGACTCGTCAATACGCCGGCAGCAGGTGTTGATCATATCAAACACCCACAAGCCGCAAGCGGTCTGCTAAACGTAACAGCCACCCGGGTATTGAGCGATCAGAAGATCGACGAGCAAGCCCGCTCATACTCCTGTGAATCCAACCGGTGACACTTACCGTACAGTCCGGTCTGATCGTCTGATATGTCGTATATCTCGCCTAGGGGTGGTAAACGTCAGACCCCAATAGCTCGATAAGTCGTGTCGACATGAGGTCTATAACAGTTCGAGAAACTACTGGTAACACTTACCAGTAAATCTCAGCAACCCTGGCCAGGGATTTCCGGTTATAGCCAATCGAACACAGCGCAACATCAACTCCCTATACCGGGAGATACGAATCCCCTCCTATCGCTCATTGCCTCCATGTGATTCGGGACTGTACCCAAAAACCACCGTTTTGCATGCCCTCTTGGACGTGGTAAGGTGGAAATCAAAGCACAGTGAGAATCACACAAGACTCTATGACGATCTCGGGTCAACAGACTACTCTGTACCAGTGTCACCAGAGAACTGCCATCTGACGTAAGGTATAATACCATCTGGGAGTTCTCGACGAGTCCGTCCAGTGTACCCAGTCTCTACTGAGCACCCGTATATCATCTCTGATGTCAAACACCAATGGATATGGATCATCCATCGCCTATCTGTATGGGTCGAGAAGGTATACGCCAGTCTACTCTGGTATATCGATGCCCCGTCTCGATACACCCACGACTAGGGACCATGAAGGATGTACTTATGGACTACCATGTCTCCACTAGTATGATCCACATCATAGTCCAGGTAGTCAAGTACACATCTTAAGGGCTTTACCAACATGTAATCAGAGAGACAATCAGTATACACGTTAAGGTAAAGAGTAACCAGATAGCATACTATCATGTCGAGCAAGAAAGTCCTCCCTATATATGTCCCAGCATCCACTACAATATACATCCTATGTACAGTAATGGCCTCTAGGGCATACATATAACTAACAATCTCCCACTTACACTAGGGTCATCTGTAGCAGTGGTTGTAGTATCTCATACTCAACCATCCCTTAAAAGTCTCTCTCTGGGAATAGGCCTTCGTGAGTGGATCCGCCGTGTTATCCTCTGAGTCTGCTCTCCTAACCTCGATCACCCTGGAGATCAACTATCTCCATGATCAGGTGATACTGCCTCAGAATATGGCTGGATCACTGATGGGACGGACGTTCCTTGGCATAAGCCACAACACCATTGTCACACAATGGGAGAAACTAAGTTCATCTCATGAACCAATATACACCCAAACAGCCTCTTTGGTAGCATCATAAGTAGGGATGTATCTTGCCTTAAATCGTCTAGTATGTCACGGTATCTAGCTTGGAACTCTTCCAACATACCGTTCCTTTACTGAGGGTAAAGACAATGCATGTGACTGACTTTCAGTCGTCCTTATCACCCTGGAACCCTTCCAGTGATTCTCCCCAGGATCGATTGATATCATCTCACTACAACTAGTGAGTATCCTAACATTCAATTAGATCTATCTCATAGATCCAAAATCCAGGATTTCGTAGGTATCACTTTGATCCTATATGGAGAATCCTAGTGATAAGCGGAGATTGACCGAGCGTAGCATAGGAAACTCCTTCCCTATCAAGAGTATGTCATCCACGTACTCTACGAGGATCACCACCATACTCCCTACTACCTTTTTGTATATACAAGGTTCATCTACCATTTTGATGATGTCAAACTCTTTGACTAACACATCAAAACGGATGTTCCAACTCCGCGATGCCTGCTTTATCCTATAAAGCATCTTGTACACGTTTCCGCTGCTCTCACTTTTTACGAACCGCTCTGCCTGTGTACTTATAGACGCCCTCTTCTAAAACATCATTTAGAAAAGCTGTCATGACACCCAACCACCAGATATCGTAGTCATGGTATGTAGCCGTAGCAAGTAGGATCTGGATGGACTTAAGCATAGCTACTTAGAAAAGGTTTCAACAAAATCCATACCTGGTCAATGATGCAAACCTTTAACAAGTCTAGCTTTGAAAGTCTCAACTTTTCCAAGTACACCAAGTAATCTTCTCAAGATATACTTGCTCCTGATGGGGATTTAACCCTTCAGATATAGCAACCAAAGTCCATACTTTGTTGGTGTATAAGGATTCCATCTCAGATCGCTAAGCATCCAGCCATTCTTACAGAGTCACTACTCTCGATGGCCTGCTCGAAAATAGTTGGGTCATCATCTCATGATGCAATTCTCGCTCCCACTGTCATAGAGAAACAGAAGTATCTCTCAGGTGGGTGAGAAACCCTACTAGATCGGCGGAGAGGCTGAGATTCGTTGGTAACTATTGAATCCTTTGGTTTTATCAAATCATCTGCTGTAGTTTGTATTGCTGGAACCTTTCCAGTTCTACATTACAGACCTTGCCTCGAGTTTGTTCGGATTTTGCATTTAGACATCGGCCGGTCAACCCCAAATCTTAACTAGCTTAAGACATGGGCTCTTCCCATACCATATCTCATATGGAGTGGTAGGCTGTGATCTGATTCGAACCTAATTCAATAGGTATCCAGCTTCTCAAGTGCATAACCCCCAAAAGGAAACAGGTAACTCAGTAGTACTCATCATAGAGCACACCTTATCATATAGGGTGGGATTGCTCCGCCCCGATATACCATCGTGCTATGGTGTATACGGAGGAGTAATGCTGAGAGAGAATCTCATTCTCCTTTAGAATAGTCCAGGAATTCCGTGCTCAAGTATTGTCACGACCCGAAAGTACGGAACATGACCGGCACTTAAACTACGAACGTCTCGAGGCGTACGTAATCTAAGTAAACCGAAAACCCAGAAATCCAAACCAAGAAAAATAGTAGAGTGAAGGAAACCAATTTAAAATCAAGTAGTTTTAATAGCATAAGCCGAATTATGCGGTTTTAAAAACATCAAATATTTCCTGAAATTTTCGGCAGAGTCTCCTTTGTAAATACTGGCTCCCAAACGGGATACAACATGAATAGTATACGAAATCAATAAAAATGCATCCCCAAGCCGGAGCTAGCTCTTCGTCAATCGACGGTCACAACCACACAAGCAATATAATATACAACGCCAACGGCGAGGATCAAAACTCAAAAGGAAACTCAAAACCACCAGAAATATAACACGCGACTCTAAGGTCGAAAGAATAACATCACTGGTCTCTATCTCAAAATAAATACATGTTTGGTTGATGGAACTTCTAGATACAACCGAATAATGATATACAAGATATAATGATGGGTAAGATACAAATAACCCACCTACTAGCAAGCCACCCGGAAATGGAAATAGTGCCAGCAAAGCCGTAATGAAACCTGTACGGCGAAACCTGCAAGAACTGTGGCACAACGGGGGTGAGTTGCCAACTCGTGAGTAGAAAAACATCTACGCACAGAAATCGCATAAATAACGCAATCCTAGGTCAATGATCATAATATATCTGTTGGAGATAGTGCCCTCAGAGTCAATTATTGGATCACAGGCACGTGATTGCAATGATTGAGGGGAGGACCTATCCCGGTAGGACAGTCTTACTCGAGATGATAGTATGCTATCTGGTTTATCTTTATCATCGTGTACTGCTTTAGGTGACCTGACAAGTCGCTATTACACGTTGATAGAGCCCCTAGGATTCTTGCTTGACCACCAGCAGTATGAGGGCGATCATATAAGTGGGAGCTGGGGGTCTATAAGCACATCCTTAAATGGTCCCTAGTCGAGGGAGTTTCGAGACAGGGCATCGATTCTCCACAGTAGACTAGTGTATACAGTCGAGACCCCGACGAGGGGCGGTGGCCGGTCTCACAAGCCACTGGTGTCAGTTGGTTCACCTAAGATGTATACAGGTGCTCATTGGGTTATGAGTACACCGGACAGGACTCGCCGGGAACCTGCTAGTTGGGAATATACCAGACGTCAGATAGCAGTTCCCTGGTGACATGTGTACAGGTTAGTTCATCGACCTGGGATCGTCATTTGTCTCGTGTGAGTTCCCACTGTACTTTGATTACTACCCTACCACGGCTCAAAGGAGTCGTGCAAACAGGTTTTAGTTGGGTACAGTCCCGAGCCACATGGAGGCAGTGAGCGGATCTGCAGGGGTTCGTCTCTCCCGGTATTGGGGGTGAGGTCGTGCTGTGTCTAGGAGAGCCAGAACATGAAAAGTACTTGGCCAAGGCAGGAGATTTGCTGGTAGGTATTCCAGTAGTATCTCAGGGTGTTCTGGGCTACACTCCGACACGACTTGTACCGCTTTTGGGGGTCTGACTTTTACCAACCCCCTAGGCCCGCCATGCGATGCTCATAGACGAACGGACCGGACTGTACGGATATTGTCACTGACAGGCTCAGTAGGGTGTCAGGATGAGTGCGCTCATCGACGTCCCTTTTGGTATATACCTGGTAGCCCGTCACGTATTGGCTTATACCTCTGACGTGCTAGTGGTTAAATCCACAGCCATAGTATTGACGAGTCTTTAGAGTCCACCACACTCAGTTACTCAAGTTTCGGGCGAAACGCTGTAGAGGCCGTATGGAGATATGGCAGGGTTCGATCGGATACGTGCGGTATTGCACGGATCATGATCGGACGGTTTTTACTAGCCGGCTTTGGCTTAAGCCGGATTCTAGTTTTAGATAGGGTAGTTTTGTCTCTTTGCATTTGTATCCGGTCGGAATACAAATGCGGGCATGTATTTGCAGTAGCGGGGTTTTCCTGTAATTTATTACGGAATCGGTTTTCTGAAGTTGCCAGTTTGCATTCCGTTCCGGCCGGTTTTCTTTCATTCCTTCACGGCCGGACTTTTCGTTGGAGGGGGTTAATTGCAAGTTTGCAATTAACTTATTTGTTGAGGGCTTTCATGCATATTTGTGGCATCATGATTGTTATTTCATCATGAGATCCTTTTTTGGTCTTCTCACTTGCTTTTCATTTGATGGTGTGTGGAAAGGATTTGGATTAGAAATGAGAGTGACCATTTTTTCTATATGGTTGATATATTCTTTCTTGCATTCTTTTTCTCTCTCCAATCTCATTCTTGCATAAAGGGGGCCGGCCATTTTAGAGTGAGGGAGAGGATCATTTCTTTTTGAGTGAGAAAAATGCTTCATATCTTTTTTCCATGCTACCAAGTTCATAAGCACATTTTCTTGAGTTGCTTTTCTTCTCCTCCTCACATCCTTCCATCAAGGCAACTTCAAGAACCCTAAAGAGACATCTCACTACACTATTCTATAGCAAGCCTTGGACGCGTCGGCTAGCCAACTTCGCGCCCGAGTTGCCTCGGTCAAGAGGCGGGAGCCCGTAAAAGATTCCGGCTACGTGGTGCCCCTTTCCGACGAGCGAGGAGGTGACGGAGATTCCGCGGGAGATCGGAGCGGAGACGAAGACCGAAGGACACGGATCGTTTGGTATAGCATCTCTACTCTTTTCTTTTTGCTAGCTAGCTAGGTTAATGGCCCGATCCGGGTGAAAAGTCCGCGGCGGTGCCGTTTTGCAAAGTTCGCAAAGTTTTTGTTTTCCGCGTTTCCGGCGTCGGATCGACGGCCGGGGCGCCCCCGCGGGCTTACAATGGTATCAGAGCCACGCCGTTAACCTTCACTAGCTTGCTCTAGCGCGTTTAGAACTCGATCGAACAAAATCCCCAAAAACCGTATTTTATGCACATGTGTTCTCTGTTAAAATTTTTTGAGCTCCTAAAATTTTTCAGGTTGTTTCAGAGGCATGTACATGCAATTATAAGAATTCTGGGAAAATACGATCCACTGATTCCTCACTTCGACCGCGGAAGCGCGGCCAAACCCCTGGTTTGGCCGCGCTTGCGCGGCGGAAAAGAGGAATCCTGGCACCATATTTTCCCAGTAAGCTTATGTGTTGAAAATAGGGTATTTGGGACATTTTCTTTGGGCCCAGATTTTCTGTAAGTGCTACAGTAGTGTGTGGGGCCCACTTTAATAAATTTGTTCGATCGGATATTTTAAACATGCTAGTTCACAGTTTTTACATTATATCTGCGACCGTGAATGTCACTTGATCGGTAAGTCCCGTCTAACTGCTATAGCCCGGTTAGACGGATTTGCGAACGTGACTTTCACGTTGATGTTCTGTGATTGTACTGTGTTGTTGCGGATCGGTCGTGGGGGATAGCCTGGTTGCAGTGGTAGTACAGTTCTGTTTTATATGTACATTTGATATTGCGGGGCGAGCGTCCGACATGTGGACTGCCGTCACTGCCTGTTTGTATTATTATTTTGGGGCACGACCTGGTTGCGGTCGATGTACCCATTGTATGTATATTTTACTTTCTGTACTAGGATTACCCCGCGGAGGGGTGCACGGATAGCCGGATTCTAGAGGGCAACAAGCCCGCATCTCATGGCATTGAGACGGAGGGGGCTTCACTCTAGAATTGGCGGGCTATTCGCCGCACTCGTAGGGGGTATAGGGTTGACCCAGGAGGGGTGCCCAAGTTACCGGATTCCGTGAAGTGCTGGGTGGTCCATTCACGTTGCTGAAGGGGGCTGCCTCGCTTCAGGTTTTGGCGGGTAACTTGCCGCGCCCGTAGGGGTCTAGGATTTCATTGCACAGGCTATCCACACGACCAGGGGAACGTCGGGTTTCAGCGGCTCTGTGAAACCCGGGGATCCCAGATATCTGTATTGATCTGTGTTGCTATACATTGCTGCATTGTTTATCACGCCTTGAGCGAAAATTATATATTGGTATATATTATAGTAGATGTTGTATATGTTTTGCATCCGCGCTAGTCCAGTCCCCGCTCTGTCGTTAGTTAGCTAACCTAACGGGTGATGACGGGACCCAGTGGCGAATGCGGATGGCATATACGTACGTCAGTATATTTTCGTTCTTTGTGGTGTGATCAATTGATGGGACTGCGTTGATTCGGATCAATGCAAGTTAAACAAACCTATTCTGATGTTGTTGGAACACTTTTTCAAAAAGCTGTTATTGCAAGGACGTTCACTTTTGTTTTGCACAGTGGTATTCAGTTGGAATATCCTGCTCCTCAGTCGACGAGGCAAGGGCCGAGATCCCTTCACCGGGAGTGACCCCTTGGACAAAAGTTTGCGTCAGGGCAGTAACTTCACTATAGCCGATTACTTTTGCTTTGCACCGTGGTATTCAGTTGGAATATCCTGCACCCCATTCTACGGGGAAAGAGCCGAGATCCCTTCACCGGGAGTGACCTCTTTAGCAAAGGTTTTCGTCACTATATTTTTCTAAAAAGCTATCCGTTCCTTCAGCGATATCAAGTTCATTACGTTAAAGGTTTTCGCCAGAAACCATTCGTAGCCCTCCGTCATTTCAGTTAAATATTCGGTAGTATTCAAGCTATGTATTTTGACCTCACGCCAAGGCATAGTGTTTGGTAGCTGCCGGGTATTTATCTGTTGCATAGATAGATGCGTTGGTTTGGGACAGTCGTACTACTATTTTGGCCTACGTCAAGGGTATGTACGGGTGGGTTCAAATTAACCAGGATAATGACGGGTAGAACTTGACATGTGACTTATGATATTTTGACCTCACGCCAAGGTCATAAGAGCATGGGGTAAAAATCCACATCGGGAGTTTCAAAAGTACTGAAACTTGCCAAATATGCGCATACCTTCTGGAGTATGATAACGTGAGCGGATTCCGTCACGTTATCATGCGATGAGAGTTGGATCCCGATTCCCACTGATGAGTTGGTTTACTCCTCGGGTTATCCCGGCTAATTCTTCTTTCAGGTTTGGAGAAGAATTTGACGTAACAGTGGGAGGTTTCCAGATTAGACAAAGTGATAACCATTCTGATCTAGGTTAGAGTGCACGCTGAGTGTTTCTTTTCTCTCTCTCTGGCAGCGACCATTGACCCGACCCTAGACTATAACTCAAAGACCAAGTTGACCGAACCTTCTTAACACTGGCTTTTGGATTGTCAGAGTTGCAGACCTCTTTGCCACTCCTACTTTTACCCTTTTCTCCGGGACACCCCGTATTACTACGAACGTCCACTTCCATTGGACAAAACCATCGTATGGTTATATACGAACTCGAAGGACTTCGAGGATGGTTTCCGGTTCTGGAGAAAACGAATAGGACTATTCAGTTGTCTTTTCCTTTTACCTTCTCTCAGGTTGCGAGTACTCCTTGGTTTAGGAGTAGTACACCTATTACGCAAATTGGATAGTCTTCTTCCAAACCTTAGGCTGGTGCCGAACAGTGGGGAATGAAGAAAGTCAATTAGCCTAAACGGTGTACAGAAGGTATTAAGTTCAGACAAAGCAAGGGATTAGTAAGAGGGCAAAGTAAATTGCGACTGCTATTCACGACCAAACCATGTACTTCTTTGTCAATCCTAAATCACCTATGAATTAAGTACATTCGGTTGTCTTTTATCCTCACCTTCTCTCGCATTGCGAGTGCTCCTCGGATTAGGACAGTACACCCATTATGCTTTTTGGATAGTCTTCTTCCAAACCATAGGCTGGTGCCGAACGGTAGGGAAGGAAGAAAACCATTTGGCCTAAAGGGGTGTACAGAAGGTAATGACTAAAGACATGTAAAGGGATTTAGAAAGATGGCAAAGAATTATACGGTTATAGTTGTGAATCTGGATAATGGAAGAGGCATTACTAAGAATACCAGGATACCCCATCGAAACATTTCAATGTTTCAGTTCCACTGTGTACTGTTAAATGAAAACTGATTTCCCGATTAGACACTTACCCCAGGGTATGTATTTACCAGGTTGGATTCTCACATCTGTATGGTTTTACAGACGATGAGTGGGAGTAAGTTATTGGGAATTAGGTGACCTTTCTCATTATATCGGGATTCATGATATTTGAGGAAGCCACCTGGGTTGTTTGCCGGTCGGCAAATATTTGGTTTTGAATATCCGTTGTTGTGCACCAATTTCAAATTGATATATCTGTACGTCTATTTTTATAGAGTGAGATATACTTTTTGAAATTATGTCTATGACATTTACCTATATCAGTGGATAGTTAGGTAAGGAGCATTGAACAACGGTGTACTTCTTAACCAAAAGTACAGTTTTCAACCTACGACACACAGTGAATGAGTCACTAGACTCAGGGGACTTATACAGAGTATTGTATATTGTCCAGTGTCCATTAGGACAGAGGGGTTGGTCCTCGTACTATATTCTGTTTACTTTTAACTTCTCTAGTTCTTAGACATGTGTTTCGTAGAAACACAGGGTCTAAGTTTTGAGGAGTTATAGGTATAAGAGTAAAGTAGAGAACCAGGTGTTGCAAGTATCGGGATTCTTCAAGGTGATCGAAGATGTAGATACTTGTGAATGGTATTCAGTTGATAGTAATGATTAAGAGAACTAGCTTCTCTTTCAGGTTACTCATAATTGGAAGTACTCCTAAGTTGAGTAACGCTGATCGGCCTCTCTTCCATTTACTTGACATGCACTGGAGACAGCTGCATGATTTGAATCTGGTTCAATTAAATCAGTGCCTCTGTTTCTTGGATATAGAACAGTTCATATCTTGACATTGTTAAGATACGGGGAGTTGTCCGGCTTATGCTTGAAACCAGACTCTGGACAACTCAAGGCACGTTTCAGTAGTGGCTGTTTGTGGGTTGACCCGGGCTATGACGAGGGTTGATTTTCTACCATCTGGAAGATCAATAGAGATATTGTTCTTGACTCGCCACAGTTTTAACAAAAATGGATTTTTTTAAGAAAAACAGTAGTGGGAGTATGGTAGAACTGGAAGTGATTCCAGAACCGCAAACGATTACTGAAGATTTGATAAGAACCTAAAGATTCAATCTGGTTTGACATTCCATTGGCCACTCCGCAGATAAGGTGGGTAACCTCAGGCACTCGAGAGGTACTTCGGTATGCTCAAGGACGGTGGCAGGGAGGTTCTTGTTTACCCACACTTGCCATTGCTGTTGTTCCAGGCTGCGAGACCCGGCGGGAGGATGAGTATAGCGTCATTCTAAACTAGCTTTAGAAGTGTACGCCTATATGACTCTGCCAGAGGGTTGTCGTAGTCAGTGGGAGCAGCGGAAGCATTGGTGGACATCAAGCTTATGTCTATTTATAGACTATAGCAGATATTGCGGAGATAGATCATCTATTTCTGATGTGAAGTCATAGGTTTGACTTCATCAGAATAAGGGATGGATCTGTTGAGAAGGTAGTAGGGTGTGATGTCCTGGTATTTGATGACATACACAGAGTAGGAAGTGATATTCCTATACTACAATCGGTTATACTTTTGGTCGTCACACAGTGGTTTCTCCACAAAGGACTTGGATATTATATCAGACATTCTGGTTACTAGATCTATGGTTTTAGATCTAGATTTGGGTGGTTTCCCAATCTGGGTACTTTGACCGCATTCTATGAGTATTTAGAATGGACGACTCCTGGCACGGTAGTATACCTGCAGGTGATGGAGTCACCCTCTCTAAAGGTGTCTTACAGACTAAAGGGGAGAGGGATACGCATGACTGACAGATCACTTGTTTAGGCAACTGAGTCAATCATGAGATGTCAAGTACCACACCAGATGTTGTTCTTGCAGTAGGTGCAATAAGTTGATATTAATCCAATCCTGGAGAAACAGTCGGAAGCAGTTTTAGAACATAAGTGGATGTTCTAGGGATATGATAACGGTAGTCTTCTTCGGTAGACAGTTATCATTCCAGGCTTCCAAGGTGACCTGGATGGCAGAATGGCTGTCAGAGTTATAGTTTTCCCTCTAACGAGGGGCAGTATTTTGGACAGTTGGTCCAGGTGGATACTGAGGGAAGGCATGGCGCAGGATACTGATTAAGTTCAGTTGACGATACAGTCTAAGAAGTTTGGATTTGGAGTTCATTTCTGAACTAGGTCCCATCAGACATCCAGACATTCTAAGACAGGTATTGCTCATTTCGGGAGATAGTTTTCTCTGCGAACATGAGATATAGAGAGACATAGAAAGAAACATCAAGGCGGATCCACTCACTGAGGCTATTCCTCGAACGCAATAGTTTCGCAAACGAGCTTTGTGAGACTGACTAGTAGAGGAGTTGGGTGTTCGGTATCACACGGGCTGTGAGTATGCGACATCGCAATAATTAGCCTCGAGTGCAAGTGGGAGATTGTTGGAGATAGTGCCCTCAGAGTCAATTATTGGATCACAGGCACGTGATTGCAATGATTGAGGGGAGGACCTATCCCGGTAGGACAGTCTTACTCGAGATGATAGTATGCTATCTGGTTTATCTTTATCATCGTGTACTGCTTTAGGTGACCTGACAAGTCGCTATTACACGTTGATAGAGCCCCTAGGATTCTTGCTTGACCACCAGCAGTATGAGGGCGATCATATAAGTGGGAGCTGGGGGTCTATAAGCACATCCTTAAATGGTCCCTAGTCGAGGGAGTTTCGAGACAGGGCATCGATTCTCCACAGTAGACTAGTGTATACAGTCGAGACCCCGACGAGGGGCGGTGGCCGGTCTCACAAGCCACTGGTGTCAGTTGGTTCACCTAAGATGTATACAGGTGCTCATTGGGTTATGAGTACACCGGACAGGACTCGCCGGGAACCTGCTAGTTGGGAATATACCAGACGTCAGATAGCAGTTCCCTGGTGACATGTGTACAGGTTAGTTCATCGACCTGGGATCGTCATTTGTCTCGTGTGAGTTCCCACTGTACTTTGATTACTACCCTACCACGGCTCAAAGGAGTCGTGCAAACAGGTTTTAGTTGGGTACAGTCCCGAGCCACATGGAGGCAGTGAGCGGATCTGCAGGGGTTCGTCTCTCCCGGTATTGGGGGTGAGGTCGTGCTGTGTCTAGGAGAGCCAGAACATGAAAAGTCCTTGGCCAAGGCAGGAGATTTTCTGGTAGGTATTCCAGTAGTATCTCAGGGTGTTCTGGGCTACACTCCGACACGACTTGTACCGCTTTTGGGGGTCTGACTTTTACCAACCCCCTAGGCCCGCCATGCGATGCTCATAGACGAACGGACCGGACTGTACGGATATTGTCACTGACAGGCTCAGTAGGGTGTCAGGATGAGTGCGCTCATCGACGTCCCTTTTGGTCTATACCTGGTAGCCCGTCACGTATTGGCTTATACCTCTGACGTGCTAGTGGTTAAATCCACAGCCATAGTATTGACGAGTCTTTAGAGTCCACCACACTCAGTTACTCAAGTTTCGGGCGAAACGCTGTAGAGGCCGTATGGAGATATGGCAGGGTTCGATCGGATACGTGCGGTATTGCACGGATCATGATCGGACGGTTTTTACTAGCCGGCTTTGGCTTAAGCCGGATTCTAGTTTTAGATAGGGTAGTTTTGTCTCTTTGCATTTGTATCCGGTCGGAATACAAATGCGGGCATGTATTTGCAGTAGCGGGGTTTTCCTGTAATTTATTACGGAATCGGTTTTCTGAAGTTGCCAGTTTGCATTCCGTTCCGGCCGGTTTTCTTTCATTCCTTCACGGCCGGACTTTTCGTTGGAGGGGGTTAATTGCAAGTTTGCAATTAACTTATTTGTTGAGGGCTTTCATGCATATTTGTGGCATCATGATTGTTATTTCATCATGAGATCCTTTTTTGGTCTTCTCACTTGCTTTTCATTTGATGGTGTGTGGAAAGGATTTGGATTAGAAATGAGAGTGACCATTTTTTCTATATGGTTGATATATTCTTTCTTGCATTCTTTTTCTCTCTCCAATCTCATTCTTGCATAAAGGGGGCCGGCCATTTTAGAGTGAGGGAGAGGATCATTTCTTTTTGAGTGAGAAAAATGCTTCATATCTTTTTCCATGCTACCAAGTTCATAAGCACATTTTCTTGAGTTGCTTTTCTTCTCCTCCTCACATCCTTCCATCAAGGCAACTTCAAGAACCCTAAAGAGACATCTCACTACACTATTCTATAGCAAGCCTTGGACGCGTCGGCTAGCCAACTTCGCGCCCGAGTTGCCTCGGTCAAGAGGCGGGAGCCCGTAAAAGATTCCGGCTACGTGGTGCCCCTTTCCGACGAGCGAGGAGGTGACGGAGATTCCGCGGGAGATCGGAGCGGAGACGAAGACCGAAGGACACGGATCGTTTGGTATAGCATCTCTACTCTTTTCTTTTTGCTAGCTAGCTAGGTTAATGGCCCGATCCGGGTGAAAAGTCCGCGGCGGTGCCGTTTTGCAAAGTTCGCAAAGTTTTTGTTTTCCGCGTTTCCGGCTTCGGATCGACGGCCGGGGCGCCCCCGCGGGCTTACAATATCCTCAAAAATGTATAAAACATGCAGCCTATAACAATGGCTAGGGTAAATATCTAACCCGAGTGTAATCTCATGTGCCCGTGTCAGTGCCTCAGGTAGCAATATATCATATGGATGATGTATGAATGCATGAAACAAAATGCATGTACTGAATAAAACTGTTTCATAAATCAGTGAGATTTCTGTATTTTAAAAGAAATGAGGTACCATATATGAAATCGGCATAAAACAGTGCCCAGCATCGACACAAAACAAGTGTCCAAATACCTCGATATCTCTGTGTCAAAATCTATGTACCTCAAGTCTCAATCTCAATGTCTCAATCACAATATCTAGGGCGCCGTCAGTCCAGACCGGCCCCTACCATCCATCTCAAGACCACGACGGTATCCTCCGGATATCCGACGCGTCGGGTAATATCACCGGTAGGTAGTGCTCCCCCTGCCAGGCTCACATCGTCATCATCACGCGCTTCTTGCCCCGGGGTACCTTACCGGGTCCACCATGTACCCGAAACGGTTCATCCGTCTCCTCGAATCGAGTCTCGAAATCCATCAGCAAACTCATGGTGGACGACTCATACATCATAGGAAAACCGCACTTTTTATTTTAAAAAGAGAGAAATCAGTTCATATAAGTTTTTGCGGTTTTCCTCCAAATCCAGAAAATCTCATGGAAATCCGAATCCAAAACCTCAATAACACGTAAAATAGTGAATATATGCATGAGAATCCATAAATGCGGCATAACAATGAATAACAGTATGCATGAAGTAGCAGGTAATAACTACAATGTCTAAACTAACATATAAGGCAAGTACACTAATATCATGTCTAACTATTAGCTAACAGGCTATGTCAAGCAATAATATTTTCTAAGGTGTACGTGATATGGCAATTACCGATGAAGATGTGTATGAGCCGGCAAGCAAGTGTATGTGGTACATACGCATCATCGGTAATGGTGCTGGTGTCCTAACAGCATGATATCAATAATGGAATATGCAGCAAAATAAGTATGCGAGGCAGAGCGAACAACAATAATGTGCGGGAACTGAATACTAGACACAACGATAACTAATCGGTATTAATCTAATATAAGTCCTACAAATGGTGCCTTTTGAAATAACACGAATCATGGGGTTTTGAAAATAGGGGCTACGGTGTTTTTATGAAAAGATACGTCTTTTGAAATATCCGTAAGATCTCTTGGGCTGTCTTTTAAAATACCCACGATTCATTAGTTTTGAAATAGGTAAGAATCGAATCTAATCTAACAACTAAACTAAACTAAAGGGCTAAGCTAACAAGCTGGACTACAGGTAAGGAAACCGCCTAACATCTGAGTCGATACATATACCTACCTGAATATGTATAGTCGGTAATCCCGCCTCAATAATATCATACCCGATACCCTATCTATAATCAGGCATCCCAAGTCAAGAGTGCGGATCAAACATCAATATAGCTCGTACGTAAATCCGTCGTACGGCATCCCAAATCTGGGTACGGGTCAATATCACATTCATCATACTATTCACCTGGTATCCTCTTTATCAATTACCATGATCGGGGTACTGATCTACGTCTAGTACCGTACTGATACCGTCTACGTATGCATGGACGTGTGTGAAACACTACGTCAAGGACCCGCTACAACGTCATGTCGTATCTAAGATACGAACCCTGCTATATCACCGATCTCACGGCCTCAAATCCAATCTCATCGACTCAGCTCAATCCCAAGTATCATTCTTAAATCCGTATGTGAACACATAGTCCCATACCCATGTGAACACATAACCATAAAGAATCCCATGAGCACATAACAATAGGAATGTATGCAAGTATGTATGTGTGTATGTGTAGTGCAACACTACCCTAGGGTTCGCAACGCTAAAGTAATCCAACACACCAATATCCGTCCTAAGCATCGTTATTAATCCCAAATAACATATAATAATTGTTGGTGTGTATACGCATCCGTATACACCACCACGGACTGCGGGGGTGCTATACGCCATCCACCCGACTTCTCCCCGTAGATATAAATCTACTCACCTGGTCCTCGCTAGCAAGTGCCGACGTCGCCACGCGCTTGCTTGTCGTCTCGAAGTCCATATGGGGGTACCTACATATCATGACGCACCATATCGCATTAAAACTAAATTCGAAATCGAAACGGCATACGAAAATCAAATCGGCACGCGTATCACGCATAGGTCCAAACCTATCGCCTACGCATGCAAGAATAGTCAAACCAACCCTCGATGTCGATGTACAAACGTCAAACCATCGAGAAAAATCCAATCACACTCATTTGCACATTCACGAACACTAATTTTAATATAAACTAGGTTAAAACTCACAAAAACCCCAATTTCACTTAAAAAGTAATTTTTCCGAAAATCTAGCAAGCACAATTCGCCGTTTTTGTACAAAACATGATGTTTAAATGAATGTAGCGGCCAATATACTTATTAAATATCTTAAATAAGTCATAGAAACAATTTCCGGAATTTAATCTCATTAAATTCCAAAAACCCTAATATTCTAGTTTACAAAATACCTAAAATTTAACAATTCCAAAGCAAAAATGCACAAACTGCAATCTAGCTTAGATTTGCATGATCTAAAGCATTAAACCACACTTAATAAAGTTAATGAAGTCATGAAAAACCTAAACACATTTTTAATCCCAAGTATTTAACCAATTTCAAAAACCTAGTAAGCAAATTAGCAAATTAACACAATTTTTAAACTAACCATTAGCACAAGCTACTAATCTTGTATTAACACGACAAAAAGCCTAAATATAACACACAACCATACACCAATTTTATAAAACCCTAATTTGCATTCAAATTCATAACTTGAATTCCAAAACTTGCAACTTAAGCCTAATTAACACTTAAGTAGTTTAGCTTTAAGAAATTAGTAACAATTTAAGCAAAAATGTTTTAGAATTATACCCAAAAACATTTGAAGATCCACAAGCATCCATGGCCTCCCAAAATGCTCTCTTTTCACAAAGATCCATGCTATACGGGCTAAGCTAAAATGGGTAGGAGTCGGATTTGGGTTTTGGGATTTTTTTTTGATGGATTTGAGGCAATTTTTGATGAAGTTTGAAGAGAAAAGAGAAGGGAAATGGGGGGGGGGCCTGTTGCTGCTGTAGGAGGGGGGGTCGGCTGGAATGGGAGTGGGAGAGGAGAGAGAGGGAGGTAGAGAAAGTGGGGGGAAGTCAAAGTCAATTCAAGGTCAAAGGTCCACCTCATTTCTCCATTTTCTTTTCTTTTCTTTCATTTCTTTCCTTTGAAATTCAAGTGGGGAAAAAAATGGGGGCTGCTGAATTCTTCAAGGGGAGAAGTAAATGGGAGTGTGTGGATGTGGGTACGGGTGTGGGGTGATGAAAAATGATAAATATAATACCCCAAACATCCATTTACGCTAAAAAAAAAGCCATTTTTTCTTCAATAATTTCTAAACCGTTTTGGCAAATGATTTCGTTCCAAAACCCACATGTTAAAATTTTATTTAATGTTTTATGATGCACAAAATTTGTTTCAACTCATTCCAATTTGTAATTTTCCCTAATTAAATGTATTAGTGACGGCTTAAATAATAATAAAATAATATTTTTTCCAGAAAATTTGAAATTTCACCAGCGGCTCAATAAACACCGAATAATAGCAATTAAATAGCTAGAATATGTATATTTAATTTTTATAATAAGATATTTGTATTTTGACTTTTTACAGAAAACCCCCTTATTTTACCGATTTTTTCGAAATTTCACCGAAACGATTTTCAAAACGTTACAATCTTCCCCCCTTAAAGAAATTCGGTCCCCGAATTTAAATTCAAACTCCCCCAAATACTAAAACATCTAAGAAATCCCATCAAGTCGTCGGGGCTCCGAAATTGTAAATACATAAAACAAATCGCAGCGCAGCGCATGCGTTTGAAAAATGAGCATATAACTCAAATCAAAACTCCGTCAAGCATCCCGCAATCATCGGAGTCATGGAGAAGACATCAATGCCAAATCCAAATCAAACCAATATGATATAACTCAAAACTATACATGTACACATCGAACTATATCTGTAAGTATCTGAAGGAAATGCATGCCAATCTCTTTAAGTCGCTGTGCAACGCGTATAACACTGCACAGTGGCGGACGTCTATCATAAGAAAATAACTATATACATATATACCTTTGTTTGAAATGTACGTTCCGCCGTTTTGGAAACAATTTAGAAGGGTTTCCTTGTTTTTAAACATTTCGTGTCATATCAGACACGTAGGTAAATACTGAGGCTATAGCTCGCTTTTTGGAAATCCCTTCAATAACTATCAATGCATGCAAAATATATTCAGGTACTGTCCTCTGACTAGTCCTGCTCAGTATGAAAACACATAGCAATATCAGAAAAACGTACTGCTCTATAAGAGATCAATCCCAAAATATGCACATGAATGCTACGTGCGTCTGGTGCGCACGGAAATCAAAATCCATGAATGTGCCATACATGCGCACAGAAACAACATCTAAGTGCATCGGGTGTGCACGAAACATCTGTCGTAGGTAACATGTGTGCCTGACAGCAAAATCAGGTGCATCTGACATGCACGAAAAAAAATCTCGATTTAGTGCCTCTGGTGTGCACCAAAATCACCCTTCAAAACATGCGTCCAACATGCGCGAAAATCTAAATCAGGTGCATCCATCGTACACGAAATCATGAAATCCAATATCAAGCGCCGAACGTGCGCAAAATCAATCAGGTGCACAAGGTGCACAAAACAAATATCGGGTATCACAATCGAAATCGAAGTCCAGTGCATCTAAGTGCACAAAAGGCGTATCACTGCACTGCAAGCATATATAAACTATACCGAGTGCAGGAACGAAATCGTGTGCATGCATACGCACAAAACCAACTCAACTGTTTAAAATCGTAAAATCACAAACATGTGAAACTGAAGCACGAAAACGATATCAAGTGCAACACTGTGCAAAGATCGTAAATCCTCAATCATCAAAATCAAATCATACGAATAAATCACCCAAAACATCGTAATCAATAATGGCGGAATAGTACTGCTCAAGCGCATCCTCTAAGAATCTCGGCCAACTGTCGCGGTCACTAGTGGGACGTCTCGTCGATGATCATGAACTCTGTCCTGCTGGCGTGTGTAACCATGACCACTCCTGGGTCATGGTCTTCACTGTGAATTACCAATCTTTCGGTCCATCGGCTCATCGGCCCTGTCAGGTGTGCTAACGGGGATGATCCCATTCTGGCACTTCTCTGGTCATCTCTCGGTCAATCATCGCGACCACTCGTAAGACAGCATATCACTGGCGTCGGCCTCTGGCTCTCTGAATGTACGTGACATATCTGATCCTGGGTGCAAGTATCATTGCAGCAGTGTCCTGGAAGGAATCCTGCTCACGGTCCCTTCCATGTCTCGTCTCTGCCAACTGTCCGGAAGTCATCGTCCTTTCCTATATCTGCATCTTGCTCCGGAATGGCTGCATACCCATCGCGACTCCTTCTGGAAGGTATATCCAGTACTCTGCCTCGGCATGTGTATCGCATCTCTGATGTCGGCGGAGTGGAACGTCGTCTTATCCAGATCTTGTACGGACCTCTTTACTCCACTTTCTCTAATGTCGACTGCTTCGGACTCGTCTCATCGTGGCTTCATGGACTGAGCTCCAACGGCTATCCTCGTATCGGGAGTCTTCCAAGAAATGCATCTCACCACCTAGCATCCGAATTAAGTCGAGCCATCCGATCGAGTCGTCAAAATCTCATAATCCCCCAAGAGCTCAACATCTTGGGCACAGTTTAATAGTATCGAGTACATACCACAGCATCGGTGGTCCAGCCGTAGAAGGGCAAACCCAAGCCTCACTAATGGCGCCGCGGAACTGCCGCAAACCCTAAGGTTCAAAGGCTTTTACACGGTCATTAAGTCGAGTTAGGGTTTCATTCTTCTAGAGGGACCATAGAATTGCCTGCATGTCTTTCCGACTACTTTAAACTTGGAATAATAGGTTTCCGACATTCGATCGTCTCTGTCTACCCTCACGTCTCTGCGTGAAGTCGTCTCTAGCTGGAAGCAATCTATCTGATGACCTCGCATCGGGGTAGGCGAACGAACCACCTGTCCTAGTCATTCATCATCGGGTGACTAGCGACCTTCTACCCTTTATTCGTACAACTCGCCCCGCAATAGCTCCAACACATGGGGCGATATCTCGTCGCTCGTAGCAACAACTGGCTCGCTCGTCTGCACGCTGAACAGTGCCTCAATCATCAGGAGTAAGCAACACACCAACGGTCATCAAATCTGGCTGGCCTCCATCATTGGCTCAATTCTCTAGTGTCGATCAGCACCTCCGAGTAACCTCATAAAGGCGATCCGCCAAACGCTCGTTGATCTCCAGGGTGATCGAGGTTAGGAGAGTAGACTCAGAGGACAACACGGCGGATCCACTCACAAAGGCCTTTTCCCAAAGAGAGACTTTTATGGAATGGTTGAGTATGAGATACTACAACCACTGCTATCAGATGGCCCTAGTGCAAGTGGGAGATTGTTAGTTATATGTATGCCCTAGAGGCCATTACTGTACATAGGATGTATATTGTAGTGGATGCTTGGACATATATAGGGAGGACTTTCTTGCTCGACATGAAAGTATGCTATCTGGTTGCTCTTTACCTTAACGTGTACATTGATTGTCTCTCTGTTACATGTTGGTAAAGCCCTTAGGATGTGTACTTGACTACCTGGACTATGATGCGGATCATACTAGTGGGGATATGGTAGTCCATAAGTACATCCTTCAAAGTCCCTAGTCGTGGGTATATCGAGACGGGGCATCGATATACCAGAGTAGACTAGCGTATACCTTCTCGACCCATACAGATGGGCGATGGATGATCCCATATCCATTGGTGTTTGACATCAGAAATGATATATGGGTGCTCAGTGGAGACTGGGTACACTGGACGGACTCGCCGAGAACTCCCAGATGGTATTATACCTTACGTCAGATGGCAGTTCTCTGGTGACACTGGTACAGAGTAGTCTGTTGACCCGAGATCGTCATAGAGTCTTGTGTGGTTCCCACTGTGCTTTGATTTCCATCTTACCATGTCCAAGAGGGCGTGCAAAATGGTGGTTTTTGGGTACAGTCCCGAGTCACATAGAGGCAATGAGCGATAGGAGGGGATTCGTCTCTCCCGGTATAGGGGGTTGATGTTGCGCTGTGTTCGATTGGCTATAACCGGAAATCCCTGGCCAGGGTTGCTGAGATTTACTGGTAAGTGTTACCAGTAGTTTCTCGAACTGTTATAGACCTCATATCGACACGACTTATCGAGCTATTGGGGTCTGACGTTTACCGCCCCTAGGCGAGATATGCGACATATCAGACGACGAGACCGGACTGTACGGTAAGTGTTACTGGTTGGATTCACAGGAGTGTGAGCGGGCTTGATCGTCGATCTTCTGATCGCTCAATACCCGGGTGGCCGTTACGTTTAGCAGACCGCTTGCGGCTTGTGGGTGTTTGATATGATCATCACCTGCAGCCGGCGTATTGACGAGTCTTTAGAGTCCTACACAGAGGTTTCCTGGCTCAAGCAAAACGAAATAGGAGCGCATATGAGATATGTGCGGGACCGAGAATAATGCGTGTATGTGATACCGTATTCTATTCTCGCGATGAATGTATCGATTAGTTGTATGCGATATAACCTAGTTATCGAATCAAGGATTGATTCGATAAGCCGATACATTGGATATTAGTCGGTTATATGCGATATGACCGGATCGTTAAATCAAGTGTTGATTTAATGATTTAATGTATAATTATATATCTGATATATTACTTTGCATTAACTAATATCGGTTCACTTTAAATGGTTTTTCTCACTTGTTTGTGCACATTGTATATGTGATATATTTTTATGCACAAGTTTGTATCATGTTTGATGATACATGAAAACTTGGGTTTGTGTAAAGATTAAACCATGGTTATATGAATGGTTAGGGTTTTATTTTCTTATTCATTTATTTATTTATTTATTCTTTTTGGAAAATAAATGGCATAATGAGAAAAATGGTGGCTTTCTTTGTTTGCATCTTGAAGCTTCATGAAGCTTTGACTAAGTGACCATTTTGTCTCATGCTTAACCCTAACCACTCCATCTAACCTTAGTTAAATCTCTACACTAAACCATGGTTTGTATATGATAAGAATTGATTTTTCTTTTCTATTTTATTATTCTCATCATATCATTATCTTCATCTTCTTCTTCTTCTTCAAGAAGAAAAAGCTAGCTACCATCAATGGCAACTAGTGAAAATGAGTGAGAAATCCAATTCTAAAGTGAACCCACCTCCTATTTCTTCATCCTCTACCTCTTTCCAAGTAGTATAGGGTGTTTTCTTCATAAGTTTCATGACTTGGTGAAGTGGGAGCTTGATCTTGCGATGCCTCGACGTAGATCATCTTCGGTATCGTAGTCGATGACCTAGCCCGCCCATTTCTCCGATGAAGCCGACGCTAGAGCCCAGGATTTGATTTGGACAGCGAGGAGACTTCATCGCGGAGCTATGGAGGTGGAGCACCGGATCTACAAAGGTTGTATTTCCATTCTTTTAATTAAGTAGTTAACTAGTTGCTTGTTTCGCCTAAATATCTAGTTAACGATCCGTATTAGGGTTTCTCGGCACTTGTAAAATTTGAAATTGGCATGGTTGATGCCTTGTGAGACCTCATTAGTGTGCCTAGGAACCCTACATAAGGCCTTCGTGAATGGATCAGCAGTGTTATCTTCTGAAGCAACCCTCCAAATCTCGATCTCCTGGCGATCCACGATCTCCCTGATCCGGTGATACCGCCTCAAGATGTGTCTGGATTTCTGATGGGACCTGGGTTCCTTCGCTAATGCTATAGCCCCGTTGTTGTCGCAATATAGAGGTATTGGATCAACAATGGACGGAACCACCTGAAGTTCTTTCAAGAACTTCCTCATCTAGACGGCTTCTTTTGCGGCATCAGATGCAGCGATATATTCCGCTTCCATTGTCGAGTCAGCAACGGTTTCCTGTTTCGAACTCTTCCAACATACCGCCCATCCATTGAGGGTAAAGACAAAACCCGACATGGACTTGGAATCATCCTTGTCACTCTGGAAGCTGGAGTCAGTAAAGGCCTCAATCTGGAGGTCTTTTCCTCCATACACCAAGAGCATCTCCTTAGTCCTTCTCAGGTACTTGAGAATGTTCTTCACCGCTATCCAGTGCTTATCCCCAGGGTTTGACTGATACCGGCTTACTACACTCAGTGCATAAGCTACTATTGTCTGGTACACAACATCGCATACATTATAGAGCCTACCGCAGAAGCGTAGGGTATAATAGACATGCGATCCCTTTCCAAATCAGTCTTGGGAGACATCTCTTTAGAGAGGGTGATCCCGTGACAAGCCGGTAGATTACCGTGCTTGGAATCTTCCATACTGAATCTTTTCAGTACGGTGTCGATGTACCTGGACTGCGAAAGTCCTAATATCCTCTTGGATCTATCACGATGGATCCGGATCCCCAGAATGTAAGAGGCATCACCCAGGTCTTTCATGGAGAACCCGTGTGACAAGAATCCTTTGACAGATTGTAGCATAGGAATGTCATTTCCTATCAAGAGAATGTCATCCACGTATAAAACGAGGAATACGACAGTTCGTGCTACAAATCTACTATAGATGCATGGTTCATCTGGATTTTTGATAAAGCCAAAATATTTGACCGTCTCATCAAAACAGATGTTCCAACTCCGCGATGCCTGCTTTAGTCCATAAATGGACTTAAGCAACTTGCACACCTTTCCGCTACTCCTACTCTGAATGAAACCCTCTGGCTGGTCCATATAGACACACTCCTCTAAATTTCCATTTAGAAAAACGGTCTTTACGTCCATTTGCCAAATCTCATAATCGTGGAAGGCAGCAATGACAAGAAGGATCCGAATGGATTTCAGCATATCCACTGGAGAAAAGGTTTCATCATAGTCCAAACCAGGTCTTTGATGAAAACCCTTTGCAACAAGTCCAGCCTTATAGGTCTCGACCTGTCCATCTACACCAATCTTCCTTTTGAAGATCCATTTGCATCCCACGGGTTTTACCCCATCTGGAGCAACGTCCAAAGTCCATACTTTGTTGGTGTACATGGACTCCATTTCGGTCCACATTGCATCCAGCCATTTTACCGAGTCAACGCTCTGAATGGCCTGCTGGAAGCTAGTCGGCTCATCATAATCAATGATGCAATCCTCTCTATCCCCGTCTATGAGAAAACCGTAGTATCTCTCGGGCGGATGAGATTGCCTACTACTCCAGCGGAGCGGTGCAGGAATGTCCTGTTCTTTCGAACCCTCTGGTTCTACTAAGCTTTTAGTAATAACTCGTGGTTCTGGAATTTCTTCCAGCTCTATTGCGCTCCCACTTATCTGATTTTCCAAAAATTCAGTTTCCAGGAAGTGGGCATGACGAGAAACAAAAACCTTTTGTTCCTCTTCACAATAGAAGAAATATCCCTTGGAGTTCTTTGGATATCCCACAAACTTGCACTGTACTGAGCGTGCCTCGAGTTTGTCTGCATGTTGCTTTTTGAAAAAAGCTGGACACCCCCATGTCTTAATGTACTTAAGATAGGGTTTCTTCCCACACCACATCTGATATGGTGTAGTAGACACAGTCTTAGTTGGAACTCGGTTCAAAAGGCATGCAGCTGATTCTAGCGCATATTCCCAGAATGATTGCGGCAACTCAACGTTACTCATCATGGAACGTACCATATCCAATAGGGTTCGGTTCCGTCTCTCCGATATACCGTTATGTTGCGGAGTGTATGGAGGAGTAAGCTGAGAGAGAATTCCATTCTCTTTTAACTAATCCAGGAACTCGGCACTTAAGTATTCGCCACCTCGATCATATCTCAGTGTCTTGAAACTTTTGCCTGTTTGTTTTTCTACTTCATTCTTGTATTCCTGGAACTTTTCAAAGGCTTCAGATTTGTGTTTCATTAAGAAGATATATCCGTACCTAGAAAAGTCATCCGTAAAAGTAATGAAGTAAGAATAACCGCTTCGCGCATGTGTAGACATTAGACCGCACACGTCACTGTGTACGAGCCCCAAGAGCTCGCTCGCTCGCTCTTACTCCGTGTCCAGTGAACGGAGTCCTTGTCATCTTTCCTTTGAGACAGGATTGACAAGTTGCATATGATTGATATTCGAACGGGTCCAAATATCATTCTGTATGTAACTTCGTCAGCCTTCTCTCATTGATGTGACCCAGTCTACAATGCCATAAGAAAGCATGATTGATTTCTGGAGACTTTCTTTTGTGTGTATTCTGGACATTGAAAATCTGTGGTTGGTTTAATACGTATATACTATTGTTTAATGTACCTGACCCAATCAAAACTTGATTAAGGTGAATGTTTACAACATTGCTTACAAATGCAAATTCATAACCTTCTTTAGACAATAAAGATACAGATATGATATTACAAGTTGCATTGGGTACAAAATAACAATCACGCAAAACCAAAACATGCCTATCTGACAATCCCAGGTGATAGTCCCCCACGGACTCAGCATCCATGCCAGCTCCGTTTGCAACTCTGAGGGTCATATCACCTGCCTTCAAAACCCTACGCCTTCTCAGTGCCTACAAAGAATTACAGATATGAGATCCTGATCCGGTATCCAATACCCAGGATGTAGAGTTTATTGATAGACAGTTTTCAATAACATATACACTTGAAACCGAAGCCGCAACTTGCTTCGGATCCTGATTTCTGGCCTTCCAAGCCCTGCAATCCCTTTTCCAGTGTCCACTCTTATGAAAGTAAAAGTATTCTTCCTTTCCTACAATCTTTCCCACTACCTTTGTTGCCTTTGCCTTTCCCTTCTTATCCACTTTACTAACACCGCCCCTTGGTTTGGCGGGGGCTTTCTTCTTCTTTCCCTTGGCTTTCGCCTTGGACTTAGAAGAGGAAGATCCTCCTACAAACAAAGTGGATGTTTTCCTACCTTTCTGTAGGGTGCCCTCTGCACTCCTCAACATGTTGAGGAGCTCCAGAAGTTCAACTTCTTTTCCTTGCAAGTTGAAGTTCAGGATAAACTGGGCGTAAGTGGAAGGAAGGGACTGGAGAATCAAGTCCATATAGAGCTCATTCTCTAACGTGGTCCTAAGGTCCGCAAGCTCTTCAATGAAGCCAATCATCTTAAGCACGTGTTCCGCTACCGATGATCCGACGGCCAATCTTGTCGAAAACAACTTTTTCGAGACTTCGTATCGGGCGATACGGGATTGCTCTCCATACAGTTCTTTTGTATGAAGAAATATGGATTCCAGGTCCATATTCTCGTGCCTCCTCTGATGTTCATTGTCCACAGATGCAAGCACGAGGTACTTGGCCTTCGCGCAATCGATCTCCCATGTCTTACGGATTTCTATATCCGCGACGCTGGAGGTAGGACCTGGGACAGGGGGAGCTTTGGTGGTAAGGAGATACCCCAACTTGTCGTAAGTGATTGCCATTTTGACATTCCTGAGCCAATCTTTGTAGTTTGGCCATGTCAGTATATTTTTATCTAGTAATAACTTAAGTCCGGTCATGTCGATTGGTCGCTGCAATTAGGAGAGAGAGAAGAAACACTTTAGCATGATGTTCTTACAAGTTTAGAATGGTTTTTAGTTTGTTTAAACAGGATGGCTCCCACTGTCTCTCGAATCCCTCCTCAAACCAAAAAGGAAGAATTAGTCGGGATTAATCTCACCGTACAGTACTTGCTTAACCGTTCAGCCAGGCCAGTGTTGGTACTTCGAGGGAGGTTTTCCAACGCTTTCGCGAAGTTCCTTAATTAAATAACTTATTTTCCCTGTGGGCGTAGCCCCGCTAACACCTTTCTAGACACCTACTTGGTTTATAGCATTGATCGTTAAGTGAGAAAGTTCCGGAGGAGTAGCATATACTCACAGTAGGATCGGGATCCAAATATCATCGTGTGACAAAACTTAAGGAATCCTACCAGAATCATCACACTCCAAATGGTATGCAACGCTAGCAAGTTTCAGTTTCTTTAGAAACTCCCGATGTGGATTTTTGCCCCATGCTCTTATGACCTTGACTTTGGCCAACAAATCATAAGTCACATGTCAAGTTCTACCCGTCATTCTCCAGGTTAATTTGAACTTACCCATACCTACCCTTGACTTTGGCCAATAAGGCAGTATGACTGTCCCAAACCAACGCATCAATCTATGCTGCATATGAATATCCAATAGCTACCAATCACTGTGCCTTGACTTTGGCCAACAAACACAGCTTGAATACTATTGACTATCCATATGAAATGACGGAGGGCTACGAATGGTTTTGGCGAAACCGTGAACGTAGTGAACTTGATATAATCGATGGAACGTGATAGCTTTTAAAAGGAGTGGTTTAAGCTCCGCGTTTAAAAGTTGTTTTGAAAAGAAACCGAGTGGTTTTGAAATTGTTCCAACGACTTTAACTTTGGTTTATTTTCTTGCATTAATTTAATGTGTCCCATCAATTAATCCTACCATTGCAGAAAACAACGAAAATATGACGTACGCTTTTGCCATCCGCATTCGCCATGGGGTCCCGTCATCATCCGTTAGGTTATTTGACTAACGACAGAGCGGGGGCTGGACTAGCGCGGATGCAAAATATAAGCAACGCCTAAATAGATATCATATATAGATATACACATTCGTCAGATGCAATGATAGCCATTCCAGATCACAGATGAAAACATTGGATATACTAGGAATCCGCGTTTCGTTCGAGCATGTAACGAAAGACGGATTACACGGTCGCGATGAATAGCCAAACCCTACCCTAGACCCCTACGGGTGCGGCAAACTACCCGCCAAGTACCCGAAGCGAAGCAACCTCCCTCAATAACGTGAGTAGGCCACTCGGCACTTCGAGATACCCGGTAGTTTGTGCACCCCACCTTGGGTCTATCCTAGGAGCAAAAACAGTAAAAAGAAATTATACAATGGCGGCTACAACCTCATCCCGGATGTGCGGCCATACAAATAATATTACATCAATTTACATATTACATGAATAGAAAGATAAAGAAAACTCTCATCTCACAACCCCCCGGCTATTCATCCGCGACAATCCAACGAATTCATATACACAAACCATGAACATTACAGATCACAGATATGTATAACCCCCACTAATCGACGTATAGCGATTAGCAGATGTTCAATACATATATCACATCACAAATATAGCCCATTAGCCAAAGTCTAGAGAAGATCGATCAAAATACGGATTTGTAACCACCCCAAAAACAAATTTGTTCTCTGGAAAATCTGGGCAGAAACAAACCATCCTAAAAATCCCAAAACACCAATATAAAAACACTGCAGGAGAAACGACCCACGGCCGAGTCAACTCGGCCGCGGATCCGCGGCAAGAGCATGCTCTTGCCACGGTTCCGCGGTGAGTTGGTCGACTCGCTGAATCGTTTTTCTTGGGTGTTCTTCAAAAACCCTGAGCCGATTTTTAGTACATGATTTATTATTTTTTGAACAGAAATAAAAATCGGCAAAAAGTTGATATTTTTGACGTGTTTTGCGGTTTTTTGTCCGATCGAAATTCTAGATAGTTTGCTAACATGCTAGTGTGTGTTTAGCTAAGCTCTGATACCACTGTAAGTCCACGTTACCTCTCCCGGTTCTTTCGGGCTTGCGGAAATGGTGAAAAACGATTTTTAGGGTCTAGGTAACATGGACTAGAAAGCCCGGATCTTTGCTAAACAACACACTAGAAACTAACAAGAGCTTTACCTACTCGGTTTGGGGGTTATACCTTAACTTGAACTCCTTCTCTTGGACTCTTTGTGGTGGTCGGATGGTTCTCTCCTCGTCGCCTTCTTTTGCCGAAGATGGATCCACCTGAGGGTCTCTACCTTGAGCTCCTTCCTCGAACTTGAGGTAACTAAAGTATTAGGCTTGCTAGACCTTCAACCTTAGGATGAGTAGAGAGTGGCTTTGGTGTTTTATCTCAAAGGAAATGGTTCTCAACTCATGAGAAGGATTTTCCTTGAGCTAGAGGAAGAGGAAGAGCAAAGGATGAGAGAGAATGAATATGAGAGAATGAAATGAGTTTTGCAACATAACAAATATATGTGAATTATCAAATTAACAATATTAATCAAAAAGGAAAAAGGTGATGGTAGGTTGAAAAGACCATTATCATTTCACATTAAATGAGTTTTGCAAAGATCAAAGAGCATCTTTGCTTGAAATGATGATGATCAACTTTTCAACCTTGGTCAACAAGTCAACCTTGGTCAACAAGTCAACAACCCTAACCATAACTCAATTTCCTTTAATTAATATTATTAATTAACATTTCACATATTCATTAGGGTTTAGTAAACGACAACTGTCAACTGTACATACACACCCGTACCAAAACCCTAATGAGAATCCTCTGCCTCTGCCTCAGTCAACTGTGCATACACACCCGTATTCGTGTTCCGAGGAACACGAATACAATGAGATAAAACTAATCCCAAAACATATACTAGGATCTGGCTCAAACCAGAGCCCGCTAGTAATGACTGTCTGGACACCAAACGTGCACAAGTGCGTGGATGTGAACGAACCCCGTCGCAAAACCATGCGACCTCTACTCTGTTTTGCCCAAAGGAAAATAACCCTCTGTGTGTGACTCTAAAGACTCGACACTACGCTGGCAGTGGGTTTAACCACAGACCGCAAGCGGCACTAGCTGTACGTAACGGCCCCCAGGTAGATGCCGATAAGAAGACTGATGAGGCGAACCTATCCGAACTCCTACTGAGCCTGTCTGTGACAATCTGCGTACAGTCCGGTCTGTTCGTCTGAGAATATCGCATGACGGGCCTAGGGGGGTGGTAAACGTCGGTCCCCTAATAGCGGTACAAGTCGTGTCGGAGTGTAGCCCAGAATACCCTGAGATAACACTGGAAACCTACCAGTGTATCTCGCTTGCCCTGGTCAGGGACGACTATGTGTAATGGCTCTCCTAGACACAGCGCGATATCAACCCCCAATACCGGGAGAGACGAATCCTGTCTAACCGTCACTGCCTCCAAGCGCTTCGGGACTGCACCCAACTACTACCTATTTTCATGACTCCTTTGAGCCGTGGTAGGGTAGTAATCAAAGTACAGTGGGAACACACTCGAGGCGAAGTGACAGTGTCAAGTCAACGGACTAAGCTGTACTCATGTCACCTGGGAACTGATAACTGACGATAGGTATAGTACCAACCAACAGTTCCCGACGAGTCCTGTCCAGTATACTCGTAACCTAACGAGCACCCGCATACTATCTCAAGTATGACGTACTGACGGCTGTGGGACAGACCGTCTCCCCTGCTGGGATGAGAAGCGCATACGCTAGTCTACTCCGGAGTATCGATACCCCGTCTCGATAATCCTACGACTAGGGACCTGTATAAGGATGTGCTTGTAGATTACCCAGCCCCCACTAGTGTGACTGCCATCACAACGCTGGTAATTAAGCAAAGATCCTAAGGGCTCCACTAATGTGTATAGGCGATATGCTAAAAGAAACACATGCACAGATTAAAGCAGTGACAAACCAAGCAGCATACTACCATTTCGAGCAAGATTGTCTATACAAATGTGAATATCCCCAGCTTCCATCAAGTAATATACAATCTAGTATGATACAGTAATGGCCTCTAGGGCATATACACCAACAGTATTCTGTATATGTGTGTTTCAATTTATGATTTTGCTTAAGTGTAGGGTTGTTAGTGTATGTGTGCTTTGTGTGTGTGTTTGTTGTGTATTCATGTTATATGTGTGTGTTTCGGTTGTCGTGGATAAGGCTTCTATCCCATTAAGAATGTATAGAGCATACACACATTCGCTTGTGCTTTCAACCGTTTCGAGTAAATTTCGGCAGCACCTCCCCGCTGTTCTCCGAGTGCACTATAATAGAATAGATAATCATTTCAATGCTGTGAAACAACGTTGAAATGAATATCTAATATATCTTTGTACATGGAGAACCAGCGGAAAAGTACCGATGAAATAACTTGTAACGAATGAAAACACAAGTGAATGCAGGTGTTTGCTTTATACATTCCTAACTTGTCCACACTGGAAAAATCTATCAGTTATCATACGATTGAATCTTCTCTCCACATAGACTACACGGCTGTTGTTAGTACCGAACTATACCGTCCAATATTTAACAACCTTCGTATAGTTCTATGTCACGACGAAAATCGAACGTATGTTAACCGATAGACGGGGACTAAGTGGCTCTTTGATTTTCACATTTGAGTATCGATGAGAATATGAAAGTTTCTTATTATCATCGAGTATCATATATTGGTTTTAACTTGAAAATTTAACATGAATAGGTTTTACGTTTACGTTTTGTTATTAAGGGTTCGAAGTTTTTAGTTTAGGGTAAATTTTTCTTGTGTTTACAGTATAATTGTACGTTTACGTTATCATCGAGTATCCTACTGAAGAAACTAGTGCACCCTAAACCCTAACCCTAATTAACCTAATTAACCCAAATTAACCATAATCATCATCCTAACTCAAATTATCCCTAATTAATCCAAACTTAACCCAAATTAACCTAATTAACCCAAATTAACCCTAATAAACACCCTAACCCTTCAAATTATCACTAATTAATCTAAGTAACCCAAATTAAGCCTAATCAACACACTAACACAAATACACTCTATTTTACCTAATTAACCCAAATTAACCCTAGCCCAAACCCTAACCGAAATTAACCTAACCCTAATCATCACCCAAACCCCAACACAAATTAACTCTAGCCCAAACCAAAATTAACCCTAATTAATCTAATTAACCCAAACCCTAGCCCTAATCATCACCAACCCTATTCTACCTAATTAACCCAAACTAACCCTAACCCTACCTAACTAACCCTAACCCTAAACCTAAACCTAACTCTAGCCCTAACTCTAATCCTAAACCGAACCCTAACCCTAAACTGAACCCTAACCCTAACCCTACCTAATTAACCGTAACCCTAGCCCAAACCCTAGACCGAACCCTAACTCTAAGCAATTGTAGCAACCCAAAAATCAACAATAACACAAATAAAAGCATAATTAGAAGTTAAAAATTGAAATTAACTCACCTTAGGCCGACGATTCTACTGTCGACGAGCTGGAGAAGACCGGGGATTCCACTGTCGACGACTGCAGCGGGAGATCGGTGACGAGGAAGTCGACGATGAATTTGACGACTGCAACGGGATCCTACTGTCGACGAGGAAGTCGACGATGAAGTTGGCGACGACGAGGCGCGCGAGGGTGTGGTGGCGAGGAGGCGTGCGCGGGAGATCGGTGAGAGCGAGTTGGGAAATTTTGGGAACGAGGAAATTTCTAGGCTTTATTTTTTTATAAATAACCCATTTATGCTCCTACGGATTAATCCGTGGGTCCTTCTATTGCGGCTCCATAGGGCCAAATAAAAAATTGTGTTTTAATATTTTTAAATTAATCCGTAGAGCACCGTAGGGGCAACCATGGGGACCTACGGATTAATCCAAAGGGGCAATAAAAAGTTGCTCCTACGGATTCCTGTAGCCGTAGAGGCAATCCCTTATTGTAGTAGTGATATTGATATATTTATATATTAACTAATATAATGCTCACTTTATTATTTTCTTCTCTTTAATAATATTTATATTTGATATAAATATTATGACATGTATGTTGATAAATATGTGATGGGGGTATGAGAATTATATGGAAGAATAAGAATGAGTCATGTTTTAAGATAGTTGTAGAATTCATGAGGTGGATTTTTGATGACTCATTAGTCATGACTCATTCTTGTTTTGTTCTCATTTTGATGAGCTATGCTTATCTTCTTGATAATTCTCATCTCCTCCATACTTCTTCTTCCCCCTCTTAATTTTCTTCAAGTGAGCAATGGAAAAAGAAAAGAGAAAAATTATGTGAGCTAATTATTCACATCTTCTACTAATCATACTTAGTAAGTTTAATTAGTGGGTTGTTTTATTTTGATGAGATCAATTTGAAGCTAAAGCTTGTGTTGGAGTTATCTCAAGATGGACCATCTTCGGCGAGGAAATCATTGAGCAAGCTTATTCTGGCCTTCGTGGAGACTGGCCGAAGTCCAAGGAGAGGTGGCTAACATGATACAATGGTTGTAGTATACGAACTCTTATTTTTAGCTTACTAGTTTAGTGATAAGTTTAATAGTTTGGTTTGATTCTTGGTTTGGGTATGTTAATGCTCTCTAGATTTTTAAAATTACCGCTTCCGCCGCGCTTTAAACTCTATTAGAGGTGCCTAGCAACCCAACAGTGGTATCAAAGCCATACTGCAAGACTACAACTTATTTTGGAGATATCGAAATTCATGAAACCCAAATTTTTCAAAACTAGTTTTAAATATTTGCATGAAATGCTCACATTTTTGCTTGTGCCGGAGCCACTGGATTCTTGGTGCAGGGTTCCCTAGTGTCACCGCTAGGTTTCGGGAGGCATCGACCATGCCGTTTTCAAAAAATTGGCACGCTAAAGAACCCTAACACTAGAATCTAAACTAGAGAATTAGACGAACAAGCATGTAAATATCTTTACATCTAAGTGAACAAGGAATACAATCTTTGTAGACCAGTCCTTCACTTCAATTGCTCCGTGTAGTAGTCCCTTCGCTCCAAGTAGTGATCTGCCGGACTCTAGTGAGGCTCTACAAGATGAATTGAACAAGCTTACTTGAAGTCTTCGAGGCCGAAAATGATCTACGTCGAGAAGACATTAACTCAAGCTACCTCTTCACTAAGTGATGAACTAGTGAAGAAACAACCAAATCTAAATGGATAGTAGTGAAGAGATTGATGAAGTAGGAATTTTGCTCACTTTAGAAATAATTTTCTCACTATTTTTCTTCACCTCCCAAAAAGCTAGGGAGCTTGAGGAAGGAGATGAAGAAAGAAACCATGGAATGAAGCAAGTGAAGAATGAATCAAGTTATGAGAATAGCAACCATGGGTGAGTTAATATCATATACTAACTCATGTAGAGATTAACCATGGCTTAGGATAATGGTTGGGTTAATAAATATCTAATATAAAACAAAACTAGTGGACTAAGTCAATGGTTCTACAAGCTTCCACTAAGTTTAACCATGTGACTAATTTCTAACTAATTTGATTTACTTTAAATAAATAAAACCCATCACTATTATAAGCATGGTGTGAGTCTCATACATCCATGTCTCATGTATCATCTAGCATGACACAAAAAAGTACATTAATATAAATTACATATATACTAAGTGTACACAAGTGAGAAAAAGAAATCTTAAGTAAGCTAATATTAGTTAATGTAAGATAATTTATCAAATATATAATTATACATTAAATTATTAAATCAACATTTGATTTAATAATCCGGCTATATCACATACAACCGACTAATATCAAATATATCAACTTATCGAATCAACACTTGATTCGATAGCCCGGCTAAATCACATATAACCGACCGATATCACATATCGCGAGAATAGAATACGGTATCACATACACGTATTAATATCGGTCCCGCACATATCATATATGTGCTCATACTTCGTTTTGCATGAACCAGGAAACCTATGTGTAGGACTCTAAAATCTCGTCAATACCCGGGCAGTAGGTGGTGATCATATCAGTCACCCACAAGCCGCAAGCGGTCTGCTAAACGTAACAGCTACCCGGGTATTGAGCGATCAGAAAATCAACAAGAAAGCCTGCTCATACTCCTGCGAATCCAATCAGTAACACTACCGTACAGTCCGTTCTCTTCGTCAGATATGTCGTATATCACTGCCTGGGGGTGGTATAACGTCAGACCCCAATAGCCTGATAAGTCATGCCGATATGAGGCCCATAACGATTCGATAAACTACTAATAACACTTACCAGTAGATCTCAGCAACCCTGGCCAGGGATTTCCTGTTATGGCCAATCGAGCATAGTGCAACATCAACCCAAATACCGGGAGAGAAGAATCCCCTCCTATGGCTCATTGCCTCCATGTGACTCGAGACTTTACCCAAAAGTCACCATTTTGCACAATCTCTTGAACGTGGTAAGGTGGAAATCAAAGCACAGTGGGAATCACATAAGACTCTATGACGATCTCGGGTCGACAGACTAAGCTGTACCAGTGTCACCAAGGAACTGCTATCTGACAATAGGTATAATACCATCTAGGAGTTCTCAGCGAGTCCGTCAAGTATACCCAGTCTCCACTGAGCACCCGTATACCATCTCTGATGTCAAACACCAATGGATATGGGATCATCCATCGCCCATCATATAGGTCGAGAAGCGTATACGCTAGTCTACTCTGGAATATCGATGCCCCGTCTCGATACTCCCATGACTAGGAACATTTGAAGGATATACTTACCGACTACCTCTGCCCCACTAGTATGATCTGCAACATAATCCTGGTAGGCAAGTACTCATCCTAAGGGCTTTATCAATATGTAATAGATAGACAATAAGTGTACATGTTAAGATAAAGTGAAACCAGATAGCATACTATCATGTCGAGCAAGAAAGTCCTCCCTATATATGTCCAAGCATCCACTACAATATACATCGACTGTACAGTATTGGCCTCTAGGGCATACATATTACTAACAATCTCCCACTTGCAGTAAGGCCATTTGTTGTAGTATCTCATACTCAACGTCTTATAGAAGTCTTTTTAGGGAAAGGCCTTTGTGAGTGGATCCACCGTGCTATCTTTCACGTCAACTCTCTTTACCTCGATCCCTTGGAGATCAACCATCTCCCTAATCAGGTGATACTGTCCTCAGAATATGTCTGGATCGCTGATGGGACCGGCGTTCCTAGGCAAAAACCACAACTCCATTGTTGTCTCAATAACACTTATTGGACGCTCAATGGTAGGGACCATGTTCATCTCATGAACAAGAAATGTCCAAACAGCCACTTTGGCAGCATCGTTGGTAGAAATGTATTCAGTTTTTATTGTCTAGTTTGCCACGGTATATACCTTGGAACACTTACAACATACCGTCCCTCCACTGAGGGTAAAGACAAAGCCTATTACTGACTTTTAGTCGTCCTTATCACTCCAGGAGCTATAATTGGTAAAGGACTCCCACTGGAGTTTACCGTTACCAAACCTCAAGAACATTTCTTTAGTGCTTCTCAAGTACTTAAGAATGCCTTACACAGCTATCCAGTGATTCTCCCAAGATCCGATTGATTCCTAATCACTACACCTAGTGAGTTAGCTACATCTGGTCCGGTACATAACATCGTATACATGATAGATCCCACTGCCGAAGCATAGGTTGTCCCTTGCACGCGAGCTCTCTCCAAATTAGTCTCGGGAGACATCTTTTTGGAGAAAGTGATTCATGAGTAAGTGGGCGAACCACCATGCTTAGAATCATCCATACTAAACCCCTTTAGAATGGTGTTAATGTACCTGGATTTGGGACAATCCCAATATCTACTTAGATCTACCACCATTGATCATAATCCATAAGATATAGTAGGTAACATCCAGATCTTCCATGGAGAATCCTCGTGATAAGAGGAGCTTGACCGAGTGTAGCATAGGAAACTCTTTCCTATCAAGAGTATGTCATCTACATACAATACGTGGAAGACAACCTTACTCTCTACAACCTTCTTGTATATACAAGCTTCATCTACCTTTTTGATGAAGTCAAACACTTTGACTGCCGCATCAAAACAGATGTTCCAACTACGCGATGCCTGCTTTAATCCTGATGGACTTAAGCATAGCTTTGAAATTCTCAACTTTTCCATTTACACCAAGAATTTTCTCAAGATCCATTTTCTCCTGATGGGTTTTACCCCTTCAGGTGCAACATTCAAAGTCATACTTTGTTGGTGTACATGGATTCCATCTCTGATTGCATAGCATCCAGCCATTTCACAGAGTCCCCACTCATGATAGCCTGCCTGAACCTGGTTGGGTCATCATCTACCATTATGCAACCCTCGCTCCCACCGTCACCGAGAAAACCGTAGTATCTCTCAGGTGGATGAGGAACCCTACCAGATTCGCGAAGAGGCCGAGCTTCGTTGGAGACTATTGAATCCTTTGGTTTCACCAAATCATCAGCTGTTAGTTTGTCTGGCTGGAACTCCTTCCAGTTCTACCTCATGTCCACTAATTTCTTCATAAGAAATTCCTTTTCTAAAAAGGTAGCATGCTGAGGAACAAAACACCTTTTGCTCCTTAGTTTGGTAGAAGATATACCCTTGCAAATGTTTGGGATATCTAACAAACTTACACAGAACTGACCTTACCTTGAGTTTGTCCGGATTTTTCTTTTCAACATAGGCCGGACAATCCCATATCTTAACTCATTTAAGAGATGGTCTCTTTCCATTCCATATCTCATATGGAGTGGTAGGTATTGATTTGAATGGAACCCTATTCAATAGGTATGCATCTTTTCAAGTGCATAACTCCAAAAGGAAACAGACAACTCAGCAGTACTCATCATAGAGCGCACCATATCTTATAGGGTGCAATTGCTTCGTCCCAATACACCGTTATGCTGTGGTGTACTCGGAGGAGTAATCTGAGAGAGAATCCCATTCTCTTTTAAATAATCCAGGAACTCCATGCCCATGTATTCTCCTCCCCAATCACATCAAAGGACTTTAATACTTTTACCCCGTTTGGTTCTCTACTTCATACTTATATTCCTTGAATTTCTCAAAAGCTTCAGACTCGTGTTTTAATAAGAACACATGTCTGAATTTTGAGAGATCGTCGATGAATGTATTGAAGTACAAAGAACCAACTCTAGCATTTGTAGACATAGGACCATATACATCATCATGTATTCGTCCCAAGAGTTCAATAACTCTTTCTCTGTTTCCAGTAAACGGAGTATTGGTCATTTTAACTTTGAGACAAGACTGACAAGTATCATAAGATGAAAAATTCGAACAGATTCAAATATTCATCCTTAATGTAACTTAGCTAGTCGTGTCGCATTGATACGAGCTAGTCTACAATGCCACAAGAAGGTTTCGTTCATTTCTGAACTACTCCTCTTTTGTGTGTTCTACATACTTTGAACTGTGGTTTGATTTAGAACGTATATGCTATTTCATAACTTGAATGATCTAACCAACTCTTGATTAAGGAAAATGTTCACAATATTATCCTGTAATACAAAATTATATTCTTCTTTAACTTAATAAAGAAAATGATGTAAAGTTGTATATCAGCTTCGGTATGTAATAACATTTGTTCAGAATCAATATATTAATACAAGGTGATATTTGCCAACTGATTTGGCTGCAACACTTGCACCATTCTCTACACTTAGAGACATATCTCCCAATTTCCAGTTCTCTACCTTTCTATAGCCCATGTAACATATTACATATATGGGATCCTGATCCTGTATCTCATACCCAGGACGAAGAGGATACTGAGAAACAGTTCTCGGTAACGAACATACCCGAAGAATATGGATCAACATGCTTTTTCTTCAATTGAGTGGCATAGGAATCCGGATATTCCCATATTTCCTGCTCAGATTTATAACAATTATAAGAAAGAACGGAACCAATGTTCCCCAGCACAGTATAATAAGTAGGTTCGGTCAAAACATCCATATTATTATCTTGATTAAAGTATGATATGGTCGCTACCAGGAGAGAGAGAAGAAAACACTCTGCATGCGCTCTTGCAAGATTAGATTGGTTATTATTTTATCTAATGAAGATGGCTCCCACTGTTTTTATCAAATCTTCCTTCAAACCCTAAAAGGAAAGATTAGCCGGGATTAATTACACCCTACAAGTTCGCCAATCTTTCGGTCAGGCCAGTGTCGGTACTTTGAGGGAGGTTCCCCGTGCTTTTGCACGGACCTAATAAAAATAAACCTCGTTTTCCCATGGGCGTAACCCCGTTAACACCTTTTTAGACACCTACTTGATCGGCTAATTGTAATGTGTAAAACTTTCCGAGGAGTAACTCTTTCTCGCAGTGGGTATCGGGATCCAACTATCTTATAGAAGGTATGCAATATCATTGCAAATTTCAACTCTTGAAATTCCCGATAATATTTTGCTCCTAGCGTCCTATGACCTTGACGGAGGTCAACAAACTATAGGCTGCTAGTCAAGTTTAACCCGTACATTTCATGATTGAATTAAACCCACCTGCACGACCCTTGACGGATGTCAACAAGGTCGTACGACTACCCTAATCCAGTCGCATCATATGCAGCAGATAAGCACTAGTCAGCTACCGCGCACTACGTTTTGACGGAGGTCAACAAACAATACTAAGTAGCACTTATCTAAAATGACGGAGGGCTACGACAGGTTTTGAAGAAAACCTTTTGCTTAATGAACTTGATATCGTTGCAAAATTGAGTGATTTTGAAAAGGAGTGTTTTTTAGGCTTTTACTAGTTTTGCTAAAGTGGTCACTCCCGATGAAGGGATCTCGACTCTTTCCTCATCGAATGAGATGTTGGATATTTCACAAATACCATTATACAAAGTATGAACTAAAAAAGCAATCAAAAGAAAAAACCGAGTGGATTATAGCATCTGACAGTTTCGCTAAAGAGGTCACTCCCGGTGAAGGGATCTCGGCTCTTTCCTTATCGAATAAGGTGCTGGTATTCTGCATGGAATACCGCTATGCAAAGCAAGAACTAAAGCTACCAGTTTTTAAAACAAGATTCTACAACATCTTTAGGTTTTTTTTATTTCATTAATCTCATTAATGAAGTCCCATCAAATTATGCTTTCTAAGCATCACAAGAGAAACGAAAGCAGCAATATTTATTATATATCATATATATAATATAAGCATTCATCTCAGAGTATAAAGTGATCACATCATAGAATATCAGCAGCAGAAGAACACATATGAAATATTGGATATACTAGGAATTCTGTGTTTTAATTAAGCCAATAAAATATGCGGATTCCACGGTCGCGATTAATAGCCAAACCCACATCCCTAGACCCCTACGAAAGCGGCAACCAACCCTACCAATTCTAGAGTTAGGAGACCCGGTCTCGAGTCCTCGAGATGGTCTCCCACTGGACCCTAGAATCCGGTTACTTGTGCTCTCCTCCTTGGGTCTATCCTAATGCGGAAAAGTAAATAATATACATCAATGGTGACATCATCCTCAACCCGGAAGTGCACCAATAAAAGAATATTACATATAAGTTTTTACATGAATGAAAATAAAAAACTCTCATCTCACATAAAAAAACCCGGCTATTCAAAACACGACGATCCAATATAACATATCACCACAACACATAATATCACATGTCATCAACGTAAGTAAATATGCGTATCCCAATTGTCGTTGACATATAGCAACGAAACCGACGATACACCACATATTACACTTACGGCAGCAGAAAAGAAAGTGAAAAACTACAACAATTGGAATCCGCAACCACCTTAGACATCATAAACCCAATGTATCACATACTTTGGATTTCATTCTTAACCAATTGAATTCCTTAGACATCACATGCTTAACAATTATAAACTCTGCATTTTAGTCTCGATATTGAAAACAATTTCCAATAACAAGTCGAGCAATTCAACAAGATTCCCGACATCCTGATCGAATACTCGTCGGAAACTTTAGTAGACGGCCGCACCCCCCGATGCCGTTGACGAAGTGCACTTAGGCGGAACACCGTGGCAGCGAGCACCTGAACGGATGCTTTTGGCAACAGGGTTCTCCTACAGTCACTTGGTCGGGGCTATGTGGTGTGGCTATCTAGTAAGGTTACCCGGCGAGCATCCACGTACACTACGTAATTGCAACGGAATTTTGATCCACATCAAAATCCCATGGCAACCGATCAAATGAGACTAACTTGCTAGATTTATAAAATTCAAATTAGTTTTCACAAAACTAATTATGTGGATTCCAAATATTGTATCACAATCATAGATAGTTAGACGATATTAAATTTTTCGATCGAATCAACAAACACCCAAAATTTCCCAAAAAGCTCAACACTTGAGCGCAGTTTAAAAGTACCCAGAACATGCCACAACACTTATGGACCAACCGTAGAAGGGTCAACCCTTGCCTCACCTATAGCGCCGTGGAACTACCATAAACCCTAAGGTTCGGTGGCGGTTCCGACGGTCACAGAATCGAGTTAGGGTTTCATTTTTCTAGAGGGTCCATAGAAAACACCTACATGATTTTCTGAAGATTTCAAACTTGGAAAAAATCCAACTCTTGGAAAATTTTCAGCGAGGGAAAATATGGGTTATTGATATCCGTTCGAACTTTTTAACGTCGTCTAAATAACCCGAAATGATGTTAGAATTACGACTACGAAACACTTCGAATTGCCTTTACAAAAATATAACATCACAGGCAATATCAGTAAAAATAAGCAACACCTGAAGTACCAAAACCCAGAGACTGGAACATAACAAAAAATTCAACCCAAAACTAGACAGTGGGACCGGCCAGGCCAGACATTTGCCTCATGTCGCCGGGTGAAATCCGGTGAAGTGGGTTCAATTTTCTTCTGTGTTCATGTCACATCACATGTAACATTCTGCAATTGCTTAAAAAAAATTAGACACTCTGGAAAAATCGACAGAAACTGGGTTATTTTTTCGAGTGTTTCGGAATTGTTTCGGTTTCGTAATTCTACAAATATTGTCTAATTCTCTAGGATGGCTTTGATACCATTGCAGAGTTCCCTAGTGTCACCGCTGGGTTTCGGAAGGCATCGACCATACCGTTTACAAAAAATTGGCGCGCTAAAGAACCCTAACGCTAGAATCTAAACTAGAGAATTGGACGAACAAGCATGTAAATATCTTTACATCTAAGTGAATAAGGAATACAACCTTTGTAGACCGGTCCTTCAGTTCAATAGCTCCGTGTAGTAGTCCCTTCGCTCCAAGTAGTGATCTCTCGAACTCTAGTGAGGCTCCACAAGATGAAATGAACAAGCTTGCTTGAAGTCCTCGAGGCCGAAGATGATCTACGTCGAGGAGACACTAACTCAAGCTACCTCTTCACTAAGTGATGAACTAGTGAAGAAACAACCTAATCTAAATGGCTAGTAGAGAAGAGGTTGATGAAGTAGGAATTTTGCTCACTTTAGAAATAATTTTCTCACTAATTTTCTCCACCTCCTAAAAAGCTAGAAAGCTTGAGGAAGGAGATGAAGAAAGCAACCATGGAATGAAGCAAGTGAAGAATGAATCAAGTTGTAAGAATAGCAACCATGAGTGAGTTAATATCATATACTAACTCATGTAGAGACTTAACCATGACTTGGGATAATAGTTGGGTTAATAAATATCTAATGTAAAACAAAACTAGTGGACTAAGGCAATGGTTCTACAAGCTTCCACTAAGCTTAACCATGTGACTAATTTCCGACTAATTTGATTTACTTTAAATAAATAAAACCTATCATTAAGCATGGTGTGAGTCTCATACACCCATGTCTCATGTATCATCTAGCATGACATAAAAATGTACATTAATATATATCACATATATACTAAGTGTACACAAGTGAGAAAAAAAAATCTTAAGTGAGCTAATATTAGTTAATCTAAGATAATATATCAAATATATAATTATACATTAAATTATTAAATCAACACTTGATTTAATAATCCGGCTATATCACATACAACCGACTAATATCAAATATATCAACTTATCGAATCAACACTTGATTCGACAGTCCGGCTATATCATATATAACCGACCGATATCACATATCGCGAGAATAGAATACGGCATCATATACATGTATTAATCTCTGTCCCGCACATATCATATATGTGCTCCTATTTCGTTTCGCTTGAGCCAGGAAAGCGCTGTGTAGGACTCTAAAGACTCTTTAATACGCCGGTAGTAGGTGGTGATCATATCAATCACCCATAAGCCGCAAGCGGTCTGCTAAACGTAACGGCCACCCGGGTATTGAGCGATTAGAAGATCAACAAGCAAGACTGCTCATACTCCTATGAATCCAATCAGTAACAATACCGTACAGTCCGGTCTCTTCGTTAGATATGTCGCATATCACTACCTGGGGGTGGTATAACGTCAGACCCCAATAGCTTGAAAAGTCAAGCCGATGTGAGGCCCATAACGATTCGAGAAACTACTGATAACACTTACCAGTAGATCTCAGCAACCCTGACCAGGGATTTCCTGTTATGGCTAATCGAGCATAGTGCAACATCAACCCCCAGTACCGGGAGAGACGAATCCCCTCCTATCGCTCATTGCCTCCATGTGACTCAGGACTGTACCCAAAAACCACCATTTTGCACGATCTTTTGAACGTGGTAAGGTGGAAATCAAAGCACAGTGAGAATCATACAAGATTCTATGACGATCTCGGGTCGAAAGACTAACCTGTACCAGTGTCACCAGAGAACTGCTATCTTACGATAGGTAAAATACCATCTAGGAGTTCTCGGCGAGTCCGTCCAGTATACCCAGTCTCCACTGAGCACCCGTATACCATCTCTGATGTCAAACGCCAATAGATATGAGATCATCCATCGCCCATCATATGGGTCGAGAAGTATATACGCTAGTCTACTCTGGAATATCAATACCCCGTCTCGAAACTCCCACGACTAGGAACATTTGAAGGATGTACTTACCGACTACCTCTGCCCCGCTAGTATGATCTGCATCAAAATCCTGGTAGTCAAGTGTAGGGTTCCTAGGCACGCTAATTAGGTCTCACAAGGCATCAACCATGCCAATTTCAAATTTTTCATGTGCCGAGAAACCCTAATACGGATCGTTAGCTAGAATTTTAGGCGAAACATGCAACTAGTTAACAACTTAACTAAGTGAACGGAAATACAACCTTTGTAGATCCGGTCCTCCACCTCCATAGCTCCATGATGAAGTCTCCTTGCTGTCCAAATCGAATCCCGGGCTCTAGCGTCGGTTTCATCGGAGAAATGGGCGGGCTTGGTCGTCGGCTTCGATGCCGAAGATGATCTACGTCGAGGCAACACTAGATCAAGCTCCAACTTCACCAAGCCATGAAACTTGTGAATAAAACACCCTATACTACTTGGCAAGTGGTAGAGGATGAAGAAATAGGAAGTGGGTTCACTTTAGAATTGGATTTCTCACTCTTTTTCTCAAGTTGCCATTGTTGGTAGCAAGGTTTTCTTCTTGTTAATGAAGAAGAAGATGAAGAAAGAATATGATAAGTGTTATTTTTTAAAAAGGAAAATAATATGAATACTTATCATATACTAACCATGGTTATGTGTAGAGATTAGACTATGGTCAGGTGGAATGGTTAGGGTTAAGCATGAGACAAAATGGTCACTTAGTCAAAGCTTCAACAACAAACAAAGAAAGCCACCATTTTTCTCTTTATCTTTTCCATAATAAATAAATAAATAGATAGATATGAAAAATAAAACCCTAACCATTTAAATAACCATGGTTTAATCCTTACACAAACTCAAGTAAGCATGTATCATCAAACATGATACAATCAAGTGCACAAAAGTATATCACTTATACAACTTGTGTACTTCAAGTGAGAAAATCCATTTAAAGTGAACCAATACTAGTTAATACAAAGTAATATATCAAATATATAATTATACATTAAATCATTAAATCAACACATGATTTAACGATCCGGTCATATCGCATATAACCGACTAATATCCAATGTATCGGCTTATCGAATCAATCCTTGATTCGATAACTAGGTTATATCACATACAACCATTCGATACATTCATCGCGAGAATAGAATACGGTATCACATACACGCATTATTCTCGGTCCCGCACATATCTCATATGCGCTCCTATTTCGTTTTGCTTGAGCCTGAAAACCTCTGTGTAGGACTCTAAAGACTCGTCAATACGCCGGCAGCAGGTGATGATCATATCAAGCACCCACAAGCCGCAAGCGGTCTGCTAAACGTAACGGCCACCCGGGTATTGAGCGATCAGAAGATCGACAAGCAAGCCCGCTCACACTCCTGTGAATCCAACCAGTAACACTTACCGTACAGTCAGGTCTCGTCGTCTGATATGTCGCATATATTGCCTAGGGGTGGTAAACGTCACACCACAATAGCTCGATAAGTCGTGTCGATATGAGGTCTATAACATTTCGAGAAACTACAGGTAACACTTACCAGTAAATCTCAGCAACCCTGGCCAGGGATTTCCGGTTATAGCCAATCGAACACAGCGCAACATCAACTCCCTATACCGGGAGAGACAAATCCCCTCCTATCGCTCATTGCCTCCATGTGATTCGGGACTGTACCCAAAAACCACCGTTTTGCACGCCCTCTTGGACGTGGTAAGGTGGAAATCAAAGCACAGTGGGAACCACACAAGACTCTATGACGATCTCGGGTCAACAGACTACTCTGTACCAGTGTCACCAGAGAACTGCCATCTGACGTAAGGTATAATACCATCTGGGAGTTCTCGGCGAGTCCGTCCAGTGTACCCAGTCTCCACTGAGCACCCGTATATCATCTCTGATGTCAAACACCAATGGATATGGGATCATCCATCGCCCATTTGTATGGGTCGAGAAGGTATACGCTAGTCTACTCTGGTATATCGATGCCCCGTCTCGATATACCCACGACTAGGGACTTTGAAGGATGTACTTATGGACTACCATGTCCCCACTAGTATGATCCGCACCATAGTCCAGGTAGTCAAGTACACATCCTAAGGGCTTTACCAACATGTAACAGAGAGACAAACAGTGTACACGTTAAGGTAAAGAGCAACCAGATAGCATACTATCATGTCGAGCAAGAAAGTTGTAACACTTGAGTTTTAGGGTTAGTATTAATTAAGTGTTAATTTGGGGTTTTCGGTAAAAAGTTTACCAAAACGGGATTCTAGTAATTTATCTGGTTTTATGGTTATTTTTGTGGAATTTTATCGCAACCACACACACTTGTACACGATAACTAGGGTTAAGACTAGGGTTACCACACATGTGGGCTTATAGGTTAGCTATGTTTAATTTGACCATGGTGGGTAAGGTCCTTAGTTAAGTTATTAGTGTTGTTTAGAGCTAATTAGCTTAGTTGAAGATGGTTGGCTTTGACCATAGGGTTTTGGAGAGTTTAAGGTTGACTTAGAGTGAGGATGAGGGATGTGATGTGTCATGATGAATTAAGGTTAAGTCTCCTCACTCATTTCACAACTTTTTCACCTCTCTCTCACTCACTCACTCACACTACACATCAGCCAAAAATCTGCATCAGATCAGCCCCATTTTTCATCTTTTCAGCCCCAATTCAGCACCACACATCAGCCCCCAGCCTAGCTCTGTTTTCAGCATCTGCAACAGCAGTTTCCAGCCTTCCCAGCTCCTATTTGTTCATCTACAGCTGCTACTTCAGCTCCCTCAACCTCAAACTACAAACACACAACACTACCACCTCACTCACACTCAACTTCACCCTTAAAATATCAGAATACAACACAAACTAACAACATCAGCTTCAGCTTCAGCCAATACTTAAACTGCACACCAGCATCAGCAGTTGCAGCACCAGCCTCAGCCCCTATACCATACCACACACCACACCATACCATACACCATACCACACCACACACACAACTCCATACCACACCAGCAATACCACCACAGCAACAGCAACAGCAACAACAAACATTCCGCATCAGCATCAGCATCAGCAGTTGCACTAGCCTTGGACAGCAGCAGCTCTAGTTTAGCACAGCAGCACCTACCCTCTTCTTCTTCTCCTTCTCCTTGGTTGCAAGGTTCTTAGAGGGTATAACTCCTAAACTTTTCCCATATTGTGTAGATTAGGTGCTTGATTAGCTAGTTTTTTGTGATAAATAGAATTTTATTGCTAGAATAGTGTAGTAATGTTAGATTTAGCCATTTTAGAGTGCTTATAGCTTTATGAACCCTTTTTGGTGTTAACTAATCTGTTCAAGCCTAGTTGAGACTCAAAAATTAGATGGTTAGCCTTAACTTGCTAAAGTTTCGATAATCTAGCTTAATTGGTGTCCATATCTCGCTTAGTAGTGATTTTGGGTGATTTGTGAGGATTTTGGGCAAAGTGAGAGTTGCGTTAGCTAGGATAACCCTCTTAGGTGCTAGTGTGGCCAGCCAACCAGAGAAATTCCCCAGACTCCATGTACACACCCGATTTACCCGACTTGGCATATTTTGGCAGTTTTATTGACTTTTTGGCCTCCATAAGATCTGCTGTTGACCCGAACCCTTCAGAATAAAATTGGAAAGACTGTAGCATGGTGAGACCGGTAGACACACACACACAAAACATGGGGACCCCTCTCCCTATTCCGGCCGCAGATTTAATACATCTGGCCGCAAATTGCGGCCAGAATGGGAGTGGGGGTGTTGGGTTTTGGTGTGTAGGTTTACTCTGGGTAGCTAGGGTTTCTGGTATCTGTAACTTTTCATTTTGGGTCCAGAGGCAAAATCTGGAGGTAGTTGTACGTTTTTGATGTTTTAAGTCTTGTGCGACACGCGCGTGATACGCGTGGTTCTGTGGCGCGCTGCGCGACACAGCGTGTCAGCTTAGGTTCTGGTGGGTTCGTGCGCGTCGCGTCGTGTCGTATGCACACGCGTTTAGTTTCACGCACGCGTTTCCTTTTATCGATATATCGCGTTTTGCAGGATTTTTCCTTATATGGTGACTCTTGTGAATTCTAGGTTCGCCGGCAGGGACTTCGAGCGCAGCAGAAAAATGCAAGCAGGTGGTCGGACACACTTAGCACCGGATCACGGGTGAGTAGATTTAACATATACGGGGGACGATCGTTTGGATGGCGCGAGTCGCCCGTTAGATTTAATAAAACTTATAGTTGGTAATCTTGATAGTACATGTGGCATTAGAATGATGATAATAAAACTAGCATAATATTACCGCAGTCATATCTACATGTCATACCCTTGTACGCAAATCCATTGTAGGACACCTGCACCATTACCAGGTGTATATGCAGCACGAGCACTATTCATGTGGACACACACACCCTGGTAATTGCCATGTCACAACACTAGATGACTATAAATCTGAACATGTTAATTGCCTAAGAATGAGATATTGAAATAAATGTTTAAAATGAAACCATAAGAGTTACAATACCTGGGCATATGTATTATCATACCATCTGCTCATGCTTAGTGTAAATCATGCATTGCAAATTGATACCATATGCATCCATAATCATAGACATATGCATTTTTGATGATTTCATGGGATTTATGATATTTCTGGATTGTGGAGGAAAGCCGCAAGATTTCAAAACTGATAACTGTTTAAAAAGATAAAAGGTTGAGGTTTTCTAGTGATGTAAAGTGTCGTCCACCATGAGTTTACTGTGGTTTTCGAGATCCGTGTCGAAGAGTGGAGGAACCGTCACGGATGCATGGTGGGCCCGGTACGGTACCCCGGGACAAGAAGATCGCAGGAGATGGCGATGAGCCTGGCTGGGGATGGATTACCTACCGGTGACTTCATTTGGCACGGCGGATATCCAGAGGATACCGACCGTGGCCGCTGGATTGAGACATGGATTTTGATGTGGATCAGCCGGATGGCTGAGACCAGAGATTCTGGACATGGATATATGGGATTTAGACAGTTTTGAGGTGTCGTTGCTGGACACGGTTTTTACTGATTTCTTTGATATTATGCTGATGTTTAAAAAGGGAAAGTTTCAAAACAAAGGAAAGAATAATTATCATACATACTTGTCAGTGCCTTCATGTGACATACATACCGTATTAACTCTATGTGACACATGTATGTACTAGCTTGCATACTGTTGATGCATATATACCTGCTAGAACATGTAGCCATACCTGCTTTAGGATGCCAGGACACTTGTGTGCATGCATACGATAGCCTTAGTAGATGTTATTTATAACTCACGAGCTGGCAACTCACCCCCGTTGTGCCACAGCTTTTCTGCAGGTCCATTCTGTCAACACTGTAGCGGCGGATACTTTTGCTTCTTTTGCACTTTTTTCCTGGACTCGAGGCTTTTGCTCATAGGTGGGTTATTATCAGTTTGTACCACCTTATATATTTTTTGTATCTAGAACACTCCATCTACTGCTACTATCATTTCAGTTGTACCTGTTTTATTTGGATTACTGTATATTGACCTAGAGGTGAGATTGTGAGACTTGGGGATTTACTTTATGATATATCTGGGTCGAACTCACTTGAGTCGACATGCTATTTCTTATGCACTGTTATTTCTTTATATATATGCTTGCACCATTGAGACTGATTTTACATGAGAGATTCTGCTGAAACTTTGGGGAAAAAAAGGAAAGTTATTTTAAAAAGACAATTTGATCAGGTAATGAAGTAAATGCTTAAATAATTTGGTTTTTCCCTCACTCTAAAGATCTTAATTGGGTTTTGTATTCTGGGCTTCGGCTTGCTTATTTTACGGACGCCTTAAGACGTTTCGTAATCTAAGTGCCGGTCGCGTTCCGTACCTTGCGGGTCGTGACAAAGTTGGTATCAGAGCGATATGTTTCACCTTTCTGAGTGTAGGATGACCCTTAGTAGATGGAGTAAGTGACTTAAGCAGAGTAGCGTAGCGTACGTATGTCCGCGGCATACTTGCGATGCGATACTCCGCCTAGGTGACTTAAGGACATACTTGCTTGAAAATTCCTTCTTCGATTCCATGTATCCTGTGATTCTCTTGCGCTGTTTTCATTGTCCTGTTTCCTGTACTAGTCGCTATGCCACAGAGGGCTACCAGAGCACAGAGGGCTGCTGCCCGAGACGAGATTCGAGCTGGCTCATCCGAGACTAGGACTGAGCAGGGTGGCATGCCTACGCCACAAGGACAGACCGATCAACCTTCCCCAGGCCGTATGGATAGGCTTGAGACTGGTATGGAGGAGTTGCGTCAGATGATGGGGAGTATGCAGGATCTCCGTCAGATGGTAGGATCCCTGGTTGCAGCCAGTCGTACACCGAGGCCGGAGGAAGCACCTACTACATCTCAGACTACCTTGGTACCTGCTCCTACTACTACCACCGTGACCATCCCAGTTTCACTACAGGAGTTCATGAGGCTGAGACCTCCAGTTTTCACCGGTACCGATGCAGCGGAGGACCCGCAGACTTTCTTTGACAGCTTGGCCAGGATCTGCCGATCGCTGAGATATTCTGATGATCGCTGGGTAGAGCTTGCGAGTTTCCGACTAGAGGGTCTCGCACAGATATGGTGGGAGTCAGTTCTGAGAGGTCGAGCTACAGGTCTATCGCCCATGACCTGGACCGAGTTCACAGCAGTTTTCCTTGCCCGTTTCCTTCCGGAGAGCGTTCGCGACGCCAGAGCTCGTAGTTTCGAGGCCTTGGTCAAGACACCTGGGATGACGGTGTCTGAGTACGACGTTCAGTTTACGCAGTTGTCCCGATATGCCCCGTACCTGGTAGATACCGAAGCAAAAAGGGTGAAGAGGTTCATACAGGGACTGGATGCCCAGCTATATCTTGCCATTGGCGCTCAGCATTTCGATACCTACTCGGCAGCTATGGATACAGCATTGCGGATGGAGACACGTATTTCAGCGACGTCGGCCGTTCCCGGGCCGAAGAGGATTCATACCGGCACACCAGATCAGAGACAGCATGCCAGGTTCATTCCGAGGGATAGGGCCGGCAGAGGGTTCGGACGAGGTCAGTTGTACGGATCGTATACACAGGGACAACAGTCGTCGCCAGGGTGCTTTAGGTGCGGGAGTCTGCACCATCGTATTAGAGATTGTCCAGTGAGGCGACAGGGTACGGCGACAGTTCCGCAGGTGACTCTACCTCCATCACCGCCCCCTCCTCAGAGAGCTCTACTACCTGCCGCAGGCGATGCTTCATGCCAGTTAGGCGCACCCAGAGGCCGTGGGCGCGGCGCACCGACCCAGAGAGGACGAGGAGGCCGAGGCCGAGGTCAGCCCGCTATTGGAGGAGGTCAGGCCCGAGTTTTTGCATTGACACCCCAGGATGCGCAGGCATCCAATGCCGTCGTTACAGGTACCCTGTCAGTACGTTCTATTGATGCACACGTATTGTTCGATCCCGGGTCCACGCACTCATACGTTTCCACCCACTTCGTGCCGAGTTTGGGTAGAGAGTCCGGTTTGCTTGACCAGCCGCTGGTTGTGACCACTCCGGTAGGAGAGTCTTTTGTTGCTAGGCACGTGTTCCGATCCTGTACCGTTCGTATTGGCGAGCGAGAGCTGCCTGTCGACCTGATCCTTCTAGAGATGTTGGACTTCGACATTCTTTTGGGCATGGATTGGCTAGCCACGTGCTATGCGACGGTGGATTGCCGCGAGAAGACAGTTAGGTTTTGTTTTCCCGGCGAGTCGGCTTTTGTTGTGCAGGGGGACCGTGGTGCCGCCCCTCACATTTTGATTTCTTCTCTCCACGCTGGTCAGTTGATGAGGAAGGGATGTCGGGGATTTCTAGCCTGTGTATGTGATACTAGAGCTACGAACGTTCCATTGGACCAGGTTCCGATTGCATGCGAGTTCCCCGATGTTTTCCCTGACGAGCTGCCAGGATTGCCACCTGAGCGCGATGTCGAGTTCTGTATTGATTTAATTCCTGGCTCGGGGCCTATTTCTATACCGCCTTATCGGATGTCCCCGGCGGAGCTTAGAGAGTTGAAAGTTCAGCTGCAAGATTTGTTGGATAAGGGACTTATTCGACCCAGTGTTTCTCCGTAGGGTGCTCCGGTCCTGTTTGTCAAGAAGAAGGATGGAAGTTTGCGCTTATGCATCGACTACCGCCAGCTGAACAAGGTGACCGTTCGGAACAGATATCCGTTGCCGCGCATTGATGATTTGTTCGACCAGCTCCAGGGTGCGGGTTATTTTTCGAGGATCGACTTACGATCAGGATACCACCAGCTGCGAGTCCGACATGAGGATATACCGAAGACAGCCTTCCGTACACGCTATGGCCACTATGAGTTTCTGGTGATGTCGTTCGGACTCACCAACACCCCCGCAGCATTTATGGATTTGATGAACCGTACCTTCAGGCCGTATCTTGACTTGTTCATCATCGTGTTCATCGACGATATTTTGGTATACTCTCGGACCCGAGAGGAGCACGAGCAGCACCTGCAGATTACGTTACAGACTCTGAGGGAGCACCAGCTGTTTGCAAAGTTCTCCAAGTGTGCATTCTGGCTGGATAGCGTTGGGTTCTTGGGTCATGTGATTACGAGAGACGGCATTTGTGTGGACCCGAAGAAGATTGAGGCTGTTCAGTAGTGGCCCCGACCTACATCAGTTACTGAGATCCGTAGTTTTCTAGGCCTGGCAGGCTACTATAGGCGTTTTGTTCAGGATTTCTCCCGTATAGCTGCACCTTTGACCGGTTTGACCCGGAAGGGAGTTCCTTTCGTTTGGACGGAGGAGTGCGAGCGCAGTTTTCAGCAGCTGCGGACGTGTTTGACTTCGGCGCCGGTATTATCTTTGCCTTCGGGATCAGGCGGATTTGTGGTCTACTGTGATGCTTCGCGAGTGGGGTTAGGATGCGTATTGATGCAGCATGGCCGGGTGATCGCTTATGCTTCTCTGCAGTTGAAGAAGCACGAGCAGAACTACCCTACTCACGATTTGTAGATGGCTGCAGTGGTCTTTGCACTGAAGATATGGCGACATTACCTATATGGCGAGTCGTGCCAAATATTCACTGACCATAAGAGCTTAAAATACATATTTCAGCAGCGAGACCTGAACCTCAGACAGCGTCGTTGGATGGAGTTGGTGAAGGACTACGACTGCGAGATCTTATACCATCCGGGCAAGGCGAATGTTGTGGCGGATGCTTTGAGCAGGAGGCCCGGGGGTAGTCTATCCTATTTGCGCGCAGTGCAGAGGCAGACGTCAGCGGATTGGCAGATTCTATGCGACAGCCGAGTCGAGTTCGAGTTCACTCCAACAGGAGGACAGCTCGCGCATGTTCGTGCGCGCCCACAGTTGCTTGACCGTATATATGAGGCACAGCGCAGAGATGACCATTTCTCCGAGATCATGGCACAGCTGGGACAGGGCAGATTTTCCGAGTTCATGATTGATGATCAGGGGATATTACGATTTGGATCCAGACTGTGTGTACCAGATGCTGATGGATTGCGGCGCGACATTCTTGAGGAGGCACACCGATCAGTGTATAGTGTTCACCCCTGTTCCACCAAGATGTACCATGATATGAGAGAGACCTACTGGTGGGACGGAATGAAGAGGGACATTGCGGAGTTCGTATCGAGATGCCTGACTTGTCAGCAAGTCAAGGCCGAGCACCAGAGACCCGCAGGAGAGCTACAGCCGTTACCCATTCCAGAGTAGAAATGGGAGCAGATTTCGATGGACTTTGTTGTGGGTCTACCCAGGACCAGTCGAGGGTACGACTCCATCTGGGTGATCGTGGATAGATTGACGAAAGCGGCTCACTTCCTGCCAGTGAAGACCACTTTTAGCTTCGCCCAGTATGCTCAGCTCTACATTGACGAGATCGTGCGACTACATGGCATACCGACTTGTATCGTGTCAGATCGAGGCACTCAGTTTACCAGCCGACTATGGCAGAGACTCCAGGAGGCTTTGGGCACTCGTTTGAGCTTTAGCACAGCATTTCACCCGCAGACCGACGGACAGTCAGAGCGGACCATTCAGACTCTCGAGGACATGCTCAGAGCATGCGTTTTAGACTTCGGCGGTAGCTGGGACCGTCATTTACCTCTAGTGGAGTTCTCCTATAACAACAGCTTCCAGGATACTATCCAGATGGCACCTTTCGAAGCGTTGTATGGGAGGAGATGTAGATCAACGAGCCTGGCTGGGGATGGATTACCTACCGGTGACTTCATTTGGCACGGCGGATATCCAGAGGATACCGACCGTGGCCGCTGGATTGAGACATGGATTTTGATGTGGATCAGCCGGATGGCTGAGACCAGAGATTCTGGACATGGATATATGGGATTTAGACAGTTTTGAGGTGTCGTTGCTGGACACGGTTTTTACTGATTTCTTTGATATTATGCTGATGTTTAAAAAGGGAAAGTTTCAAAACAAAGGAAAGAATAATTATCATACATACTTGTCAGTGCCTCCATGTGACATACATACCGTATTAACTCTATGTGACACATGTATGTACTAGCTTGCATACTGTTGATGCATATATACCTGCTAGAACATGTAGCCATACCTGCTTTAGGATGCCAGGACACTTGTGTGCATGCATAAGATAGCCTTAGTAGATGTTATTTATAACTCACGAGCTGGCAACTCACCCCCGTTGTGCCACAGCTTTTCTGCAGGTCCATTCTGTCAACACTGTAGCGGCGGATACTTTTGCTTCTTTTGCACTTTTTTCCTGGACTCGAGGCTTTTGCTCATAGGTGGGTTATTATCAGTTTGTACCACCTTATATATTTGTTGTATCTAGAACACTCCATCTACTGCTACTATCATTTCAGTTGTACCTGTTTTATTTGGATTACTGTATATTGACCTAGAGGTGAGATTGTGAGACTTGGGGATTTACTTTATGATATATCTGGGTCGAACTCACTTGAGTCGACATGCTATTTCTTATGCACTGTTATTCCTTTATATATCTGCTTTCACCATTGAGACTGATTTTACATGAGAGATTCTGCTGAAACTTTGGGGAAAAAAAAGGAAAGTTATTTTAAAAAGACAATTTGATCAGGTAATGAAGTAAATGCTTAAATAATTTGGTTTTTCCCTCACTCTAAAGATCTTAATTGGGTTTTGTATTCTGGGCTTCGGCTTGCTTATTTTACGGACGCCTTAAGACGTTTCGTAATCTAAGTGCCGGTCGCGTTCCGGACCTTGCGGGTCGTGACAAAAGTCTTCCCTATATACGTCCGAGCATCCACTACAATATACATCCTATGTATAGTAATGGCCTCTAGGGCATACATATAACTAACATCAAGTACTCATCCTAAGGGCTTTATCAATATGTAATAGAGTGATAATAAGTGTACATGTTAAGATAAAGTGCAACCAGATACCATACTATCATGTCGAGCAAGAAAGTCCCCCCTATATATGTCTAAGCATCCACTACAATATACACTGTATGTACAGTAATGGCCTTTACGGCATACATATTACTAACACTTGGTTCGGACCAAGAGTTTAGAGTAGGCTTACGATAACCCGAACCCATCCAATTTGAGCTTGATTCAGCCCCGATTCGATGCCAAACCGAGGCCGATTCAACCCCGCATCGGGGGATGAATCAGCCACTGTATCAACCCTAATTTAGGGTTGTTCCAGTGCTGATTCAGCCCTGATGCAGGGTTGATCCCGTCCCTGATTCGACCCCATTTCGAGGCCGAATCAAGGCTCATATTGTGTGGTTTTTTTAGGTTATCGAGATTCGATTTCGTGCAAAAATGAAGGGATTTTCATTGCAAGGATGAACTTGAAATTCAGTTTTTTGGAATTTCATATTTGCGATCTCGCAGTTTATGAATTCTAATGTCATGGTTCGAATTGACTAAATCAAAGTGTTTGATTTAGTCTGCTCGAACACAGATAAAATAAGGATATGCGTTGGTTACTCGCCTAATTGCTATATGATCAATTAGACGAGATTGCACATTTGTTATTGAGATAACGGTGTAGATGGAATGTGTTTGGATTGTCACGAAATGAATGCTGGGTTCCGTAGCGCGGCAGCAAGGTATCGGGAGGTATCGTCCATGCCAATTTTAAATTTTTGCCGTACTAAAGAACCCTAACCTTAAAATCTTAACTAGAGTTTTAAACAATACAACACGCAAACAACTTTGCAAACAAGTGAATGAGGAATACAACCATTGTAAACCGGTCCTTCAATTCTAAAGCTCCGTGTAGTAGTCCCTTAGCTCCAAGTAGTGAACACCCGAACTCTAGTAAGGGTTCACATGAATAAATGAACAAGCTTGCTCGAAATCTTCGAGACCGAAAATGATCTACGTCGAGAAGACTCAAGCTCATACTACCTCTTCACTAATGGAAGATTAGTGAAGAAAACACCCTAAACTAAATGGCTAATATAGGAGAGGATGATGAAGTAGGAAATGGGCTCTCTTTAGATTTCTTTTTCTCACAATATTTTCTCACTTAGAAAAAAGCTAGCAAGCTTTTTCTCAAAATGAAGAAGATGAAGATGGAGATGAGAATGAACTCATGAGTTGAGGATAGCAATCATGGGTGAGTCAGTGTCATACACTAACTCATGTAGAGAATAAATCATAGGTAAACAATAATAGTTGGGTTAATAAATATATTCAAGTAAAACAAAAAGAGTGAACTTGGTCAATGGTTCCACAAGCTTCTACAAGCTTCAACCATGTGACAATTTCCAACCAATTTTGATTTACTTAAATAAATAAAAACCCTTCATTATTATTTGCATGGTGTGAGTCTCATACACCCATGTAGCATGTGGCATCAAGCACGACACATAAATATTGTACACTAATATATATCACATATATACTAAATGTACATAAGCGAGAAAAAAGAATTCTTAAGTGAGCTAATATTAATTAATGTAAGATAATATATCAAATATATAATTATACATTAAATTATTAAATCAATACTTGATTTAATAATCCGGCTATATCACATACACCCTGTTAATATCAAATGTAACAATTTATTGAATCAACACTTGATCCGATAACCCGGCTATATCACATATAACCGAATGATATCACATATCGCGAGAATAGAATACGGTATCACATACTCGTATTAATCTCGGTCCCGCACATATCACATATGTGCTCCTACTTCGTTTTGCATGAACCAGGAAACCTCTGTGTAGGACTCTAAAGACTCGTCAATACGCCGGCAGTAGGTGATGATCATATCAAACACCCACAAGCCGCAAGTAATCTGCTAAACGTAACGGCCACCCGGGTATTGAGCGATCAGAAGATCAACAAGCAAGCATGTTCATACTCCTGCGAATCCAATCAGTAACACTACCGTACAGTCCGGTCTCTTCGTCAGATATATCGCATATCACAGCCTGGGGGAAGTATAACGTCAGACCCCAATAGCCTGATAAGTCATGCCGATACAAGATTCATAACGTTTCGAGAAACTACTGATAACACTTACCAGTAAATCTCAGCAACCCTGGCCAGGGATTTCCTGTTATAGCCAAGCGAGCATAGCGCAACATCAACTCCCAATACCGGGAGAAATGAATCCCCTCCTATCGCTCATTGCCTCCATGTGACTCGGGACTGTACCCAAAAACCACCTTTTTGCACGATCTCTTGACCGTGGTATGGTGGAAATCAAAGCAGAGTGGCAATCACACAAAACTCTATTACGATCTCGGGTCGACAGACTAACCTGTACCAGTGTCACCAGAGAACTACTATCTGACGATAGGTATAATACCATCTAGGAGTTCTCGGCGAGTCCGTTCAGTGTACCCAGTCTCCACTGAGCATCCGTATACCTTCTCTGATGTCAAACACCAATGGATGTGGGATCATCCATCGCCCATCATATGGGTCAAGAAGCGCATACGCTTGTCTACTCTGGAATATCGATACCCTGTCTCGATACTCCCACGACTAAGAACAATTATAGGGTGTACTTATGGACTATCCTTGGCCCCACTAGTATGATCTCTATCATAGTCCTGGTAGTCAAGTACATATCCTAAGGGCTTTATCAACATGTGAGAGGAAGACAACATCACTAATATAAGTCAACATGTTAGACAAAGAGCAACCAGATAGCATACTATCATGTCGAGCAAGAAAGTCCTCCCTATATATGTCCAAGCATCCATTATAATATACATCTCATGTACAATAATGGCCTCTAGGGCATACAAATAACTAACAATCTCCCACTTGCACTAAGTGTAAGTCCACGGCGGCGCCCCGGCCGTCGATCCAACGCCGGAAACGCGGAAACAAAAAAATCTTTGCGAAACTTGCAAACCGGCACCACCGCGCACTTTTAACCCGGATCGGGCCATTAACCTAGCTACTAGAAAACAAGAAAAGAGTAGAGAAGCTATACCAAGCGATCCGTGTCCTTCGGTCTTCGTCTCCACTCCGATCTCCCGCGGAATCTCCGTCCGTCACGTCCTCGTCGGAAAGGGCACCACGTAGCCGATCTCTTTTACGGGCTCCCACCTCTTGACCGAGGCAACTCGGGTGCGAAGTTGGCAAGCCAACGCGTCCAAGATTTGCTGTAGACTAGAGTAGTAGGTTGTCTCTTTGGGGTATGTGAAGTTGCCATGGAAGGATGGAGGTGAAGAAAGAACTTTGGAGTGAAAATCTCTTTGTAGGATGAATGGAAAAATGAGATGAACATTTTTTTTTGCCACCACTCAAAATGAACCTCTCCCTCTCCCTAGATGTGGCCGACCCCTTCATCAAAGAAATGGTGGAGAGAATGAGATCAATTATCCAAGAGAAGAAAAGAAAATGATAATGGGAATAAAAGAATCACACTCAACCCAAAATCAAATCCCATCCATCCAAATCAAGAGAATATGACCCATAAAGAATCTCATGATGATAGTCACAAAAGCAAGAAACCCCCTCCATAAAAAGTAATTTGCATAATTGCAAATTACCCCCTCCATCGGAAAGTCCGGCCGTGAAGGAACAAAGAAAACCCGGCCGGAACGGAATGCAAACTGGCAACTTCAGAAAACTGATCCCGTAATAAATTACAGGAAAACCCCGCTACTGCAAATACATGCCCGCATTTGTATTCCCACTGAACACAAATGCAAAGAGACAAAATCTACACCGTCTAATACTAGGATCCGGCTAGTAAAATCCGTCCGATCACGATCCGTGCAATACCGCACGTATCTGATCGAACCCTGCCATATCTCCATATGGCCTCTACAGCGTTTCGCCCGAAACTTGAGTAACTGTGTATGGTGGACTCTAAAGACTCGTCAATACTATGGCTGTGGATTTAACCACTAGCACGTCAGAGGTATTAGCCATACGTGACGAGCCACCAGCTATTGACAAAAAGGGACGTCGATGAGCGAACTCATCCTGACACCGTACTGAGCCTGTCAGTGACAATATCCGTACAGTCCCGTCCGTTCGTCTATGAGCATCGCATGGCGGGCCTAGGGGGTTGGTAAATGTCAGACCCTAAAAGCGGTACAAGTCGTGTCGGAGTGTAGCCCAGAACACCCTGAGATACTACTGGAATACCTACCAGTAAATCTCCTGCCTTAGCCAAGGACTTTTCATGTACTGGCTCTCCTAGACACAGCGCGACCTCACCCCCAATACCGGGAGAGACGAACCCCTGCAGATCCGCTCACTGCCTCCATGTGGCTCGGGACTGTACCCAACTAAAACCTGTTTGCACGTCTCCTTTGAGCGTGGTAGGGTAGTAATCAAAGCACAGTGGGAACTCACACGAGACAAATGACGATCTCAGGTCGATGAACTAACCTGTACACATGTCACCAGGGAACTGCTATCTGATGTCTGACGTCTGGTATAATCCCAACTAGCAGGTTCCCGGCGAGTCCTGTCCGGTGTACTCATAACCCAATGAGCACCTATATACATCTTAGGTGAACCAACTGACACCAGTGGCTTGTGAGACCGGCCACCGCCCCTCGTCGGGGTGTCGACTGTATACACTAGTCTACTCCGGAGTATCGATGCCCTGTCTCGAAACTCCCATGACTAGGGACCTTTTAAGGATGTGCTTATAGACTCCAACTCTCACGTATATGATCGCCCTCATACTGCTGGTAGTCAAGCAAGAATCCTAGGGGCTCTATCAACGTGTAATAGCGACTCGTAAGGTCACCTAAAGCAGTACACGATGATAAAGATAAACCAGATAGCATACAATCATCTCGAGTAAGACTGTCCTACCGGCATAGGTCCTCCTCAATCATTGCAATCACGTGCCTGTGATCCAATAATTGACTCTGAGGGCACTATATCCAACAATCTCTCACTTGCACTCAAGGCTAATTATTGCGATGTCGCATACTCACAGCCCGTGTGATACCGAACACCCAACTCCTCTACTAGTCAGTCTCACAAAGCTCGTTTGTAAAACTATTGCGTTCGAGGAATAGCCTCAGTGAGTGGATCCGCTATGGCGTTTCTTTCTATGTCTCTCTTTATCTCAAGTTCGCGGAGAAAGCCATCTCCCGAAATGAGCAATACCTGTCTTAGAATGTGTCTGGATGTCTGATGGGACCTAGCTCATAAATGAACTCCAAATCCAAACTTCTTAGACTATATCGTCAACTGAACTTAATCAGTATCCTGCGCCATGCCTTCCCTCAGTATCCACATGGACTATCTGTCCAAAATACTGCCCCTCGTCAGAGGAAAAACTATAACTCTGACAACCTCTCTGTCATCCAGGTCACCTTGGAAGCCTGGAATGATAACTGTCTCCTAAAGGAGGCTGCCGTTATCAAATCCCTAGAACATCCACTTATGTTCTAAAACTGCTTCCGATTGTTTCTCCAGGATTGGATTAATATCAACTTATTGCATCTACTGCAAGAACAACATCTGGTGTGGTACTTGACATCCCATGATCAACTCAATTACCTAAGCAAGTGATCTGCCAATCATGCGTATCCCTCTCCCCTTTAGTCTGTAAGACACTTTTAGAGAGGGTGACTCCATTACCTGCAGGTACACCACCATGCCAGGAGTCGTCCATTCTAAATACTTATAGAATGCCGTCAAAGTACCCAGATTGGGAAACTACCCAAATCTAGATCTAAAACCATAGATCTAGTAACCAGAATGTACGATATAAGATCCAATTCCCATATGGAGAAACTACTGTGTGACGACCAAAGTATAACCGATTGTAGTATAGGAATATCACTTCCTACTCTGTGTATGTCATCAAATACCAGGACATCACACCCTACTACCTTCTTAACAGATCTATCCCCTATTCTGATGAAGTCAAACCTATGACTGTCACATCAGAAATAGATGATCTATCTCCGCTATATCTTCTTTAGTCTATAAATTGGCATAAGCCTGATGTCCACCAATGCTTCCGCTGCTCCCACTGACTACGACAACCCTCTGGCAGAGTCATATAGACGTACACTTCTAAAGCTAGTTCAGAACGACGCTATACTCATCCTCCTGCCGGGTCTCACAGTCTGGAACAACAGCAATGACAAGTCTGGGTAAACAAGAACCTCCCTGTCACCGTCCTTGAGGCTACCGGAGTACCTCTCAGGTGCCTGAGCTTACCCACCACATCTGCGGAGTGGCCAATGGAATGTCAAACCAGATTGAATCTTTAGGTTCTTATCAAATCTTCAGTAATCGTTTGCGGTTCTGGAATCACTTTCAGTTCTACCATACTCCCACTACTGTTTTCTGAAAAAATCCTTTTTTTTGTTAAAACTGTGGCGAGTTAAGAACAATATCATTATTGATCTTCCAGATGGTAGAAAGTCAACCCTCGTCATAGCCCGGGTCAACCCACAAACAGCCATTACAGAAACGTGCCTTGAGTTATCCAGAGTCTGGTTTTAAGCATAAGCTGGACAACTCCCCGTACCTTAACATCGTTAAGATATGAACTGTTCTATATCCAATATAGAAATAGAAGCACTGATTTAATTGAACCAGATTCCAATCATGCAGCTGTCTCCTCAAGTAAATGGAAGGAGGCCGATCAGCGTTACTCAACTTAGGAGTACTTCCAATTATGAGTAACCTGAAAGAGAAGCTAGTTCTCTTAATCATTACTATCATCTGAATACCATACACAAGTATCTACATCTTCGATCACCTTGAAGAATCCCGATACTTGCAACATCTGGTTCTCTACTTTATTCATATACCTATAACTTCTCAAAACTTAAACCCTGTGTTTCTACGAAACACCTGTCTAAGAACTAGAGAAGTCACAAGTAAACAGAATATAGTACGAGTACCTACCCCTCTGTCCTAATGGACACTGGACAACATACAATACTCTGTATAAGTCCCTTGAGTCAAATGACTCATTCACTGTGTGCCGTAGGTTGAAAACTGTACTTATGGTTAAGAAGAATTACACCGCTGTTCAATACTCCTTACCTAACCATCCACTGATATAGGTAAATGTCATAGACATAATTTCAAAAGGTATATCTCACTCTATAAAAATAGACGTACAGATATATCAATTTGAAATTGGTGCATAACAACGGATAATCAAAACCAAATATTTGTCGTCCGGCAAACAACCCAGGTGACTTCCTCAAATATCACCAATTACAACGAATCCCGATATAATGAGGACAATCACCCAATTCCCAATAACTTACTCCCACTCGTCATTTGTAAAACTATACAGATGTGAGAATCATACCTGGTAAATACATACCCTGGAGCAAGTGTCTAATTGGGAAATCAGTTCTCTTTTAACAGTACACAGTGAAACTGAAACATTGAAATGTTTCGTTGGGGTATCCTGGTATTGCTAGTAATGCATCTTCCATTATCCAGATTCACAACTGTAACCGTATAATTCTTTGCCACTTCTCCAAATCCCTTTATATGTCTTTAGTCATTACCTTCTGTACACCCCTTTGGGCCAAATGGTTTTCTTCCTTCCCTACCGTTCGGCACCAGCCTATGGTTTGGAAGAAGACTATCCAATAAGCATAATGGGTGTACTGTCCTGGTCCTAGGAGCACTCGCAACGCAAGAGAAGGTGAAGATAAAAGACACCTGAATGAACGTTATTCCTATTTCTCCTGAACCAGGATCCATCCCCGAACTGGAACAAGTTCCTTTCGAGTTCGTATATAACCATACGATGGATTATCCAATAAACTTGGGATCTTCGTAGTGATACGGAGTGTCCTGGAGAAATACAAAGGTGATTTAGGATTGGCGAAGAAATACTTGGTTTGGTCGTGAATAGCAGTCGCAATTTACTTTGCCCTCTTACTAATCCCTTTCTTTGTCTTAACTTAATACCTTCTGTACACCATCATTATGCTAATTGATTTTCTTCATTCCCCACCGTTCGGCACCAGCCTAAGGTTTGGAAGAAGACTATCCAATTTGCATAATAGGTGTACTATCTCCTAAACCAAGGAGTACTCGCAATCTGAGAGAAGGTAAAAGGAAAAGACAACTGAATAGTCCTATTCGTTTTCTCCAAAACCAGAAACCATCCTCGAATAAATTCCTTCAAGTTCGTATATAACCATACGATGGTTTTGTCCAATGGAAGTGGACGTTCGTGGTAATACGGGGTGTCCTGGAGAAAAGGGTAAAGGTAGGAGTGGCAATGTGGTTTGCAACTCTGACAATCCAAAAGCCAGTGTTAAGAAAGTTCGGTCAACTTGGTCTCTGAGTCATAGTCTAGGGTCGGGTCAATGGTCGCTGCCAAAGAAAGAGAGAAAAGAAACACTCAGCGTGCACTCTAACCTAGATCAGAATGGTTATCACTTTATCTAATCTGGAAACCTCCCACTGTAACGTCAAATTCTTCCGCAAACCTGAAAGAAGAATTAGCCGGGATCACCCGAGGAGTAAACCAACTCATCAGTGGGAATCGGGATCCAACTATCATCGCATGATAACGTGACGGAATCCGCTCACGTTATCACATTCCAGAAGGTATGCGCATATCTGGCAAGTTTCAGTTTCTTTAGAAACTCCCGATGTGGATTTTTGCCCCATGCTCTTATGACCTTGACTATGGCCAACAAATCATAAGTCACATGTCAAGTTCTACCCGTCATTGTCCAGGTTAATTTGAACCCACCCGTACAAGCCCTTGACTAGGGCCAACAAGGCTATACGACTGTCCCAAACCAACGCATCTATCTATGCTGCATATGAACACCCAATAGCTACCAAACACTGTTCCTTGACTATGGCCAACAAACACAGCTTGAATACTATTGACTATCCATATGAAATGACGGAGGGCTACGAATGGTTTCTGGCGAAAACCTTTAACGTAATGAACTTGATATCGTTGAAGGAACTGGATAGCTTTATAAAAATATAGTGACGAAAACCTTTGCTAAAGAGGTCACTCCCGGTGAAGGGATCTCGGCTCTTTCCCCGTAGAATGAGGTGCAGGATATTCCAACTGAATACCACGATGCAAAGCAAAAGTAATCGGCTATAGTGAAGTTATTGCCCTGACGCAAACTTCTGTCTAAGGGGTCACTCCCGGTGAAGGGTGATTATTACCAAAAATTGTAAGTTTACCGCAATCAGAAACGGCGTCGCTTCGCAGCTAGCCGGTGAGTACGGGTCGATCCACAGAGACGGGTAAATTTCTTTAAAGTGTTTTAACGAGTTGATTCTATTTGTAGTTTTGGTTGGTTTATAAAAACTAGAAGACTGGATCTAATTAATCTAATTAAGAATCTTGCTAGGGTTAGGATTAGGGGAAGTTTTGGAAATTAATGTTTTTCCTCACCGCTTTCAATACCTTCCTTTTTTAGATCTATTAGGTGTTAAGTTAATTATCAATAAAGTGGATACAAATCTTTTGGGAAGATATTTCTTCCTCTAGATTTGTACCCTACCTTTGTTGATAATTATCCTAACCCTCACGGAAAACGCGCGGAACCGGCCCTTTATACTACGGTTCATCGTTACCTCGAAGGGTAGGATGCCGCAGGGAGCGGTTGTGCTCGTATGCGTGAAGTTCTAATTCATTAAGTGAAGGTGGCATTGAAAGGGGCGAGAGATTTCATCTCTCAACCCTTTCCCTAAGGCTAACCCTAACAAGCGAGGAGACTACTCGCTCATTAGGGAATGAGAAGACAATATAATTAAAAGAAATAAAAGACTTACTAGGTTGACGGCTCCCTTCAAACAAGAAGAACAGATCTGAATTTTACTCCCAGAAATTCTGAATTTTATTGATTGAAAAGAGGCATACATTTTACAGATCTAAAACTACAATTTATAGGAAAATAGAAAACCTAGGGCTACAGGCTCTCGCACATGCGCAATTATAGATTTGCCCACGAAAAATCCTCACATCTGAACCGTCGCGCCGCCTCAGAAAATCTTCACCGACACGGGTGCTTGATGGCCGCGGAACCGCGGCGCCAGGTAGGGTTTGGCCGCGGTTCCGCGGCCAATAAAGGGAGTTGGGTTCTGATCTTTTGTGGGCTTTCTTCTGGGCTTCTTGACTTCCTGTTTCTATGTGTATTTTCTGTGTTGGGCTTCTGGTTTTCCTCCAGATGTCTCAGTGAACACTTGTAAGTATCTTTTGACCGTTTGCTTTAACATTTTGGACCTTGCATTGTTCTTCATCTAGGCTAGACTAGGATCCGTCTAATAGTTGGTCAAAAGTCCCTTTTTCTGTTGTTTTGTGTCTTTTTCACTGTATTTGCTCCAGAAACCTGTAACCTGTAATATGCAACAAATGTGCGTCAAGAGTACCTGTTTATTTATAAAAAGATAAGAAATAGGAGAATGATAAATGCAATATTATGGTCTGAACAAATACCCCCAAACTTATCTTTTGCTCGCCCTCGAGCAAACTTATTGTTTTATTCACTAAAATCCTGACCACACTTTCGCAGGGAAACGCGATTGCACTGAGCACGTGCAACAAGCCGTTAAACCTCTAGGTGTCCCTAGTAGGAGGAGTGTTGTCTCCTGAGGGTTTTCAGCGGATTACACCCACAAAATCCTATCAACTTGGCCCATTGACTTTTGTTCTCCAATTAAGTTTTTTAACAAGGAATTCTATTATCTTATACTTGTAAATTATCCACCCATATTCTTCACGCTTCCTCATTATTTAACTTAAGATTATATATGTTGTGTAGACCTACTTAGCTTTCGGCATCTTTTAAGTCTTCCTTCTAGGGTTTCATCTCAACTTAGGAATTTTCTATCAACTCCATTAAAGACACAAGTTCTATTCTTCATTCCTCTCTCTTATCTAAATTCCAATCACATACCCCTACGTGTGTGTATAAATCACCCCTACACTCGGAAATTCAATTCAAGCAATCATGCCCTTGTCCATTGTCCAAAGTACTAATTAGTTGGTGAATTTAAATGAAATTTGCTTACACATCCTTCATGCGACCGTTAATACTTCTTGAGGTACCAACGACCGATTACAAAACGCGTTTGCACTTTAAAGCATACTTCCTAGTCTTTGCAACACCCAAGGCTTTAGCAGTGACTTCCAAACCAGTTGGTCTAAGGCACTAGGTGATGAAGCACCCTCGCTAAATATTTTTCTATTTTTGCAGCCTTAAGTAATCACAAAAACCAGTGTCCATTTTTTTTTTTATTCACACTTTTTCATACTAAGGACTTTAGACCAGAGCCTTTCAAGGTCTCTTCTACTATTCCAAGTTTCAAGGTGCGTGATTGTGCAATTTGTAGGGTATACGTTTTCAGAATCTAGACTTAAGCTAGGAACTATTTTTCAAACTTATACTCTAATAAGAACATCAATACTCTTCCCTCATTTTGACTTATCCCAAGAAGTGAACCCAAAATTTGCCTATTTCTAAATAAACTACAAGGCATATACTTTCTACCGTTAAACTTTAAGGAAGGTTATTTTTAGGGTTTTTAATTCACTAAGTCTAAGATCTAGTTGTTCCTGACCAGTTAACCTATCTGTCAAACTCTAGTCAAATAAGCCAAAATTGAATACAATAATTTTTATAATTTTTGAAATTTTTCAAATTTTTATGGGTTTTCAAATAAATATGCAAATGCAAAAATATGTACAAATGAATGCGAAGGAAGAAGACGTACCGAGCATACCCCCAAACTTGAACTTGACAGTGTCCTCACTGTCATGCTAAACCAAGAGGGTCAAAACACCGGCACTTCCCTGTTTATTTATTTATAATTTTTATATTTTATTTAAGAAAAACAAAAATATGTACAAAAGGGCCCTCCCCCAAACTTCATTTAAACTATGTTAGACATGACTGCCAAACTTTGCACCGGCCAAAAGTCAACACCAACCATTTGAAAAATTTATTAGTAAAGGATATTGGTTGGTGGAAAAATAAGTTGTGGTGGTCCGCAAAGAATTTGGGAAGATAGAAGTAGTGGTATGGGAGGTGTGGAAGGAAATATACAGGTGATGGTGATGCATCGAAACGAGAACGCGAATGATCAGCAATCAGTGGAGTGTTGGTATTCTCGTACCTTATTAAAAGAAAGGGAGGTATTTCAACTTCTAAGGGAGGAAGTTGACTCACCACAATACCCCCAAGATGTTCCTGTGGGTCCTCTATTGACATGGCATCATCCATCACATGTTTATGATATTCACTTATGAGGGAACATATCTCCTCGATGTCCGCCATAGTCCAACTGGAAACTTGCCGCCTATCTTGTAAGACTTTTAAAATAGCGTTCTCTTGCTCGAAGGCTAGAGAGGCTGATATGATAATGGGAAAAGTCTCATTCTCACCTATGTAAGCATATTTAGGGTGAGGCGGTAAGGACATTAGTTCGAGTTTCTGAGGCGAAAGAATCATTGCAGAATCTACCTCGAACTTAAAGGACTCCAACACAGGTTCGAAATTACTGCAAACAACCGATTCGGATGGTTCGACTGACTCATCCAAAAATTCAAACGACTCATATTCGGGCTGTGAGTCGTCATCCGAAAAAGTGAAACATTCATAATCAACATCGGTTGTGTCAACGGTAGTAGGCTCAAGGAGGGACGCACTAGTGGCGTCAAAACTGTTTTCATCAAATAGAAATCTTTCAAGCTCGCAGTCCTCCTGCGTGATTTCGTGAATAGAGCAAACTTCTCGTGTACTAGTTTTAGGCACGGGGGGCAGACTTCCCATCTTATAAATATTGAACTCACTGGACCTCTTTCCGAAGGATAGAGTCATGGAGCCATTGCGACAATTTATTATGGCATTGGAAGTGGCCAAAAATGGTCGACCAAGAATCACCGGAATTTGGTTTCTTGGGTTAACAACAGGTTGTGTATCCATAACGATAAAATCAACGGGGAATATGAATTCCCCGACTTTGATCAACACATCCTCTAGTTGACCCCTTGGATAGGTGATTGATCGATCAGCCATTTGGAGAGTGCAACGAGTGGGTTTCAACTCTCCAACCCCTAATTGTTCGTACACGGAGTAAGGAATCAGGTTAACACTAGACCCAAGATCTAAAAGTGCACGATTAATTTGCTTATCCCCAATTGTGATTGAAATAGTAGGACAGCCGGGGTCCTTTCGTTTTTGGGGTAAGGTTTGATGGTGGTTAATAGCATTGCTCACTGCACTAGCCACTAGCACTTTCTTGGGTACTTGAGATGCCTTTCTCTTCGAGGTGTACAAGCCCTTTAAGATTTTCGCGTATGAAGGGACTTGTTGGATAGCATCCAAGAGAGGTATATTTATGCTAACTTGCTTAAAGATCTCCACAATCTTCTCTACTTGTGTATTTGGTTTATTAGGACTCAACCTATTTGGAAATGGTGCATTCTGAAAATTTGCTGAGTCAAAAGTCTGTGGAGTAGAATGTGGAATAGGAACGGATCCCAGTGTGGATGTGTTCGTGTTGTTAGAAATGGGTCCGTTCGAGTCAGAAGAAGTAGAGCCGTGTGAAGGGTGGAGAATAGGCTCTAAAGAAAAAGGTGAAGAAGGAAGTGAAGAAAATGAAGAAGGGGAAGAAGAACCACCGGCGGGGATGTCATCACTAGTTTCCACATTATTTTGCAACTCTCTTCCGGATCTCAACGTGGTCACCGCATTAACATTGTGATTGGGATATGCGTTTTGTGGGTGACCGGGATTGGGCAATGGTTGAGATGGAAGCTTTCCCTTTTCTCTCTCGCTCAACGGAGCAGTTAATTGTGCAATTTGTGCCTCAATAGATTTGATACTTTGATCATGTGAGGCATTGTTATTCATTAAAGATTGAACACAACTTTCAAATCTTGCTGCGGATTCTGTAGTTTGCTTGAGAAATGCTTCAAGACTTTTCTCGAGCGAGCTAACCTTATCATCATTAGGTTGAACCAAATTGTTCGTTTGATTTGTATAAGGTTGTTGTTGGAAAGGTTGTTGGTTTTGAGTTTGTAAGGGTGCTTGTTGTTGTTGTGGAGGAGGTCTTTGAAAATTATTATTCCCTTGGACTTGTTGATTTTGGCACAAAAATTTTCAGCGGCCGATCCGTCTCTGCAGCCGCGCTTCCGCCGCATAAGGAGGCAATCCGCCGCGGATCCGCGCTTCCCCGGCAACGGCGCCATTTGATTATTACAAAAAATTGTAAGTTTACCGCAATCAGAAACGGCGTCGCTTCGCAGCTAGCCGGTGAGTACGGGTCGATCCACAGAGACGGGTAAATTTCTTTAAAGTGTTTTAACAAGTTGATTCTATTTGTAGTTTTGGTTGGTTTATAAAAACTAGAAGACTGGATCTAATTAATCTAATTAAGAATCTTGCTAGGGTTAGGATTAGGGGAAGTTTTGGAAATTAATGTTTTTCCTCACCGCTTTCAATACCTTCCTTTTTTAGATCTATTAGGTGTTAAGTTAATTATCAATAAAGTGGATACAAATCTTTTGGGAAGATATTTCTTCCTCTAGATTTGTACCCTACCTTTGTTGATAATTATCCTAACCCTCACGGAAAACGCGTGGAACCGGCCCTTTATACTACGGTTCATCGTTACCTCGAAGGGTAGGATGCCGCAGGGAGCGGTTGTGCTCGTATGCGTGAAGTTCTAATTCATTAAGTGAAGGTGGCATTGAAAGGGGCGAGAGATTTCATCTCTCAACCCTTTCCCTAAGGCTAACCCTAACAAGCGAGGAGACTACTCGCTCATTAGGGGATGAGAAGACAATATAATTAAAAGAAATAAAAGACTTACTAGGTTGACGGCTCCCTTCAAACAAGAAGAACATATCTGAATTTTACTCCCAGAAATTCTGAATTTTATTGATTGGAAAGAGGCATACATTTTACAGATCTAAAACTACAATTTATAGGAAAATAGAAAACTTAGGGCTACAGGCTCTCGCACATGCGCAATTACAGATTTGCCCACGAAAAATTCTCACATCTGAACCGTCGCGCCGCCTCAGAAAATCTTCACCGACACGAGCGCTTGATGGACGCGGAACTGCGGCGCCAGGTAGGGTTTGGCCGCGGTTCCGCGGCCAATAAAGGGAGTTGGGTTCTGATCTTTTGTGGGCTTTCTTCTGGGCTTCTTGACTTCCTGTTTCTATGTGTATTTTCTGTGTTGGGCTTCTGGTTTTCCTCCAGATGTCTCAGTGAACACTTGTAAGTATCTTTTGACCGTTTGCTTTAACATTTTGGACCTTGCATTGTTCTTCATCTAGGCTAGACTAGGATCCGTCTAATAGTTGGTCAAAAGTCCATTTTTCTGTTGTTTTGTGTCTTTTTCACTGTATTTGCTCCAGAAACCTGTAACCTGTAATATGCAACAAATGTGCGTCAAGAGTACCTGTTTATTTATAAAAAGATAAGAAATAGGGGAATGATAAATGCAATATTATGGTCTGAACAAAGGGATCTCGGCCCTTGCCTCGTCGACTGAGGAGCGGGATAATCCAACTGAATACCACGATGCAAAACAAAAGAGAACGCCCTTGCAATAACAGCTTTTTTGAAAAAGTGTTCCAACAACATCAGAATAGGTTTGTTTAGCTTGCATTGATCCGAATCAACGCAGTCCCATCAATTGATCACACCACAAAAGAACGAAAATAATGACGTACGTATAGGCCATCCGCATTCTCCACTGGGTCCCGTCATCACCCGTTAGGTTAGCTAACTAACGACAGAGCGGGGACTGGACTAGCGCGGATGCAAAACATATACAACATCTACTAGTATATATATCAATATATAATATTTCGCTCAAGGCATGATAGAATGCAACATCACAGAAATGTAACCACCATCACAGAACAATACAGATATCTGGGATCTCGGGGTTTCATAGAGCCCTACTGAAACCCGACGTTCCCCTGGTCGTGTGGATAGCCTGCGCAATGAGATCCTAGACCCCTACGGGAGCGTCAAGTCACCCGCCAAAACCTGAAGCGAGACAACCCCCTTCAGCAACGTGAATAGACCACCCAGCACTTCACGAAATCCGGTAACTTGGGCACCCCTCCTTGGGCCAACCTGTACCCCCTACGAGTGCGGCAAATAGCCCGCCAATTCTAGAGTAAAGGCCCCTCCATCTCAACGCCATGAGATGCGGGCTCGTTGCCCTCTAGAACCCGGCTACCCGTGCACCCCTCCGCGGGGTAATCCTAGTACAGAAAGTAAAATATACATACAACGGGTACATCGACCGCAACCTGGTCGTGCCCCAAAAGAATAATGCAAACAGGCAGTGACGGCAGTCCACATATCGGACGCTCGCCCCGCAATATCAAATGTACATATAAAACAAAATTGTACTACCACTGCAACCAGGCTATCCCCACGACCAATCCGCAACATCACAGCACAAACACAGAACATCAACGCGAATGTCACGTTCGCAAATCCGTCTAACCGGGCTATAGCAGTTAGACAGGATTTACCGATCAAATAACATTCACGGTCGCAGATATAATGTAAATACTGTGAACTAACATGTTTAAAATATCCGATCGAACAAATTTATCGAAGTGGGCCCCAAGCAGTACTGTAGCACTCACAGAAAATCTGGGCCCAAAAAGAATATCCCAAAACCCCTATTTCTAAGTCTAAAGCCCTCTGGAAAAATTTGGCACGCTGAACAGTTAAAAGCGCGGCGGAACCGCGGCCCAAGCATGGGTTTGGCCGCGGTGATATGGTGAGATCTCGCGACCAAATTTTCACAGAGTGCTTAGATTTCCATGCACAGTATTCTGCAACAACCTGAAAAAATTTTGGAGCTAAAAAAAATTCGATAGAAACCAGTGCACTGAAAATACGGTTTTTGCGATTTTTGTTCGATCGGGTTTTAAACATACTAGAGCAAACTAGGCATGGTTAATGGCGTGGCTGTGATACCAATGTAAGTCCGCGGCGGCGTCCCGGCCGTCGATCCGACGCCGGAAACGCGGAAACAAAAAAAACTTTACGAAACTTGCAAACCGGCATCACCGCGCACTTTTAACACGGATCGGGCCATTAACCTAGCTACTAGAAAATAAGAAAAGAGTAGAGAAGCTATACCAAGCGATCCGTGTCCTTCGGTCTTCGTCTCCACTCCGATTTCCCGCGGAATCTCCGTCCGTCACGTCCTCGTCGGAAAGGGCACCACGTAGCCGATCTTTTACGGGCTCCCACCTCTTGACCGAGGCAACTCGGGCGCGAAGTTGGCTAGCCGACGCGTCCAAGATTTGCTGTAGACTAAAGTAGTAGGTTGTCTCTTTGGGGTATGTGAAGTTGCCGTGGAAGGATGGAGGTGAAGAAAGAACTTTGGAGTGAAAATCTCTTTGTAGGATGAATGGAAAAATGAGATGAACATTTTTTTTGCCACCACTCAAAATGAACCTCTCCCTCTCCCTAGATGTGGCCGGCCCCTTCATCAAAGAAATGGTGGAGAGAATGAGATCAATTATCCAAGAGAAGAAAAGAAAATGATAATCGGAATAAAAGAATCACACTCAAGCCAAAATCAAATCCCATCCATCCAAATCAAGAGAATATGACCCATAAAGAATCTCATGATGATAATCACAAAAGCAAGAAACCCCCTCCATAAAAAGTAATTTGCACAATTGCAAATTACCCCCTCCATCGGAAAGTCCGGCCGTGAAGGAACAAAGAAAACCCGGCCGGAACGGAATGCAAACTGGCAACTTCAGAAAACTGATCCCGTAATAAATTACAGGAAAACCCCGCTATTGCATATACATGCCCGCATTTGTATTCCCACTGAAAACAAATGCAAAGAGACAAAATCTACACTGTCTAATACTAGGATCCGGCTTAAGCCAAAACCGGCTAGTAAAATCCGTCCGATCACGATCCGTGCAATACCGCACGTATCTGATCGAACCCTGCCATATCTCCATACGGCCTCTACAGCGTTTCGCCCGAAACTTGAGTAACTGTGTGTGGTGGACTCTAAAGACTCGTCAAGACTATGGCTGTGGATTTAACCACTAGCACGTCAGAGGTATTAGCCATACGTGACGAGCCACCAGCTATTGACAAAAAGGGACGTCGATAAGTGAACTCATCCTGACACCCTACTGAGCCTGTCAGTGACAATATACATACAGTCCGGTCCGTTCTGTTAGTTATATGAATGCACTAGAGGCCATTACTGTACATACGATGTATATTGTAGTGGATGCTAGGACATATATAGGAAGGACTTTCTTGCTCGACATGATAGTATGCTATCTGGTTGTACTTTATCTTAACATGTACTCTGATTGTCTCTATGTTACATGTTGATAAAGCCCTTAGGATATGTACTCGACTACTGGGACTATGATGAGATCATACTAGTGGGGCCACGGTAGTCGACGACTACATCCTATAACTGTTCCTAGTCGAGGGTGTATCGAGACAGGGCATCGATGCACCAGAGTAGACTAGCGTATACGCATCTTGACCCATATGATGGGCGATGGATGATCCCATATCCATCGGTGTTTGACATCAAGGATGGTGTACGGGTGCTCAGTAGAGACTGGGTACACTGGACGGACTCGCCGAGAACTCCCAGATGGTATTATACCATACGTCAGATGGCAGTTCTCCGGTGACACTGGTACAGAGTAGTCTGTTGACCCGAGATCGTCATAGAGTCTTGTGTGGTTCCCACTGTGCTTTGATTTCCATCATACCACGTCCAAGAGGGCGTGCAAAAAGGTGGCTTTTGGGTACAGTCCCGAATCACATGGAGGCAATGAGCGATAGGAGGGGATTCGTCTCTCCCGGTATAGGGAGTTGATGTTGTGCTGTGTTCGATTGGCTATAACCGGAAATCCCTGACCAGGGTTGCTGAGATTTACTGGTAAGTGTTATCAGTAGTTTCTCGAACTGTTATAGACCTCATATCGACACGACTTATCAAGCTACTGGGTTCTGACGTTTACCACCCCTAGGCGAGATATGCAACATATCAGACGACGAGACCGGACTGTACGGGAGTGTTACTGTTTGGATTCACAGGAGAATGTACAGGCTTGCTTGTTGATCTTCTGAGCGCTCAATACCTGGGTAGCTGTTACGTTTAGCTGACCGCTTGCAGCTTGTGGGTGTTTGATATGATCATCACCTACTGCCGGCGTATTGACGATTCTTTAGAGTCCTACACAGAGGTTTCTTGACTCAGGCAAAACGGAGTAGGAGCACATATGTGATATGTGCGAGACCGAGGATAATGCGATATGTGATACCGTATTATATTCTCGCGATATTTGATATCAGCCGGGTCATCGGATCAAGTGTTGATTCGATGAATCGGTACGGATAAATATTAGTCGGTTATATGCGATATAGCCGGATTGTCGGATCAAGTGTTGATTCGATAATTTAATGTATAATAATATATATGATATATTAAATTACATTAACTAATATTAGCTCACTAAAAGATTCTTTTTCTCACTCGGGTAATACATTGATATATATGCGATATATATTAATTGTATTATTTTATTTGGTTACAATAAATATTATATATGTGATATATAATATTGTAACATGATATGATAAATAATGCAACATGTTTAGTAGAGATTAAACAAGATTAGGGTTTGATTTGGGTTAATGGTTTCTAGATGATTCTAGAAGGTTTTTGTTTTGTCATGATAAAGATATTTTCAAGTGAGTCATGCTTTAACCCAACCCAAACCCTAACCCTAGTTAATTCTCTACAAAGGTTCACTTGACCATGGTTGCATAATTCTATCATATTATTCTTTTCCTATTCATCACAAAAGGATTCTAACATTGTTCATCTTCTTCCTCCTTCATTCTTTCATGAAAAGCTTACTAGTTTTTCAAAAGGTGATGAATAAATATGAGAAAAAGATAAATAAAGAGAGCAAAAATCCTACTTCATCATCCTCATCTTCCCTTGCCATTTAGATGAGGGTGTTCACATCATTTCATGAGTGTTAGCTTGTATTAAAGAAACTTCAAGGTAGATCATCTTAGTATCGAAGATCGGAAGCAAAGGTTGCGTCTTTCTCTTCGTGGAACCTCTCGAGAGTCCGGATCCCGATGATCGCAGCGAAGGGACCACAACACGGAGCATATGAAGTGAAGGACCGGATCTACAAAGGTTGTAATCCCTCTCACTTAGTGTTAAAGTGTTTAGCATGCTTGTTTTCGCCTAATCTCTAGTTTAAAGTTCCGTATTCGGGTTGTTCGGCACGGCTAAATTTTTAATTGGGCATGGTTGATGCCTCGAAGACACTTGTGCGCGTGCCTAGCAACCCTACAGTGGTATCAGAGCCAAGCTAGAGCTTTAGGCGAAGTCTAGACGAAGTTTGAAGTCCGATCGAACCCGGAAAACCCGAACAAACCCCTTCTCTGGAAATTTTCTGAAAGTTTGGATTTTTGCGAATTAAAAATTGCCAAAAAATTCAGCAGGGAATTCTATGAGATACTGTGAAGCACGTGGTTTTAACTCGACAAGTGAGGCGCGGAACCGCGGCCTATCCCTGGTATTAGCGGCGGTTCCGCGGCCATTTGGCTGAGTTACCACGTGGCTTACACAGTAATTCTTGTCTTGAAGTGCTGAGTCTTCTGGAAATTTTTATTTTTACTCAACAGTTGAGTTTTTCTGGGGTTGTTTTGGGAATTCAATTATTCGATCGGATTGTCTAATTTTGTCTATGTGTTTTGTCCAGATAACTTTTAGAAACTGTTAAAAAGTTCGAACGGATATCAATAACTCACTTTTTCCCCTGTCGGAAATTTTTTCAAAAGTTGGATTTTTTCTCGTGTTTAAGAATGTTCTAAGTCGTGCAAGTAACTCGGTGGACCCTCTAGAAGACAACAAACCTTAACTCGATTATGTGACCGTCTTGAACTGCCTTTTGAACCTTAGGGTTTGGGGCAGTACGGCGTGCCACATGTGAGGCGTTGGCTTGACCCTTCTACGGCATTGGTACTGTGGCATGTGATGAATGTTTTTAAACTGATATCAAGTGTTGAGATATATTGGGGAAATCTTGGGTGCTTGATGATTCGATCGGAAAGTTTAACTTTTTCTATTTATCTGGAATGTGATACAATATTTGGAATCCACAGGTAGTTATGAGATAACTAATTTGAATATTATAAACATAGCAGTTTAGTCTCAGATGATCGGTTGCCACGGAATTTTGATGTGATCAAAAGTCCGTCGCAATCACGTAGTGTACGCGGATACTCGCCGGATAAACTTAATAGACAGCTACGCCCCATAGCCCCAACCAAGTGACTGTAGGAGAACCCCGTCGCCGAAAGCATCCGTTCGGGTGCTCGCGGTAGCGGTGTTCCGCCTTGGTGCACTTCGTCGACGGTATCAGGGGTGCGGCCGTCAGCTAAAGTTTGCGACGAGCATTCGATCAGGACAATCGGGAATCTTGTTGAATTGCCCGACTTGATATTGAAAAGAGTTTTCGATAATGAGACTAAAATGCGGGGTTTATAATTGTTAGGCATGCGATGTCTAAGGAATTCATTTGGTTAGGCATGCGATGTCTAAAGAGGTTGCGGATTCCAACTGTTGTAGTTTTACACTTTCTTTTCTGTGACCGTAAGCGTAGTATGTGGTGTATCGCCGGCTTCGTTGCTATACATCAACGATAATCGGGATACGCATACTTGCTTACGTTGATGATATGAGATATTATGTGTTGCTGTGATATGTTATATTGGATCGTCGCGTTTGAATAGCCGGGGGTTTTATGTGAGATGAGAGTTTTTCTTTTTCATTCATGTAAAATTCATTTGTATGTAATATTCTTTTATTGGGGCACTTCCAGGTAGCGGAAGATGTCACCGTTGTATATTATTTACTTTTCCGCATTAGGTAGACCCAAGGCGGGGAGCACAAGTAACCGGGTTCTAGGGTCCAGTGGGAGACCATCTCGAGGAGTCGAGACCGGGTCTCCTAACCCTAGAATTGGCAGTGTTACTTGCCGCTCTCGTAGGGGTCTAGGGATGTGGGTTTGGCTATTCATCGCGACCGTGGAATCCGTGTTTTATACAGGCTCGTATTAAAAACACGGACGTCCTAGTATATCCAATATTTCATATATGTTCTTCTGCTGCAATGTTCTGTGATGAGATCATATTACTGCCTGAGATGAATGTTTATATTATATATATGAGATATATGTTATATTGCAGATTTCGTTTCAAATGTGATGCTTACGAAGCATAATAAAATGGGACTTCATTAATGAGATTAATGAAACTAAAAGAAACCTAAGATGTTGTAGAAACTTGTTTATAAAAACTGGTAGCTACAGTTCTTGCTTTGCATAGCGGTGTTCCTTGTAGAACATCCAGCACCTTATTCGATAAGGAAAGGACCGAGATCCCTTCACCGGGAGTGACTCCTTTAGCAGTAACTGGCAGATGCTACAAACTCGGTTTGTCTTTTGATTGCTTCTATAGTTCTTGCTTTGCATAGTGGTATATATGTTATATCCTGCACCTTATTCGATGAGGAAAGGGCCGACGATCCCTTCACCGGGAGTGACCCCTTTAGCAAAACTAGAAAAGCCTCAAAAACACTCCATTTAAAATCACTCGATTCTACAACGATATCAAGTTTATTACGCAAAGGGTTTTCTTAAAAACCTGTCGTAGCCCTCCGTCATTTCAGATAAGGACTGTTTAGTATTCGTGCTGCGTTTGTTAGCCTTTGTCAAGGCGTAGTGTGCGGTAGCTGAATAGTACTTATCTGCTTATGCATATGATGCAGATTGGATTAGGGTAGTCGTGCGACCTTGTTGGCCTTTGTCAAGGGCCGTGTGGGTGGGTTTACTTCAATCAAGAAATGACGGGTTGAACTTGACTAGCAGCCTATGGTTTGTTGGCCTTTGTCAAGATCATAGGAGGCTTGGGGCAAAATATTGTCGGGAATTTCAAATGTTGAAATTTGCAATGAGATTGCATACCTTCTATGAGATAGTTGGATCCCGATACCCGCTGCGAGTAAGAGTTACTCCTGGGAGAGTTTTATACATTACAATTAGCCGATCAAGTAGGTGTCTAGAAAGGTGTTAACGGGGTTACGCCTCTGGGAAAATGAGGTTTACCTTAATTAGGTTCGTGCGAAAGCACGGGGGACCTCCCTCAAAGTACCGACACTGGCCTGGCTGAAAGATTGGCGAACTTGCAGCGTGTAATTAATCCCGGCTAGTCTTTCCTTTTAGGGTTTGAAGGAAGATTTGATAAAAAGCAGTGGGAGCCATCCTGATTAGATAAAATAAAAACCAATCTAATCTTGCAAGAGCATACGCTGAGTGTTTTCTTCTCTCTCTCTCCAAGTAGCGACCATATCACGCCTTAATCAAGATAATAAAACGGATATATTGACCGAACCCGCTTGTTATACTGAGCTGGGGAACGTTGGTCCCGCTCCAACTTATAATTGTTATAAGACAGAGCAGGAAATTGGGGAATACCAGATTTCCCGTGTCGCCCAAACGAAGAAAGTGCATGCTGATGCATCATCTTCGGGTGTGTTCTTTACAGAGAACTGTTTCTCAGTATCCTTTACGTCCTGGGTATGTGATACCGGATCAGGATCCCGTATATGTAATCTGTTACATGGGCTACAGATAGGTAGAGAACTGAGAACGGGTGATAAGCTTCATGAGACAGAAAACGGTGCAAGTGTTGCAGCCAAGTCTGTTGGTCACTCTCACCCTGTATTACCAGAATGCATTGATTCTGAACAAATGTTATTAGATACCGAACCCGATATACAAAATCATATCAGTCTCTTTATTAGTAAAGAAAGGATATAATTTTGTATTGTTGGATAATGTTTTGAACATTTCCTATATCAAGAGTTGATCGTTTCAGGCACGTTATCTAAAAGCATTGACGTTCTAAATCAAATTACAGTTCTTAGTATACGGAACACACACAAGAGGAAGAGTTCAGACATGAACGAATCCTTCTTGAGGCATTGTAGACTAGGTCATATCAATGCGATCCGACTGGCTGAAGTTACATATAGATGCATATTTAAATTAGTTTGAATTTACATCTTGTGAAACTTGCCAGTCATGTCACAAAGATAAGATGACCACAGCTCTGTTTGTTGGAAACAGAGAAAGAGTTAGTGAACTTTTGGGATTGATACATGCTGATGTATGAAAGCCCCCTGTCTACATATGCCAAGATTGGTTCTTTGTACTTCTTTACATTCTCTGATAATCTCTCAAGATTCAGACATATGTTCCTGCTGAAACACAAGTCCGAAGCTTTTGAGATATTCACAAAATATAAGTTAGAAGTAGAGAACCAAAATACGGGTATAAGTATTATGTCCTTTGATGAGATCAAGGAGGAGAATACTTGAGCACGGAATTCCTGGACTATTCTAAAGGAGAATGAGATTCTCTCTCAGCATTACTCCTCCGGATACACCATAGCACGATGGTATATCGGGACGGAGCAATCACACCCTATATGATATGGTGTACTCTATGATGAGTACTACTGAGTTACCTTTTTCCTATTGGGTGTTATGCACTTGAGAAGTTGCATACCTATTGAATAGGGTTCGAATCAAATCAGTTACCTACCACTTCATATGTGATATGGAAAGGGAAGAGCCCATATCTTAAGTTGGTTAAGATTTGGGGTTGTCCGGCCTATGTCTAAAAGCAAAATCTGGACAAGCTCGAGGCAAGGTCTGTTATGTAGAACTGGAAATGTTCCAGCTATACAGACTGCAGCTGATGATTTGATAGAACCAAAGGATTCAGTAGATTCCAACGAACCTCAGCCTCTCCGCCGATCTAGTAGGGTTCCTCACCCACCTGAGAGATACTTCTGTTTCTCTATGACAGTGGGAGCGAGGATTGCATCATGAGATGATGACCCAACTAGTTTCGAGCTGGCCATCAGGAGTAAGACTCTGTAAGAATGGCTGGATGCTTATCGATCTGAGATGGAATCCTTATACACCAACAAAGTATGGACTTTGGTTGCTCTATTTGAAGGGTTAAATCCCCATCAGGAGCAAGTATATCTTGAGAAGATTACTAGGTGTACATGGAAAAGTTGAGACTTTCAAAGCTATGCTTAAGTCCATCCAGATCCTACTTGCCACGGCTACATACCATGACTACGATATCTGGTGGTTGGGTGTCATAACTGCTTTTCTAAATGATGTTTTAGAAAAGAGCGTCTATAAGTACACAGCCAGAGGGCTTCGTAGACAGTGGGAGCAGCGGAAACGTGTGCAAGATGTTTTATATGATAAAACAGGCATCGCGGAGTTGGAACATCTGTTTTGATGTGGTAGTCAAAGAGTTTGACTTCATCAAAATGGTAGATGAACCTTGTATATACGAAAAGGTAGTAGAGAGTATGGTGGTGATCCTCGTAGAGTACGTGGATGACATACTCTTGATAGGGAAGGAGTTTCCTATGCTACGCTCGGTCAATCTCCGCTTATCATAAGGATTCTCCATATAGGATAAAAGTGATACCTCCTAAATCCTGGGTTTTGGATCTATGAGATAGATCTAATTGGATGTTAGGATACTCACTAGTTGTAGTGAGATGGTATCAATCGATCCTAGGGAGAATCACTAGAAAGGTTCCAGGGTGATAAGGACGACTGAATGTCAGTCGCGGGCATTGTCTTTACCCTCAGTGGAGGGACTGTATGTTGGAAGAGTTCCAAGTTAGATACCGTGACATACTAGACGATTAAAGGCAAGATACATCGTTACCAAGGATGCTACCAAAGAGACAGTCTGGATATATATATAAGTTCATAAGATGAACTTCGTTCCTACCATTGTGTGACAATGGAGTTGTGGCTTATGCCAAGAAACTACCGTCCCATCAGAAATCCAGATATAATTCTTAGGCAGTATCACCTGATCATGGAGATGGTTGATCTCCAGAAAGATCGAGGTTAGGAGAGTAGACACAGAGGACAACAGCGCGGATCCACTCACAAAGGCCTTTTTCCCAGTAGAGACTTTTGCGGGATGGTTGAGTATGAGATACTTCAACCGCAGCTAATTGTTGGGTATGCGATACCATAACAGATGGCCCTAGTGCAAGTGGGAGATTATTAGTTATATATATGCCCTAGAGGCCATTACTGTACATACGATGTATATTGTAGTGGATGCTAGGACATATATAGGGAGGACTTTCTTGCTCGACATGATAGTATGCTATCTGGTTGTACTTTATCTTAACATTTACTCTGATTGTCTCTATGTTACATGTTGATAAAGCCCTTAGGATATGTACTCGACTACTGGGACTATGATGAGATCATACTAGTGGGGCCACGGTAGTCGACGACTACATCCTATAACTGTTCCTAGTCGAGGGTGTATCGAGACAGGGCATCGATGCACCAGAGTAGACTAGCATATACGCATCTTGACCCATATGATGGGCGATGGATGATCCCATATCCATCGGTGTTTGACATCAAGGATGGTGTACGGGTGCTCAGTAGAGACTGGGTACACTGGACGGACTCGCCGAGAACTCCCAGATGGTATTATACCATACGTCAGATGGCAGTTCTCCGGTGACACTGGTACAGAGTAGTCTGTTGACCCGAGATCGTCATAGAGTCTTGTGTGGTTCCCACTGTGCTTTGATTTCCATCATACCACGTCCAAGAGGGCGTGTAAAAAGGTGGCTTTTGGGTACAGTCCCGAATCACATGGAGGCAATGAGCGATAGGAGGGGATTCGTCTCTCCCGGTATAGGGAGTTGATGTTGTGCTGTGTGCGATTGGCTATAACCGGAAATCCCTGGCCAGGGTTGCTGAGATTTACTGGTAAGTGTTATCAGTAGTTTCTCGAACTGTTATAGACCTCATATCGACACGACTTATCAAGCTACTGGGGTCTGACGTTTACCACCCCAAGGCGAGATATGCAACATATCAGACGACGAGACCGGACTGTACGGGAGTGTTACTGTTTGGATTCACAGGAGAATGTACAGGCTTGCTTGTTGATCTTCTGAGCGCTCAATACCTGGGTAGCTGTTACGTTTAGCTGACCGCTTGCAGCTTGTGGGTGTTTGATATGATCATCACCTACTGCCGGCGTATTGACGATTCTTTAGAGTCCTACACAGAGGTTTCTTGACTCAGGAAAAACGGAGTAGGAGCACATATGTGATATGTGCGGGACCGAGGATAATGCGATATGTGATACCGTATTATATTCTCGTGATATTTGATATCAGCCGGGTCATCGGATCAAGTGTTGATTCGATGAATCGGTACGGATAAATATTAGTCGGTTATATGCGATATAGCCGGATTGTCGGATCAAGTGTTGATTCGATAATTTAATGTATAATAATATATATGATATATTAAATTACATTAACTAATATTAGCTCACTAAAAGATTCTTTTTCTCACTCGGGTAATACATTGATATATATGCGATATATGTTAATTGTATTATTTTATTTGGTTACAATAAATATTATATATGTGATATATAATATTGTAACATGATATGATAAATAATGCAACATGTTTAGTAGAGATTAAACAAGATTAGGGTTTGATTTGGGTTAATGGTTTCTAGATGATTCTAGAAGGTTTTTGTTTTGTCATGATAAAGATATTTTCAAGTGAGTCATGCTTTAACCCAACCCAAACCCTAACCCTAGTTAATTCTCTACAAAGGTTCACTTGACCATGGTTGCATAATTCTATCATATTATTCTTTTCCTATTCATCACAAAAGGATTCTAACATTGTTCATCTTCTTCCTCCTTCATTCTTTCATGAAAAGCTTACTAGTTTTTCAAAAGGTGATGAATAAATATGAGAAAAAGATAAATAAAGAGAGCAAAAATCCTACTTCATCATCCTCATCTTCCCTTGCCATTTAGATGAGGGTGTTCACATCATTTCATGAGTGTTAGCTTGTGTTAAAGAAACTTCAAGGTAGATCATCTTAGTATCGAAGATCGGAAGCAAAGGTTGCGTCTTTCTCTTCGTGGAACCTCTCGAGAGTCCGGATCCCGATGATCGCAGCGAAGGGACCACAACACGGAGCATATGAAGTGAAGGACCGGATCTACAAAGGTTGTAATCCCTCTCACTTAGTGTTAAAGTGTTTAGCATGCTTGTTTTCTCATAATCTCTAGTTTAAAGTTCCGTATTCGGGTTGTTCGGCACGGCTAAATTTTTAATTGGGCATGGTTGATGCCTCAAAGACCCTTGTGCGCGTGCCTAGCAACCCTACACGTTCGTCTATGAGCATCGCATGGCGGGCCTAGGGGTTTGGTAAAAGTCAAACCCCCAAAAGCGGTACAAGTCGTGTCGGAGTGTAGCCCAGAACACCCTGAGATACTACTGGAATACCTACCAGCAAATCTCCTGCCTTGGCCAAGGACTTTTCATATACTGGCTCTCCTAGACACAACGTGACCTCACCCCCAATACCGGGAGAGACGAACCCCTACAGATCCGCTCACTGCCTCTATGTGGCTCGGGACTGTACCCAACTAAAACATGTTTGCACGTCTCCTTTGAGCATGGTAGGGTAGTAATCAAAGCACAGTGGGAACTCATACGAGACAAATGACGATCTCAGGTCGATGAACTAACCTGTACACATGTCACCAGGGAACTGCTATCTGACGTCTGGTATAATCCCAACTAGCAGGTTCCCGGCGAGTCCTGTCCGGTGTACTCATAACCCAATGAGCACTTGTATACATCTTAGGTGAACTAACTGACACCAGTGGCTTGTGAGACCGGCCACCGCCCCTCGTCGGGGTCTCGACTGTATACACTAGTCTACTCCGGAGTATCGATGCCCTGTCTCGAAACTCCCACGACTAGGGACCTTTTAAGGATGTGCTTATAGACTCCAGCTCTCACGTATATGATCGCCCTCATACTGCTGGTAGTCAAGCAAGAATCCTAGAGGCTCTATCAACGTGTAATAGCGACTCGTAAGGTCACCTAAAGAAGTACACGATGATAAAGATAAACCAGATAGCATACAATCATCTCGAGTAAGACTGTCCTACCGGCATAGGTCCTCTTCAATCATTGCAATCACGTGCCTGTGATCCAATAATTGACTCTGAGGGCACTATATCCAACACTAAGGCCATCTGTTGTAGTATCTAATTGTAGAGATTCTTTAGCACCATGCTTATGTTTAGGGTTGCATCACATATGCTATAACAAAAATTTAAGGGGGTGCTAAACAATTCCAACCAAGAATCGAACTAGAAAAATAGAGTAACAATATGCTAGTATCATATACTACAAATGTCTACCACTAAGTTGGGAGAAATACAACCTTTGTAGACCTCCTCCTTGAGTCCTTATATCGAGTGAGGTTTGAACCGGTTGGCTTGTGTCTTTCCAACTCCACGATGATCCACCACGAAGTCCCTTTGCACCAAGCTCCAAGCTTCACTTGATCAAGGATGAAGATGAAGCAAACACTCCACACTAGTGGGCTAGACTAAAGTAGAATGGTGATATGGGTTTGGATCTCACTTAAAAAACCTTTTCTTTTTATTTTTTCTCTTTCTTTTAAAATCCTAGAGAGCTTTGAAGAGAGAGGGGAAGAAGGAGATGGCTCAAGCTTGACTCAAGAGAATAATATGAATAACTCTAACTAAATTCAAGAGAGTAAGTGAGAGTCATGCCATGCTAAACTATGGTTACAAAATATCTAGATATTTTGTAACTTGAGTTTAAGCAAAACCATGGGCTTAAACCATAAGCAATGAAACCATTGACTTTTGTCAATTCAAGAGAGTTGAATAGTCAACCATGATTTTAATCTCATTTTGCTTTAGTCAAATAATCAAAATATCTACATATGTTACCGTGTGAGTCTTGCATTGCCACCACTATTGTATCATCAACCATGACACATATATGCTTGCATATGTGCATCCATATCAACATATACATACACTCATGCATGCAATATAAAGAAATAGGTGAGCTAACGAACTTAATATTAAATCAACACTTCATTTAATAACCCGGTCATATCTCATACAACCTGTCCAATAGTAAACGCTCGATTAAAATGCGGTATCTAATACACACATTTAATCGAGCTCCCGCTCATATCACATATGCACCCCACATCATTTCGCCTGAGCTAGAAGACCCCTTTGTGGGACTCTAAGACTCGTCAATACGCTAGTAGTAGACAGTGATCACATCACATGCCCACAAACCGTCAGTGGCAAAAGCTGTACGTAACGGCTTCAAAGTATTGAGCGATCAGAAGAAACACAAGCAAACCTGCTAAAACTCTCGTCGAGCCAACTGGTAACACTTACCGTACAGTCCGGTCTCTTCGTCAATAGTGCTGCATATCAAGTCTAAGGGTGGTATCGTCGACCCCATTAACCCAATAAGTTATGTCGATAAATGGCTAATAACATATCGAGAAACTACTGATAACACTTATCAGTAAATCTCAGTAGCCCTGGCCAGGGACTTCCTGTTATAGCCAATCGAACATAGAGCAACATCAACCCCAAATACCGGGAGAGACGAAACCGCTCCTATTGCTCATTGCCTCCATGTGCCTCGGGACTATATCCAAAATCCACCTTTTTGCACGACTCAGTAGAGCCGTGGTATGATGGAGATCAAAGTACGGTGGGAGGACACATAAGACTCTATGACGATCTTGGGTCTACAGACTAATCTGTACCAGTGTCACCTGAGAACTGCTATCCGACGATAGATATAATACCACATAGGAGTTCTCGGCGAGTCCGTTCAGCGTACCCAGTCTCACTGAGCACCCGTATACGGTCTTTGGTGTCACCACACCAATGGATATGGGATCATCCATCGCCCATCATATGGGACAAGCAACGTATACGCTAGTCTACTCTAGCGATGTCGATACCCCATCTCGATACACCCACGACTAGGAACATTTTGAGGATATGGTTAAATGAATTACACATGTCCCACTAGTATGATCCACATCATAATCTCAGTAGTCAAGCATATCCTTAGGGCTATATCAACATGTACCAAATGAATGAAAGCATGATCAAATGAACATGTCAGGATAAAGTGCAACCAGATAGCATACTATTATGTCGAGCAAGAATGTCCCCTGAATACACACACACACACACATGCCGGTACATACACTATCATATAATGGCCTCTAGGGCATACATATATCCAACAACAATACCCAACAATATAGCAGTGGTTGTAGTATCCCATACTCAACCATCCCAAAATCTCTCAAACGCTGATGGGACCTGCGTTCCTAGGCCAAAGCCACAACTCTATTGTTGTTACAATAACAGTTATTGAACACTCAATGGTAGGAACCTTGTTCATCTCATGAACAAGAAATGTCCAAACAGCCACTTTGGCAGCATCATTGGTAGCAATGTATTCAGCCTTTATCGTCTAGTATGCCATGGTATCTAGCTTGGAACTCTTCCAACATACCGTTCCTCCACTGAGGATAAAGATAATGCCTGTGGCTGACTTTCAGTCGACCTTATCACTCTGGAAGCTCAAATTGGTAAAGGACTCCCACTGGAGTTCACCGTTACCAAAACCCCAAGAACATCTCTTTAGTGATTCTTATGTACTTAAGAATGTCCTACACAGCTATCCAGTGATTTTCCCAAAATCCGATTGATTCCTGATCACTACACCCAGTGAGTTAGCTAAATCTGGTCTGATACATAACATCACATAGATGATAAAGCCCACTGCCGAAGCATAGGGTATCCCTTGTACGCGAGCTCTCTCCAAATCAGTCTTGGAAGACATCTTTTTGGAGAGAGTGATTCCTCAGTAAGTGGGCGAACCACCATGCTTAGAATCTTCCATACTAAACCCCTTTAGTACGGTGTTAATGTACCTAGATTTGGGATACTCCCAACATCCACATAGATCTATCACCAAAGATCATAATCCACAAGATATAGTAGGTATCATCTAGATCTTCCATGGAGAATCCTCTTGATAAGAGGAGCTTGACCGAGTGTAGCATAGGAAACCACTTCCTATCAAGAGTATGTCATCTACGTACTATACGTGTAAGACAGCCTCACTCTCTACAACCTTCTTGTATATACAAGGTTCATTTACTATTTTTATGAAGTCAAACTCTTTGACTTCCATATCAAAACAGATGTTCCAACTCCGCGATGCTCGTATTGATCCTGATGGACTTAAGCATAGCTTTGAAAGTCTCAACTTTTCCATCTACACCAAGAATCTTCTCAAGATCCATTTGATCCTAATGGGTTTTACCCCTTCAGGTGAAACATACAAAGTCATACTTTGTTGGTGTACATGGATTCCATCTTTGATCGCATAGCATCCAACCTTTTCACAGACTCGCCATTTGTGATGGCCTGCCTGAACCTAGTTGGGCCATCATCTACCATGATGCAATTCTCACTCCCACTGTCACCGAGAAGACCGTGGTATCTCTTAAGTGGATGAGGAACCCTACCAGATTCACGGAGAGGCTGAGGCTCGTTGGAAACTATTGAATCCTTTGGTTTCACCAAATCATCAGCTGTTAGTTTGTCTGGCTGAAACTCCTTCCAGTTCTACCTCATGACCACTAATTTCTTCACAAGAAATTACTTTTCTAAAAAGATGGCATGCTTAGAAACAAAACACATTTTGCTCCTCAGTATGGTAGAATATATTCCCTCGCAAATGTTTGGGATATCCAACAAAGTTACAAAACTGACCTTGCCTCGAGCTTGTCTGGATTTTGCTTTTCAATATAGGCCGGACAATCCCATATCTTAACTCGTTTAAGAGATGGTCTCTTCCCATTCCATATCTCATATAGAGTGGTAGGCACTGATTTGGATGGAACCATATTCAATAGGTATCCAGCTTCTCAAGTGCATAACTCCAAAAGGAAACAGACAACTCAGCAGTACTCATCATAGAGCGCACCATATCTCATAGGGTGTGATTGCTCCGTCCCGATACACCGTTGTGCTGTAGTATACTCGGAGGAGTAATCTGAGAGAGAATCCCATTCTCTTTTAAATAATCCATGAACTCTATGACTAAGTATTCTCCTCCCCAATCACATCAAAGGACTTTAATACTTTTACCCGTTTGGTTCTCTACTTCGTACTTATATTCCTTGAATTTCTCAAAAGCTTCAGACTCGTGTTTCAATAAGAACACATGTCCGAATCTTGAGAGATCGTCAATGAATGTAATGAAGTACAAAGAACCAACTCTGGCATTTGTAGACATAGGACCGTATACATCATCATGTATGCGTCCCAAGAGTTCAGTAACTCTTTCTCTTTTTCCAGGTCATTTTACCTTTGAGACAAGACTAGCAAGTATTCATAAGATGAAAATTCGAACAGATTCTAATATTCATCCTTATGTAACTTAGCTGGTCGTGTCGGTTTGGTATGACCTAGTCTACAATGACACAAGATGGATTCGTTCATTTATGAACTACTCCTCTTGATACTTTGAATAGTGGTTTGATTTAGAACGTATATGCTATTATATAACGTGCCTGATCCAATCAACTCTTGATTCAGGAAAATGTTCACAACATTATCCAGTAATACAAAATTATATCCTTCTTTAACTTAATAAAAAAAAACCGATGTAATGTTGTATATCAGGTTCGGTATGTAATAACATTCATTCGGAATCAATGTATTTACCTTTTGGTAATACAAGGTGATATCTGCCAACTGATTTGGCTGCAACAATTGCACCATTCTCTAACATTTAGAGATATATCACCCTATCCCAGTTCTCTACCTTTCTGTAGCCCATGTAACAGATTACATATATGAGATCCTGATCCGGTATCTCATACCCAGGACGTAGAGTGTACTGAGAAACAGTTCTCGGTAATAAACACACCTGAAGAAGATGCATCAACATGCACATTCCTCGATAGGGTCGCGTGGAAATCTGGATATTCCCCTATTTCCTGCTCGGACTTTATAACAATTATAAGATAGAACGGAACCAACATTCCCCAGCTTAGTGTAATAAGCAGGTTCGGTCAATGCGTCCATATTATTATCTTGATTAAGCCGTGACATGGTCGCTACCGGGAGAGAGGGAGAAGAAAACACTCTGTGTGCCCTCTTGCAAGATCAGATTGGTTATTATTTTATCTAATCAGGATAGCTCCCACTGTTTTTATCAAATCTTCCTTCAAACCCTAAAAGGTAAGACTAGTCGGGATTAATTACACCCTACAAGTTCGCCAATCTTTCGGCCAGGCCAGTGTCAGTACTTTGATGGAGGTTCCCCGTGCTTTCGCACGGACCTAATTAAAATAAACCTTGTTTTCCTAGGGGCGTAACCCCGTTAACACCTTTCTAGACACCTACTTAATCGGCTAGTTGTAATGTGCAAAACTCTCTCAGGAGTAACTCTTACTCGCAGTGGGTATCAGGATCCAACTATCTCATAGAAGGTATGCAATCTCATTGCAAATTTCAACACTTGATATTCCCGATAATATTTTGCCCCAAGCGTCCTATGACTTTGACAGAGATCAACAAACCATAGGCTGCTAGTCAAGTTCACCCCGCCATTTCATGATTGACTTAAACCCACCCGCATGACCCTTGACAAAGGTCAACAAGGTCGTACGACTACTTTAATCCAGTCGCATCATATGATTTTCAGATAAGCACTAATCAGCTACCACACACTACGCCTTGACAGAGGTCAACAAACGCAGCACGAATACTAAATATTACTTATCTGAAACGACGGAGGACTACGACAGGTTTTTAAGAAAACCCCTTGCGTAATGAACTTGATATCGTTGTAGAATCGAGTGAATTTTAAAAGGAGTGTTTTTTAGGTTTTTACTAGTTTAGCTTAAGAGGTCACTCCCGGTGAAGAGATCTCGGCTCTTTACTCATCGAATGAGATGCAGGATATTTCACAATTACCACTATGCAAATCATGAACTAAAAAAGCAATCAAAAGACAAACCGAGTGGGTTGTAGCATCTGCTAGTTTTGCTAAAGAGGTCACTCCCGGTGAAGGGATCTCTGCTCTTTCCTTATCAAATAAGGTGCTGGACACTCTACAAGGAATACCGCTATGCAAAGCAAGAATTAGAATTACCAGTTTTTAAAACAAGTTTCTACAATATCTTTAGGTTTATTTTTCTTTCATTAATCTCATTAATGAAGTCCCATCAAATTATGCTTCCTAAGTATCACAGAAAAAACGAAAGCATCAATATTTACTATATATCATATATATATATAATATAATTATTCGTCTCAGAATATCAAGTGATCATATCACAGAATATCAGCAGCAGAAGAACACATATGAAATATTGGATATACTAGGAATTCCGTGTTTTAAATCAAGCCAGTATAAAACATGGATTCCACGGTCTCGAAGAATAGCCAATCCCACACCCCTAGACCCCTATGAGATCAGCAAGCAACCCTACCAATTCTAGAGTTAGGAGACCCAATCTCGACTCCTCGAGATGGTCTCCCACTGGACCCTAGAACCCTGTTACTTGTGCTCCCCGCCTTGGGTCTATCCTAATGCGGAAAAGTAAATAATATACATCAATGGTGACATCATCCTCAACCCGGAATTGCCCCAATAAAAGAATATTATATTCAAGCTTTTATATGAATGAAAATGAAAAACTCTCATCTCACATAAAAAAAACCCGGCCATTCAAAACACGACGATCCAATATAACATATCACAGCAACACATAACATCACATGTCATCAACGTAAGTAAATATGCGTATCTCAATTGTCATTGACGTTTAGCAACGAAACCGGCGATACACCGCATATTACACTTACAGTCGCAGAAAAGAAAGTGAAAAACTACAATAATTGGAATCCGCAACCACCTTAGACATCATAAACCCAATATATTACATACTTTGGATTTCATGCCCAACAAAATGAATTCCTTAGACATCACATGCCTAACAATTATAAACCCCGCATTTTAATCTCGAAATTGAAAACACTTTCTAATTACCTGTCGGGTAATTCAACAAGATTCCCGATAACCTGATCGAATGCTCGTCGGAAACTTTAGTAGACGACCGCACCCCTGATGCCTTCGACTAAGTATACTTAGGCGGAACACCGCAGCCGTGAGCACCCGAACGGATGCTTTTGGCAATGGGGTTCTCCTACAGTCACTTGGTCGGGGCTATGGGGCGTGGCTATCTAGTAAGGTTACCCGGCGAGTATCCGCGTACACTACGTGATTGCGACGGACTTTTGATCCACATCAAAATTCCGTGGCAACCGATCAAATGAGACTAAATTGCTAGATTTATAAAATTCAAACTAGTTATCTCATAACTAATTATTGTGGATTCCAAATATTGTATCACAATCACAGATAGCTAGACGATGTTAAACTTTTCGAGATGGGGCCAAGGCAGTCCACAGGTTCATCCTTTAATTATTCCTAGTTGTGGGTGTATCGAGATGGGCCATCGATATTCCAGAGTAGACTAGCGTATACGTTTCTTGACCTATTTGATGGGCGATGGATGATCCCACATCCATTGGTGTTTGACATCAAAGATTGTATACGGGTGCTCAGTGGAGACTGGGTACACTGAACAGGACTCGCCGAGAACTCCTAAATGGTATTATACCTAACGTCAGATAGCAGTTCTCTGGTGACACTGGTACAGGCTAGTCTTTAGACCCGAGATCATCATAGAGTCATGTGTGATTCCCACTGTACTTTGATTTCCACCTTACCACGTTTAAGAGAGCGTGCAAAACGGTGGTTTTTGGGTACAGTCCCGAGTCACATGGAGGCAATGAGCGATAGGAGTGGATTCGTCTCTCCCGGTATTGGGGGTTAATATTGCGCTGTGCTCGATTGGCCATAACAGGAAGTCCCTGGCCAGGGCGGAAACTGAGATTTACTGATAAGTGTTATCAGTAGTTTCTTGCCCGTTATGAGCCTCACATCGGCATGACTTATCGAGTTATTGGGATTTGACGTTTACCACCTCCAGACTCGATATGCGACATATCAGACGAAGAGACCGGACTATACGGTAGTGTTACGTATTTGATTCATGGGAGTATGAAGAAGCTTGCTTGTTGATCTTCTGATCGCTCAATATCCGGGTAGCCGTTACTTCCATTTAGCACGACTGACGGCTTGTGGGTAACTGATATGATCATCACCTACTGCCGGCGTATTTATGAGTCTTTAAAGTCCTACACAGAGGTTTCCTAGCTCATGCGAAACGAAGTATGGCACATATGTGATATGTGCTAGATCGAGATTAATACGTGTATGTGATACCGTATTCAAATCAAGCGATATAGGTTATATGTGATATAACCGGATTATTGAATCAAGTGTTGATTCAATAATTTATTATATAATATTAGTCGGTTGTATGTGATATAGCCGGATTATTAAATCAAGTGTTGATTTAATAATTTAATATATATAATTATATATTTGATATATTAATATATATATTAACTAATATTAGCTCACTTAAGAATTTCTTTTCTACTTATACATTTAATATATGTGTGATATATGTTAATGTGTTTATTTTGTGTCATGCTTGATGATACATTGCACATGGATGTATGAGACTCATGCCATACTTAAGATAATTAGGGTTATTATTTATTTAGGGAATAAACAAAATTAGGTGGAAAATGGCTTTGTTTAAGATGCTTGGAGAAGCTTGTGGAAATATTGACTTAGTCCACTAATTTTGTTTTACTCTAGATATTTATTAACCCAATCATTATCTTTAGCCTTGGTTAAGTCTCTATATGAGTTGATATATGATATTTTCTCACCCATGGTTCATAACTACTTGATTTATCTTCTTCTTCTTCTTGATTGCTTTCTAGCTCTTGAGTGTGAAGAAAAGAAAGAAAGAGAAATAATTCTAAAGTGAGCAAAATTCCCACTTCATCAATCTATACCAAACTAGCCATTTAGTATAGCTTGTTTACTTCACTAATTCATCAATTAGTGAAGAGCTAGCTTGAGTTAGAGATTCTTCGACGTAGATCATCTTCGGTCTCGAAAATCCTTAAGCAAGCTCATTCTTTTCGCCTAGTAGACCCTAAGGAGAGTCCGGAACACCACTACTTAGAACAAAGGGACTACTACACGGAGCTTTAGAAGCGAAGGACCGGTCTACAAAGTTTGTATTCCTATATCACTTAGTGAAAAGTTGTTTACATATTTTAAAAACCCTAATTCTCTATTTAGATCCTTGGTTCGGGCTTGCTCGGCACCCTAAATTTTTGAAATTTCATACTTGATGCTTGCCGAAATTGTGTCGGGGTGCTAAATGAATCCAGCAGTGGTATCAGAGCCATGCTAGAGCATTAGGAGTAATCTAGGCGAAATTAAAGTATTCGATCGACTATTCAAAACCTGGAGAACAATCTCTCTGGAAATTTTTCAAAAGTTGGAATTTTTGGGTTTAAAAATATTCAGAAAATTGTGCAGGGTATTGTATGGACCCCCAAGAAAAACGAACCCCTAACTCGACTTAACGACCGCGGAACCGCGGCCAAAACATGCTTTTGGCGGCAGTTCCGCGGCGCCGTTGGTGAGGCCAGGAATGTGCCTTCTTGTGATGGTCCGTATGTACTATTGGCACTGTCTGGGTATTTTTGAATCTGTCTCAAGTGTTGATGCCTCTGAGAATTGTGGGTTTTGATGGATCGATCGAAATATTTAACATCATCTAGATATCTGTAATTTGTGATACAAAATTTGGAATCCAAAATAATTAGTTTTGTGAAAACTAATTAGTACTTTGTAAATCTAGCAATTTAGTCTCTTTTGATCGGTTGCCGCGGGGTTTTGATTCGGATCAAAACTCCATCGCAACTATGAATAGTACGCGAACACTCGCCGGGTAACACTACTAGATAGCCACGCCCCATACAAGTGACTGTAGGAGAGCCCCGTAGCCTAAAGCATCCGTTCGGGTACTCACGGTCGTCGTGTTCCGCCTAAGTGCACTTCGTCGACGGCATCGGGGGTGTGGCCGTCTACTAACGTTTCCGACAAGCATTTGATCATTTGTTGGGAATCTTGTTGAATTGCCCGACTGGATATTGAAAAGTGTTTTGAATTTGAGACTAAAATGCCGGGTTTATAATGTTTGGCATGAAATTCAGAATATGTGATATTCTGGGTTTATGATGTCTAAGGCATTTATACGGTTAGGCATGAAATCCGAAGTATGTGATATTTCGGGTTTATGATGTGTAAGGTGGTTACGGATTCCAATTATTTTAGTTTTCACTTTCTTTTCTGTTACCGTAAGTGTAATATGTGATGTATCGCCGGTTTCGTTGCTATACATCAACGACAATTGGGATATGCATATTTACTTACGTTGATGACATGTGATATTATATGTTGCTGTGATATGTTAAATTGGATCGTCGTGTTTGAATAGCCGGGGGGTTTTGTTTGAGATGATAGTTTTTTCATTTTCATTCATGTAAAAACTTATATGTAATATTATTTTATTGGGACACTTCCGGGTTGAGGATGATGTCGCCATTGATGTACATTATTTACTTTTCCTCATTAGGATAGACCCAAGGCAGAAAGCACAAGTAACCAAGTTCTAGAGTCCAGTGGGAGACCATCTCGAGGAGTCGAGTCCGGATCTCCTAACTCTAGAATTGGTAGGGTTGCTTGCTGCTCTCGTAGAGGTCTAAGGATGTGGGTTTGGCTATTCTTCACGACCATGGAATCCGTGTTTTTTACTGGCTTAATTTAAAACACAGACCTCCTAATATATCCAATATTTCATATATTGGCTTCTGCTGCAATATTCTATCATGAGATCATATAACTGCCTGAGATGAATGCTTTATATTATATATATGATATATAATAAACGTTGCTTATATTTTGCATCCGCGCTAGTCCTGCCCTCGCTCTGCCGTTAGTTATCTAACCTAACGGTGCATGACGGAACCCCGTGACGAATGCGGATGGCATAAGCGTGCTTTATATAAGTATTTTCGTTTCTTTATCTATGATGCTTAGAAAGCATAAATGATGGGACTTCATTAATGAGATTAATGAAAAGGAAAGAAACCCAATGATGTTGTGGAATCAAATTTTAAAAAAGGTAGCTCTAGTTCTTGCTTTGCATAGCGGTATTCCTTTATGAATATCCCGCACCTCATTCGATGAGGAAAGAGCCTAGATCCCTTCACATGTGGGGTATTTTCTATTGGGTTTTATTCCATGGCTTAATGAATGAGCTATATACTTGGCCATTCTCTACACTTTGCTACACACTTAGTTATTTTTCATTCTTGAGCTCATTTTCTTGAGTTGCTCTCCTCTCATACTCTCTTGAGTTTCTCCATCTCCTTCTTCCTCTAAACTAAACCCTAATCCTTCACATGTATTGTGAGCCATAGGGTTTAGTGAGACTAAACAATCCATTAGACTTTCTACATCTCCTAGGCTAGTTGGATTAGCGTACCATCTATCCTAGTTACCTCATTTTGAGCTTGGAGCTTGGAGTACATTCTCTCGCGGTGGATCATCTTTGACGTAAGGAGGCCGATGGAGCTTTCGTCATCCGATCACCGAGGAGCCTTGGAGAGGAGCACTAGAAGACCCGAAGGACTCGATCTTAAAGGTATAACCATTCTAACAGAGTATTTAAACCTCTTAGATAGTTTAGGTAGTTAAGGCTTTAGTAAAGATCCTGGAGTTTTAGCTGTTGTTGCGTAGTCAAATATTATCGTTTTTTAAAATTCCGCCACCCTGCGAACCACGGGGTGCACGGCATCGGCTTACAAGTGGAGCGTAAGAAGAGTTCGGGGGACCACTACTTGGAGCTAAGGGACTGCTACTTGGAGCTTTAGAAGTGAAGGACCAATCTACAAAGGTTGTAGTCCTTGTTCACTTAGTGTAAAGCTTGTTTACTAGTTTAAAAACCCTAATTCTCTAGTTCGATTCTTGTATGACATGCATTAGCACACTAGATTTTTTAAAATTGTATACTTGATACTTCTAAAAACCCAGTAGTGGTGCTAAGGAATACTTTCATGGTATCAAAACCAAGCTAGAGAATTAGGAGTGATCTAGACGAAGTTAAAGTGTTTGGTCGACTTTTCGAAACCCAAGTTTCATAGTTTCTGGAAATTTTTCCAAAAGTTGGAATTTTTAAGATTAAAAATACTCAGAAAGTCACTACCTGGAGAGAAAGAGAGAAGAAAACACTTTAGCGTATGCTCTTACAAGATTAGATTGGTTATTATTTTATCTAATCAGGATGGCTCCCACTGTTTTTATCAGATCTTTCTTCAAACCCTAAAAGATAAGACTAGCCGGGATTAATTATACCCTATAAGTTCACTAATCATTTAGCCAGGAAGGTATTGTTACTCCGAGAGAGTCTCCCAGTGCTTTCGCATGAAAATTTGGCACAACAGGGGTGAGTTGCCAACTCATGAGTGTTTCCTGATTTAAAATCAGGAAAACCTACGGAGGAGGCATCACGTGCTAGCACGTGACCATCGGTCACGTGTTGGCTCGTGACATCTAGAAGCAGCGGCACAAAGTACTCCCATTCCCTGATTAAAAGTCAAGAAGAAGCTCCGGAAGAAGCATCACGTGCTAGCACGTGACCAGCGGTCACGTGTTGACACGTGATGGCTAAGCAGCGGCAAAGAACAGAGCGTAGAAGGAAGGGAAGCCCATTCCAGGGGGGTCACGTGCGCACACGTGACCAACGGTCACGTGGCCACACGTGACCGGCCTCAAGAGCCTTATTTCTATGACAGAATTAAATTCTGAGAAAAGATCTCTCAAGTCATTCCGAAGTGGAAAAGATTATTTGGAACCGTTGGATTAAAAAATCTAAGGGTGATTAAATATCACCAATTTATGGAAAAATATCAGACTTGGAAAGATTTCCCCTTAAATCTAACCGAAATAACAAAGAGATATTTTTGGATTTAAAATCCAATGGTGAATAAAATTCACCTAATAATCCAAAGGTCCAGATGAATGATAAATATAAATCAAATCTCTCAATAAACAAATAAAATCTCTCAATTGAAGATTCACTAAAACTGATTGATTCTCTTCCTTCTCCTATAAATAGGAGCCAGAAAAGAGAGAAAAAGGGGAGGAAAAAATAGAGAGAGACGTATACAGAGGGACAGAGACATATAGATACAGAGACATATAGAGAAGGAGAGAGGGAGAGCTTTTGGAAGAAATTAATCCACTGCAAAAGAAAACCCTAGGTAAGAGAGGAGAGGCTGGAAAAGAGAATTTAATTCTCAAAAGAGTTTAACTCTTGGATAAAGAAAAGAACTTAATTCTTTCTCTTGTGGAGGATCTGCAACGTGCACATCTCCCCATGAGTTGAGAATTTAATTCTCATTGGGTTGAGATCCTGCCATGCAGATCTAAAGCACAGAGGAGGAACTGAGTTTTGAGAATTTAATTCTCACAGAATTATAGAAATTTAATTCCTTTGGGGTAAAATTAGGGTTTAACCCTATGATTATAAGAATTTAATTCCTTCAAAATGGACAGAATCAGGGTTTAACCCTAATTAAGAACTTAATTCTCTCAAAATCACAGGAATTTAATTCCCTTAAAAAAAAGAAATTAGGGTTTCACCCCATGCCAGAATTCAATTCTTTACATACATGAGGAATTTAATTCCTACAGAAAAGAAATTAGGGTTTAACCCTATCTAAGAATATAACTCTTCAGAAGAAAACAGGAATTTAATTCCTCTTAAGTTTATTGTTAGGGTTTAACCCTATGAAGAATTTAATTCTTAAAAAGATAAACACATCTTCAAACAGGCAAAGAAACAGGGTCACGTGCTACCACGTGACCCCTGTAAAGATCCATAGAGAAGAACTTTGAGGAAACGCTTCACGTGCTCCACGTGACCCCCAAAGCGCACAAAGAAAAAGCAAAAGAAAAGAAGCTCTGGGGCACCCTCACGTGTCACCACGCGACCCCTAATGAACATTCTAACAGATCAAAGCGTGAGCCCCCATCACGTGCCCATACATGATGGCCTTCAGAATTAAAAGTGTTAAACACTTATCTGTAGAACAAAATGAAGGGTATCTGCCCCACCTTTTGGATGCCATCACGTGCCCCCACGTGATCTCTTCTCTTACAATATTTAGCATCAAACTGATGATCTGTTCCCAGTGTTTAACACTAATTTCCATAGTGTTTAACACTAGTTTGAAAACTCCATTTCCAGTGTTTAACACTGATTTTCTTAGTGTTCAAACACTAATTTGGAAAATTCTGCCCCCAGTGTTTAACACTGATTTCCTTAGTGTTTAACACTAATTTGAAATCTTTGTTCCCAGTGTTTAACACTGATTTTCCTTAGTGTTTAACACTAGTTTGAAAACTCTGTTCCCAGTGTTCAACACTGATTATCTTTTAGTGTTTAACACTAACTTGTTAATCTTATTCCCAGTGTTCAACACTGTTGGTCTCTAGTGTTCAACACTAGTTTTAGCCCAATTGGCTAAGTTTCTAGAGGCAAAGCCTCTCCTTCAATGGACCAACAGAGGGCCCATATCCTAAACATGATTGGACTTAGCCCAAGCTGGCCATAAGTCCTCAATTCAGACTTAACTGAGCCAATGGGCTCATAATATAATTAATTGGTCTTAGTTCCAAATTGGGCCAAAGATTATTTGATCTACCTCGGTTTAAGGGTACATCTCTTCACTCCTTTGATACTTGGCGTTGTAATTCCTCAACGTCTTCAAAGAGGTGACGGGTCCCGATGACCACACATTGATACGGACTGTAGGGTCCTTAAACTCATGGACTATGAGGTCCATAACCTTGACCGGGATGTCTTAAAACTAACGACGGACTGTGGGGTCCTTAAACCCTCGGACTATGACGTCCTTAATCTTGACCGGAATGTCTTAAAACTAACAACGGACTATGACGTCCTTAACCTTGACCGTGATATCTTAAAACTAACATTGGACTGTGGAGTCCTTAAATCCACGGACTATGACGTCCTTAACCTTGACCGGAATGTCTTAAAACTAACAACGGACTATGACGTCCTTAACCTTGACCGTGATGTCTTAAAATTAACATCGGACTGTGGAGTCCATAAATACACGGACTACGACGTCCTTAACCTCGACCGCAATATCTTAAAACTAATATTGGACCGCAATGTCCTTAAACTACCTATTGACTGCAATGTCACTAAACTAAACAACAGGGCTCCCCTAATCGCCCTTTTGTCGGATCTAAATGATCCCGTTAAGTTGATCTTAGTCTAAAAACTAGACTAATGTATCCTTAACAACCGTTTAAGTCGATCTTAATCTCAAATGAGGCTAACGTATCCTTAAACACAACCCCCAAACCCAAATCTAAGAAAGATACGGATTTGGACTAGTCCGCGCCCTACGAGCGACGACATAACTCAGTCTCCGTATACAATCCACGGGCAACCAAACACAAAATAAACACACACGACACGAAGTGAAATTTCTGGAGAAGGAGAAAGTTGTTACCGCGGTGCGGTAGCGTAATTAACTGCAGGGGCTTGCGCCTGCAGGGAAGAGCGTCCCCACAATCAAAAACCCCTCAAACGAGGGGGAATCTGACGAAGTCTGCTACATCGAACGCATCCGTTTAAACCTTCGATTCACGGTGCCATAAATCAACTTGGCATCTTCGGAGAGGTAGACGGATAGAACCAATTAGCATCTGCCCCGAATCTCAGGCAAGACGTCCCCGCATCGCGCCGCCATTCGGAGGGGAACAGATTCTGGCACGCCCGGAGGGACTTTTTCCTCTTTCTACTCCACACTTCGTGTGTCGTGTTCGCGAACCAAACACGGCTCGCTAATGGATGCCCTTGGGTTTCAAAGTAATAAGATTTGGCGTTTTTCCTATTACAGAAAGCAAAGAATCAATGGCTTCCACTTGTGCGAAATGCTCCAACTGCAACGGCAACCGGTGCTCCGCCTCGCCAGGAGGTATAGCCTACGGGCCCCAAGCTGCTTCGCTGTTCACGATGCCCGTGGAACAGGTCACTCGAGCCACCACAGGGTTGTTTTTTAGGACCATGCTCCCGCCAACGAGCTTCACCGTTCCTGTGCTAACGCCGAAAGTTCCCAAGAAGTCGGTTTTCGATCGGCTTACACCTACCGCAGCCTCTCTCAACGGGTCGCCCAACACCAGTGCCTCGGTCTTCTCCAGACTGGGCCAGAGCTCCTGTGGGCCCGCGATGGGGCCTGCAATTCTAGAGAAGGCTGCTCCTAAGAAAATAACCAATCCTGCTCCTGAAGTCGTCAAGGCGGCTTCTCCTGCCAAAAAGTCGGTCTTTACAAGATTGACTGTTCTAGCTCCCACATCTACTACCCAAAGGACATCAGTCTTTAACATGCTGACACCAACGGTGAACCCCCACCTACACAGGGGGCAAAACGAGGCTATCACCATCACCGAGCCGATTCCATCAGCACGACACGCCCGACGTCGTTACTGGCGCCGAGTGAGGAAGGCCGGAGGTAACTCCCCTTCTGGGCTAACTCCTCCAGCCCCGACGACAGAAGTTAATGCTGCTGTTCCAACTGAGAACAGTTTCGAGATGCTAAATAAGGTGCGTAGGAATTCTCCTACCGCGGCGCTAAAGAGGTCTCCCCCTCCGCCGGAAAAGGCTGCGGAAGTAAAGCCAGAACAGCCCCAATCTCCTCAACAGCTGTCCTCCAAAATCTATAAAGCCTGGCGGCAGGCCCGAGACTCGGTGATCGATCCAAATTTCTCCCGCCGGCACAAGAAGCTGAAGATCCAGCAGGAAGTCAGCCATCATGCGAAGCCACGAAAAGCTGTTTGGGTGCCCACCTCAACGGCCCCTTCAACTTCCACTACTCATAAAAAGAGGAGGCCGGAGAAGATCCCCGGGCCCGCAACGAGAGTTAAAGGCGCTGAGCCCAGACGCCCTAAGTCTGGAGGCATGATGGTCCATACTGTGTACATGGCGTCGGGGAAGGATGACAGCCGTGCGTCTACAGGTCATAGACCGCTTACACGGTCGGTGACCAAAGCTCAGGAGCAACAGCAGAAGCTCCAGGAAATGATGATCGCAATGGCCGCGCTTACTGGGCCAGAAGAAAGCCCCGAAGCGTCCTCGGATCAGCGACAAGAACAGGAAACCGACGCTGAGTTCCTTCGGAGGATATTGGAAAAGAAAGATAAAGAGGCTGCGGAACAAGCGGCCAATATAAAGCAAATAGCCCACTTATTTCAAGACATGGTTGGGATGATGATTCAACAAGATCCTCCCGCTGAAGATCCCCCGACCGTCCTCAAAGATGATAGAGGAGAAACGTCAAATCCACCACCAGCTCTTTCAACGGCCAAGGAGGAGACAATCTCCAAGGCTGACTTGGACGACTATATAGCCCAGCAGATCCGGGTTCATCAGGCAACTGAGGCAGCTGGTCAGGTCGTAAAAATGGGGCGACCGTATCCAAGCTGGTACGACCAGATCAAATACCCGCCGGGTTACACAATACCGAAATTCCATGTGTATAAGGGAACTGGCAATCCCCACCAACATGTTGCCCAGTTCAGGGCCCTTTGTGGTAACACAGGCGGTGATGATAAACTGTTGCTTCGCCGGTTCGTGGGCAGCTTATCAGAAACAGCGTTCGAATGGTATTCGGAACTCCCGAACGATTCCGTCAAGACGTTCGCTGAAATGGAATTTCTATTCACTCAGCGATTCGCAAGCGCCAGCGAACGCACTCCGATAACGGCATTGATTAATGCCACGGTGAAACCAGGCGAAACGTGGGTCCAGTACGCAATCCGATGGCAAAATCTGTGGTCGAAATGCGAACAACGTATCGAAGAAGCACCAGCGGTGGGCATGTTCGTGGGCACTCTAGACCCTCATGCAACTATTTCACAGTTCATGATGTTCTTCAAACCAACCACGTTCCAGGCTTTGATCGGCAAGCTTGCCCAGATGGACCAGATGGGTCACAGACCGTCTCCCCCGAAACCGGAACCTCGGAACGACAAGGGTAAAGGGAAGGCGACCTTCGTTGCGAACGCTCAACAGTAACCCAGTGCTCCAAGACTGGCGGATCAATTGGAGGAGAGATGGCGTTATTACAATAAGAAAATGAAACGCCCTTACTCATTCCCGCAGGATAAAACGAAGAGGTTGTTCGAGCTGGCGGTATGCAACAGGCTTATCAACTTACCAAATCCAAGACGACCGCCAAAACCCACTGAGGTGAATAACCCCAATTATTGCCCTTACCATCAAACGGTAAGCCATCCGATTGAGGATTGCTTCGTCTTCAAAGGATGGATTGAAGATCAATACCTCCAGGGAAAGTTTGCGCTGTCCGAAAAGTGGAAGGTGAACCCGCCACAACCTCACACTGCTAAGAAGACGGACACACCGGGGGCAACTTGTTCTTTCATTGAAGAAGCTCCATGGGAAATCGTGCTTTCAGCAAAAGCCAAAAGGATGCTGAGTGATCTTCATACATGCCCGGCGGTCGAATGGAAGAACCCGCTTGAACCTCAAATCATCGAAGGGATGTTGAAGCCGCGTCCAACTACAAAGATCGGTGATGATGGCCCAAGTACTCACACCCAACCGTCAAAATTTTCGAAGAAAAAGAAGAAGAAATCCAAAAAGCCAGTGAAGCCTGGAGATAAGCGCACGGACTTGCAGAAGCAAACTGACGAGCTGGAAGAGTACAATCAAAAGGCGCGGACTCCCATTACACTTCAAGAATTCCTCAACCATGCCTTTCAAAAGGAAGATGAGGGAGAGAGTTCGTCGGATGAATCCGAGGGTTATGTGGCGAGTTGCTATGTGATCTCCCACTCGTTTACGGACAATGACAAAACTCCTGGCACTAAGAAACTGGGGGCAGAGCCTGAGCCGGAGCTTGTGCGGCCAACAGAAGAAATGATTAACGCCTTTCTAGACGAGATTCGTTTGAAAAGTAAAGCCGACCAAGAGCGTGAGATGGCCGCGTCAGAAGGAGCCAAACGCAAGCGACTAAACGAAAGAGTCGAAACATTCCCGCCAGATCAAAAGACATCTTATGCGGGTAAAAACATATTCAAGAAGAGGAAAAGGTTTGCCAAAGCCATGTTGATGGGAATGAAGCTACCACCCTCGGAAGAAAACACGCTCAATGGGGCGGAGAGGCACCCTAATTATTGCTCATATCATCGGAGGATTTCACACCCTACTGAGGAGTGTGACGCTTTTAAGACATGGTGGCGGGGATATGTTGGTCACCGGCAACATTTTAAACGAATGAAACGCAGAGCTCGTCGGGAGCAGAAAAGTACGATCGAAGGACATAAAAGAACTGCCGGTAACTGTTACACGGTCAACGCCGGGGGACCGCAAGTGCTCACATTCAGAGCGATTCTTATGAAGAAATGGATCTGGGCCCTCTCTTTAAAGAATCTGTTTTGGGGAAAAGGAAGAACCGGAGGACTGCGAAAACATTCAGCTGCGCAATCGCACGCTCCCGGAAAAGAACCTCGGACCCGCAACTAGAAAAGATAAGGGAAAGGAAAAGGTCACTGAGGATATCACCTTAGATGACCAAGTTATGAAAGAGCTGACTGCCAAGAACCCGCCTAAGAAGAGTAGGGTGGACTACAACATCCTAGCGCACCTGAGAAAGCTACCCTCGCAGCTCAGCATTCTCGACGCCCTCCTGTTATCAAAAGAAGCGAGAGATTCATTAATTAAGGCGCTACAAGATCCCGAACAATTCCAAGCCTTCCTCACCGAAGAAAGGATGAAGAATGAACTGGAAGAAGTGCGCACGGCCGATATCACTTTCGGCGACGAAGACCTGCTCCTTGGGACGTGCGACCACAACCGTCCCCTATACATCTCTGGATATTGCCACGACATAAATATAGGCAAGATCTTGATCGATAATGGGTCTTCCGTTAATCTCCTCAACGTGCGGGTGTTAAAGGAGATTTACATAAGCGTCCAGCACCTTGCTCGGGACAAGATCACCATCTCCGGATTCGACTCCCAATCATCGAGAACGCTTGGGTCTGTGATATTGACGCTACGCTTCGGGCTACTCGTCACGGACATTAAGTTTCACGTCATAGAAGCCAAGACATGTTACAATGCTCTGCTCGGCCGACCTTGGTTACACGAGTACAACATCATCCCTTCTACTCAACATCAGTGTATGAAGTATTTCAAGGATGGTCTCGAGTATACCGTAACCGGTGAACTAAACCCATTCTCCGTAAACGAAGTCCGCAAATATGAAGATGTAAAGTACTTTTTGCCAGACTTCGAGGATACAGAAAGGTGTCGCAAACCGGAAAACAAAGCCACCGCCACCATCCCTGTTTTCGGGAGCGATACCGAAGAAGAAGAAGAAATAGTTTACGCTGGGCCGTCTCGACGCAATAACCCGGGACCGTCCACCCCCATATTGATCTTCGGAAGTGACTCGGAAGATGAGGTTAATGCCGTGTTCTCCAGTCGGCCGCTAATACAAGCGTCCCCTAACGATGATCAGAATTTGCAAATCACCATGGTGCCGCGGGAACGCTACAAAGACCTGGATGCACTTGAAGCTCATAGCGTGCAAGAGTTGCGGACATTTTACGTCCCTTCCAGTCGAAAAGGCGAAAAGGCAATCCTGTTCTATCGATCATCGGAAACAAGAGTGGAGAAAGAGATCTGGCATGGCGCGGATGCTGCACTTGACAAGCTTCAACCCATCCGTTTGCCCAGATACTACACAAACGGACTAAAAAGGCTATTGAAGCGCCAAGGGATACCTTAAACAGACTATTCGACAAGCTCGATTCTATAACAGGATTTAGGATGTCCCTGGGACTCAACGCAAATTGCCCAATGGGAGAATGGAAACACTTGGGCTTGGATACATGAGAGCCGGGAAACGGGAACGGGTCCACGGTAGTTACACCATATATAATTTCGATGAAGAAGAGGACACCCTGTCAGGAAATGCCAACCCCTCATCAAAACTAGATCCCGCAATCAAAGCGCCGAGCCCGTCATTTGAAGAACGAGTGAACGAGCTTATCAGGAAAGTAGGTCAAAAAGCTCGGGACGACCATAACCGCGAAATGGCCATCTATGAGAAAGCCAGGACGCAACGTCTTCTTCAACAGACTGCAAAAGACGAAAATACTCCTCCCTGTCAACCCGTGGTGTAAAAGGCCCGACGCAGAGGTAGAAACAAGTCGAAGAGCAGAAAAGGCGTTCGACAGAGACAAAGCGGGACCGAGAAGTCACGCGATCGGAAATCGAGCGATCCGGATTTGTCCCTTATGAAGAAGATGAGTCAGGCATACTCTTTTCCTCAGGATAAAACACGGAAGATACTTGACCTCACTTTGAAACATCGAATGATTACACTTCCGACGTCTAAACACCCTGAGCAAGCTAATGAGGTCTCTCATCCGGACTATTGCTCTTATCGCCGAGCCATAGGACATCCTATCGAAGACTGCTTCACCTTCAAGAACTGGGTCGAAAACCAATACCAGCGAGGCAGATTTGCTCTATCCGATAGCTGGAGGGTAATGCCGCCGTGAAAGCACGAACCCAAAGCCACAAGAGCATAACCAGATCCACGTCGGTTTTGGAAGCGAGCTCGTACCTGTCGCGTAATAACGATATCAAAAGAAGAGCCCGAGAATATGGATGACCTTCCCTGGTGTTTCGAAAACAATAACGACGAGGTCATCTCGGAATTTCCGCCATCACTGAAAGAACTAGAAGATGGCATACATACTACTACAGATAACCTCCGGAAAATTGAGCTGGGAACGACGAACGACCCGTGACCGACGTTCGTCAGCGGGTTGCTATCTAAAGAAAAGGTGGCCAAGTTAAAAGACGTGCTTATGCAGCATAGAGATTGCTTCGGATGGAATTATTCCGAGATGCCGGGACTAGATCCGGAAATTGCGGTGCATAAGTTAGCGATAGCTTCGGACGTTAATCCAGTCAAACAGGCGCCGAGAAGAATGCGGCTCGAGCTTGAGATGAGCATCAACGCCGAAGTCAAGAAGCTGATCGATTCTGGATTTATCCAGGAAGTTCAATATCCTGACTGGATCGCCAACATCGTCCCGGTAATGAAGAAAAATGGGACGGTGCGCATATGCGTGGACTTCAGGGATCTCAATAAAGCCTGCCCGAAGGACGATTTCCCAGTACCAGTAACCGAGCTGATGATAGATAACACGTCCACTCACGAGGTTTTCTCTTTGATGGATGGCTCATCAGGGTACAATCAGATAAAGACGCATCCCGAGGACCAGAAGCATACTTCTTTTCGGACCCCTTTGGGAATATTCTGCTACAAGATGATGCCCTTCGGTCTAAAGAACGCCGGTGCCACCTATCAAAGGGCCATGACGAAGATCTTCGATGATCTCATACACGAAATCGTCGCATGTTATATCGATGACCTCGTAGTGAAAAGCAAGTCATATGAGGAACACCTCGAGCATCTAAAGACTGTATTTCAACGTCTTCGGCAATACAACTTGAAGATGAACCCTCTCAAATGCGCATTTGGAGTTTCCTCAGGCAAATTCTTAGGATTCATCATCCGACACCGAGGTATCGAAATAGATCCGTCAAAGATCAAGGCGATCATGGAAATGCCACCGCCAAGGACTCTCAAACAATTGCGGTCTCTCCAGGGGAAGCTCGCGTACATCCGGCGATTTATAGCCAATCTTTCAGGCAAATACCGCCCTTACAGTCACCTGATGAAGAAGGGAACCCCGTTCGTCTGGGATCAGAAATGCCAAGGCGCACTGGACGAAATCAAGCAGTATCTGCAGAACCCGCTAATGGTGGCTGCTCCGGTCAAGGGAAAGCCCCTTATTCTTTATACAACAGCCCTTGAAGATTCCTTGGGCGCATTATGGGCACAAGAGAATGACCAAGGGAAGGAGAGAGCTCTCTATTACTTGTGTCGAGTTCTCCTGGGGGCAGAAAGAAATTACTCTCCCATCGAAAAACACTGCCTGGCGTTAATCTTCGCGATAACGAAGCTCAGGCACTATGCGTTGGCGCATGAAGTCCGTCTCATATCGAAAGTGGACCCTCTCAAATATTTGATGTCAAAAGCCATATTGACGGGGCGACTCGCTAAATGGGCACTGCTCTTGATGGAGTTCTCGATAACTTATCGACCTCTCAAGGCTGTGAAAGGCCAGGCCATTGCCGACTTCCTCGCTGAGCATCTGATACCTGCTGATTCTCCTCTGAATTGCGATCTGCCAGACGAACATGCATTTGACGCGATCGACGGTGGTGATACCCGATGGGAGCTTTATTTCGACGGAGCATCTTCCGTGAAGAAACGCAAACAAAACACCCCTATAATCAAATCAGGGGTGGGTCTCATCTTCATAACTCCACAAGGAGGGATAATGCGCTTTGCTTTCTCCTTAACAGAACCAAGGAAGAACAATGAAGCCGAATACGAAGCTCTGATAGCAGGTCTCGAGATCGCCATCGCCATGGGAATTGAAAACCTCCTCATATACGGAGATTCCCAACTGGTCGTTAGTCAAGTGAACGGCGACTACCAGACATGCAAGCCAGAGCTGATGAAGTATGGAGAGAGAGTACAACAACTGCTGACTCAAATCCCGCTCTACACTTTGGAAAGCATACCGCACGCGGAAAACAGCAAAGCGGACGCGTTGGCCAAGCTCGCTAAAGAATTGGCTGACGAGACCTCGATGACGTCAGAATCGTGGTACAAAGCCGTCGGGTGCTTGCCCCAGCAAAAATACCTCCGGAATCATCCGAAGAAAAGTGAGCAACTGAACGGACGACCCTGCAAATAACCGACCGGGAAAGGGCTGAAGATTAGAGAGAAGTCTTTATAGACTACTTCAAATACCGTCGAACGCCCGAAGATGCGTCCTCAAGACATCAGCTTATGAAACGAGCTCTGTCTTTCGCCTTCGTCAATGATACTTTGTACAAGAGCTCGTTTGATTCTTTATGGCTGAGATGCTTAGGACCTGACGAAGCAGAAAGAGTCGTTCAGGAAGTTCATGATGGGATCTGTGGTTCTCACCAAGCGGGCCCAAAGATGAAGTTGAAGATCAAACGAATGGGTTATTACTGGCCCACAATGATCCAAGACTGCCTCGAGTATGCGAAGCAATGCCACTCATGCCAAATCCATAGGGACTTTATCCATCAGCACCCAAATCCACTACATCCAACGGTGGCTAGCTGGCCGTTCGAAATGTGGGGAACTGACATGATCGGCCCTATCGAACCAGCATCGTCCAGAGGATATCGTTTCATCCTGGCGACGACTGACTACTTCTCCAAATGGGCAGAGGCAGTACCGCTGAGGGAAGTGAAGACGGAGAATATCCTCCACTTTTTCAAGACGCACATTATTTACCGGTTTGGGACTCCTCGACGAATCATCTCCGATAACGGGCCTGCCTACAGGAGTCACAAGATCAGCCGCTTTGCGCAACAACATAATATAGACTGGAGGTATTACTCGGTTTATAATCCGCAAGCTAACGGTCTAGCCGAGGCCTTCAACAAGGCCCTAACGAAGATCATGAAAAAGACGGTGTCCCGAAATAAGAAGGACTGGCACGAGAGACTGCAAGAGGCTCTTTGGCCGTATCGAACTACGTTCAAGACGGCCATGAACACAACGCCATACGCGTTGGTGTTTGGTACAGAAGCAGTACTCCCCCTCGAGATAGAGTTACCCTCTCTACGAGTGGCGGTCCACTATGGACTGACGGACGAAGAAAATGCTCACCTTCGGTTTGAGGAGCTTGATGCCTTTGATGAAACCCGGCTCATAGCGCAACAAAACCTGGAGGCTTACAAAGCAAAGATGACGCGCTCATACGAAAGATTGACCAGTCCGAGGACGTTCCGCCAAGGCAAACTTGTGCTAATTCTCAAAAGACCTATGATCCCCAATCGCGCCAAGCGGGAAAATTTTGAGCCAAACTATGAAGGCCTGTACATCATAGACAAGGTCTACCAGGGTGGAGTGTATCTACTCATGGATATACAAGGTGAAAGGCCTTTCAGGCCAGTGAACGGTCGCTTCCTGAAGAAATACTACGCTTAACGGGTCAAGGTCTAGGTCAATGATAGATGATGACGACTATGTCCGCTCGCTATCTTCCTAAGCCCGAACTCTAGGTAGTAACCAGCATCCTTAATGGCGGAACGAAACGTCCTTAAACTAACGACGGACCGAAACGTCCTTAAACTAATAACGGACCGAAATGTCCTTAAACTAACAACGGACCGAAACGTCCTTAAACTAACAATGGACCACTATGTCCTAAAACTAGCTGTTGACCGAGATGTCGATAAACTACGGTGGATTGCAGTATCTCAAAGCCGATAAAAAAAACGGTATGTCCATAAGCAAAATGGGCACGGATGAAAACCCGAAAGGGCTCCGTGAGTAAAAACAGCAGGGCTACCGGCAAGTGTTCGTGAAAACCCGAAAGGGAGCGACCTTGTAAAAAAAAGGGGAGAAAAAGAATTAAAAAAAACGGTATGTCCATAAGCAAAATGAGCACGGATGAAAACCCGAAAGGGCTCCGTGAGTATAAACAGCGGACTGCCGGCGAGTGTTTGTGAAAACCTGAAAGGGCGCAACCTCGTTAAAAGACACTTACAGGATCCTCTCGACCTTGTAAGGAGAAACCACCCGCGTGGGATCCTTACGACTCACAAGGGAGCGACACACTTAGGGATCCCCACAATTCCTAAGGAGAAAATACACTTGCGAGATCCTCACGACTCGTAAAGAGAACTCTCTTATGGGACCCTCACGGCTCATAAGATTTGAAAGTCTTAAGTCACAGAGACCTAAACCTGTGCTTAAACAACCCCCACAACCTTCGATATTGCCCTACAAGTGGCTCAATACTGACCCTTGTATACAATCCACGGGCGCGAATAAACATTTCCCCAGCAAAGTCCCACCCGTGACTAGGGATATGTCCATATGGTGAGCAACCCTTGTAAGTCCTCTCGACTTATTAGGAGAAGACCCTTTTGTAAGATCCTTACGACTTGCAAGAGGACATGCACTTAGGAATCCTCATGATTCCTAAGGAGAAAATACACCTACAAGATCCTCACGACTTATAGGGAGAAATACCTTTGTGAGACCCTTACGGCTCATGAAGTCAAAGCCTTAGTCGACAGGACCCTTAACCCTGTTTACTAAGCCACCTTTGTTCAATATCGACAGAGGCAAATGATGATTTGCTCCTGGAAATATCCCAGTTGTAGTGGTGCCGATGCCGAAATCAGTGTCTAAAATGCAAGCTTGCAGCGAAAAGGCTAGCGAGCCACACATGCATACGAAACAGCCGAAATGATGGGGCAACTTGCAATAAAAAGCAGCAAGTAAAAATGTATGCATGAGAAATAGCCAAAATGATTGGGCAACTCGCAATAAAAAGTAGCGAGTAAAAATAAAATAAATAGCCGAAATGATTGGGCACCGCGAAAAATAGCCGAAATGATGGGGCAATCGAGACCTTCGCGATATAAAAGCTGAAATGATAGAGCATCACGGAAAAAGAAATAAAATAAAAATGAAATTTATGCCCTACAGGTGATGTTACATCACTCCCTGTATACAATCCAAGGGCGTAAACAAAAGAAGTGACCGTACTCCTCCCCCAGGTTTCATCATAAGAAGAAGCCAAATCTCGACGGGCCGCAAATGACCTGGAGATCGTCTCAACACTCGGACACAACATTAAGTGAAACGGAACAATGGCAACCCCCAGTTCCATGGCTCGGCGATATACATTTCACCAAGAGTCAAACCTCCATTCCGTGAAATGCGGATACAATCAGCAAAACTCCTGGTCACGTGGAACGCGGATAATGTCACTCTTTGACCCCGTGGAAAACGTCCAGAGTGGATCCTGGTCCTCGCAGAGCACGGCAGTGAACCCGTGTGAAGCATCCAGAGCGGAGCCTAGTCCTCGCCGAACATGGCAGTGAACCCGTGTGAAGCATCTAGTGCAAAATTTCTGGTCACGTGGAACGCGGATAATGTCACTCTTTGACCCCGTGGAAAACGTCCAGAGTGGAGCCTAGTCCTCTCTGAGCACGGCAGTGAACCCGTGTGAAGCATCTAGTGCAAAATTCCTGGTCATGTAGAACGCGGATAATGTCACTCTTTGACCCGTGGAAAACGTCCAGAGTGGATCCTGGTCCTCGCAGAGCACGGCAGTGAACCCGTGTGAAGCATCCAGAGCGGAGCCTAGTCCTCGCCGAACACGGCAGTGAACCCATGTGAAGCATCTAGTGCAAAATTCCTGGTCACGTGGAACGCGGATAATGTCACTCTTTGACCCCGTGGAAAACATCCAGAGCGGATCCTGGTCCTCGCAGAGCACGGCAGTGAACCCGTGTGAAGCATCCAGAGCGGAGCCTAGTCCTCGCCGAACACGGAAGTGAACCTGTGTGAAGCATCTAGTGCAAAATTCCTGGTTACGTGGAACGTAGATAACGTCACTCTTTGACCCCGTGGAAAACGTCCAGAGCGGATCCTAGTCCTCGCAGAGCACGGCAGTGAACCAGTGTGAAGCATCCAAAGCGGAGCCTAGTCCTCGCTGAACACGGCAGTGAACCCATGTGAAGCATCTAGTGCAAAATTCCTGGTTACGTGGAACGCGGATAACGTCACTCTTTGACCCCGTGGAAAACGTCCAGAGCGGAGCCTGGTCCTCACCAAGCACGGCAATGAACCCGTGTGAAGCATCCAGAGCAAACATCGGACTGTGGAGTCCTTAAAATCCACGGACTATGATGTCCTTAACCTCGACCGTAATGTCTTAAAACTAACGATCAACCACTATGATTCTATACTGATTCCACCTTGGTTTGAGGGTACATCTCTTCACTCCTTTGATACCTGGCGGTGTAATTCCTCAACGTCTTCAAAGAGGTGACGGGTTCTAGTAACCACCCATCGGACTGTGGAGTCCTTAAATCCACGGACTATGAGGTCCTTAACCTTGACCGTGATGTCTTAAAACTAACATCGGACTGTGGAGTCCTTAAATCCATGGACTATGAGGTCCTTAACCTTGACCGTGATGTCTTAAAACTAACATCGGACTGTGGAGTCCTTAAATCCACGGACTATGAGGTCCTTAACCTTCACCGTGATGTCTTAAAACTAACATCGGACTGTGGAGTCCTTAAATCCACGGACTATGAGGTCCTTAACCTTGACCGCGATGTCTTAAAACTAACATCGGACTGTGGAGTCCCTAAATCCACGGACTATGAGGTCCTTAACCTTGACCGCGATGTCTTTAAACTACGATACCCTGGAGAACATCCCAAAGCGACCTTTGACCACGTGAAATACGGATAAGGGCGACCTCACTCAGCACTTGTGGGTCTTCACGACCCGCAAGGAAGAAAACTCTCTTGTGAGATCTTTACGACTCCCAAGGGAAAACCCGCTTAAGAATCCTCACGGTTCTTAGGGAGAAGTTACACCTACGGGATCCTCTCGACCTGTAGGGAGAAAAACTCTTTATGAGACCCTCACGGCTCACAAAGATCAAAAGTCTTAGGAAGCAAATCTTAACCCTGAATCCTAAGCCATCGCTGCCCTGCAAGTAGGCCAAGATAAATTGTCCGCAGAACACATTCAATAGAAAGGGGACACACCATTGAGAAGAAAAAAATATGTCTTTTATTCATAATTAAAATGGATACAAGGTACAAGTCATAAAAAGGCAAAAAGAATATACTCTCATCCAGGAGTATGTACAAAAAAGAAGAAAAAAAAATACAAGTTTTCAAGCTGGCGGGCGATTTAGTAATTTCGCTAGCTCATCCTGCTTTTGCTGGGTCACGGCTTCATTATTCAGGATCGCCAGAAGACGAGCCTCCGCCTGAGCTTGCTGGGCCTGATACGAAGCAAGCCGGCTTTCAAGCTCTTTCTCGGTGGCCTTGTGAGCCTCGACCCTCTCGCGAGTGAACGTGGCAGCTTTATCAAGAGTCACCACCTCCCTGATAGACTCTTGAAGCACCCGCCAGAGTTCGTATGCTTTGTTGGCCTTGGCAGTGAGATTAGCTTGAAGCTCGCTCAGCGCTTTAGAGGCCAGCTCCCTCTCCGAGAATTTACGGCCGAACCCTTTTCTCACACAACAATATGTTCGCCGTGCGTCGCTCTATCAGGCCACTTAAGCTCACTCTCGCGACCACAACCTCGGAAATAGGACATATACGCTCAAGACCGTGTAAACGAACCTCCAGTCGACAACAACAGTCGATCTAAAACGCGCTCGTATCACCTGGTACGGAAGGCAACAAAAAGTTCTCGGTGTACATCCTATCAAGCATGCATGCACAACTATATAAATATCCGAAAAGAAATAATACCCGAAACTCTGATGTGCATACAACATAGTGACAGTGTTCGCAATTAAAGAAAATTCTCATGGGAAGAACACAAAGTTCATTTATGCAAGCAAAAACATACATACGGATACCCAACACGCATTAAAGTTCAACATAAGGCATGCGAAAACTAGTTTAAAAAATACTACACTAGCGGGAAAAGGTCGCCGAACAAAGGGTCGGTAGTGCAAGGGTTGACAAAAAAAAAGACAAAATTCTCCATCTCTCTATCTGCTCTCTCCAACACGTCAAAGCGCCGGTTCTCGCGAGGAGTCACTCCCCACCGATTGGCGCCATGTTCGTCCGCAAAAGCAGACATAACAGCCTGACGGGCTCTTATTTCGCTCAAAAGGTGAACCGAGCGATCTTTCAAAGCTTGAGTGATTAGGCACGCTTCGTGAAAGCCCTCGAGCTTTTCTTCGGCCGTGTCAAGCATCGCCAGGGTCATCTCTGCCGGGTGAGGAGGGACGTCGGCAAGCACGGCAGCAAGAATCATCCGGAGCCAGAGGGAGCCCATTGGGAGGGGAGACCCCTTGCGGATCGAGAGTTCATACGCCGCTGAGTTGCAATCGTCGTCGGAAAGGAGGGGATCCACCAATCGGGCGGTAAAGCGGGGGATCATCTCCTCGATAGGAACTTCCCATGGCTGTCGACGTGCATGAGGGCGATTACAGGCCATGGCGCTCAGTTGTCTCCCAAGACAAATCACACCAAAATGAGAATGGATTTCTCTTTGAAGAAAAAAAAGAAGGCCATGGCCTCAGGATATAAAGAGAAGCATTAAGTGCTGCGCACGGAAAATCCTGCATGTTGAGGCTATTTCCAAGGCCCAAAAAGGGGAAGGCATTGGAAATCAAGGAGATGGAACTATTTCCAAGGCTCCTTTTCTGCATATAAAGCTGTACACTAAAAATATGGTATAAAATTGAATAGCCCCCATAAAAGGCCCCTCACGTGTGGAGCGCGTGAGCACCATGCTTGGTGTGTACCAGAAAGTGAAATAATACCCCACACACTAAACACATCAGCAGCAACAAAGAAAAAGTGATAATAAAATCCCATAAAAAGGCATGCAAACACCGAAAGGCACGATAAAGCTTATCATCCATGCTTTAAGAAGTTCATACAAAATGAAAAGAAAACGATTACAATGGCAAGACCTCAGACGCGGGGCACGGATTGAGAAACTCAAACTTGACTTTGTCCAAGACCCTCCAAGCATTTCGAACCATTCGAGTATGTTTTCTTTCGCGGCCACAAGCGTCAGGATCCTCACGAATGTCTTCTACCCTCCGATAGGCAGCAAGTATGGCCGACTACTGAAAAGCCCGGTGCAAAAGATCGATGAGGTTGTCTCGCCTTCTCTTCGAGATTAGGCTCATCAAATACACTGAATGTATCTTATCCTCGGCAACGTCCAAGGCCCCGAGAGGTACACCGGTGCAGAAGAGAGGAAGCGCCTCCCAAATCGCTAACATGATGAGTTTCATAAGTGAGGAGCGACGGGGGAGTAGCCGATGGTTGTGCTCATCGAAGCGGCTCATGATCTCAGCACATTGAGCGTTGCTGAACTCCTAGTTCTGGATACGGCCCAGCGCACGAATATTCCCATAAGAAATGATTTCGTCAAGATCGTACATGTGGGCGTCCATGATACCTGAAATAAAAATCATGAGAATCCATTACAAACCCTTTTCTTCTTCATTGATTACAGAAGGACAACCTAGGGCAAGAAAACCCTAAGAAGCCTCCATGGGAAGAACTAAGTTCTTCGCAGGAATTAAATTCCTTACTGAGAGAAGGGAATTAAATTCCCAGAGACATTTTCTCTAAAATGGAATTAAATTCCTCGGAAAAGACAACCGCCATCATCATCTCCCTAAAAGATCAGATGAACCCTAAGAGGTTTACAGTTTGAAAATTAGATGGGCCTTTGTTCTTGCTGATGAACTTGAAAAAAATGGGTTCGTGTTAAAAAGGGTAAAACCCTAATGTGGATTTAAAATCCAGAGAGTTCTTTTAAAATGAGGGTGCTTCGTTCATTCAAGAGCATTACCTGAAGAAAAGAGTTCTTTTTTAACAGAGTTAAACTCTGAAAATGTTTCAAGGCAGAGAACTAAGCTCTGAAAGAGGAGAATTAAATTCTCAGAAAAAAGTATGCAAGGAGGAAGATGAGCAAAGTGGAGGCTCTTCTGAAAGGACATGGGCATTTATAGGATGGATGGAAAACGTTTCATCTATCCTACCCCCAGGGCGGATCCGACGGTCACAAAAGTGACAGCGTTGCACTCACGTGCAGACACGTGAGAACAACGCTGTGGGGGCATTTGTTTCCTGATTTAAAATCAGGAAAACCTACAGAGGAGGCATCACGTGCTAGCACGTGACCATCGGGCACGTGTTGGCACGTGACATCTAGAAGCAGCGGCACAAAGCACTCCCATTTCCTGATTAAAAGTCAAGAAGAAGCTCCGGAAGAAGCAACACGTGCTAGCACGTGACCAGCAGTCACGTGTTGACACGTGATGGCTAAGCAGCGGCAAAGAACAGAGCGCAGAAGGAAGGGAAGCCCACTCCGGGAGGGTCACGTGCGCACACGTGACCAACGGTCACGTGGCCACACGTGACCGGCCTCAAGAGCCTTATTTCTATGACAGAATTAAAATTCTGAGAAAAGATCACTCAAGTCTTTCCGAAGTGGAAAAGATTATTTGGAACCGTTGGATTAAAGATCTAAGGGTGATTAAATATCACCAATTTATGGAAAAATATCAGACTTGGAAAAATTTCCTCTTAAATTTAACCGAAATAACAAAGAGATATCTTTGGATTTAAAATCCAATGGTGAATAAAATTCACCTAATAATCCAAAGGTCCAGATGAATGATAAATATAAATCAAATCTCTCAATAAACAAATAAAATCTCTCAATTGAAGATTCACTAAAACTGATTGATTCTCTTCCTTCTCCTATAAATAGGAGCCAGAAAAGAGAGAAAAAGGGGAGGAAAAAATAGAGAGAGACGTATACAGAGGGACACAGACATATAGATACAGAGACATATAGAGAGGGAGAGAGGGAGAGCTTTTGGAAGAAATTAATCCTCTGCAAAAGAAAACCCTAGGTAAGAGAGGAGAGGCTGGAAAAGAGAATTTAATTCTCAAAAGAGTTTAACTCTTGGATAAAGAAAAGAACTTAGTTCTTTCTCTGGTGGAGGATCTGCAAAGTGCACATCTTCCCATGAATTGAGAATTTAATTCTCATTGGGTTGAGATCCTTCCATGCAGATCTAAAGCACAGAAGAGGAACTGAGTTTTGAGAATTTAATTCTCACAGAATTATAGGAATTTAATTCCTTTGGGATAAAATTAGGGTTTAACCCTATGATTATAAGAATTTAATTCTTTCTAAATGGACAGAACCAGGGTTTAACCCTAATTAAGAACTTAATTCTCTCAAAATCACAGGAATTTAATTCCCTTAAAAAAAGAAGAAATTAGGGTTTCACCCCATGCCAGAATTCAATTCTTTACATACATGAGGAATTTAATTCCTACAGAAAAGAAATTAGGGTTTAACTCTATCTAAGAATATAACTCTTCAGAAGAAAACAAGAATTTAATTCCTCTAAAGTTTATTGCTAGGGTTTAACCCTATGAAGAATTTAATTCTTAAAAAGATAAACACATCTTCAAACAGGCAAAGAAACAGGGTCACGTGCTACCACGTGACCCCTGTAAAGATCCATAGAGAAGAACTTTGAGGCAACGCCTCACGTGCTCCACGTGACCCCCAAAGCGCACAAAGAAAAAGCAAAAGAAAAGAAGCTCTGGGGCGCCCTCACGTGTTACCACGTGACCCCTAATGAACATTCTAACAGATCAAAGCGTGAGCCCCCATCACGTGCCCACACGTGATGGCCTTCAGAATTAAAAGTGTTAAACACTTATCTGTAGAACAAAATGAAGGGGATCTGGCCCCACCATTTGGATGCCATCACGTGCCCCCACGTGATCTCTTCTCTTACAATATTTAGCATCAAACTGATGATCTGTTCCCAATGCTTAACACCGATTTCCATAGTGTTTAACACTAGTTTGAAAACTCCATTTCCAGTGTTTAACACTGATTTTCTTAGTGTTCAAACACTAATTTGGAAAATTCTGCTCCCAGTGTTTAACACTGATTTCCTTAGTGTTTAACACTAATTTGAAATCTTTGTTTCCAGTGTTTAACACTGATTTGCCTTAGTGTTTAACACTAATTTGAAAACTCTGTTCCCAGTGGTCAACACTGATTATCTTTTAGTGTTTAACACTAACTTGTTAATCTTATTCCCAGTGTTCAATACTGTTGGTCTCTAGTGTTCAACACTAGTTTTAGCACAATTGGCTAAGTTTCTAAAGGCAAAGCCTCTCCTTCAATGGAACAACAGAGAGCGTATATCCTAAACATGATTGGACTTAGCCCAAGCTGGCCATAAGTCCTCAATTCAGACTTAACTGAGCCAATGGGCTCATAATATAATTAATTGGTCTTGGTTCCAAATTGGGCCAAAGATTATTTGATCTACCTCGGTTTAAGGGTACATCTCTTCACTCCTTTGATACTTGGCGTTGTAATTCCTCAACGTCGTCAAAGAGGTGACGGGTCCCGATGACCACACATTGATACGAACTGTGGGGTCCTTAAACTCATGGATTATGAGGTCCTTAACCTTGACCGGGATGTCTTAAAACTAACGACGGACTGTGGGGTACTTAAACCCTCGGACTATGACGTTCTTAACCTTGACCGGAATGTCTTAAAATTAACAACGGACTATGACGTCCTTAACCTTGACCGTGATATCTTAAAACTAACATTGGACTGTGGAGTCCTTAAATCCACGGACTATGACGTCCTTAACCTTGACCGGAATGTCTTAAAACTAACAACGGACTATGATGTCCTTAACCTTGACCGTGATGTCTTAAAACTAACATCGGACTGTGGAGTCCTTAAATCCACGGACTACGACGTCCTTAACCTCGACCGCAACGTCCTAAAACTAACATTGGACCGCAATGTCCTTAAACTACCTATTGACCGCAATGTCACTAAACTAAACAACAGGGCTCCCCTAATCGCCCTTTTGTCGAATCTAAATGATCCCGTTAAGTTAATCTTAGTCTAAAAACTAGACTAACGTACCCTTAACAACCGTTTAAGTCGATCTTAGTCTTAAACGACGCTAACGTATACTTAAACACAACCCCCAAACCCAAATCTAAGAAAGATACGGATTTGGACTAGTCCACGCCCTACGGGCGACGACATAACTCAGTCTCCGTATACAATCCACGGGAAACCGAACACAAAATAAACACACACGACATGAAGTGAAATTTCTGGAGAAGGAGAAAGTTGTTACCGCGGTGCGGTAGCGTAATTAACTGCAGGGGCTTGCGCCTGCAGGGAAGAGCGTCCCCACAATCAAAAACCCCTCAAACGAGGGGGAATCTGACAAAATCTGCTACATCGGACGCATCCGTTTAAACCTTCGATACACGGTGCCATAAATCAACTTGGCATCTTCGGAAAGGTAGACGGATAGCACCAATTAATATCTGCCCCGAATCTCAGGTAAGACGACCCCGCGTCGCGCCGCCATTCGGAGAGGAACAATGAGTAGAAAACATCTGCGAGTAGAAATCGCTTGCACGACGTTCTCCTAGATCATATAATATACTCAACATAACCCTAGACATCTAGTAGTGATAGGGTAATAAGCTATGCGTACGTGTAGTACTCGGTGCTTGTGTCAGGGTCACTAACTAGCAAAATGTCATGTATGTATATGATGTATGAATGCATCATGAATGAAACAATCCACCAAGAAATATGGATAATCTGATATAAGAAAATATGTATTTTTATCTCAGTAAAATTCTTCTGAAATAACTGAAGTATCATCAATGAAATCCATGGAAATCCGTGTCAAGCATCGACACAAAGGATGTAAATCTCAAAGTCTCGATATTTCATATCTCTATATCTCAATCTCGTATCTCTATATCTCAAATCTCATATCTCTGTATCTCAAATCGCAATATCTCGGGCTCCGGCCGTCCGGATCGACCCATATCATCAAATCACACGACTACGGTCGGTATCCTCCTGATATCCGCCGTGTCATAAATAACCGGTATGTAGTGCTCTCCTGCCGGGCTCAACGCCATCATCTGTGATCTTCTTGCCCCGAGGTACCATACCGGGCCCACCATGTATCCGCAGACGGTGCATCCCCCTCCCTGAATCGGGTATATGATACAGCTCAAGAACCGAGAAAACTCATGGTGGACAGCACACACATCACATCATGAGAAAACCCCAGTTTTGTTTTTTAAAATAATAACAAGTTTTGAAAGTGTTGCGGTTTTCCCCCAAATCCAGAAATCTCATAGAAAATCCAAAATCCCAAGAATCATGAGTAAATAAATAACAAGTATCGGCAAAAGTCCCACAATACTGCATGATAGTATGAATATGTAAATGCATGAAGTGTCTAAGTAATAAATGCAGTGTCCAAACTAGCACATGAGAGCAATCGCACAATATTATGTTGGAACTAGCATTTAGCTGATTATATCAAAAAAAATAATATGTTCTAAAGTGTACGTGACATGGCAATTACCGATGATGATGTGTGTGAGCCGGCAAATAAGTATACGTGGAACATGCATATCATCGGTAATGGTGCTGGTGTCCTAACAGGCAGGGTTTCATATTAGCAAGGAAACATATGTATGAACATACAATGCGATAGATACAACATGAATTTAACGGTGAATATGTAGTAAACGAACAATTAGAGTATACATACTAATTACGAGTCATACAGTTTGTTAATTGAAAAAGCACGAATCGTGGTTTTTTAGAAAAGTAGGGGTTACGGGGTTTTTAAGAAAAGATACGTCTTTTGAAAAATCCGTAGTATCCCTCAGGCTGTCTTTAAAAGAAATGCCCACAATTCGTTAGTTTTGAAAATAAGTATGACTCGAGCCTAAACTAACATTTACCTAACCAACTAAGAGACTAAACTAAAGAGACTAGTCGAAAGGTAAGAAGAATCCTCCTAAAATCTGAGTCGATATCTCTAGTAGTCGGCGATCTAACCTCAATAGCGTCATGTACATAGTACGACTTTCTCGAGTCAAGAGTATGGATCAATCATCATATCTATACTTCATACGGTAAAATCCACCGTACGGCATCCCAAAATTGGGATACGGTTCAACTATCACATATACATCATCGTTCGTATTGTATCATCATCAACCAATATCATGATTAAGGGTACTGTACTATAATCACATACATTCCAATATCATCAACATATATCATCGTCTGTGTGAATATACATCGTCAGATGATTCACTAAAATATCATACCATACATCATATCGTGATTAAGTCACATATTACGATCTGGGTTTTATTCTCGAGTCTCGTTCATTTCAATGTCATCTACACGTATTATCGTTTATATATTTTCTCATTACCCAACGATCCACTAATATCATAATACATTTCATATCATATCTCGATCATATATCCAATATCTCACGGCATTATGCCCAGTCATATTGACTCATCCCCAAGTATCACGTAATATCCTCATATCACGTGTGTGTGTGTGTAGAAACCTACCCACATTCATATATAGAGACACATACACACACACACACACATACACCAAGTCAGGTGTATGTGTGTGTGCGTGTGTGTGTGTCTACATGAAACCTATAAATTGACTCCAAGGTAATCATCCTCTGGTTAAATCTTTCTAAATCAATCTAATCCAACTTAAGGTCTTCTATGGTACCCTACCAGTCAAGAATCCGATGTCACGTCCGACTCATAATAATAATACGTTATAACTTTATACTACGTTTGAGGGGGTGCTATACGCCATCCACCCGACTTCCCCCGTAGATATACATCTACTCACCTGCATCCTTGCTTGCTGAAGTCGATGTCACCATGCTCTTCCCGTCGTCTCGAAGTCCACACGGGGGTACCTACATATAAACATATGGTATCGTAAAACGACATCACAAATGAAAACCAAAACGGCACACGGAACACACATAGGTTAGAACCTATGGTCCTCGCATGCAAGAAAAGCCAAACCAATTTTCGATGTCGATGTACAAACATCAGACCATCGAGTTAAAAACACAATTACCAAAGTTCAAGTTATAAATAATCACGAAATCAAAACAGAATCTCAGAAAACATGCTCCAGATTTTGCCTAAGGTGAAATTAGCCAATTTTGCATATGGTAAGGATCTAGTTTAATGAAATAAAAGCCCTGGACAAAACATGGAGGGATTCTGCCACACCCTGGCCGCAAATTGCGGCCAGGAAGAATAAAATTGCGGCCTTGGTTTGGGGTTAGGGGCTCGGGTCTTCAGGGAATGATCCATATCACCTACACATCTCTCAGTCTTCGTTAAATAATTTTCCAGGTCCCCGAGTCACTCCAGATTCCTAAATACCATCAAAATTTTCCGATGTCGGGGTTTCTAAGTTTGTGAATTGGGGGTTAACTCTCAGGTTTTGGTCTTTAATCAAACACCACAGGGGTTTTGGGTCACTACTAAGCCTCAATTTCACTTCACAACTCAAAATTTCCTCAAAACCCTAACTTGAAATTTTCAAAGTTCACTAAACCTCGATATATCGATTCTAAACTAATAATAGAAGCTAATAGAATGAAATACTACTCTAATGATGATGAAATAACCTCATTTGGCAACTCAAAAATTTTCTTGAGTTGCCCAAGATCCCTAAAGTCTTGACTTGATCACACCCTCAAGCTTGTAGTGAGCTAGGCATTAATTTTTGTGAAGGGAAGATGATGTTTTAATGTGGATTAGGGGTTTTAGTGATGGGGTAGAGGTGGTGGAGGAGAGAGGCACCCATGAGAGGAGAAGGAGAGAGAAGAAGAATGGTGAAGATGAGGTTAAGAAATGGGGCCAAAGTCAAAGAGTCTTGAGGGCTCTAGAACTCTCCCTCTCTCTCTCATTTTCCTTTTCTTTATTCTTTTATTTATCTTTTCTTTCCTTTTAGAAAAAGAAAACCATGCACAAAAGAATTCATGGAGAATAAAATGTAACAAGTGTAAAAAAAATGTGTCATGGTGCATGTCATATGCGTAATCAAGCTTAATGCAAGATTAGCGAAAATAAATCGAGTTTAGCACTAAAATTGAATATAATTAATCATAAAAAATTTATAATTTACTTAAATCATATAAAACGCCCTCATTTCAGAAATTCCTTTAATTTTCCAAATATTTCCCAATTTATCGGTATTTAATTATACCGCATTACCAAAATATTCATAATATTTATTATTTAATTATAAAATTCCCAAAAATAATATTTTATTTTTCTAAAATATTACAGTCTTCCCCCGTTAAATAAATTCGGTCCCCGAATTTAAATTTAAACCCCCCTCCTAAATACTTAAAACATTTCAGTAAAAAGAATCAAGTCGTCGAGGCTCCGATATCATAAATACAATAAATATATCTTAGCGCAACGCATGCACATGAAAAATGAGTATATAACTCAAAAATCAAAACTCCGTCAAGCCTCAAGCAATCATCAGAGTTATGGTGGAAATACAATATCAAAATCCAATACGAAAACCAATATGATATACTCAAAACTATAACTTGTGTACAGTACGCACCGTTGTAAAACCGTCCAAACATCCGAAAAGAAATACATGCAAAACCTTTTTCAAATCGTCGTGCGATGCGCGCATCACTGCATAAGTAGCGGATGCTCATTTAAGGAAAAATAGCTATACATACATACATATATATATATATATATATATATATATATATATATATATATTATTTAACATACACGTCCCGCCATTTTTGGAAATAATTTTGAAGGGTTTCCTCTATAAAATGTTTCGTGTCATCTCAGACACATAAGAAAATATTGAGACTATACCTCATTTTGAAAATCCCTTCGGTTACTATCAATGCATGCAAAAACATATTCAGGTATTGTCCTCCAAACAGTCTTACTCGGTTACTGAACCAAATAGTAAATATCATAAAAACGTACAGCTCAAAATGAAATCAATCCCAATTACAGCATAAAAATACCACGTGCGTTCGGTGCGCACAAAGATCGAAATCAAATACAGATGCCATGACTATGCACAGAAACAATACTGAGTGCAACGGGTGTGCACCAAAATCATTTGTCAAGTGCAACGGACGTGCACGACAATAATACCAGGTGCATCTAATCTGCACAAAACCCCGATTTAGTGCATCTGGTGTGCACAAAATCACATCAAGTGCGCCAAGTGTGCGCAAAATCTTAATCTAGTGCACATGGTGCACAAAAATATATATCGAAAATCGAAATCAAAATCAGCGGTATACTACATGCATCGGATCAAATCAAGTATACCGCGATAGATAAACTCACAACCACATGAATCAGTGTGCATAAAACCAAATCGAAATACAAAAAGTGCATGAAAACTATATCGAAAGCATAAGTCCAAAATCATGTGCAACCCATATACACGAAATCAAATCAGTATCTCAGAATGTACAAAATCAAAATCAAGTGCAATGGGTATGCACAAAACGAACATCAAAACAACTGATATATGGAACATTAGTCGAGTGCAAAGAATGTGTACACAAGAAATACCAATCATAACACAAAATCCTCAAAATATCAAAATCCAAGCAGTAGAAATGTGACATTCAAATCACCAAATCGTAAATCGTAAAACACTATCATCAATGTGTTCCTCTTCCAATATCGACTGATTCGGACTCGTCTCTTCATAGCTGTATGAACGGCGCTACAAACAGCTATACTCATATCTCTAGTCTCCCAAGTAATGTGCCCCTTCACCTGATATCCAGACTACGTTAAACTTTTCGGTCGATTCATCAAAATACCAAAATTCCCCAAGAGCTCAACACTCGAGTACAGTTTAAAAATATCCAGTACATACCACAGCACCTACGGACCAGCCGTAGAAGGGCAAACCCAAGCCTCACTAATGGCACCGCGGAACTGCCGCAAACCCTAAGGTTCAAAGGCGTTCTCATGATCTTTATGTCGAGTTAGGGTTTCATTCTTCTAGAGGGTCCATAGAAATACCTGCATGTTTTTCCGAATACCTTAGACTTGGGAAAATGGGTTTTTGACGTTCGTTCGAACCTTTTAACTTCGCCTAGACGACATGTGAATACCCTTCGTCCGCACGCTAAACAATGCCTTGATCCTCAGGAATAGACGATACACTAACGGTCATCACATTCTAGCCGCAGCTCGCTCTGCTCGTGCAACCGTGGTAACAGAAACTACCTTCCGACATTGACGAAGATAGATCATAGGAATGAATAGAATATGGTGCAAAGAAATATACATTCTAAGGTTTCTTAAGCTGAGTAGCATATCGTAAGTATGCTGCGGATCATACCCACGGTACGTCACTCTACGTAAGTCATCTAATCCATCAACCAGGGTCAACCTAGACTCGGACAAAGGTTAAACCTAGCGCTCTGATACCAACTTTGTCACGACCCGAAGGTACGGAACGTGACCGGCACTTAAATTACAAAACGTCTAAAGGCGTAATGTAATCTAAGTAAGCCGAAACTCAGAATCTAAACCATTTAACAGAAGAAGTGTAGAAAAACATGTTTAAAAAAGCAACGTCATATTTTCTCGAAAATTTCGGCAGAGTCTCCTTTGCAAAAACTGGCCTTAAACGGGTACAGACAAGAATATATATATACAAAAGCAATAATAAAGGCATCCCCAAGCAGGAACTAGCTCTTCGCCAATTGGCGGTCACAACCACGCAAGTAATATAATATACAATGCCGAAGGGCGGGGATCAAAACTCAAAAGAAACCAAATAACCATCAGAAAACCATCATAATACAAGCACGACTCTAAGGTCAAAAGAATAAACAACTGGTCTTCTAAGTCTATCAAATAATACAAGTCTAGTTGATTGAGCTTACTAGATACAACTGAAATAAATAAAAGTACAACGGCGGTCACGATACAACTGAACCAACATACCAAGCAATTACCCTGAATGAAGTGGTGTGCGAACAAGCCGCCAAGGAAACCTGTATATCTGAACCTGAAAGAAAATTTGGCACAACGGGGTGAATTGCCAACTTGTGAGTAGAAGACATCTGCGAGTAGAAATCGCATGCAGGACGTTCTTCTAGATCATATAATATACTCAACATAACCCTAGACATCTAGTAGTGATAGGGTAATAAGCTATGCATACGTGTAGTACTCGGTGCTTGTGTCAGTGTCACTAAGTAGCAAAATGTCATGTATACATATGATGTATGAATGCATCATGAATGAAACAATCCACCAAGAAATCTGGATAATCTGATATAAGAAAATATGTATTTTTATCTCAGTAAAATTCTTCTGAAATAACTGAAGTATCATCAATGAAATCCATGGAAATCCGTGTCAAGTATCGACACAAAGCATGTAAATCTCAAAGTCTCGATATCTCATATCTATGTATCTCAATCTCGTATCTCTATATCTCAAATTTCATATCTCTGTATCTCAAATCTCAATATCTCGGGCTCCAGCCGTCCGGATCGACCCATATCATCAAATCACATGACTACGGTCGGTATCCTCCGGATATCCTCCGCGTCACAAATAACCAGTAGGTAGTGCTCCCCTACCGGGCTCAACGCCATCATCCGCGATCTTCTTGCCCCGAGGTACCATACCGGGCCCACCATGTACCCGTAGACGGTGCATCCCCCTCCTCGAATCGGGTATATGATACTGCTCAAGAACCGAGAAAACTCATGGTGGACAACACACACATCACATCATGAGAAAACCGCAGTTTTGCTTTTTAAAATAATAACAAGTTTTGAAAGTGTTGCGGTTTTCCCCAAAATCCAGAAATCTCATAGAAAATCCAAAATCCCAAGAATCATGAGTAAATAAATAACAAGCATCGGCAAAAGTCCCACAATACTGCATGATAGTATGAATATGTAAATGCATGAAGTGTCTAAGTAATAAATGCAGTGTCCAAACTAGCACATGAGAGCAATCGCACAATATTATGTTGGAACTAGCATTTAGCTGATTATATTAATAAAAATAATATGTTCTAAAGTGTACGTGACATGGCAATTACCGATGATGATGTGTGTGAGCCGGCAAATAAGTATACGTGGAACATGCACATCATCGGTAATGGTGCTGGTGTCCTAACAGGCAGGGTTTCATATTAGCAAGGAAACATATGTATGAACATACAATGCGATAGATACAACATGAATTTAACGGTGAATATGTAGTAAACGAACAATTAGAGTATACATACTAATTACGAGTCATACAGTTTGTTAATTGAAAAAGCACGAATCGTGGATTTTAGAAAAGTAGGGGCTACGGGGTTTTTAAGAAAATATACGTCCTTTGAAAAATCCGTAGTATCCCTCAGGCTGTCTTTAAAAGAAATGCGTACGATTCGTTATTTTTGAAAATAAGTATGACTCGATCCTAAACTAACATTTACCTAACCAACTAAGGGACTAAACTTAAGAGACTAGTCGAAAGGTAAGAAGAATCCTCCTAAAGTCTGAGTCGATATCTCTAGTAGTCGGCGATCCAGCCTCAATAGCGCCACGTACATAGTACGACTTCCTCGAGTCAAGAGTGCGGATCAATCATCATATCTGTACTTCGTTCGGTAAAATCCACCGTACGGCATCCCAAAATCGGGGTACAGTTCAACTATCACATATACATCATCGTTCATATAGTATCATCATCAACCAATATCATGATCAAGGGTACTGTACTATAATCGCATACATTCCAATATCATCAACATATATCATCGTCTATGTGAATGTACATCATCAGATGATTCACTAAAATATAATGTCATACATCATATCGTGATTAAGTCACATATTACGATCTGGGTTTTATTCTAGAGTCTCGTTCATTTCAATGTCATCTACACGTATTATCGTTTATATATTTTCTCATTACCTAACGATCCACTAATATCATAATACATTTCATATCATATCTCGATCATATATCCAATATCTCACGGCATCATGCCCAGTCATATTGACTCATCCCCAAGTATCACGTAATATCCTCATATCACGTGTATATGTTATATATATATATATATATATATATATATATATATATATATATATATATACACATACATACATACTTATACACCAAGTCAGGTGTATGTGTGTGTGTGTCTACATGAAACTTACAAATTGACTCCAAGGTAATCATCCTCTGGTTAAATCTTTCTAAATCAATCTAATCCAACTTAAGGCTTCAATGGTACCCTACCAGTCAAGAATTCGAGGTCACGTCCGACTCATAATAATAATACGTTATAACCTTATACTACGTTTGTGGGGGTGCTATACGCCATCCACCTGACTTCCCCCGTAGTTATACATCTACTCACCTGCATCCTTGCTTGCTGAAGTCGATGTCGCTATGCTCTTCCCGTCGTCTCGAAGTCCACACGGGGGTACCTACATATAAACATATGGTATCGTAAATCGAAATCACAAATGAAAACCAAAACGGCACACGAAACACACATAGGTTAGAACTATGTCCTCGCATGCAAGAAAAGCCAAACCAATTCTCGATGTCGATGTACAAACATCAGACCATCGAGTTAAAAACACAATTACCAAAGTTCAAGTTATAAACAATCACGAAATCAAAACAGAATCTCAGAAAACATGCTCCAGATTTTGCCTAAGGTGAAATTAACCAATTTTGCATATGGTAAGGGTCTAGTTTAATGAAATAAAAGCCCTGGACCAAACATGGAGGGATTCTACCACACCCTGGCTGCAAATTACGGCCAGGAAGAATAAAATTGCGGCCTTGGTTTGGGGTTATGGGCTCGGTTCTTCAGGGAATGATCCATATCACCTGCACATCTCTCAGTTTTCGCTAAATAATTTTCTAGGTCCCCGAGTCACTCCAGATTCCTAAATACCATCAAAATTTTCTGATGTCGGGGTTTCTTAGTTTGTGAATTGGGGGTTAACTCTCAGGTTTTGGTCTTTAATCAAACACCACAGGGGTTTTGGGTCACTACTAAGCCTCAATTTCACTTCACAACTCAAAATTTCCTCAAAACCCTAACTTGAAATTTTCAAAGTTCACTAAACCTCGATATATCGATTCTAAACTAACAATAGAAGCTAATAGAATGAAATACTACTCTAATGGTGATGAAATTATCTCATTTGGCAACTCAAGAATTTTCTTGAGTTTCCCAAGATCCCCAAAGTCTTGACTTGATCACACCCTCAAGCTTGTAGTGAGCTAGGCATTAATTTTTGTGAAGGGAAGATAATGTTTTAATGTGGATTTGGGGTTTTAGTGAGGGGGTGGAAGGGGTGGAGGAGAGAGGCAGCCATGAGAGGAGAAGGAGAGAGAAGAAGAATGGTGAAGATGAGGTTAAGAAATGGGACCAAGGTCAAAGAGTCTTGAGGGCTCTAGAACTCTCTCCCCCCCTCTCTCTCTCTCTCATTTTCCTTTTCTTTATTCTTTTATTTATCTTTTCTTTCATTTTAGAAAAATAAAATCATGCACAAAAGAATTCATGGAGAATAAAATGTAACAAGTGTAAAAAAAATGTGTCATGGTGCATGTCATATGCGTAATCATGCTTAAAGCAAGATTAGAGAAAATAAATCGAGTTTAGCACTAAAATGGAATATAATTAATCATAAAAAAAATTAATTTACTTAAATCATATAAAACGCCCTCATTTCAGAAATTCCTTTAATTTTCCAAATATTTCCCAATTTATCGGTATTTAATTATACCGCATTACCAAAATATTCATAATATTTATTATTTAATTATAAAATTCCTAAAAATAATATTTTATATTTCTGAAATGTTACACCTGGTCCCTTCAACGATCCAGATATATTCTTAGATGGTATCACCTGATCCGGGAGATAGTTGATCGCCGGGAGATCGAGATCAGGAGAGTTGACACGAAGAATAACACGGCAGATCCACTCACGAAGGCCCTCCCCCAGATACAATTTGAGAGACTTTTTGAGATGTTGGGTATGAGATACTACAATAACTGGCCTTAGTGCAAGTGGAAGATTGTTAGTTATATGTATGCCCTAGAGGCCATTATTGTACATGATTGTATATTATAGTGGATGCTTGGACATATATAGAGAAGACTTTCTTACTCGACATGATAGTATGCTATCTTGTTGCTCTTTATCTTAACATGTATACTTGTATTATTAAACTGTCTCTCTGATACATGCTGATAAAGCCCTTAGGATGTTAGCTTGACTACCAGGACTATGATGTAAATCATACTAATAGGGCTTGGGTAGTCCATAAGCACATCCTTTAATTTTTCCTAGTCGAGAGAGTATCGAGATAGAGCATCGATATTCTAGAGTAAACTAGTGTGTACGTTTCTTGATCTTGTATGGGGCGATGGATGATCCTACATCCATTAGTGTTTGACATCAAAAATTGTACACAGGTGCTCATTGGAGAATAGGTACACTGAACAGGACTCGCCCGAGAACTCCTAGATGGTATTATACCTATCGTCAGATAGCAATTCTCTGGTGACACTGGTACAGGTTAGTCTGTAGACCCGAGATAGTCATAGAGTCTTTTGTAGTTCCCACTGTGCTTTGTTTTCCTCCCTACCACGACTCAAAGGATTTGTGCAAACAGGTGGATTTCGAGTACAGTCCCAAGTCACATGGAGGCAATGAGCGATAGGAGGGGTTTCGTCTCTCCCGGTATTAGGAGTTGATGTTGTGCTATGCTCAATTGGCTATAACAGGAAGTCCCTGGCTAGGGCTGTTGATGAGATTTACTGGTAAGTGTTATCAGTAGTTTCTCGACCCGTTATGAGTCTCACATCGGCATGACTTATCAAGTTATTGGGGTCTGACGATACCACCCCCAGACTCGATATGCGACATATCAGACGAAGAGACCAGACTGTACGCAGCTTGCTTGTTGATCTTCTAATCGCTCAATACCTGGGGAGCCATTACATCCAGTTAGTACCGCTGACGGCTTGTGGATGACTGATGTGATCATCACCTACTGCTGGGGTATTGAATAGTCTTTAGAGTCCTACACAATGCTTTCCTAGCTTAAACGAAACGAAGTAGGGCACATATGTGATATGTGCGGGACCGAGATTAATACGTATATATGATACAGTATTCTAATCTCGCGATATAGGTTATATGTAATATAACCGGATTATTGAATCAAGTGTTGATTCAATAATTTGTTATATGTATATTTGATATACATATAAATGATATTAGTCGTTTATATATGATATAGCCGGATTATTAAATCAAATGTTGATTTAATAATTTGATATATAATTATATATTTGAAATATTTATATATATATTAACTAATATTAGCTCACTTAAGAATTTTTTTTCTACAAATACATTTAAATATATATGAGATATATATTAATGTATTTACTATTGTGTCACGCTAGATGATACATTGGACATGGGTGTATGAGACTCACACCAAACTAAAGATAATTTGGGTGATTTAATTATTAAGGGATAAACCATAATTAGGTGGAAAATGCCATGGCTTAAGATGCTTGTGGAAGTATATAGAACCTTAACTTAGTCCACTAATTTTGTTTTACTCTAGATATTTATTAACCCAACTATTATTTTTAGCCATGGTTAACTCTTTACTAATATCTCTTAAGATATTTTCTCATCCATGGTTCACATTAGTAGATCTTCTTCATCTCCTTCGTTGTTCTCTAGCTTTGAGTGAGGTGAGAAAAGAAAACGAGAAAAATAATTCTAAAGTGGGCAAAATTCCTACTTCATCAATTTATACCAAACTAGCCATTTAGTATAGATTGTTTATTTCACTAATTCCTCAATTAGTGAAAAGATAGCTTGAGTTAGGGATTCTTCAAGGTAGATCATCTTCGGCCTCGAAGATCCTTAAGCAAGCTTGTTCCTTTCGCCTAGTGGAGCCTAAGAAGAGTTCGGGAGATAAGGGACTACTACTTGGAGCTTTAGAAGTGAAGGACCGGTCTACAAAGGTTGTATTCCTTGTTCACTTAGTGTAAAACTTGTTTACTTGTTTAAAAACCCTAATTCTCTAATTCGATTCTTGGATGGCATGCATTAGCACACACTACTAGAAATAAGGGTTGCCCCTACGGATTTACCCGTAGGGGCAAAGCACTGCCCCTACGGATATCTCCGTAGGGGCAAAAATTAATCTGTAGGTACAAACGCCGTAGGTGCAAGTTGAAGCCCTGAACTTGCCCCTACGGTCAAAAACTTGCCCCTACGGAGTTCTATGTAGGTACATGTGCACCTACGGATTAGGGCGTAGGGGAAAAAAAGTTATTTTATTTACGGTTATTTTAATTATATTAACTGTACCTACGGATATATCCGTAGGTCCAAGTAGTATCCCCTACGGATATATGCGTAGGTACTTATCCGTAGGGGCAAAATATCAGGATTCCTGATATTTTGCCCCTACGGGTATATCCGCAGGGGTTATTATTTACCCCTACAGATAAATCCGTAGGGGCAAGACCAACCCCCCTGACACTGAGATCAGGGGGGAAATATCAATTACTGCTGATATTTTTCCTCTACGGCTTAATCCGTAGGGGCAACATGTGTACCTACGGATTAATCCGTAGGTACACATTATATGTATTTTTCTTTTAAAAAGAGGCTGCCTTATTTTTTCCCGCCCTGTGCACAATAATATATATATATCAATAAAATATAAAATTAATCATCACACAACATATATCGCAGTATTCATAATCACATCTCACGCATATAATATACAAAAGAAACCCAAATACTGAATATGATATAAATATAAACCAATATCAATATCAATATCGTTTCAAAATGTAGTACAATATGTATGATATAAATAAATACATGTTTCAAAAAATAAGAACCAAAAAGCTACCCTAGCTCGGTCCAGCTCCACCTCTGAATAACGATAGAATAACGCGCGCCTGCTCCTCGGTCAATAAACTTTGCAATTCGGCGCGAGCGGGAGTCTGAGCGTCTTCTGGAGCTGGCGATGTGGACTGCGCATCCGCCGTCGAGGGAGTCGCTTGCGGAGCCGCGGCTGCGGGAGTCTGAGCAGGCGCTGGAGCTATAGGAGCTGTCTGCGGAACCGCAGCCGATGTAGTGGCTTGCGGAGCCGCAGCCAAAGGAGATGCATGACATGTACCCTGTCGCATCTGGACCAAACGTGTGTAAGAAATGTGTAAGAACTGTGTATTATTCGAATTCGTATCATTATCAAGTTATTTCGAAATCCCATTTAGATATCTAGTTTGGAAAACCGTTTTTTATTTTAATTACATATGTATGTATGATTAATCAAACCTATGTCTAAAACCAAATAAGCTCAAGCTACGTACTAATTATGGATATGTTGATATCTATAATATGACATGATATTTTACTATAAAGTAGTATACATACCAGCATCTCCTTCAACTCCTCAACGGTGGCCCTCAAGCTCTCCAGTTCCTGCTGGACACGTCGCTCACTGGAGACGGAGGAAGTAACCGCCGGGGTGGAGTCCAACCTCATATGGGCCCTGCTAGGGCCCAGTCCCCGGCCTCTCTCCCAACCTCCATGGTGCCCTCCGTGTGCGGCGTCCAGAACTGGGGTCAGCAGCCTCGGATCGCTCTGTCCGGTAAAATCGATCCCCGAGGCCTCGGCCTGCTCAACCACCCGCTCCTACACCAATATTAAGCAGTAAAGTATAAGTATAAAATTTAAACTTGAAGCTTCCAAAACTAAAATTTCAAATATGGGTAGAATAAATATTTAACACTTACACAATACTCCTGGGTAGCAACGTCGGGATATTGAAGCTCGCCCGTAGCAGGATCTGTCGAGGTGCTGTGGACGGCAAGATATGCGGACAGCACGCTCGGTGTACCACCTTGCGCCACAGTCTGAGTTGTCTGCAATATTAGAAAATAACTCTTAATATTAGAAATATTAGAAAACAACTCTTAATATTGCAGAATATCAGAAAGGTCGGTCTATTGTAATTTACCGATAACTTCATGGCTCGAGTAATATTCCTCGAGCCACCTGTGTAAGTGGGGCGACCCCTCTTCGCCGACTTCCTGTTCTCTGTATTCTGAGCGGCCTGTTTCTGCACAACGCATTAACATTTAGTTTTCTAATTAAGGAACACAAAGAAATAAATTATATCATAAACAATGAATTACATTTAAAATACATACCTGTTTGCGTTGGGAGTTGAAATAATCGCACAATATAGGTCATGTCTCTATGTCGACTCTCGCAAATGCCGGAGTAGATAGGAGGGCCGCTCTCTGCCTCGGGGGTCGACATCCACAGGGAGTAGCAGTCGGTCTTCAGCTCATTCCTGTTGTATCGGACCTTGGTCTGCATGTTCTTCATCAGGCCATTGTACAGAGCATGAAGGTCGAGCACCCTCCCAGGGTGATCAGGGTCGGGTACAGGCTGAAAATCGTAATCCGACTGAAAATACAAAAAAAAACATTGTTATTAGATTTCAAGTGTTAATAATAAATATATTGGATAAATCAAATGAAAATAGACCGTTAATACGTACCCAAGCCTCATCAAAGAAGAGGGCGAATGAGCGCCGGTGCTGCTCGCCCCACTCAACGTGAAGTGGATAGTTCTTCACGAGCCGGCTCTCATCCCCCATATACCGGCCGAATCTCTCAGCATGAGGACCGGTATAGCGATAGTCAAGGGTAAAAAAGAGGGGGAATGCTGCCTCCCCCTAGCTCTGTCAGGCCTTGGCCTATGGGACTGATTCGGGCCTCGAGTCCCCTTCTGGGGATGGGGAAGCCCTGCGTCTGCACGAAATATCAAGACAATCAATATTAAGACAAAGTTGTATTAAGAAATCAAGCTTAAGCGAAAATTGAAGTGTGATATATACCTCCGGTGACTATCGCACGAGCCTGGGCCCGGGCAGCAGCACGAGCGGGACGATAGTTCCTCCGGTGAGGAACAACCGGGGTCCCGGATGCGGACGCATCCCCTGCAACTAGAAAATAAACATTGACGCTAAATTTCCATGAAGTTCATATTTATTCTATAGAGCATATGTAAAATGAATAAATATTTTATATTTATTCATACTAACCTGCAGACGATGCGGATGGTATGGAAGCGGCAGGAGTGGCCCCTGCGGAAGATGTGGACGCACCACCTATAATTAGACAATTAAAAATAGATTATATAAGTAATTGCAAAAAGAATGTGTAGATCAATAATATAACGTTCTAAATCAATATGCATACACTATAGGATATATAAACATACCCGCAGGTGCGGTGGTGTCACCACCTACAGCTAGACAATAATAAAAATTGCTAAGTAAGAGCAAAAGGAATGTGTGTATATTTATGATATAGCATTCTAAATCAATATACATGCACTATATGATATATATAAACATACCTGTAGGAGTGGGAGTGGCCTCTATCCCAGATGTGGACGCATCACCAACAACTAGACAATCAAACATTGACAATATAAGTAATTTTGACATAAACAGGCATGAATATCTGTAATATTACATTCAAAATGGATATGGGTGCAGTATACCTGGATGTGTGGCAAAATCCACACGGAAGGAGGCATCCGAAGGGGTCTCCGATCTGGGTGCAAGATCGGCCCTCTGAAGCTCCCTACGAAGCTCTCCGGGCGGCAGAACCGCTCTGCCCCTGCCTCTGCCTCTGCCGCGGCTAGAGCTCCTGCCGCCCCTCGCTGCTCCCGACATCGTCATCAAATCTAGATAAACGGTTCGTGGACGCATTAGACAATCATTAAAAGTATTGACTATATATGTATAGAGCGTAAAATGTGAAGTAATAATATAACATTACTGATAACCTTTTTCGTTTCGTGGGCGCATTATACATATCTACTTGGATTTCATCGTCGATGTCATTTCTAACCCACGTAACTTCATGATCGGTCGAAGATAACCCGTCCTTCGAAACAGACGGTCGGAGCACTTTAAGCCTTCTCTCTTCTTCGTCCTCATCGCTGTCCTCGTATTCTGGGACATCGTAGATATCTCTGGGTTTCCATCGGCATACAACACTCCACCCCGGATGCTTCAAATACTGTGAGTAGTATACTTGGAACGCTTGGTTCGGAAAGATAAACGGATCTTCCTGACCGTAAAATCGAAGTGTGTTCACACTGGTCAATCCATATTCATCTTTCCAAGTCCCAAGATTGCTTCTCCACCTGTCCGTATCGGTTCGCGTATCGTACCAAGTACACTTGTAACGTTTTGAAAATCGTTTCGGTGAAATTTCGAAAAACGGTAAAATAAGGGGGTTTTCTGTAAAAAGTCAAAATGCAAATATCTTATTATAAAAATTAAATATACATATTCTAGCTATGTAATTGCAAGTATTTGGTATTTATTGAGCCACTGGTGAAATTTCAAATTTTCTGAAAAAAATTTATTTTATTATTATTTTAAGCCGTCGCTAATACATTTAATTAGGGAAAATTACAAATTGGAATGAGTTGAAATAAATTTTGTGCATCATAAAACATTAATTAAAATTTTATCATGTGGTTTTTGAAATGAAATCGTTTGCTAAAACGGTTTAGAAAATATCGAAGAAAAAGGCTTTTTTCGGTGAAATTAGTGTTAATGGGAATTGGGGTAATACATTCATCTTTTTCCCTAACCCACACACCCACACCTCACCCTCTCTCCCCCTCCCCACATGGCCGGCCCCACTTTGACAGCCCTCCCTCTCTCTCTCTCCAATCACCTCTCTTTTGAAAAGAAAAGAAAAGAAAGTCAAAGGGTGTAAACTTTGTCTTTTCCTCCCCACTTTCTCCATCTCACTCTCTCTCCTCCCCCCCTCAATTTTCTGGCCGAGCCCCATTCCTCCCTTAACAGCAGCAGCCCCCCTTCTCATCTCATTTCTCTCCAAAATTCCAAGAAAAATCAAGTAAAACCTCACAATTTTCCAAATACAAACCTTACCCATTTTTCCTTAGCTATTCTTGTATGGATCTTGGTGAAGGGAAGCATGTTTGGAAGGCTAGATTTGTGCTAGATCTCAAGATAATTGTGGAGTAAATTCTTAACCTTATGGCTAATTGTTGTTTAATTATGATAAGCTATCTTATTCAAGTGTTGATTTGGGTGTAATTGCTAGTTTAGGATATTTTAGAAAAGGGTTTGATTTTGGGATTAGGGTTTGTAAAATTCAAGTGAGGGTTTCTAGCATTAGATTATGGTTCTAGTGAGTGATTAACATGTTAATTCTATGCAAAACTAAACCTTGTTGCTTATTACTAGATTGTTAAATTTAAATTGTCCTAATTATGATTGTTTTGCAAACTAGATTTTTTGTAATAAATTTTAAGAGTGAGATTAAAATCTAGATAATGGTTGTGTGGCTTAGTTAATATGTTTTAATGAGAATTACGGCCACTAGAATTGTTAAAATATTTAAGTTGATTAAAACACCAAGTTTTGAGCTAAAATGGAAAATTGTGCTAATTTTGTTAACTAGGTTTTGTAAATATATATATTTTGTGGAGAATAAATTATTAGAATGGTTTATATAACTTGGTTATGATATTGAGTGGATATTGCGGCCGCTAGATTTGTTTAAAAATCGAGTTTTGTACTAAAACGGGTAATTTGGCTTGCTAGATTTTCGGAAAAATAGCTTTTAAAGTGAGTTTGAGGTTTTTGGGAATTTTAAGCTATTTTATATTATAATTAGTGCTTGTGATTATGTAAACGAGTGTGTTTGGGTTTTTCTCGATGGTTTGGCGTTTGTACGCCGACGTCGAGGGTTTTTGGGTTGATTTGTGAAAGCAACCATAGGTTTTGACCTATGTGGGATTCGTGTGTCGTTTGGGTCATGAGTCGGATTTTAATGCGATGCGGTGCGTTATGATATGTAGGTACCCCCATGTGGACTTCAAGACGGCAAGCAAGCGCATGGCGACGTCGGCACCGGCGAGCAAGGACCAGGTGAGTAGATTTATATCTACGGGGAGAAGTCGGGTGGATGGCGTATAGCACCCCCGCAGTCCGTGGTGGTGTATACGGATGCGTATACACACCAACAATTATTATATGTTATTTAGGATTAATAACGATGTTTAGGATGGATATTGGTGTGTTGGATTATTTTAGTGTTGCGAACCCTAGGGTAGTGTTGCACTACACATACACACTTGCATACATTCCTATTTATATGTGCTCATGGGATTCTTTATAGTTATGTGTTCACATGGGTATGGGACTATGTGTTCACATACGGATTTGAGGATGATACTTGGGATTGAGCTAAGTCGATGAGATTTGTTTTGTGGTTGTGATATCGGTGATATGGCAAGATTCGTACTTGAGGTACGTCCTGGTGTTATAGCGGATCTTGGGGCGGCGATACGGGTGAATAGTGTTATAAATAAAATGGTCAACATGTGATCGTGATATGAGGCATGATATGCTAGGATATTGATATTAGGCCGTATCGGGCGATGTATACCCCTTGATGATGACATGTGCTGACGATATCGGTTTGTACGAGATTGTCGATCAGTAGTCAGATCATGAGTATATTGAGGATATTAGTATTGTACTAGACATAGGTCAGTACCCTAGACTATGATCTTGGATAAAGAGGTTACCAGAGGAATAGTGTGAGGAATATAATATTGACCCATACCCAGATTTGGGGATGCCGTACGACGGATTTACGTACGTGCTATATCTTGATGATTGATCCGCACTCTTGACTTGGGATGTCTGATTATAGATATGGTATCGGATATGATATTATTGAGGCGGGATCACCGACTAATTTATATACAGGTATGTATATGGATCGACTCAGATGTTAGGCGGTTTCCTTACCTGTAGTCCAGCTTGTTAGCTTAGCCCTTTAGTTTAGTATAGTTGTTAGATTAGATTCGATTCTTACCTATTTCAAAAACTAACGAATCGTGGGTATTTTAAAAGACAGCCCAAGGGATCCTACGGATATTTCAAAAGACGTATCTTTTCATAAAAACACCGTAGCCCCTATTTTCAAAACCCCATGATTCGTGTTATTTCAAAAGGCACCATTTGTAGGACTTATATTAGATTAATGCAGGTTAGTTACAGTTGCGTCTAGTATTCAGCTCCCGCTTATTATTGTGGTTCGCTTCGCATCGCATACTTATGTTATAATTTCTTATTGCAATGGTGATATCATATTGTTAGGACACCAGCACCATTACCGATGATGCGTATGTACCACGTACACTTACTTGCCGGCTCACACACATCTTCATCGGTAATTGCCATGTCACGTACACCTTAGAAAATATTATTGCTTGACTTAGCTTGTTAGTTAGTAGTTTGACATAATATTAGTGTACATACCTTATATGCCAGCTTAGATATTGTAGTTATTACTTGTCGCTTCATGCATACTGTTATTCAGTCTCATGCTTATATTCATGGTTTTACATACTATTGATGATTCGGATTTCCATGATATTTTCTAGATTTGGAGGAAAACCGCAAAACATATATAAACTGCTTTCTCTCTTTTTAAATAAAAATGCGGTTTTCCCATGATGTATGAGTCGTCCACCATGAGTTTGCTGATGGATTCCGAGACCCGATTCGAGGAGTTGGATGAACCGTTTCGGGTACATGGTGGACCCGGTAAGGTACCCCGGGGCAAGAAGCTCGTGGTGATGACGATGAGCCTGGCAGGGGGAGACTACCTACCGGTGATTTTACCCGACGCGTCGGATATCCGGAGGATACCGTCGTGGTCTTGAGATGGATGGTAGAGGCCGGTCTGGACCGACGGCGCCCTAGATATTGAGATTTCGAGATATTGAGGTACTGAGATTTAATGATACAGACCAGTCCGGATAGCCGGAGCCTGAGTTTTGAGACATTGAGATTTATATTTTGTGTCGATGCTAGACACTGTTGATGCTGATTTCATTTATGATACCTCATTTTAAAAATACAAAGGAAATCTCACTAATTTATGAAAACAGTTTCTTCATTTACCTGTATTCTGTTTTCATGCATTCATACCTCATTCATATGATACATTGCTACCTGAGGCACTGACACGGCACATGGATTTACACTTGGGTTAGATATTTGCCCTAACCATTGTTTTGGGTTGCTGGTTATTTATTTGAGGATATATTATGATCATTGACCTAGGATTGCGTTATTTATGCGATTTCTTTTCGTAGATGTTTTTCTATTCACGAGTTGGCAACTCACCCCCGTTGTGCCCCAGTTTCTTGCAGGATTGCCGTACAGGTTTCTTTACGACTTTGCGGGCATAGTTTCCTTCGGGTGATTTTCTAATAGGTGGGTTTACTTATATCGTACCCCCATTATATATCTTGTATATCATTATTCCGTTGTATCTAGAAGTTCCATCAACCAAACATGTATTCATTTTTGAGATAGAGATCAGTGATGTTATTCTTTCGACCTTAGAGTCGCGCGTTATATTTCTGTGGTTTTCTTGTGGTTTTGAGTTTCCTTTTGAGTTTTGATCCTCGCCCTTGGCGTTGTATATTATATTGCTTGTGTGGTTGTGACCGTCGATTGACGAAGAGCTAGCTCCCGCTTGGGGATGCCTTTTTATTGATTTCGTATACTATTCATGTTGTATCCCGTTTGGGAGCCAGTATTTACAAAGGAGACTCTGCCGAAATTTTCAGGAAATATTTGATGTTTTTAAAAACGCATAATTCGGCTTATGCTATTAAAACTACTTGATTTAAATTGGTTTTCCTTCACTCTACTACTTTTCTTGGTTTGGATTTCTGGGTTTTCGGTTTACTTAGATTACGTACGCCTCGAGACGTTTCGTAGTTTAAGTGCCGGTCATGTTCCGTACTTTCGGGACGTGACAAAGTTGTTATCAGAGCGTTAGGTTTTACCTTCGGAGCGTAGGATGACCCTTGGTTGATGGAATAGGTGACTAAAGTAGAGTGACGTACCGTGGGTATGTTCCGCGGCATACTTACGACACGCCACTCCACTTAAGGAACCTTAGGATGTATATTTCTTTGCTCAGTATTATATTCATTCCGATCTAGCCTCATCAGTACCAGTTTGGTTTTGCTGCCACGATTACGGGCAGGAAGAGCTACAGCTAGAGTTGTGGTCAGCACGAGCTCGTCACGAACGAGGACTGACCAGGGCGAAATTCCGGCGACACACGATTGCGGAGATGTGTCTTTTTATTGTGATTTCGCGCCACGAGCGTTGGATGGATCGCTGTATGAGATTACTTGGACATGCCGATCAGCACTAGAGGATTGAGCCAATGATAGAGGCCAGCCAGATTTTGATGACCGTTGGTGTGTTGCTTACTCCTGATGATTGAGGCACCGTTCAGCGTGCAGACGAGCGAGCCAGTTATTGCTGCGAACGACGAGATATTGCCCCAGATGCTGGAGTTAGTGCAGAATGAGTTGTACTAAGAGATGATAGAAGGTCGCTAGTCATCGAGGATGAATGACTAGGATGTGTGGATCGTTCGCCTACCCCGATGCGAGGTCATTAGATAGATTGATTCCAGCTAGAGACGACTTCACGCGGAGACGTTGGGAGTCGACAGAGGCGATCGAATGTCAGAGACCTATCATTCCAAGTTTAAAGTAGTCGGAAAGACATGCAGGCAATTCTATGGTCCCTCTAGAAGAATGAAACCCTAACTCGACTTAATGACCGTGTGAAAGCCTTTGAACCTTCGGGTTTGCGGCAGTTCTAAGGCGCCATTAGTGAGGCTTGGGTTTGCCCTTCTACGGCTGGACCACCGATGCTGTGGTATGTACTCGATACTATTAAACTGTGCCCAAGATGTTGAGCTCTTGGGGGATTATGAGGTTTTGACGAATCGATCGGATGGTTCGACTTCATTCGGATGCTAGGTGGTGAGATGCATTCTTGGGAGACTCCAGATACGAGGATAGCCGTTGGAGCTCAGTCCATGTAGCCACGACGAGACGAGTCCGAAGCAGTCGACATTAGAGAAAGTGGAGTAAAGAGCTCCGTACAAGATCTGGATAAGACGACGTTCCACTCCGCCGACATCAGAGATGCGATGCGCATGCCGAGGCATGGTACTTGGATTTACCTTCCAGAAGGAGTCGCGATGAGTATACAGTCGTTCCAGAGCAAGATGCAGATATAGAAAAGGACGATGACTTCCGGACAGTTGGCAGAGACGAGACATGGAAGAGACCGTGAGCAGGATTCCTTCCAGGACACTGCTGCAATGATACTTGCACCCAGGATCAGATGTGTCACGTACATTCAGAGAGCCAGAGGCCAACGCCAGTGATATGCTGTCTTACGAGTGGTCGCGATGATTGACCAGAGAAGTGCCAGAACGGGATCATCCCCGTTAGCACACCTGGCAGGGCCGATGAGCCGATGGACCGAGAGATTTGTAATTCACAGTGAAGACCTTGACCCAGGAGTGGTCATTGTTAAGCACACCAGCAGGCCAGAGTTCATGATCATCGACGAGACGTCCCACTAGTGACCGCGACAGTTGGCCCGAGATTCTTAGAGGATACACTTGAGCGGTACTATTCCGCCATTATTGATTTCGATGTTTTGGGTGATTTATTCTTATGATTTGATTTTGATGATTGATGATTTACGATCTTTGCACAGTGTTGCCCTTGATATAGTTTTCGTGCTTTGGTTTCACATGTCTGTGATTTTACGGTTTTAGACATTTGAGTTGATTTTGTGCGTATGCACGCACACGATTTGGTTTTTGCACTCGGTATAGTTCATATATGCTTGCAGTGCAGTGTTACGTATGTTGTGCATTTAGATGCCCTGGACTTCGATTTCGATGGTGATGTTCGATATTTGTTTTGTGCACCTTGTGCACCTGATTGGATTTTGCGTATTTTCGACACTTGATATTGGATTTCATGATTTCGTGCACGATGGATGCACTTGATTTGGATTTTCGCGCATGTTGGGCGCTTGTTTTGAAGTGTGATTTTGGTGCACACCAGATGCACTAAATCGAGATTTTTCGTGCATGTCAGATGCACCTGATTTTGCTGTCAGGCACACATGTTGCCTACGACAGATGTTTCATGCACACCCGATGCACTTAGATGTTGTTTCTGTGCATATGTATGGCACATATTTGGATTTTGATTTCCGTGCGCACCAGACGCACGTAGTATTCATACGCGTATTTCGGGATTGATTTTTCTTATAGAGCAGTACGTTTTATGATATTTGCTATGTGTCTTCGCACTGGGCTGGACTAGTCAGAGAACAGTACCTGAATATATTTGGCATTCATTTCCTTCAATTATTTACATATATATATTTGATGTTACGTGTATAGTTTCGAGTTATATCATATTGGTTTTGTATTGGATTTGACATTTGTGTCTTTACCATGACTCCGATGATTGCGGGATGCTTGACGGTGTTCTGATTTGAGTTATATGCTCATTTTCATGCGCATGCGTTGTACTACGATTTGTTCTATGTATTTATGATTTCGGAGCCCCGGCGATTTGATGGTTTTGGCTGAAATATTTTAGTATTTGGGGGAACTTTTAATTTAAATTCGGGGACCGAATTTCTTTAAGGGGGAAGATTGTAACGTTTTGAAAATCGTTTCGGTGAAATTTCGAAAAACGGTAAAATAAGGGGGTTTTCTGTAAAAAGTCAAAATGCAAATATCTTATTATAAAAATTAAATATACATATTCTAGCTATGTAATTGCTAGTATTTGGTGTTTATTGAGCCACTGGTGAAATTTCAAATTTTCTGAAAAAAAATTATTTTATTATTATTTTAAGCCGTCACTAATACATTTAATTAGGGAAAATTATAAATTGGAATGAGTTGAAACAAATTTTGTGCATCATAAAACATTAATTAAAATTTTATCATGTGGTTTTTGAAATGAAATCGTTTGCTAAAATGGTTTAGAAAATATCGAAGAAAAAGGCTTTTTTTCGGTGAAATTAGTGTTAATGGGAATTGGGGTAATACATTCATCTTTTTCCCTAACCCACTCACCCACACCTCACCCTCTCTCCCCCTCCCCACATGGCTGGCCCCACTTTGACAGCCCTCCCTCTCTCTCTCTCCAATCACCTCTCTTTTGAAAAGAAAAGAAAAGAAAGTCAAAGGGTGTAAACTTTGTCTTTTCCTCCCCACTTTCTCCATCTCACTCTCTCTCCTCCCCCCCTCAATTTTCTGGCCGAGCCCCATTCCTCCCTTAACTGCAGCAGCCCCCTCTTCTCATCTCATTTCTCTCCAAAATTCCAAGAAAAATCAAGTAAAACCTCACAATTTTCCAAATACAAACCTTGCCCATTTTTCCTTAGCTATTCTTGTATGGATCTTGGTGAAGGGAAGCATGTTTGGAAGGCTAGATTTGTGCTAGATCTCAAGATAATTGTGGGGTAAATTCTTAATCTTATGGCTAATTGTTGTTTAATTATGATAAGCTATCTTATTCAAGTGTTGATTTGGGTATAATTGCTAGTTTAGGATATTTTAGAAAAGGGTTTGATTTTGGGATTAGAGTTTGTAAAATTCAAGTGAGGGTTTCTAGCATTAGATTATGGTTCTAGTGAGTGATTAACATGTTAATTCTATGCAAAACTAAACCTTGTTGCTTATTACTAGATTGTTAAATTTAAATTGTCCTAATTATGATTGTTTTGCAAACTAGATTTTTTGTAATAAATTTTAAGAGTGAGATTAAAATCTAGATAATGGTTGTGTGGCTTAGTTAATATGTTTTAATGAGAATTACGGCCACTAGAATTGTTAAAATATTTAAGTTGATTAAAACACCAAGTTTTGAGCTAAAATGGAAAATTGTGCTAATTTTGTTAACTAGGTTTTGTAAATATATATATTTTGTGGAGAATAAATTATTAGAATGGTTTATATAACTTGGTTATGATATTGAGTGGATATTGCGGCCGCTAGATTTGTTTAAAAATCGAGTTTTGTACTAAAACGGGTAATTTGGCTTGCTAGATTTTCGGAAAAATAGCTTTTAAAGTGAGTTTGAGGTTTTTGGGAATTTTAAGCTATTTTATATTATAATTAGTGCTTGTGAATGTGTAAACGAGTGTGTTTGGGTTTTTCTCGATGGTTTGGCGTTTGTACGCCGACGTCGAGGGTTTTTGGGTTGATTTGTGAAAGCAACCATAGGTTTTGACCTATGTGGGATTCGTGTGTCGTTTGGGTCATGAGTCGGATTTTAATGCGATGCGGTGCGTTATGATATGTAGGTACCCCCATGTGGACTTCATGACGGCAAGCAAGCGCATGGCGACGTCGGCACCGGCGAGCAAGGACCAGGTGAGTAGATTTATATCTACAGGGAGAAGTCGGGTGGATGGCGTATAGCACCCCCGCAGTCCGTGGTGGTGTATACGGATGCGTATACACACCAACAATTATTATATGTTATTTGGGATTAATAACGATGTTTAGGATGGATATTGGTGTGTTGGATTATTTTAGTGTTGCGAACCCTAGGGTAGTGTTGCACTACACATACACACTTGCATACATTCCTATTTATATGTGCTCATGGGATTCTTTATAGTTATGTGTTCACATGGGTATGGGACTATGTGTTCACATACGGATTTGAGGATGATACTTGGGATTGAGCTAAGTCGATGAGATTTGTTTTGTGGTTGTGATATCGGTGATATGGCAAGATTCGTACTTGAGGTACGTCCTGGTGTTATAGCGGATCTTGGGGCGGCGATACGGGTGAATAGTGTTATAAATAAAATGGTCGACATGTGATCGTGATATGAGGCATGATATGCTAGGATATTGATATTAGGCCGTATCGGGCGATGTATACCCCTTGATGATGACATGTGCTGACGATATCGGTTTGTACGAGATTGTCGATCAGTAGTCAGATCATGAGTATATTGAGGATATTAGTATTGTACTAGACATAGGTCAGTACCCTAGACTATGATCTTGGATAAAGAGGTTACCAAAGGAATAGTGTGAGGAATATAATATTGACCCGTACCCAGATTTGGGGATGCCGTACGACGGATTTACGTACGAGCTATATCTTGATGATTGATCCGCACTCTTGACTTGGGATGTCTGATTATAGATATGGTATCGGATATGATATTATTGAGGCGGGATCACCGACTAATTTATATACAGGTATGTATATGGATCGACTCAGATGTTAGGCGGTTTCCTTACCTGTAGTCCAGCTTGTTAGCTTAGCCCTTTAGTTTAGTATAGTTGTTAAATTAGATTAGATTCTTACCTATTTCAAAAACTAACGAATCGTGGGTATTTTAAAAGACAGCCTAAGGGATCCTACGGATATTTCAAAAGACGTATCTTTTCATAAAAACACCGTAGCCCCTATTTTCAAAACCCCATGATTCGTGTTATTTCAAAAGGCACCATTTGTAGGACTTATATTAGATTAATGCAGGTTAGTTACAGTTGCGTCTAGTATTCAGCTCCCGCTTATTATTGTTGTTCGCTTCGCATCGCATACTTATGTTATAATTTCTTATTGCAATGGTGATATCATATTGTTAGGACACCAGCACCATTACCGATGATGCGTATGTACCACGTACACTTACTTGCCGGCTCACACACATCTTCATCGGTAATTGCCATGTCACGTATACCTTAGAAAATATTATTGCTTGACCTAGCTTGTTAGTTAGTAGTTTGACATAATATTAGTGTACATACCTTATATGCCAGCTTAGATATTGTAGTTATTACTTGTCGCTTCATGCATACTGTTATTCAGTCGCATGCTTATATTCATGGTTTTACATGCTATTGATGATTCGGATTTCCATGATATTTTCTGGATTTGGAGGAAAACCGCAAAACATATATAAACTGCTTTCTCTCTTTTTAAATAAAAATGCGGTTTTCCCATGATGTATGAGTCGTCCACCATGAGTTTGCTGATGGATTCCGAGACCCGATTCGAGGAGTTGGATGAACCGTTTCGGGTACATGGTGGACCCGGTAAGGTACCCCGGGGCAAGAAGCTCGTGGTGATGACGATGAGCCTGGCAGGGGGAGACTACCTACCGGTGATTTTACCCGACGCGTCGGATATCCGAAGGATACCGTCGTGGTCTTGAGATGGATGGTAGGGGCCGGTCTGGACTGACGACGCCCTAAATATTGAGATTTTGAGATATTGAGGTACTGAGATTTGATGATACAGACCAGTCCGGATAGCCGGAGCCTGAGTTTTGAGACATTGAGATTTATGTTTTGTGTCGATGTTAGACACTGTTGATGCTGATTTCATTTATGATACCTCATTTTAAAAATACAAAGGAAATCTCACTAATTTATGAAAACAGTTTCTTCATTTACCTGTATTCTGTTTTCATGCATTCATACCTCATTCATATGATACATTGCTACCTGAGGCACTGACACGGCACATGGATTTACACTTGGGTTAGATATTTGCCCTAACCATTGTTATGGGTTGCTGGTTATTTATTTGTGGATATATTATGATCATTGACCTAGGATTGCGTTATTTATGCGATTTCTTTTCGTAGATGTTTTTCTATTCACGAGTTGGCAACTCACCCCCGTTGTGCCCCAGTTTCTTGCAAGATTGCCGTACAGGTTTCTTTACGACTTTGCGGGCATAGTTTCCTTCGGGTGATTTGCTAATAGGTGGGTTTACTTGTATCGTACCCCCATTATATATCTTGTATATCATTATTCCGTTGTATCTAGAAGTTCCATCAACCAAACATGTATTCATTTTTGAGATAGAGATCAGTGATGTTATTCTTTCGACCTTAGAGTCGCGCGTTATATTTCTGTGGTTTTCTTGTGGTTTTGAGTTTCCTTTTGAGTTTTGATCCTCGCCCTTGGCGTTGTATATTATATTGCTTGTGTGGTTGTGACCGTCGATTGACGAAGAGCTAGCTCCCGCTTGGGGATGCCTTTTTATTGATTTCGTATACTATTCATGTTGTATCCCGTTTGGGAGCCAGTATTTACAAAGGAGACGCAACCGAAATTTTCAGGAAATATTTGATGTTTTTAAAAACGCATAATTCGGCTTATACTATTAAAACTACTTGATTTAAATTGGTTTTCCTTCACTCTACTACTTTTCTTGGTTTGGATTTCTGGGTTTTCGGTTTACTTAGATTACGTACGCCTCGAGACGTTTCGTAGTTTAAGTGCCGGTCATGTTCCGTACTTTCGGGACGTGACAAAGTTGGTATCAGAGCGTTAGGTTTTACCTTCGGAGCGTAGGATGACCCTTGGTTGATGGAATAGGTGACTAAAGTAGAGTGACGTACCGTGGGTATGTTCCGTGGCATACTTACGACACGCCACTCCAGTTAAGGAGCCTTAGAATGTATATTTCTTTGCTCAGTATTATATTCATTCCGATCTAGCCTCATCAGTACCAGTTTGGTTTTGCTGCCACGATTACGGGCAGGAAGAGCTACAGCTAGAGTTGTGGTCAGCACGAGCTCGTCACGAACGAGGACTGACCAGGGCGAAATTCCGGCGACACACGATTGCGGAGATGTGTCTTTTTATTGTGATTTCGCGCCACGAGCGTTGGATAGATCGCTGTATGAGATTACTTGGACATGCCGATCAGTACTAGAGGATTGAGCCAATGATAGAGGCCAGCCAGATTTTGATGACCGTTGGTGTGTTGCTTACTCCTGATGATTGAGGCACCGTTCAGCGCGCAGGCGAGCGAGCCAGTTATTGCTGCGAACGACGAGATATTGCCCCAGATGCTGGAGTTAGTGCAGAATGATTTGTACTAAGAGATGATAGAAGGTCGCTAGTCATCGAGGATGAATGACTAGGATGTGTGGATCGTTCGCCTACCCCGATGCGAGGTCATTAGATAGATTGATTCCAGGAAGATTGAGCTAGATAAATCCTTTGTAATATGCAACCTCCGTACTAGAAAATTGAGCTAAACATCTTGAATCACTCTCAAATGATGCAGACAAGTTCGGATCGTGGATCTAATAAAACAAATTTTACGACAAATACATAACAATACAAGTTTAGATTAAAACTGCTAGCAATAAAATGTTATTCGAATAACTTACATGATCTGTGACCCAATCACAAAAATTATCCTGATGATATTTTTCCAATTGTTCTTCATTCCAATCAGGATACCCCTCACATACCTCGTTAAAATGAATTCTGTTTTCGACAAATAATGGTGACATTAATATTATATCATTTCATACACACACAAACACAGATATAACAATTAATCCAAAAAAACTTACTCTCTAATTTGTTCAAGACATGCGCAATTAAGCAAGATAAACCAGTATATCTTGTTGATAAACATAGTGTCTACCCTCTTATACTCGGCTTTACCATATGGTCCGTCTTGAATTCTTCGTGGTCGGTTAAGCCTTGTCTCAATGTTCTCGTCCAGATAGCGGGAACAAAATGTGGTTGCTTCATCAAGAAGATAACCTTGCATGATAGAACCCTCTGGTCGATTTTTATTGCGTATATACTTCTTAAGAGTGTAGAGGTACCTAATGAAAATATGTTGAATAAATAAATACGGGCATACAGGACAACAATAAATTTATAAATTGCGCGAAATGAAAAATTACACGTACCTCTCGACGGGATACATCCAGCAATATTGTACCGGTCCGGCTAATTTCGCCTCAGTTGCAAGATGAACCGTCAAGTGTATTATGATATCGAAGAATGACGGTGGGAAAATACGCTCAAACTTGCAAAGTATCAACGCAATAGAATTTTCTAGTTTATCCAGCGTCACAACTTCCAGTGTTTTAGCACACAACTCCCTGAAAAAACAACATAGGTCGTTGATTACTAGACCAACCGAGTCGGGCAGAGAAGTCCTGAGGGCTAAGGGAAGAAGGTGCTCCAAGATAACATGGTGATCATGACTTTTCAGCCCATCGATCTTACCCTTCACAATTTTTATTTTCTTGCTGAATGATCCTGAGAAACCTGTGGGGACTTTCAAATCATGCAATACCTGCAGGAATCTTTTCTTCTCCGGTTGTGACATACGATAAGCGGCATTGGGAAGTACAAACTTGCCCGGTTTACCCGCTACCGGTCTAGGGTGCAATTCACTTCTTATTCCCCACTCTTGTAGATCCATCCGAGCATTCATGTTGTCTTTAGATTTCCCGTCTTTACAGAGAAGCAAGTTAAGTATGTGCTCTGATACTCCCTTCTCTATATGCATGACGTCCAGACACTGACGCACTGAATTTGTAGACCAGTATGGAAGCTCGAAGAAAATGCTTAACTTGTTCCAATATGGTGGTTTGACCTGTTTCGTCGGATCCATCCCGAAGGTCACGTTATTGTAACCATCCCATTTAGCAGTCACGTCCTCTCCGGACAATGGGGATGGAGGTCCAAGAAGCTCCTGATGACCATCAAAGTGAACCGTGTCTAACCTATAGGGGTGGTCTGGAGGCAGGAAACGTCGATGGCCGCAATAACAAACCTTCCTGCTAAAATTCAAGAATTTCGATGTTGTGTGTTCATGACAATGAGGACATGCTTTGTGACCATGTACGGACCAACCTGATAGCATTCCATACGCAGGAAAGTCATTAATTGTCCACATTAAAGCCGCACGCAGTATGAAGGTTGTATTTGTGTTTGCATCATATGTCTCTACACCATCAATGAACAAAGATTTCAACTCCTCGATCAGAGGTCGGAGATAGACGTCGATATTGTTCCCCGGTGAGTTTGGTCCGTCGATAAGAAGAGGCATCATAAAGTATGATTGGTCCATAGCCAACCAAGGCGACAGATTATAAATTATCATTACAACGGGCCATGTGCTGTGACTTCCAGCCATATAGTTGAATGGGCAGAAGCCATCAGTAGCCGGTCCGAGCCGGACATTGCGAGAATCGCTACTGAATATAGCGTGCCTCCTATCGAAATCCTTCCATGCCGGTGAATCTCTTGGATGGCTCATTTTTCCATCTTCACTTGGAGGAGCACGGTGATGCCAAATCATTGCCTCGGCTGTTTTCTTGCACCTGAATAGCCTCTGTAGCCTCTGTGTTATGGGAAAGTATCGTGCTATCTTCACAGGTATATCAGGCTTCTTATCAGAATCTTTCGGCTTATACCTGGCCTCTCCGCATGTTGGACACTCTTTCAAATCTGAATTCTCTTTCCGGTACAAAACGCAATTTTTAGGACATGCTTGAATCTTCTCGCACTTTAGACCCAAATAAGACATCATCTTCTGGGCTTCGTACCAGCTGTCGGGCACATTATTTCCCGGAGGTATAGAATCTTTCAAGAACGAAAGAAGTATTGTGAATGACTTGTTGCTCCATCCATTTAGACACTTAATCTGGAAAAGTTGGACGAACCATGAGAGGGTGGAATACTTCGCATTCTCATAAATTGGTTTCCTAGCATCATTCATGAAATTTTCATATTTATCCGCACGCGGTCCTTGACCGGAAAGAATGTCATCTTCGGTACGAATAGATTCACCTAGGGTAGCCTCTACCATATCCTCCATTTCTTCTGATGGAAATAAATTACCGCCTTCTCCTTCTGCCGCATTACCGAATTCTTCTTCTTCTCCTGCCGCATTATCGTGTTCTACTTCTTCTGCCGCAGTACTGCATTCTTCTCCTTCCCCGTGATATTTCCAAGTTGTATAAAGTCTAGTAAACCCATGTTTTACAATATGAAGCTCTGCCAATTCTACCTTCTGCCAGTACTTATTGCCACATCTATCGCACGGACAGAGAATCTTCTCTATTATGATCTTATTATGTGCGCGTGCAAATTCAAGGAAAGCAGCAACTCCTGCGACAAACATAGATTGCATACGTTGTTTCCAATCCACATACATCCAGTCCTTAACTCTGACGTACTCATGGGCCATGTTAGACTGTATAACATATAAATTGTAGGTCATGCTGACTATATTGAGAAATATAAGAACGGGATAGTTACTGAAAAAAGAGAAAATCCGTGTATATGCTTTGTGTGTGTGTTTGTCGTTGAAAAGAATAAATTATCGCACGTATGTTAACCGATAGACGGGGACTAAGTGGCGCTTTTAGTTTCATATATGAGTATCGATGAGAATATGAAGGTTTCATATTATCATATAGTGGTTTTTACCGGAACATCTCGAATCGCTCTCTAATTATGCATTTGTTGTGTATTCTGTTTATATGTGTGTGTTCCGGCTGTCGGGGGTAGGCTTCTATTCCATTAAGAATGTATAGAGCGAACACCCATCACTTGTGTTTTCAACCGTTTCGAGTAAATTTCGGCAGCACCTCCCCGTTGTTCTCCGAGTACACTGTAATAGAATAGATAATCATTTCAAAGCTGTGAAACAACATTGAAATGAACATCTAATCTATCTTTATACACGGAGAACCAGCGGAAAGGTACTGACGAAATATCTCGAAACGGATGAAAACACAAGTGAATAAAGGCGTTTGCTTTATACACTCTTAACTTGTCCACACGGGAAAAATCTATAGGTTACCATACGATTGAATTTTCTCGTTGCGTAGACTATACGACGGTTGTTAGTATCGACCTATACTGTCCGATATTTAACAACCTTCGAATGGTTCTATGTCACGACGAGCATCGCACGTATGTTAACCGATAGACGGGGACTAAGTGACGCTTTTAGTTTCATATATGAGTATCGATGAGAATATGAAGGTTTCTTATTATCATATAGTGGTTTTAACCGGAACATCTCGAATCGCTCTCTAATTATGCGTTTGTTGTGTATTCTTGTTGTATGTGTGTGTTCCGGCTGTCGGGGGTGGGCTTCTATCCTATTAAGAATGTATAGAGCGAACGCCCATCACTTGTGCTTTCAACCGTTTTGAGTAAATTTCGGCAGCACCTCCCCGCTGTTCTCCGAGTACACTGTAATAGAATAGATAATCATTTCAAAGCTGTGAAACAACGTTGAAATGAACATCTAATCTATCTTTGTACACGGAGAACCAGCGGGAAGGTACCGACGAAATATCTCGAAATGGATGAAAACACAAGTGAATGAAGGCGTTTGCTTTATACATTCTTAACTTGTCCACACGGGACAAATCTAAGGGTTACCAAACGATTGAATTTTCTCGTCGCGTAGACTATACGACGGTTGTTAGTATCAAGCTATACTGCCCGATATTTAACAACCTTCGTATGGTTCTATGTCACGACGAGCATCGCATGTATGTTAACCGATAGACGGGGACTAAGTGGCGATTTTAGTTTCATATATGAGTATCGATGAGAATATGAAGGTTTCATATTATCATATAGTGGTTTTAACCTGAACATCTCGACTCGCTCTCTAATTATGCGTTTGTTGTGTATTATTGTTGTATGTGTGTGTTCCGGCTGTCGGGGGTAGGTTTCTATCCCATTAAGAATGTATAGAGCGAACACCCATCACTTGTGCTTTCAACCATTTCGAGTAAATTTCGGCAGCACCTCCCCGCTGTTCTCCGAGTACACTGTAATAGAATAGATAATCATTTCAAACCTGTGAAACAACGTTGAAATGAACATCTAATCTATCTTTGTACACGGAGAACCAGCGGAAAGGTACCGACGAAATATCTCGAAACGGATGAAAACATAAGTGAATGAAGGCGTTTGCTTTATACATTCTTAACTTGTCCACACGAGACAAATCTATGGGTTACCATACGATTGAATTTTCTCGTCGCGTATACTATACGACGGTTGTTAGTATCGAGCTATACTGTCCGATATTTAACAACCTTCGTATGGTTCTATGTCACGACGAGCATCGCACGTATGTTAACCGATAAACGGGGACTAAGTGGCGCTTTTAGTTTCATATATGAGTATCGATGAGAATATGAAGGTTTCATATTATCATATAGTGGTTTTAACCCGAACATCTCGAATCGCTCTCTAATTATGCGTTTGTTGTGTATTCTTGTTGTATGTGTGTGTTCCGGCTGTCGGGGGTAGGCTTCTATCCCATTAAGAATGTATAGAGCGAACACCCATCACTTGTGCTTTCAACCATTTCGAGTAAATTCCGGCAGCACCTCCCCGCTGTTCTCCGAGTACACTGTAATTGAATAGATAATCATTTCAAAGCTGTGAAACGACGTTGAAATGCACATCTAATCTATCTTTGTACACGGAGAACCAGCGGAAAGGTACCAATGAAATATCTCGAAACGGATGAAAACATAAGTGAATGAAGGCGTTTGCTTTATACATTCTTAACTTGTCCACACGGGACAAATCTATGGGTTACCATACGATTGAATTTTCTCGTCGCGTAGACTATACGACGGTTGTTAGTATCGAGCTATACTGTCCGATATTTAACAACCTTCGAATGGTTCTATGTCACGATGAGCATCGCACGTATGTTAACCGATAGACGGGGACTAAGTGACGCTTTTAGTTTCATATATGAGTATCGATGAGAATATGAAGGTTTCATATTATCATATAGTGGTTTTAACCGGAACATCTCGAATCGCTTTCTAATTATGGGTTTGTTGTGTATTCTTGTTGTATGTGTGTGTTCCGGCTGTCGGGGGTAGGTTTCTATCCCATTAAGAATGTATAGAGCGAACACCCATCACTTGTGCTTTCAACCGTTTCGAGTAAATTTCGGCAGCACCTCCCCGCTGTTCTCCAAGTACACTGTAATAGAATAAATAATCATTTCAAAGCTGTGAAACAACGTTGAAATGAACATCTAATCTATCTTTGTACACGGAGAACCAGCGGAAAGGTACCGACGAAATATCTCGAAACGGATGAAAACACAAGTGAATGAAGGCGTTTGCTTTATACATTCTTAACTTGTCCGCACGGGACAAATCTAAGGGTTACCATACGATTGAATTTTCTCGTCGCGTAGACTATACGACGGTTGTTAGTATCAAGCTATACTGTCCGATATTTAACAACCTTCGTATGGTTCTATGTCACGACGAGCATCGCACGTATGTTAACCGATAGACGGGGACTAAGTTGCGCTTTTAGTTTCATATATGAGTATCGATGAGAATATGAAGGTTTCATATTATCATATAGTGGTTTTAACCGGAACATCTCGAATCGCTCTCTAATTATGCGTTTGTTGTGTATTCTTGTTGTATGTGTGTGTTCCGGCTGTCGGGGATAGGCTTCTATCCCATTAAGAATGTATAGAGCGAACACCCATTACTTATGCTTTCAACCGTTTCGAGTAAATTTTGGCAGCACCTCCCCGCTGTTCTCCGAGTACACTATAATAGAATAGATAATCATTTCAAAGCTGTGAAACAACGTTGAAATGAACATCTAATCTATCTTTGTACACGGAGAACCAGCGGAAAGGTACCGACGAAATATCTCGAAATGGATGAAAACACAAGTGAATGAAGGCGTTTGCTTTATACATTCTTAACTTGTCCACACGACACAAATCTATGGGTTACCATACGATTGAATTTTCTCGTCGCGTAGACTATACGACGGTTGTTAGTATCGAGCTATACTGTCCGATATTTAACAACTTTCGTATGGTTCTATGTCACGACGAGCATCGCACGTATGTTAACCGATAGACGGGGACTAAGTGGTGCTTTTAGTTTCATATATGAGTATCGATGAGAATATGAAGGTTTCATATTATCATATAGTGGTTTTAACCCGAACATCTCGAATCGCTCTCTAATTATGCGTTTGTTGTGTATTGTTGTTGTATGTGTGTGTTCCGGCTGTCGGGGGTAGGCTTTTATCCCATTAAGAATGTATAGAGCGAACACCCATCACTTGTGCTTTCAACCATTTCGAGTAAATTTCGGCAGCACCTCCCCGCTGTTCTCCGAGTACACTGTAATAGAATAGATAATCATTTCAAAGCTGTGAAACAACGTTGAAATGAACATCTAATCTATTTTTGTACACGGAGAACCAGCGGAAAGGTACCGATGAAATATCTCGAAACGGATGAAAACACAAGTGAATGAAGACGTTTGCTTTATACATTCTTAACTTGTCCTCACGGGAAAAATCTATAGGTTACCATACGATTGAATATTCTCGTCGCGTAGACTATACGACGGTTGTTAGTATCGAGCTATACTGTCCTATATTTAACAACCTTCGTATGGTTCTATATCACGACGAGCATCGCACGTATGTTAACCGATAGACGGGGACTAAGTGGCGCTTTTAGTTTCATATATAAGTATCGATGAGAATATAAAGGTTTCATATTATCATATAGTGGTTTTAACCTGAACATCTCGAATCGCTCTCTAATTATGTGTTTGTTGTGTATTCTTGTTGTATGTGTGTGTTCCGGCTGTCGGGGGTAGGTTTCTATCCCATTAAGAATGTATAGAGCGAACACCCATCACTTGTGCTTTCAACCGTTTCGAGTAAATTTCGGCAGTACCTCCCCGCTGTTCTCTGAGTACACTGTAATAGAATAGATAATCATTTCAAAGCTGTGAAACAACGTTGAAATGAACATCTAATCTATTTTTGTACACGGAGAACCAGCGGAAAGGTACCGATGAAATATCTCGAAACGGATGAAAATACAAGTGAACGAAGGCGTTTGCCTTATACATTCTTAACTTGTTCACACGGGACAAATTTATGGGTTACCATACAATTGAATTTTCTCATCGCGTAAACTATACGACGGTTGTTAGTATCGAGCTATACCGTCCGATATTTAACAATCTTCGTATGGTTCTATGTCACGATGAGCATCGCACGTATGTTAACCGATAGACGGGGACTAAGTGGCGTTTTTAGTTTCATATATGAGTATCGATGGGAATACGAAGGTTTCATATTATCATCGAGTATCATATATTGGTTTTAACCTGAACATCTCGAATCGCTCTCTAATTATGCGTTTTTTGTGCATTCGTGTTGTATGTGTAACATGATTTTAAACCATTGAGATCAAGATTGATAGAACTGATCATCCTACATTGCAATGGCATTCATCAACCAAAAACTATTATTGCAATGGCATTCATCTATAAAAATCAACAATTAAAACTATAAATATAGGATACTGATATCATAAAGCGTTATACGCAACATATGAATTCACATGACTGAAACATGCATCAAAAAATATGTTCATCCAAAAGAAAGGCCACTGTCAACAAATATAGACAAAGGATTATTATATTAACTATGAAACATATTAGAAAAATGATAGAAGTTAAAGATGTTAATAACATGATGATAATCAAAGCAGTTGCGTACAGATGCTAAAACCGAATATGTGACACGATATTCTTGTAAAGATAGACATGTATTAAAAGAGGAGACGCCCAAGTAAAATCCATAACTAAATCCCTATCTTGCCCTTCTTTTTCTTCAAATCAGAAATGTGTCTTTTTTTTTGCAATTATATATAGCTAAAACAAAAAAGTTCCTACAATTCTAAGCATTTCCAATTACAACGGCCCATCCTCAAAATCCAGAATCTTATGAGCATCTTATGCAATTAGCAAGCATATTCAACCCAACATGCCCAACGGCTAAAAGTTCAACAAAACAGTCTCCGTTTCCAAGAAAATTTGAGAATGACAAATAAAATTATTAATTAAACTGGGCTTTACCCACATAATTAGTCCAGTTTCCAACACCTTCTCAAACTAGACACATTTTCCTCTTATGATCATCATCAACATTTCAATTAACGAGCTTAATGCTAATTAGAATGGAAATTAACTTAGACCCTGAAATCCAAAACCCCAACCCCAACCCCAACACCAACAGCAACCCCTTGCCGAACCCCAACCCCAACCGCAGCCCGAGCCCCAGCCCCAGCCACAGCCCCAGCCCTAACGCTAACCGCAGCCCGAGCCCCAGCCCCAGCCACAACCACAGCCCTAGCTGCAGCCCGAGCCCCAGCCCCAACACTAGCCCGAGCCTCAGCCCTAGACCCAGCCCTAGCCCCAGCCCCAGCCCGCCACCATAGACCTAAAACAATCAAAAATTTGTTTAATTGAAGATTTCCTAACCTGTGCAGGCGGTGGCGACGACGAATCGGTGGCGACAACGAATCGGCCGTAGGTTGAAGAAGCAGGCGATGGCGACGACGAACGGAGATGAGGAAGAAGCAGGCGGTGGCGACGACGATTCGGCCGGTGCTGGCGACGACGAGACCGGTGACGACGAGAACGGCGATCGGCGGGAACGAGGATTTGGGGATTTGGGTTCGCGCGCAGTGATAAGAGAATAAGAAATAATCAACGTAGGGATCGATCACTTAAATCTCTGTTTAGATGCCCCTACGGATATACCCGTAGGTGCTTGGTTTGCGGCTCCGTAGGGGCAAACAATACTTTAAGATTTAATAATTTTTAAATAAATATGGGAGGACCGTAGGGGCAACCGTTTGGCCCTACGGATTTATCCGTAGGGCCAAACTAAATCTGCCCCTACGGATGTTGTTATCCGTAGTGGCAACCCCCTATTTTAGTAGTGACACTAGATTTTTTAATATTGTATACTTGATGGTTCTAAAAACCCAGTAGTGGTGCTAAGGCATACTTTCAACGGTGATGCCACTGATAGACTTTATAGGGTTAGGAAAGGCTTGCTCGTTGACCTTTTTTCGATCAATACCTAGGTAGCCATTATGTGCAGCTAATACCACTGACATGCTTTTAGGTTAAGGATATGATCCTAACTTACTTCCAGCGTATTGTCGAGTTTTTAGAGTCCCACACAGAGATTTCCCAGCACATGCGAAATGATATAGGGCACGTATAGGGATACGTGCAGGAGTTCGATTAAACACGTGTATTTGAGACACGTATTTTAATCGGGTGTTTATTGATATTAGCTGGTATATATAGGAGGCACCTAACATTCAATAGTGATCCTAGCAATATCATGCTCGGAATGGATAGTGATAGATTCTGCCATTTCGACTATATGGGTGGAGGACACAACACATGGCCCGTCGTAATGATGGTTTATAATCTGTCGCCATATTTGGCTATGGATCAGTCTTACTTTATGATGCCTCTTCTTATTGACGGACCAAAATTATTGGGAAACAATATCGACGTCTACCTCCGACCACTGATCGATGAGTTAAAATCCTTATTCACTGATGATGTGGAGACTTATGATGCTAACATAGATACTACCTTTACGTTGCGTGCGGCTTTAATGTGGACAATTAATGACTTTCCTGTGTATGGAATGCTATTAGTTTGGTCCATACATGGTTACAAAGCATGTCCTTACTGCTACCAAGATACAACATCGAGACGGTTGATTTATAGCAAAAAGGTTTGTTATTGCAGTCATAAGCGTTTTCTGCCACTAGACCATCCCTACAGGCTTGACAATGCTCATTTTGATGGTCATCAAGAGCTTCAGGGGCCTCCAATCCTATTGTCCGGAGATGAAGTGATTGTTCAGTGGGATGGTTACGATAACGTGACCTTCAGGATAGATCCGGCAAGACAGGACACTCCACCCTACTGGAAAAAGTTAAGTATTTTCTGTTAGTTATATGTATGCCCTAGAGGCCATTACTATACATAGGATGTATAGTGTAGTGGATGCTTGGACATATATAGGGACGACTTTCTTGCTCGACATGATAGTATGCTATCTGGTTGATCTTTACCTTAACGTGTACACTGATTGTCTCTCTGTTACATGTTGGTAAAGCCCTTAGGATGTGTACTTGACTACCTGGACTATGATGCGGATCATACTAGTGGGGACATGGTAGTCCATAAGTACATCCTTCAAGGTCCTTAGTCGTGGGTATATCGAGACGGGGCATCGATATACCAGAGTAGACCAGCGTATACCTTCTCGACCCATACAGATGGGCGATGGATGATCCCATATCCATTGGTGTTTGACATCGGAGATGATATACGGATGCTCAGTGGAGACTGGGTACACTGGACGGACTCGCCGAGAACTCCCAGATGGTATTATACCTTACGTCAGATGGCAGTTCTCTGGTGACACTGGTACAGAGTAGTCTGTTGACCCGAGATCGTCATAGAGTCTTGTGTGGATCCCACTGTGCTTTGATTTTCACCTTACCACGTCCAAGAGGGCGTGCAAAACAGTGGTTTTTGGGTACAGTCCCGAGTCACATGGAGGCAATGAGCGATAGGAGGGGATTCGTCTCTCCCGGTATAGGGGGTTGATGTTGCGCTGTGTTCGATTGGCTATAACCGGAAATCCCTGGCCAGGGTTGCTGAGATTTGCTGGTAAGTGTTACCTGTAGTTTCTCGAACTGTTATAGACCTCATATCGACACGACTTATCGAGCTGTTGGGGTCTAACATTTACCACCCCTAGGCGAGATATGCGACATATCAGACGACGAGACCGGACTGTACGGTAAGTGTTACTGGTTGGATTCATAGGAGTGTGAGCGGGCTTGCTCGTCGATCTTCTGATCGCTCAATACCCGGGTGGCCGTTACGTTTAGCAGACCGCTTGCGGCTTGTGGGTGTTTGATATGATCATCACCTGCTGCCGGCGTATTGACGAGTCTTTAGAGTCCTACACAGAGGTTTCCTGGCTCAAGCGAAACGAAATAGGAGCGCATATGAGATATGTGCGGGACCGAGAATAATGCGTGTATGTGATACCGCATTCTATTCTCACGATTTGTATCATCGGCAGGTTATATGTGATATAGCCGGGTTACCGAATCAAGTGTTGATTCGATACATTGATACACTTGATATTAGTCGGTTATATGCGATATGACCGGATCGTTAAATCAAGTGTTGATTTAATGATTTAATGCATAATTATATATTTGCTATATTACTTTGCATTAACTAGTATTTGTTCACTTTAAATGGATTTTCTCACTTTAATGTGCACATTGTATATGTGATATATTTTTGTGCACTTGATTGTATCATGTTTGATGATACATGATTGCTAGGGTTTGTGTAAAGAATTAAACCTTGGTTAAGTAAATGGTTAGGGTTTTTATTTATTTATTCATTCTTTTATCTATTTATTTTGGATTAAATAAAATGAGAAAAGAAAACAAAATGGTTGCTTTCTTACATGAAGCTTCTTGAAGCTTCATGCAACTTTGACCAAAGCAACCATTCTTGTCTTCTTCTCCTAACCCTAACCATTCAAGCTAACCTTAGTTAATTCTCTACATCTAACCATGATTGAAGTTATGATAAGAATAAATTTTTTTTCTCATTATTCTTATGATAATTATCTTCTTCTTCTTCTTCTTCTTCAAGAAGAAAATCTTGCTTCCATCAATGGTGATTTGATGAAAAGAGTGAGAAATCCAATTCTAAAGTGAGCCCACTTCCTATTTCTTCATCCTCTACCTCTTGCCAAGTAGTATAGGGTGTTTTCTTCACAAGTTTCATGACTTGGTGAAGTGGGAGCTTGATCTTGTGATGCCTCGACGTAGATCATCTTCGGCATCAAAGTCGACGACCTAGCCCGTCCATTTCTCCGATGAAGCCGACGCTAGAGCCCGGGATTCGATTTAGACAGCAAGGAGACTTCATCATGGAGCTATGGAGGTGGAGGACCGGATCTACAAAGGTTGTATTTCCGTTCACGTAGTTAAGTTGTTAACTAGTTGCTTATTTCGCCTAAAATTCTAGTTAACGATCCGTATTAGGGTTTCTCGGCACTTGTAAAATTTGAAAATGGCATGGTTGATGCCTTGTGAGACCTCATTAGCGTGCCTAGGAACCCTACAGTGGTATCAGAGCCTAGCTAGAGCCTTAGGCGAAGTGTAGACGACGTTTGAAATCCGAACGAACATCGAAACCCTAAAGCAAATTGCTCTCTGGAAATTTTCTGAAAATTTGGATTTTTGTGAATTAAAAATTGCCAAAAAATTCAGCAGGGAATTCTATGAGTTACTGTGAAGCACGTGATGCTAACTCTACCAAAGCGCCGCGGAACCGCGGCCCCACCCTGGGTTTCGCGGCGGTTCCGCGGCCATTTTGGTGAGTTAGACCACGTGGCTTGCACAGTAATTCTTGTCTTGAAGTGCTGAGTCTTCTGGAAATTTTTATATTTTACTCAAGAGTTGAGTTTTCTGGGATGCTTTGGGACTTCGATGATTCGATCGGATTTTTCTAATTTTGTCTGCGTGCTTTTCCGGATATTTTAGAATATGTTAAAAAGTTCGACCGGATATAAATACCCAATTTTTCCCCTGTCGGGAAATTTCCAAGTGTTGGATTTTTCCGTGGTTTAACGACGTTCTAAGTAGTGCAAATAACGCGATGGACCCTCTAGAAGACAACAAACCTTAACTCGATTATGTGACCATCTTGAACTGCCCTTTGTACCTTAGGGTTTAGGGCAGTACGGCGTGCCACATGTGAGGCGTTGGCTTGACCCTTCTACGGCTGGACCGTTGGTACTAAGGCATGAACTGGATGTTTTTAAACTTGTTTCATGTGTTGATCTGTTTCGGGAAAACTTGGGTGTTTGATTGTTCGATCGGAAAGTTTAACATTTTCTATTTATCCGGAATGTGATACAATAATTGGAATTCACAAGTAGTTATGTGATAACTGAATGAATGTTATAAACATAGCAGTTTAGTCTCACTTGATTGGTTGCCATGGGATTTTGATGTGATCAAAAGTCCGTCGCAATCACGTAGGGTACACGGATACTTGCCGGGAGAACCCCGTCGCCGAAAGCATCCGTCCGGATGCTCGCGGTAGCGGTGTTCCGCCTTGGTGCACTTCTTCGACGGTATCGGGGGTGCGGCCATCTACTAAAGTTTGCGACGAGCATTCGATCAGGATGTCGGGAATCTTGTTGAATTGCCCGACTTGATATTGAAAAGTGTTTTCGATAATGAGACTAAAATGCGGGGTTTATAATTGTTAGGCATGCGATGTCTAAGTATTTCATTTGTTAGGCATGCGATGTCTATGTAGGTTGCGGATTCCAACTGTTGTAGTTTTACACTTTCTTTTCTATGACCGTAAGTGTAATATGTGATATCGCCGGTTTCGTTGCTATATGTCAACGTCAATTGGGATGCGCATATTTACTTACGTTGATGACATGTGATGTTATGTGTTGCTGGATATGTTATATTGGATCGTCGTGTTTGAATAGCCGGGGGTTTTTATGTGAGATGAGTGTTTTTCATTTTCATTCATGTAAAAAACTTGTATGTAATATTCTTTTATTGGGGCACTTCCAGGTTGCGGAAGATGTCACCCTTTGTATATTATTTACTTTTCCGCACTAGGATAGACCCAAGGAGGGAAGCACAAGTAACCGGGTTCTGGAGTCCAGTGAGAGACCAACTCGAGGAGTCGAGTCCGGGTATCCTAACTCTAGAATTGGTAAGGTTGCTTGCCGCTCTCGTAGGGGTCTAGGGGTGTGGGTTTGGCTATTCATCGCAACCGTGGAATCCGTGTTTTATACTGGCTCGTATTGAAAACACGGACGTCCTAGTATATCCAATATTTCATATGATTCTTCTGCTGCGATATCTGTGATGTGATCATGTGATATGTTCTGTGATGGATACTGTATATAGTATATATGATATATTATATAGGCGTTACTTATGTTTTACACCCACGCTAGCCCTGCCCCGCTCTGCCGTTAGTCACCTAACCTAACGGTGCATGAGGGGACATCGAGGCGAATGCGGATGGCATAAGTGTACGTCGTATTTATCTGTGATGTTTAGGTAATTTAAATGATGGGACTTTATTAATGAGATTAATGAAATAAAAGAAACCTAAAGATGTTGTAGAATCGAATTTCCAAAAATAAAACAGGTAGCTACAGTTCTTGCTTTGCACAGCGGTATATGTGATATATCCTGCACCTTATTCGATGAGGAAAGGACCGAGATCCCTTCACCGGGAGTGACTCCTTTAGCAATAACTGGCAGATGCTACACACTCGGTTTGTCTTCTGATTGCTTTTAAGAGTTTTGCTTTGCACAGTGATATATATGATATATCCCGCACCTCATTCGAAGAGGAAAGGACCGACGATCCCTTCACCGGGAGTGACTCCTTTAGCAAAACTAGAAAAGCTTCAAAAACACTCCATTTTTAAAATCATTTAATTCTACAACGATATCAAGTTCATTACGCAATAGGTTTTCAGAAAAACCTGTCGTAGCCCTCCGTCATTTCAGATAAGTACTAGTTAGTATTCGTGCTGCGGTAGTTTGGCCTCCGTCAAGGCGTAGTGTACGGTAGCTAACTAGTGCTTATCTGCTAGCATATGATGTGATTGGATTAGGGTATTCGTACGGCGTTGTTTGGCCTCCGTCAAGGGTCGTGCGGGTGGGTTTAATTCAATCAGGAAATGACGGATTGAACTTGACTAGCGGACTATGGGTAGTTTGGCCTCCGTCAAGGTCATAGGACGCTAGGGGCAAAATTATCGGGAATTTCAAGTGTTGAAATTTGCAATGAGATTGCATACCTTCTATGAGATAGTTGGATCCCGATACCTACTGCGAGTAATTGTTACTCCTGGGAGAGTTTTACACATTACAATTAGCCGATCAAGTAGGTGTCTAGAAAGATGTTAATGAGGTTACGCCTCTGGGAAAACGAGGTTTACATTAATTAGGTTCGTGCGAAAGCACGGGGGACCTCCCTCAAAGTACCGACACTGGCCTGGCTGAAAGATTGGCGAACTTGTAGCGTGTAATTAATCCCGGCTAGTCTTTCCTTTTAGGGTTTGAAGGAAGATTTGATAAAAACAGTGGGAGCCATCCTGATTAGATAAAATAATAACCAATCTATTCTTGCAAGAGCGCATGCTGAGTGTTTTCTTCTCTCTCTCTCCAGGTAGCGACCATATCACGCCTTAATCAAGATAATAATACAGAATATTGACCGAACCCGCTTGTTATACTGAGCTGGGGAACGTTGGTCCCGCTCCAACTTATAATTGTTATAAGACAGAGCGGGAAATTGGGGAATACCAGATTTCCCGTGCCGCCCAAACGAAGAGAGTGCATGCTAATGCATCATCTTCGGGTGTGTTCGTTACAAAGAACTGTTTCTCTGTATCCTCTACGTCCTGGGTATGTGATACCAGATCAGGATCCCAGATATGTAATCTGTTACATAGGGCTACAGCTAGGTAGAAAAACTGAGAACGGGTGATAAGTTTCATAAGGCAGAAAACGGGGCAAGTGTTGCAGCCAAGTCTGTTGGTCACTATCACCCTGTATTCCAAATACATTGATTCTGAATGAATGTTATTAGATACTGAACCTGATATACAAAATCATATCAGTCTCTTTATTAGTAAAGAAATGATAAAATTTTGTATAGTTGGATAATGTTTTGAACATTTCCTATATCAAAAGTTGATCGGTTCAGGCACGTTATCTAAAAGCATTGATGTTCTAAATCAAACTACAGTTCTTTAGTATACGGAACACACACAAGAGGAAGAGTTCAGAAATGAACGAATCCTTCTTGAGACATTGTAGACAAGGTCATATCAATGCGATCTGACTGGCTGAAGTTATATTTTAGATGCATATTTAAATCAGTTTGAATTTACATCTTGTGAAACTTGCCAGTCATGTCACAGAGATAAGATGACCATAGCTCCGTTTACTGGAAACAGAGAAAGAGTTAGTGAACTCTTGGGATGATACATGTTGATGTATGTAGGTCCCCTGTCTACACTTGCCAAGACCGGTTCTTTATACTTCATTAAATTCTCTGATGATCTCTTTTGATTCAGACATATGTTCCTGTTGAAACACAAGTCAGAACCTTTTGAGATATTCACATAATATAAGTTAGAAGTAGAGAACCAATACGGGTATAAGTATTATGTCCTTTGATGAGATCAAGGAGGAGAATACTTGAGCACGAAATTCTTGGACTTTTCTAAAGGAGAATGAGATTCTCTTTCAGCGTTACTCCTCCGTATACACCATAACACGATGGTATATCGGGGCGGAGCAATCACACCCTATATGATAAGGTGTGCTCTATGATGAATACTACTGAGTTACCTGTTTCATTTTGGGAGTTATGCACTTGAGAAGCTGCATACCTATTGAATAGGGTTCAAATCAAATCTGTTTCCTACCTTTTCATATGTGATATGGAAAGGGAAGAGCCCATATCTTGAGATGGTTAAGATTTGGGGTTGTCCAGCCTATGTCTAAAAGCAAAATCCGGACAAGCTCGAGGCAAGGTCTGTAATGTAGAACTGGAAATGTTCCAGCTATACAAACTACAGCAGATGATTTGATAAAACCAAAGGATTCAATAGTTACCAACGAACCTCAGCCTCTCCGCCGATCTAGTAGGGTTCCTCACCCACCTGAGAGATACTTCGGTTACTCTATGACAGTGGGAGCGAGGATTGCATCATGAGATGATGACCCAACTAGTTTCGAGCTGGCCATCAGGAATCGGACTCTGTAAGAATGGCTGGATGCTTAGCGATCTGAGATGGAATCCATGTACACCAACAAAGTATGGACTTTGGTTGCTATATCTGAAGGGTTAAATCCCTATCAGGAGCAAGTATATCTTGAGAAGATTACTTGGTGTAGATGGAAAAGTTGAGACTTTCAAAGCTAGACTTGTTAAAGCTTTTTCGTCATCGACCAGGCGTGGATAATGATGAAACCTTTTTCCAGTGGCTATGCTTAAGTCCATTCAGATCCTACTTGCCACGGCTACATACCATGACTACGATATCTGGCGGTTGAGTGCCATGACTGCTTTTCTAAATGATGTTTTAGAAGAGAACGTCTATAAGTACACAGCCAGAGGGCTTCATAGACAGTGGGAGCAGCGGAACGTGTACAAGATGCTTTATAGGATAAAGCAGGTATCGCGGAGTTGGAACATCTGTTTTGATGTGTTAGTCAAAGAGTTTGACATCATCAAAATGGTAGATGAACCTTGTATAAACAAAAAGGTAGTAGGGAGTATGGTGGCGATCCTCGTAGAGTACGTGGATGACATACTCTTGATAAGAAAGAAGTTTCCTATGCTACGCTCGGTCAATCTCCGCTTATCACAATGATTCTCCATATAGGATCAATCTGATACCTCCTAAATCCTGGGTTTTGGATCTATGAGATAGATCTAATTGGATGTTAGGATTCTCACTAGTTGTAGTGAGATGGTATCAACCGATCCTGGGGAGAATCACTGGAAGGGTTCCAGGGTGATAAGGACGACTGAAAGTCAGTCACAGGCATTGTCTTTACCCTCAGTAAAGGGACGGTATGTTGGAAGAGTTCCAAGCTAGATACCGTGGCATACTAGACAATAAAGGCTCGATACATCGCTACTTAAGATGCTACCAAAGAGGCAGTCTGGATGTATATTTGTTCATGAGATGAACTTAGTTCCTCCCATTGTGTGACAATGGAGTTGTGGCTTATGCCAAGGAACGTCCGTCCCATCAGTGATCCAGACATATTCTAAGGCAGTATCACCTGATCATGGAGATGGTTGATCTCCAGGGTGATCGAGGTTAGGAGAGTAGACTCAGAGGACAACACGGCGGATCCACTCACAAAGGCATTTTCCCAGAGAGAGACTTTTATGGGATGGTTGAGTATGAGATACTACAACCACTGCTATCAGATGGCCCTAGTGCAAGTGGGAGATTGTTGGTTATATGTATGCCCTAGAGGCCATTACTATACATAGGATGTATAGTGTAGTGGATGCTTGGACATATATAGGGAGGACTTTCTTGCTCGACATGATAGTATGCTATCTGGTTGATCTTTACCTTAACGTGTACACTGATTGTCTCTCTGTTACATGTTGGTAAAGCCCTTAGGATGTGTACTTGACTACCTGGACTATGATGCGGATCATACTAGTGGGGACATGGTAGTCCATAAGTACATCCTTCAAGGTCCCTAGTCGTGGGTATATCGAGACGGGGCATCGATATACCAGAGTAGACTAGCGTATACCTTCTCGACCCATACAGATGGGCGATGGATGATCCCATATCCATTGGTGTTTGACATCGGAGATGATATACGGGTGCTCAGTGGAGACTGGGTACACTGGACGGACTCGCCGAGAACTCCCAGATGGTATTATACCTTACGTCAGATGGCAGTTCTCTGGTGACACTGGTACAGAGTAGTCTGTTGACCCGAGATCGTCATAGAGTCTTGTGTGGTTCCCACTGTGCTTTGATTTCCACCTTACCACGTCCAAGAGGGCGTGCAAAACGGTGGTTTTTGGGTACAGTCCCGAGTCACATAGAGGCAATAAGCGATAGGAGGGGATTCGTCTCTCCCGGTATAGGGGGTTGATGTTGCGCTGTGTTCGATTGGCTATAACCGGAAATCCCTGGCCAGGGTTGCTGAGATTTGCTGGTAAGTGTTACATGTAGTTTCTCGAACTGTTATAGACCTCATATCGACACGACTTATCGAGCTGTTGGGGTCTGACGTTTACCACCCCTAGGCAAGATATGCGACATATCAGATGACGAGACCGGACTGTACGGTAAGTGTTACTGGTTGGATTTACAGGAGTGTGAGCGGGCTTGCTCGTCGATCTTCTGATCGCTCAATACCCAGGTGGCCGTTACGTTTAGCAGACCGCTTGCGGCTTGTGGGTGTTTGATATGATCATCACCTGCTACCGGCGTATTGACGAGTCTTTAGAGTCCTACACAGAGGTTTCCTGGCTCAAGCGAAACGAAATAGGAGCGCATATGAGATATGTGCGGGACCGAGAATAATGCGTGTATGTGATACCGCATTCTATTCTCACGATTTGTATCATCGGCAGGTTATATGTGATATAGCCGGGTTACCGAATCAAGTGTTGATTCGATACATTGATACACTTGATATTAGTCGGTTATATGCGATATGACCGGATCGTTAAATCAAGTGTTGATTTAATGATTTAATGCATAATTATATATTTGATATATTACTTTGCATTAACTAGTATTTGTTCACTTTAAATGGATTTTCTCACTTTAATGTGCACATTGTATATGTGATATATTTTTGTGCACTTGATTGTATCATGTTTGATGATACATGATTGCTAGGGTTTGTGTAAAGAATTAAACCTTGGTTAAGTAAATGGTTAGGATTTTTATTTATTTATTCATTCTTTTATCTATTTATTTTGGATTAAATAAAATGAGAAAAGAAAAAAAAATGGTTGCTTTCTTACATGAAGCTTCTTGAAGCTTCATGCAACTTTGACCAAAGCAACCATTCTTGTCTTCTTCTCCTAACCCTAACCATTCAAGCTAACCTTAGTTAATTCTCTACATCTAACCATGGTTGAAGTTATGATAAGAATAATTTTTTTTTCTCATTATTCTTATGATAATTATCTTCTTCTTCTTCTTCTTCTTCAAGAAGAAAATCTTGCTTCCATCAATGGTGATTTGATGAAAAGAGTGAGAAATCCAATTCTAAAGTGAACCCACTTCCTATTTCTTCATCCTCTACCTCTTGCCAAGTAGTATAGGGTGTTTTCTTCACAAGTTTCATGACTTGGTGAAGTGGGAGCTTGATCTTGTGATGCCTCGACGTAGATCATCTTCGGCATCGAAGTCGACGACCTAGCCCGTCCATTTCTCCGATGAAGCCGACGCTAGAGCCCGAGATTCGATTTGGACAGCAAGGAGACTTCATCATGGAGCTATGGAGGTGGAGGAACGGATCTACAAAGGTTGTATTTCTGTTCACGTAGTTAAGTTGTTAACTAGTTGCTTGTTTCGCCTAAAATTCTAGTTAACGATCCGTATTAGGGTTTCTCGGCACTTGTAAAATTTGAAAATGGCATGGTTGATGCCTTGTGAGACTTCATTAGCATGCCTAGGAACCCTACATTTTCTACAAGCTATCATACTGGTCAACAAATTTAGTGTGTCATTGTCTGGATGTCCTGCTCATCGAGAAGGAAGTATCCGAGCACGTACTTAACTTGCTTCTTTGTAAAGACGGAAAATTGAAAGACAACCTCCGTACTTAAATGGATCTTTAGGACTGGGAAATTAGAAGTGAATTGCATCCTAAACCGATAGCGGATAAACCAGGTAACTTTGTACTTACAATGCCCCATATCATATGTCACAACCGAAGAATAAAAGGTTCCTGCAGGTGTTGCATGATTTGAAAGCTCATTTAGTAAGAAAATAAAGATTGTGAAAGGCAAGATCAATGGGCTGAAAAGTTATGATCACCATATTATTATGGTGCATCTTCTCCCATTAGCCCTCAGGACATCCCTTCCTGAATCTGTCGGTCTAGTACTCAACAATCTTTCCTGCTTCTTTAAGGAATTGTGCGCTAAAAATATCGATATTGTGGCCCTTGAGAAGCTAGAAACTGTGATCCCCTTGATACTGTGCAGGCATGAGTGGATGTTCCCGCCGTCATTCTTCGATATCATAATACACCTGACGGTTTATCTTACAACCGAGGCTAAGCTTGCCGAACCGGTAGAATATAGATGGATGTCTCCCGTCGAAAGGTACCTTGAATTTTTCGATTCACACATTTTATACAAAAAATTCTATCTTATATATATGCTGGTATTCCTTTATTTAACATATGTATTTTAAATACCTCTATACTTTAAAAAAATTATATACGCAATAGAAGTCAACCAGAGGGTTTTATCATGTAAGGTTATCTCCTAGATGAAGTAACCACATTTTTTTACAGATATCTGGACGAAGATATTGAGACGAAACTTAACAAGCCTCGGAGAATTCATTACGGGACATACGGTAAAATTGATTACAAGAGAGTAGAACCCATGTTTATCAACAAGATGTATTGGTTTGTCCTCCTCAATAGAGGATGTCTTGATGAAATTAGAGAGTAAGTTTATTTTGCATTAATTGTTCTTTATATTTGTAAACATATAAAATAATATAATGTTGACGTCAAAATTTAATGTTAATAACAGAATTCATAACAATGAAGTACGTAAGGAGCATCTTAATTGGACTGATGATCAATTGGATAAATATCATCAGGAAAATTTTTGCGACTAGTTTGCAAATCATGTAAGCTGATCAAATCTCATGTTTTTGCAAGTAGTGTTAATCTATACTTATATCGTTATGTATTTTCCGTATAATTTGTTTTGTTAGATCCAAGATCCGAACATATTTGTATCATTAGAGAGAGACGCAAGAAGTCTAGCTCAGTATTTTAGTATGGAGGTGGCATACTACAAACGATTCAGTGTCCTTAGATATAAATTTGAAGTTAAGGACATAGAAAAATCTCGAATCACCCAGAATAGTGGGGTTGCGACCGTAGGATCGAACGGTATGGTTTATTATGGATACTTAGATTGCATACTTAGTATCTGCAAGGTTGTCAAGCACGGCAGCAAGGTTTCGGGAGGCATCGTCCATGCCAATTTCAAAAATTTTCCGTTCTAGCTAACCCTAACCCTAGAATCGTTACTAGAAAATCCGACGATCGATATGTAAACAACTTTACAATCAAAGTGAATGAGGAATACAGCCTTTATAGACCGGTCCTTCACTTTTAATGCTCCGTGTAGTAGTCCCTTCGCTGCAATCCTTGAACTCCCGGACTCTTGAGACTCCACAAGATGTACGGAACAAGCTTGCTAGAAGTCTTCGAGGCTGAAGATGATCAACGTTGAGGAGACACTAACCCAAGCTATCTCTTCACTAATTGTGTAATTAGTGAAGCAAACACCCTATACTAAATGGAAATTAGTAGAGGATGATGAAGTAGGAATTTTACTCATTTTAGAAATAATTTTCTCACTATTTTTCTCTCATCTCCATTGATGCTAGAAAGCTTTTTTGGAAGAAGAAGAAGAAGAAAAATCTCTCATGATAATTATTAAGTCAAGAAGGGCAACCATGAGTGAGTTAAATCATATGTTAACTTTTGTAGAGACTTAACCATGGCTAGGATAATTGGTTGGGTTAATAAATATCTTAGACAAAACAAAACTTGTGGACTTAGTCAATGCAAACAACAAGCTTCTACAAGCTTCATGCCTTGACAAAATCATTTAGTTTTGAATTACTTAATCCATTAAAAACCCTAGGATTAAACCAAGCATGGTGTAAGTCATACACACACCCAAGTTGCATGTATTATTAAGCATGACACAAAATAATGTACACTTGCATATATCACATATATACAATGTGCACAAACAAAGTGAGAAAATAAATCTTAAGGGAAACAATATTAGTTAATGTATGTTAATATATCAAATATATAATTATACATTAGATTATCAAATCAACACTTGATTTAATAATCCGGCTATATCACATATAATCGACTAATATCATGTGTATCAGCTTATCGAATCAACACTTGATTCGATAACCCGGCTATATCTCATATAACCGACCGATAACACAAATCGCGAGAATAGAATACGATATCTCATATCGTATTAATCTCGGTCCCGCACATATCACATATGTGCTCCTACTCCGTTTCGCTTGAGCTAGGAAACCTCTGTGTAGGACTCTAAAGACTTATCAATACGCCGGCAGTAGGTGATGATCATATCAAACACCCACAGGCCGCAAGCGGTCTGCAAAACGTAACGGCCACCCGGGTATTGAGTGATCAGAAGATCAACAAGCATGCCTGCTGATACTCCCGCGAATCCAATCAGTAACATTACCGTACAGTCTGTTCTCTTCGTCTGATATGTCGTATATCTCGTCTAGAGGTGGTTAACATCAGACCCCGGTAACTCAATAAGTCGTGCCGATATGAGGCTCATAACGGGTCGAGAAACTACTGATAACACTTACCAGTATATCTCTGAATCAGCCCTGGCCAGGGACTTCCTGTTATAGCCAATCAAGCACAGCGCAACATCAACCCCCTATACCGGGAGAGACGAAACCCCTCCTATCGCTCATTGCCTCCATATGACTCGGGACTGTACCCAAAAGCCACCGTTTTGCACGTTCTCTTGAACGTGGTAAGGTGGAAATCAAAGCACAGTGGGAATCACATAAGACTTTATGACGATCTCGAGTCTACAGACTAATCTGTACCAGTGTCACCAGAGAACTGCCATCTGACGTGAGATATAAAACCATCTGGGAGTTCTGGGCGAGTCCGTCCAGTATACCCAGTCTCCACTGAGCACCCGTATACTATCTCTGATGTCAAACACCAATAGATATGGGATCATCCATCGCCCATCTTACATGGTTCGAGAAGCTATACGCTAGTCTACTATGGTATATCGATGCCCTGTCTCGATACACCCATGACTTGGAATATTTGAAGGATGTACTTACCGACTACTCTGTCCCCACTAGTATGATATGCATCATAATCCTGGTAGTCAAGTACTCATCCTAAGGGCTTTACCAACATGTAATAGAGAGACAATAAGTGTACATGTTAAGATAAGAGCAACCAGATAGCATACTATCATGTCGAGCAAGAAAGTCATCACTATATATGTCCAAGCATCCACTACAATATATATCATATGTATAGTAATGGCCTCTAGGGCATACATATAACTAACAGTATCCAATATCCAGGACGATCCGAACCAATTTATATAGTTCAGTGTATTTGGTACGATACAAGAACTGATACGAATAGGTGGAAAGACAACCTCGGAACTTGGAAAGATGAATATGGATTGACTAGTGTAAACACTCTTCGATTTTGCTGTGAGGACGAACCGTTCATCTTTCTGCATCAAGCATTTCAGGTATACTACTCAAAGTGCTTGAGGCATACGGGATGGAGTGTCATATGCCGATGGAAACCCAAGGATATTTATGATGTCCTAGAATTCGAGAATCGCATGGACGACAGCGATTAGGAGGAAGAAGAGAGAAGACTTAGAGTGCTCCAACCATCTATCTTCAAAGACAGATTGTTTTCTGCTGAGCGTGAAGTTACTTGGATTAGGAATGATATTAATAATGAAATCCAAGTAGATATTCATACAGTATCTACTGCGTTTACGAAACAAAAAAGCTTATAATTAATATTATATTATGTCATTACATTTTATATGATCTATACATGTATTGTTGTTATTATTTCTCTTATATACATGTATTGCATACATATATAATGATTGCAACCATCTATACATCTAGAGATGTCGGGAGCAGCGAGGGGCAGGGGCGGCGGCGGAGGCCGCTCCAAGGGCGGCAGGGGTAGAGCGGTTTTTGCACCCGGTGAGCAGCGTAGGGAGCTCTAGAGGGTCGGTGTTTCACCCCCGTCCGTACCCCCTTCATCCATACCGTTCGCACCCGCAGGTATATTACACGCATAATCATTTATTTTGAACGATAAATTGTAGATATACAGGCATATTCATTTTGAAGTTACTTATGTAGTCATTTTTTATTATCCACACCTGCAGCAGGTACGTTTATATATTCTATATTGTGCGCATATTCATTTTGATTGTTATATTATAGATATACAAGCGTATTCATTTTGAAGTTACTTATATAGTCATTTTTTATTGTCTAGTTGTAGGGAGTGCTTCCACATCCGGGGTACACCTAAATACCAGATCATGTACGTTTATATATTCTATATTGCACCCATATTTATTTTGATTATTATATTATAGATATACATGCATATGCATTTCGAAGTTACTTATATAGTTATTTTTTGTCTAGTTGGAGGGGGTGCCTCCACATCCTGGGCACAGGCCGCTCCCGCACCATCCGTACCCTCTGCGCAGTCTGCAGGTTAGTATTCTTTACATATATAATACTTTAAATTGATCATGTATTATTCTATTTAGAAGTTACTTATATCGCCATTGTTTATCATCTAGTTGGAGCGGATTCATCCACGTCTGGGCCACCGGCTATTCCTCGCGGGAGGAACTATCGACCCGCTTATGCTGCTGCCCGGGTTCAGGCTCGTGCTACTATCGCCCCAGGTATGTATCCTTGTTTTATTGATTATTGTATGTATAATTTGTTTTGTCTTGATATTGCATGTATATCTATATATTTTACAGATGCAGGGTGGCCACGGTCCGTTCATGGGACTTGAAGGCCGACTCAGTCCCACAAGCTGAAACCCGATACCGTTAAGGACCAAGGACCATTCTTTTGGGTTTTCTTAGCACCACACAAGGGTTTGTCTTGCATCAAGCATGCTACATTTAAAATTCTGAGGTGCTAAGTAAACTAACCTAGGATCAAAACTAGAAATTTAGGGTAACAAAATAGTATCACATACTATAACTAGTGTCTAACACTAAATAGAGAAGAATACAACCTTTGTAGACCTCCTTGCTAGACTCCTTGGAACAACAAGAGTTTGAACCGGTCCGCTTGAATTCTTCGTTTTCCACGACGATCCACCCGGAGTTCCTTTGCTCAAGCTCCATGCTCCACTTGATCAACGATGAAGATGAAGCAAACACTCCACACTAGTGGGCTAGACTAAAGTAGAATGGTGATATGGCTTTTAATCTCACTCAAAAGCCTTTTCTTTTTAATTCTTTCTCTTTCTTTTCAAAACCTAAAGAGATTTGAGGAGAGAGAGAAAGAAGGAGATGGGAGCTAAACTTGACTCAAGTGAAAAAAAGATATGAGACATAAAATCCCAAATGAGAATCATAATCCTCATGCCAAACCATGGTTACAAATATCTAGATATTTTGTGACTTGAGGTTAAGCAAAAACCATGGGCTACAAAACCATGGGTAACAAAACCATTGTATTGACTTGGTCAACACAAGAGAAAGGAGTTGATTAGTCAACCATGATTTTTTCCCTATTTTGCTTTTCTCAAATAAACAAAATACATAAATAAATGTAACCATGTGAGTCTTGTATTGCCACCACCAATGTATCATCAACCATAACACATGTATGCTTGCATGTGTGCATCCATATCAACATATACATACACTCATGCATGCATCATAAAGAAATAGGCTTTAAGTAAGAAGGCTAATGGTCACATATTATTAAATCAACAATTGATTTAATAAACCGGTCATATCACATACGACCCGACCAATAGAAAACCGCCAGATTATAATGCGGAATCATATACACGCATTTAATCAAGCACCCGCGCATATCACCATATGCACCCCACATCCTTTCGCCTGAGCTAGGTAATCCCTTTGTGGGACTCTAAGACTCGTCAATACGCTGGCAGTAGGTAATGATCACATCAAACACCCACAAGCCGCAAGTGGTCAGCTAAACGTAACGGCCACCCGGCTATTGAGCGAGCAGAAGAAAAACAAGGGAACCTGTCAAAACTCCTGTCGAGCCAACCGGCAACACTTACCGTACAGTCCGGTCTTTTCTTCAGATATGCTGCATATCGAGTCTAGAGATAGTATCGTCGACCCCAATAACTTAATAAGTCATGCCGATGTATGGCCTATAACAGATCGAGAAACTACTGATAACACTTATCAGTAAATCTCATCAGCCCTGACCAGGGACTTGCTAATATTGCCAATCGAGCACAGCGCAACATCAACCCCCAATACCGAGAGAGACGAAACCCCTCCTATCGCTCATTGCCTCTATGTGTCTCGGGACTGTACCCAAAAGCCACCTATTTGCATGACTCGGTAGAGCCGTGGTAGGGTGGAAATCAAAGCACGGTGGGAGAACACACAAGACTCTATGACGATCTCGGGTCTACAGACTAACCTATACTGGTGCCACCTGAGAACTGCTTTCCGACGATAGATATATTACCATATAGGAGTTCTCGGCGAGTCCGTCCAGTGTACCCAGTCCCCACTGAGCACCCGTATACAATCTTTGTGTCAAACACCAATGGATATGGGATCATCCATCGCCCATCACATGGGTCAAGAATCGTATATGCTAGTCTACTCTGGAATATCGATGCCCTATCTCGATACACCCATGAATAGGGACATTTCAGGATATGCTTATAAACTGCACACGTCCCACTAGTATGATCTGCATCATAATCATAGTAGTCAAGAAAATATCCTCAGGGCTTTATCAACATGTACCAAATGAATAAAAACATGATCAAGTGAACATGTCCAGATAAAGAGTAACCAGATAGCATACTATCATGTCGAGCAAGAAAGTCCCCTGAATATATATATATATATATATATATATATATATATATATATATATATATACATGTAAAAATACATCCACTATCAAATAATGGCCTCTAGGAAATACATATATCCAACACATTCCCCCTCCCCTTTACCGCTAGATGCCGACGTAATGGCCAGTATGCCGAGAAGTTCGGCCAATATATAGGTGATGAGAGCCGTCACTTCAAGAAGCATCCTCTTCACCTTGAATGGGGCAATCAGCACAAACTCTCCTTTGACCTCTTCTTTGAGCAGGCTTGGGTATTATTAAATATTTTTATTTGATTTATCAAAATAAATTTACTATCATTCGGCCATTATAATTTAACGACGTTAATTTCTTATATTTGCAAATCGATTACGACTTTCAGATCCTCAATCCCGATGACCATCATAGAGGACTCGATCTTCAGGCTATTTATAGGGGCCTCACGATCAGCATGCAGGGTCAAGTCCGGTATAATAGGGGTAAGATGAAGTCTGATTATTATGATCTGTGGTTGGCGACCCCCGAGACGGAGAGGGTGGCTCTCCTACATTCTCCGGCCTTTGTAGACGTCGAATTAGAGATATGGCCTCTCTTGTGAGATTTTTGGGCATCTGGGCGCAAGTTGAAACAGGTCGCACAAAATAAGGAGAATCAGAAGTCGAAGAATAAAGGTCAACCAACCTACACCGGCGGCTCGAGGATCGTGAATCGAGCTATGAAGACAAAGGTAAATTACAAAGATATCACTTTTGATATGATAAAATATGAAAATTTATGTTATACATGTGTGTATTGGAGAATTGCAGAGAGCTCAAACCGTGGCTCAGGATGGCACTACGAGCATGTTGACAGATTATCTGTCCGTTCACGCTTCCTCTAGAAATCCGATCACGGGCGAGCTGCGATATCCCGACGCTGGTACTCAGGAGTATTGCGTAAGTGTTAATATTTGTTCTAATTTGAATGAAAATTTGTTTTAATAAGTTTAAATTTAAATGGTTTATTTATGTTTGAATGCTTTACATGGTGTAGACGCGGGTGGTGCAGGAAACGGAGGCATCAGGGATTGATTTTAGCGCAGAGACCGATCCGGCCGTGCTGAAACATATCCTAGAATGCGAATATGGAGAGCACCACGGTAGTTGGGAGAGAGGCAAGAGATCTGGTCCCAGCATATCCTACCTAAAGTTGTCCTCCTCTCCGGCGGTTACTTCTGGTACCCCACCCAAGTGACATCTGGAGCAGCGGTTGGACGAGCTGGCCACCGAATACCGTGTTTTTCAAGAATTAATGGTATGTATACACACACACCACACACATATATACACACCTAAACACACACACACACACACACATAAAAACGCGCGCGCGCACAGAAGCATACACACACACACAAAAACAAGGCCAAACCGTAATTCATCACCATTCTCGTCTGCATTGAACTCTTGTCAAATCCAACCCTACCATTTTATGTTTTGATATGAATTTTAGAATATGTTAAATATAATTTAGATGATACTACATGGGGTAATAATCTACCCCACACACATGAAGAAATTCTATATTATTTGTGTAATCTATTGTTAGGATTTTTATTTACAATTTGTTAATTAGGTACAAGTTAATTAGTTAAAAAAAGTAGATTTCCAAAATGAGATACTTAAGGAAAAAAACCCTAAACCTTTAAGAAAATACACTTATTTCTATGCAGGTAGTGTAGTGAAAAGTAACAATTGTTAAGGGTATTTTAGTGGGGAAAAAACAATAGTTAAGGGTATTTTAGTTTAAATAAGTAAAATTGAGCAAACTAGTTTTTTATTAAAAAATTTAATGATAGTTTAGTGAAAAACAACAACGGTGAAGGGTATTTTAGTGAAATTTATAGTAATTTAGTTAATTTTAGAAGATGAATCATTTGGTTAAGTTTTCAAGATATTTTAGTGAAAAACAACAATAGTTAAGGGCGTGTGTGTATGTGTGCGTATGTGTGATGTGAATTTTATTAGTCTCCAAATTTAACTGCAAGTATACAGTTTATCGCAGTCGTACTTGAGAATCGTTTCTACAGAGAGGTGTGTTAACTACTTTTAAATTAAGTTAAAGAAAAAATTTGATTTTTTTTTTTCAATATCTAAAGAAAGAAAATTTAAAAGATTAGTTTGAATAATAAAAAGAGATCTAGGGTTTTGCTTTGCTTTTTTATATGTGGCAGTTTATATGATAACACTTTATCCTTTTTCATAGGTTTAATTAACGATCTATTAATAACATAAAAGTATAGAATAAATTATTTTATTTAATCTTATTCTATCAATTATATTATATCATTTAGATTTAATTAAAACCCTAATTCTAATTTACTAGATTTAACCGTCTGTGTGTATTTATAGGTTTAGAAACTATAACTACTATGTTCTAGGTTTTCTCCTAGATCAAATTAATAACTAGTTTGAATATGTTTTATTCTATACTTTGTTTCCTACCATCCCTAATTAGGTTTCTAGATGTCTACTATCATGAACCTAATTGGTTTTTAGGTATTTTTTTCTATCCATAATTTTACTAAAGGCATCAACTTTTTATCATAAAATTACTTTTTCTAGATTAAGAATAATGAGAACTATATATCGATCAAAAGAGATTCATATCAAAGAAAGAAATAAAGCGTTTATAAAACATTCACCACACATATAAGAAAAACAAAAATCTAGACTGTGTTTAACCACGCATATTTAAAGAGAAGACAAAATATCTTTATTGAAAAAGTACTTACAATGGTTGACCCCTCTCTTGAAAACCCTAGTTCTTGAATAATCAGAAAGATGAGAGAGATATGAAGCCTTAAGGTTATACAAGTGCTTATATAGGGCTAAGGAAAATTGGAGAACAAGTAATAAAAGATACAAGAGAATCTACTTGATAACAACTATGATAATCTAATTTAATTGCTCTATTGGATACTGTTGCGGGACTTTAGAATCTTCGAAAAATAAAACGATGTATCTCAAAACAATGTATGTGCCAAGACGATCGTGCCCATAAAAATTGGTGATGAACGGCTCAGATTTCGCGGCTAAACCGCCGTGCCAATGCTCATTCTGCGACTGATCCGCGGCCCTTTGGTGGATTCGTGGCACAAATTTTTTTGTGCTTGATTCTCTTGATTTGCTGAGCTCTTTTTAGTTGTCGGATCATGAACATTATTCTCGTAGCTCTGTATTTGCTTGGATCTCCAAATTGTTCCCAAATTTGGCATATAATTAGGCAGATTTATTTGTTACTTTTAATTTGATTTGGTCTCTCCATCTGATTTGTTATTCTGATGATTGATTCACCTCTATTTATTGCAATCTTTAGTGATATTCCCAAATTTATTTCAAATTTGCAAATTATCCTTTTGATTTCCTGGATAATTCCCTTAATTCTCCATTATACGCACGTAATCTTTCTTTTAGGAGAATTTTCCGTCTTTTTGCATCTAAGGCCTATTATCTATAATAATTCACAAAAGATACCCGGAACAGAATAATATATGACAATAAAATGATAAATGAGTTAGAAAAATATGCAATAAATTACACCTATCAAATACCCCCACACTTATCTTTTGCTAGTTCTTGAGCAAATCTAGGGTTTCAAACTCTAAACTAAACAAACTACTATCTAACTAAATGCTACTCCTACTCCTATTCCTATTCCTACTCCTACTACTATAAAAGAAAATAAAGGAAACAAAAATAAGAAAATGAAAACCATATATAAAGATAGGAATAGATAAGAAAAATACGAAAAATAAGAGTTTAAACCTCACTAGATCTTCAGTTGTCATAAACCATGCCTTAATAGACTTTGATATATGCCGAAAATTACTTTCTCATCATTCTTCCAATCTTTCTTACCTATCTTGCTTCCAAACATGATCATATACCACTACGTGTATGAAAAATCATTCCTACACTCAGAGAATTCAACTCAAGCTCTTATACTCTTATCCTTAACTCCCTATTACTTTTTAATCGGCGGATCAAATTGATGAATTTGTTCACACATTTTTCATACGACCGTTAATATTTCGTAAGGCACTAACCAACCGATTAACGAATGTGATCACTTATTGGACGTAAATAGTAGTATCCTAATTTTGCAATACCTAAGGCATAACAAATAATCCCAAACCAGTTGGTTTAAGTCATTGGGTGATGAAGCATCTTTGCTAAATTTTTTTATGCTACCTTGAAAATTGCAAGACAGTGTTCATATTTTTTTATATTAAATTTTTTTTCTTCGTATTAGGGCATTACAGACAAGAGCATGATATGTCTCTTCTACTATCCCAAGTTTCAATATGTGTGCATGTGCGTATAGTAGAGTATCAACGTTCAAATATTTGGACTCAAAAATAGGCTCCACTTATATCTTCTCAAATCTAGTAACTCCATAATACTAGCCTTCGGGAACGGACTTATGACAACTTATTACTAGATCCATTTAACCACAACTATTTCTTGTTTTTCTTCAAATCTCTCTCTCTCGTTTTTATATACATTTTTCACTTTTTCATTTCTCTTTTCAGAATTTTCTAATTATCTAGTTTTTTCCTTCTTTTTTTCTTTTGAAAACTAAGAACTATGTACATAACCACCCCCACACTTAAACTTGACAGCGCCCTCACTGTCTACCGCAACTTTTCCCTAAAAAAACTAATAAACTAATGATGTACATATGTTACAAATGAGGGGTTTTAAAATATTTTCAAGTGTATTCCGGCTCATAGAGATCCATGAGCTCCGCCTCATTATCCACAGAAAATTCTAAAAACGGTTTCAATTTTTTACCATTAACTTTGAACACCTCGCCATTTTAGGATTTTCAATCTCGATATCTCCATGTGAAAAAACGTTTTTAACAATAAAAGGCCTGGTCCATCGCGATTTTAATTTTCCAGGAAATAAATGCAATCGCGAATCATAAAATAAAACTTTTTGGCCCATTTGAAAATCTTTTCGTAAAATGTTTTTATCATGGATAATTTTCTTTTTTCTTTAAAAGTATTGGTATTGTCATAAGCATCATTCCTAATTTCCTCTGATTCACTTAGTTCGAGGTTTCTATACTTACCGGCTTCTTCATTATCCATATTTAAATGTTTTATGGCCCACATAGCGCAGTGTTCCAACTCCACCGGTAAGTGACAAGCTTTCCCAAATATAAGCCTACAAAGAGACATACCAATGGTGGTCTTGTATGCTGTTCGGTAAGCCCATAATGCGTCAACAAGCTTAAGTGACCAATCCTTGTGGTTTTTATTAACTGTCTTTTCCAATATCTTCTTAATTTGTTTATTTGATATCTCAACTTTCCCACTAGTTTGCGGATAATATAGGGTGGATAACTTGTGGTGGATCGAATATTTTCTCATAAGAGTTTCGAAAGATCGGTTGTAAAAATTGGTTCCATTATCATTAATAATGGAGCGTGGAATGCCAAATCGAGAAATAATATTATTTTTCAAAAATTTGACAACAGCCTTGTTGTCATTGGTTTTGCATGTCATTGCTTCCATCCATTTCGAAACATAATCGACTACTACTAAAATATAAACATTCACAAATGAATTTGGCAATGGCCCTGGAAATCACTGCCCTATACATCAAAGATCTCAACTATAAGGATAGAATTGAGAGGCATCATATTCCGCCTAGTGATTTTACCTCAGTGTTGACAACGTTCACTAGTTTTACAAAATTCATATGCATTTTTAAATACCGTGGGCCAATAAAACCCACTTTGTAAAACTTTTCCCGCTGTCTTTTTAGCCCTAAAATGCCGCCACTTGTATGATCGTGATAAAATGAAAGAACGCTCCTAATTTCATCATTAGGTACAAATCGCCGAATGATTTAGTCATTACACTAATAAAGATCATCCGAAAGAAAATATTTTACTTGGGAATGAAACTTATATCGATTTTGTTTAGACCAATCGGGCGGTGTTATTTTCGTGACGAGAAAGTTAACTATATCCGCGAACCATGGTTCGCTAGCAGCTGTGGATAACTGTTCGTTGGGAAAATGGCCATTTATAGAAAGTTCTTGTGTAGGTACAAGTGGTAGACGTGATAAGTGATCGGCCACAACATTTTCGGATCCCTTTCTGTCTTTTATTTTAAGGTCAAACTCTTATAATAAAAGGATCTATCTAAGCAATCGGGCTTCAGCATCTTTCTTAGAAATAAGATGTCTAATAGCCGAATGATCCGTGTAGATCGAATGTGTGAACCGATGAGATAGGACCTAAATTTTTCAAGTGCATATACAACAGCTAAAAATTCTTTTCGGTGGTGGAATTGTTTAACTGTGCATCATTTAAGGTCCTACTCGCATAATGGATAACATGTGGTATCTTATTAATTCGTTGTCATATGACGGCTCCAATTGCAAAATCCGATACATCACACATAATCTCAACAGGCTCACTCCAATTAAGAGTGTGAATAATAGGAGTGGATGTAAGCTTCTTCTTCAATTGCTCAAATGATTTGAGGCAATCAGAACCAAATTTAAAAGGTGTATCCTTGGCAAGAAGTGAAGTCAAAGGTCTAGCAATCTTGCTAAAGTCCTTGATAAAGCGTCTATAAAATCCCGCATGCCCAAAGAATGACCTAATATCCTTAACGGTTTTGGGAGGGGGTAGATTAGAGATTGTGTCTACTTTAAATTTATCTACCTCAATGCCTTTGCGTGAAATAATGTGGCCTAGAACAATGCCTTACTTGACCATAAAGTGGCATTTCTCCCAATTGATTGTTAGATTCTTTTCTTTGCGCCTTTGGAGTTCTGACTCCAAATGCTGTAAACACTCATCAAATGTGTCCCCAAAGACTGAAAAACGTCCATAAAAACCTCAATAAAACGTTCCACAATGTCGGAAAATAGGCCCATCATGCACCGCTGAAAACTGGCGCATGCATTGTATAGCCCAAAAGGCATCCGTCTATATGCAAAGGTGCCAAATGGACATGTGAAGGTGGTCTTTTCTTGGTCTTCGGATGCAGCAGGTATTTGGTTATAACTGGAGTATCTATCTAGGAAGCAATATTACTCATGACCAAGTAACCTTTCTAGCATTTGATCGATAAAAGGCAACGGAAAGTGATCTTTCCTTATTGCGGCATTAAGCTTACGATAGTCAATTCACGCACGCCACCCAGTTTGTGTGGGAATAGGGACTAGCTCGTTCATATGGTTTTCAATGATAGTAATACCCGACTTTTTGGGTACCACATGAATTGGGCTAACCCACGTGCTATCAGAAATAGGGTATATTATACCATTATCAAAACATTTAATTATGTCTTTCCTCACTGCCTTTTTCATAATAGGATTCAAATGGCGTGAGGATCTCTAACCGATTTGGCGTTGTCTATCAAGTGAATTCTATATTGTACTATAGTAGGGTAATTTCCTTGATATCTGCCATAGTCCATCCAATAGCCTTCTTGTTATTCTTAAGAATAGATAGTAAGGCATCCTCATGCTTCTTAATACGATCAGCATAAATTATAACTGGGAGCATGTTATTCAAACCTAAATAGGAATATTTTAGATTTGATGAGAAGGGCTTGAGCTCTAACTGTGGGGCTACTTCTATCAATAGGTGAAAAGAGGCCTAGGTTCAAGAAAAAGTGGCTCAAGTGGGGCCCTTCCCACGTAGGCTATTGGAAGAGAATCATCAAAACTAATAACTTCTTTGTTACTAAGTTCCTCATCTATGCAATTTTCTATAAAACGGTTATCTAACTCAACTTCTTCATCATTAGGAATATCATTAATTAAGTTGACTTCGAATGGCTTATAGGGATCACTAGACTGATTTCATAGGTTAAAAATATTAAGATCAATTGTTATGTTCCTAAATGATAGTTTCATAGAACCGTTGCGACAATTGAACAATGCATTCGAAGTGGGTAGGAAGGGCCAACCTAGCATGACAGGAATTTGATTTCTAGGGTTAGTGATGGGATGTGTTTCTATCACAATAAAATTTATGGGGAATATAAATTACCCAACTTTAATCAACACGTCATTGATATCATCCATAAGAGTCTTGACAGACTGGTCGGCTAATTGCAAAATGATCTTGGTGGGCTTAAGCTCACCAAACCTTAACCGCTCATATACAAAATATGGCAAAAGATCAACACTAGCGCCCAAGTCCAATAAAGCTCTATTTATGACCTTTTCGCCTATAATGCAAGATATAGTAAGACTACCGAGGTCCTTATACTTAACGGGCATAGTATTTCTTAGGACGTCACAAATATTGCCTGCTAAAAAGACCTTCTTAGGCACTTTAGTTTATCTCTTCTTTGTGCATAAATCTTTGAGATATTTTGCATACGAAGGAACTTGGTCAATCATGTCCAAAAGAGAGATGTTGACCTTCAATTGTTTAAATATCTCTGTTGGATATAGTGCCCTCAGAGTCAATTATTGGGATTGCAATGATTGAGGGAGGACCTATGCCGGTAGGACAGTCTTACTCGAGATGATAGTATGCTATCTGGTTTATCTTTATCATCGTGTACTGCTTTAGGTGACCTTACAGGTCACTATTGCACGTTGATAGAGCCCCTAGGATTCTTGCTTGACTACCAGCAGTATAAGGGCGATCATATACGTGGGAGCTGGAGTCTATAAGCAAATCCTTAAAAGTTCCCTAGTCATGGGAGTTTCGAGACAGGGCATCGATTCTCCAGAGTAGACTAGTGTATACAGTCGAGACCCCGACGAGGGGCGGTGGCCGGTCTCACAAGCCACTGGTGTCAGTTGGTTCACCTAAGATGTATACAGGTGCTCATTGGGTTATGAGTACACCGGACAGGACTCGCCAGGAACCTGCTGGTTGGGATTATACCAGATGTCAGATAGCAGTTCCCTGGTGACATGTGTACAGGTTAGTTCATCGACCTGAGATCGTCATTTGTCTCGTGTGAGTTCCCACTGTACTTAGATTACTACCCTACCATGCTCAAAGGAGACGTGCAAACAGGTTTTAGTTGGGTACAGTTCCGAGCCACATGGAGGCAGTGAGCGGATCTGCAGGGGTTCGTCTCTCCCGGTATTGGGGGTGAGATCGTGCTGTGTCTAGGAGAGCCATTACACAAAGCCCTCGGCCGAGGCAGGAGATTTACTGGTAGGTATTCCAGTAGTATCTCAGGGTGTTCTGGGCTACACTCCGACACGACTTGTACCGCTATTGGGGGTCTGACTTTTACCAACCCCCTAGGCCCGCCATGCGATGCTCATAGAAGAACGGACCGGACTGTACGGATATTGTCACTGACAGGCTCAATAAGGTGTCAGTATGAGTTCGCTCACAAACGTCCCTTTTGGTCAATAGCTGGTGGCCCGTCACGTATGGCTAATACCTCTGACGTACTAGTGGTTAAATCCACAGCCATAGTATTGACGAGTCTTTAGAGTCCCCCACACACAGTTACTCAAGTTTCGGGTGAAACACTGTAGAGGCTGTATGGAGATATGGCAGGGTTCGATCAGATACGTGCGGTATTGCACGGATCGTGATCGGACGGATTTTACTAGCGGGCTTTGGTTTAAGCCGGATCCTAGTATTAGACAGTGTAGATTTTGTCTCTTTGCATTTGTATTCAGTGGGAATACAAATGCGGGCACGTATATGCAGTAGCGGGGTTTTCCTGTAATTTATTACGGGATCAGTTTTCTGAAGTTGCCAGTTTGTATTCCATTCCGGCCGGTTTTCCTTTGTTCCTTCGCGGCCGGACTTTCTGGTGGAGGGGGTTATTTGCAAGTTTGCAAATAACTTATTGTGGAGGGGGTTTCTTACATATGAGAACTTCATGATAGTTCCTTCATGATGAGATTCCATTTTAGTCTCTTATCTTGCATTAATGTGATGGTGTGTGAAAGGATTGATTGGGAAATTGGAATGACCATTTTTCTTATCTTTATCTTGCATTTTCTCCTCTTGTTTTTGATTCATTCTTTTTTCCCCCCATGGAGAGAGGCCGGCCACTTTTGAGGGAGAAAGAGAGAGGTTTTCATTTTGGGTGAGGAAAATTGATTCATCACATTATTCTATGTTTGCCACAAAATCCCTCACCTCTCCAAAGTTCATCCTTCACTTCCTCCACCATGGCAACTTCATGAACCCCAAAGAGACAAGCTACTACACTACACCTACAGCACTCTTGGACGCGTCGGCTTGCCAACTTCGCGCTCGAGTTGCCTCGGTCAAGAGGTGGGAGCCCGTAAAAGAAATCGGCTACGTGGTGCCCTTTCCGACGAGAAGGTGACGGACGGAGATTCCGCGGGAGATCGGAGTGGAGACGAAGACCGAAGGACACGGATCGCTTGGTATATCTCTCTTCCCATCTTTTAGTTTGCTAGTAGCTAGGTTAATGGCCCGATCCGGGTTGATAGTGCGCGGTGGTGCCGGTTTGCAAGTTTCGCAAAGTTTTTTTTTCGTTTCCGCATTTCCGGCGTCGGATCGACGGCCGGGGCGCCGCCGTGCACTTACAATCTCCACCATCTTTTCTACCTTAGCAGCTTACTTCTTGGCCTTTAAACATTTTGGATATAGTGCTCTAGGATCAAGAGGGGTACCTATAGAAGATGGATGGGGTGGAGATGTGGGTGCATCAATAGATGCCGGTTGTGTAAGGGGGGTAGGAGACTGCTGCTTCTCATTAGCCGAGATCTCTTCCAAATTTTAGGGTATCCTAACCTGATTATCAACCTGTTTACTCGATCGCAAGGTAGTTATGATATTTCTTGCATGGGATTTGTACGTGCATCTTTAGGATTTGTATGTGCATCTTTAGGATTCGTAATAGGTTGACTAGGTAGGGTTCCTTGCTCACGACCGCCTAATGCTGTAGCTAACTGACCGATTTGCCTTTCTATATTAGAGATAGATTGTTTAATTGAAGTTATCTCATTTTGAAAATAAGTGGCCATTTGCTTCTCAACGTTAATATAATTGTTCTCATTCCCACCTTTTTGATGAGCATTAGGTTGGGCAGGATTGGATAGAGGACCTTGTCTTTGATTTTGGAATTGTTGGCTAGTGTTACCTTAATTCCATTGCAAGTTAGGGTGGTTCCTCCATCCTTAGTTGTAGGTTTGAGAATATGGATTATTATTGTTACGTTGATAGATAGCATTAGTGGTTTCTTGACCTTGAGGACTATTTAAAAAAGAACATTCTTCCGAAAGGTGGAAAAAGTCTTGATAGTTAACACAAGAAAAGGGTTGACTGGCTTGAGCAACAGGGCGAGGGTAGTTGATAGTTTTTCTATTGATTTTTGAATGGCAGCCAAGTGGGTTTACATTCCAATTGTAGCTTCAACCGTATAGATCCCACCCTTATAATTAGTTGACCCTCTCTCGCTAGAACTCTCCCACGACAAGGTCTTATCGGACAATTCTTCTAAAGAGTCCCATACCCCATCCTCTTTCTTCATCATAAAATCCCCTTGACACATGAACCATACGCAATCTAAAACAATCAAAGATCTAAAATATAAACTAATTTTTTTAGCATAAAGAATCCTGCAAAAATCTGTTAGTTGGAATCAAATCGAGATTTGAGGAAGAACGAGATCTTACCTAGATTTTCCTCTGTTCCTCTTAATTTTCTCTTCCAGTAAGTTCGTCTCGATTCCCGAAATATAAAACAAAGAATTCACAGAATCAAGTAAACTAAATCTAATTTAATCTAAAACTTAAATGTAAATGTAATTAAATTACACCTCCCCAGCAATGACGCCAAAAACTTGATGTGAATTTTATTAGTCTCCAAATTTAACCGCGGGTATACAGCTTATTGCAGTCGTACTTGAGGATCGTTCCCACAGAGAGGTGTGTTAACTACTTTTAAACTAAGTTAAAGAAAAGATTTGATTTTTTTATCAATATCTAAAGCAAGAAAATTTAAAAGATTAGTTTGAATAATAAAAGAGATCTAGGGTTTTGCTTTGCTTTTTCATATGTAGTAGTTTATATGATAACACTTTATCCTTTTTCATAGGTTTAATTAACGATCTATTAATAACATAAAAGTATAGAATAAATTATTTGATTTAATCTTATCCTATCAATTATATTATATCATTTAAATTTAATTAAAACCCTAATTCTAGTTTACTAGATTTAACCTACGTTTAACCGTATATGCGTATTTGTAGCTTTAGAAACTACAACTACTATATTCTAGGTTTTCTCCTAAATCAAATTAATAACTAGTTTGAATATCTTTTGATCTATACTTTGTTTCTTACCATCCCTAATAGGTTTCTAGGTGTTTACCATCATAAACCTAATTGGTTTTTAGTTATTATTTTCTATCCATAATTTTACTAAAGGCATCAACTTTTTATCATAAAATTACTTTTTCTAGATTAAGAACAATGAAAACCATATATCGATCAAAAGAGATCCATATCAAAGCAAGAAATAAAACATTTATAAAATATCCACCACATATATAAGCAAAACAAAAACCTAGACTGTATTTAGCCACGCATATTTAAAGAGAAGGCAAAATATCTTTGTTGAGAAAATGTACTTACAATGGTTGACCCCTCTCTTGAAAGCTCTAGTTCTTGAATAATCAGAAAGATGAGAGAGATATGAAACCCTAAGGCTATACAAGTGCTTACATAAGGCTAAGAAAGATTGGAGAACAAGTAATAAAAAATACAAGAGAATCTACTTGCTAACAATTATGATAATCTAATCTAATTGTTCTGTTGTATACTATTGCGAGCCTTTAGAATCTTCAAAAATTAAAATGATGTATCTCAAAACAATGTACGTGCCAAAATTGGTGATGAACGGCCCATATTTCGCGGCTAAACCGCTGCGCCTATGCTCATTCTGCGACTGATCTGCGGCCCTTTGGTGGTTTCGTGGCATGAATTTTTTTGTGCTTGATTCTCTTAATTTGTTGAGCTCTTTTTAGTTGTTAGATCATGAAAATTATTCTCATAGCTCTGCAATTGTGTGGATCTCCGAATTGTTCCCAAATTTGGCATATAATTAGGCAGATGTATTTGTTGCTTTTGATTTGATTTAGTCTCCCCATCTGATTTGTTGTTCTGATGATTGATTCACCTCTATTTGTTGCAACCTTTAACAATATTCCCAAATCTATTCCAAATTTGCAAATTATCCTTTTGATTTCCAGGATAATTCCCTTAATTCTCCATTATATGCACGTGGTCTTTCTTTTAGGACAATTTTCTATCTTTTTGCATCTAAAGCCTTGTTCTCCGCTGAAAGACTGCGACCAGGACGTTGGAACGTCCAGCCTGAATTTCGAGGGTAGATGCTAATTGGTGCTATCCGTCCACCTCTCCGAAGATGCCAAGTTGATTTATGGCATCATGTAAAGAAGGATTAGACGGATGCGGCCGTTGTAGCAGACTTCGTCAGATTCCCCCTCATTTGAGGGGTTTTTTATTGTGGGGACGTTCTTCCCTGCAGGCGTAAGTCCCTGCAGTTAATTACGCCACCGCATCGCGGTAACCACTTTCTCCTTCTCCAGATGGTCATTTCATGTCGTGTGTGTTTGTTTTGTTTTTGGTTGCCCGTGGATTGTATACGGAGACTACTTTATGTTATCGGTCGTAGGGCGTGGATTAGTTCAAATCCATATTTTCTTAGATTTGGGTTTTTGGTTTGGGTTTAAGAATACGTTAGTCTCATTTGATACTAAGATCAACTTAAACGTTTGTTAAGGATACGTTAGTCTAATTTTTAGACTAAGATCAACTTAACCATTTGTTAAGGATACGTTGGTCTAATTTTAGACTAAGATCAACTTAACAGGATCATTTAGATCCAACAAAAGAGCATTTGAACTCTATTATTTTAGTTTAGGGACTTTGCGGTCGATTAGTTTAGGGACATTACGGTCCAAGGTTAAGGACATCATGTAGGGTTCCTAGGCACACCCATGAGGTTCTACAAGTGATCAAACATGGCCAATTCAAAATTTTTCTATGTGCCGAGAAACCCTAAACTAGATCGTTACTAGAGGTAAGGCGATACAAGCAAGTAAACGACTTTATTGCTAAAGGAAAGTGACTACAACCTTTGTAGATCCGGTCCTCCACTTCCTTGGCTCCGTGATGATGTCCCTCCACTGTACCCATCGGAATCCTAGACCCTCGCGGTGGTTTCATCGGAGAAAAGATCGGGCTAGGTCGTCGACTTCGATGCCGAAGATGATCTACGTCGAGGCAACACAAGATCAAGCTCCAACTTCACCAAGTCATAAAACTTGTGAAAAAAAACACCCTATACTACATGGCAAGTGGTAGAAGATGAAGAAATAGGAAGTGGGTTCACTTTAGAATTGGATTTCTCACTCTTTTTCTCAAGTCACCATTGAAGCTAGCAAGCTTCTTTCTTCTTGAAGAAGAAGAAGAAGAAGAAAAAGAATATGATAAGAAATAATAATGAATAAATGGAAATAAAGTCATTCTTATCATTTTAGCAACCATGGTTAAGTGTAGAGAATAAACCAAGGTTAGGTGAATGGTTAGGTTTAGGAAAGAAACAAGAATGGTCAAAGTTTCTTGAAGTTTCAAAAAAACAAACAAAAGAAGCAACCATATCTTTTCTTTCCCTAAAATAAATAAATGAATAAGTAAATAAATCAAACCCTAACCAATCACTTAAACATGGTTTAAAGTAAACCTACACCCAAGCTTGCATGTATCATCAAACATGATACAATCAAGTGCACAAAAATATATCACATATACAATATGCACATCAAGTGAGAAAATCCATCTTAAGTGAACCAATACTAGTTAATGCAAAGTAATATATCAAATATATAATTATGCATTAAATTATTAAATCAATACTTGATTTAACGATCCGGTCATATCGCATATGACCGACTAATATCCAATGTATCGACTTATCGAATCAATCCTCGATTCGATAACTAGGTTATATCGCATACAACCAATCGATACATTCATCGCGAGAATAGAATACGGTATCACATACACGCATTATTCTCGGTCCTGAACATATCTCATATGCGCTCCTATTTCGTTTCACTTGAGCCAGGAAACCTCTGTGTAGGACTTTAAAGACTCGTCAATACGCCGGCAGCAGGTGGTGATCATATCAAACACCCACAAGCCGCAAGCGGTCTGCTAAACGTAACGGCCACCCGGGTATTGAGTGATCAGAAGATCGACGAGCAAGCCCACTCACACTCCTGTGAATCCAACCAGTAACACTTACCGTACAGTCCGGTCTGTTCGTCTGATATGTCGCATATCTCGCCTAGGGGTGGTAAACGTCAGACCCCAGTAGCTCGATAAGTCATGCCGATATAAGGTCCATAACATAGCATGAAACTACTGTTAACACTTACCAGTAGATCACTGCAACCCTGGCCAGGGATTTCCTGTTATGGCCAGTCGAGCATAGCGCAACATCAACCCCCAATACCGGGAGAGACGAATCCCCTCCTATCGCTTATTGCCTCCATGTGAATCGGGACTATACCCAAAAACCACCTGTTTGCAAGACTCAGTAAAGCTGTGGTAGGGTGGAAATCAAAGCACAGTGGGAGACACACAAGACTCTATGACGATCTCGGGTCAACAGACTAATCTGTACCAGTGTCACCAGAGAACTGCCATCTGACGTGAGGTATAATACCATCTGGGTGTTCTCGGCAAGTCCGTTCAGTGTACCCAGTCTCCACTGAGCACCCGCATACCATCTCTGATGTCAAACACCGATGGATATGGGATCATCCATCGCCCATCACATGGGTCGAGAAGATATACGCTAGTCTACTCTGGAATATCGATGCCCCGTCTCGATATTCCCACGACTAGGAACTTTGAAGGATGTACTCATGGACTACCCAGGCCCCTCTAGTATGATCCACATCATAGTCCTGGAAGTCGAGTACACATCCTAAGGGCTTTATCAACATGTAACAGAGAGACAGAAAGTATACATGTTAAGATAAAGAGTAACCAGATAGCGTACTATCATGTCGAGCAAGAAAGTCCTACCTATATATGTCCCAGCATCCACTACAATATACATCCAATGTACAGTAATGGCCTCTAGGGCATACATATAACTAACAATCTCCCACTTGCACTAGGGCCATCTGTAGTAGTGGTTGTAGTATCTAATACTCAACCATCCCATATAAGTCTCTCTCTGGGAAAAAGCCTTTGTGAGTGGATTCGCCGTGTTGTCTTCTGAGTCTACTCTCCTAACCTCGATCACCCTAGAGATCAACTATCTCCATGATCAGGTGATACTGCCTCAGAATATGTCTGGGTCACTGATGGGACCAGGGTTCCTGGGCCAAAGCCACACTTATATTGTCACACAATGGTGGAAACCTAGTTCATCTTATGAACCAATATACACCCAAACTGCCTCATTGGTAATATCTTTAATAGCGATGTTACCAGCCTTTATCGTCTAGTTTGCCACGGTATCTAGTTTGGAACTCTTCCAACATACCGTCCCTCTACTGAGGGTAAAGACAATACCTGTGACTGACATTCAGTCATCCTTATCACTCTGGAACCTTTCCAGTGATTCACCTTTATCCTATTTGGAGAATCCTTGTGATAAGAGAAGATTGACCGCTTACAACATAAGAAACTCTTTTCCTATTAAGAGTATGTTGTCCACGTACAATACGAGGATGAACACCTTACTCTCTACTACCGTTTTGTATATACAAGGTTCATCTACCATTTTGATGAAGTCAAACTCTTTGACTACCACATCAAAACAGATGTTCCAACTCCGCGATGCCTGCTTTATCCTGTAAAGCAACTTGCACACGTTTCCGCTGCTCCCACTGTTTACGAAGCCCTCTGGCTATGTTCTTATAGACGTTCTTTTCTAAATCATTACTTAGAAAAGTAGTCATGGCACCCAACCACCAGATATCGTAGTCATGATATGTAGCAATGGCAAGTAGAATCTGGATGGACTTAAGCACAGCTATTGGAAAAGGTTTCATCATTATCCACGCCTGGTTGATGACGAAAACCTTTAACAAGTCTAGCTTTGAAAGTCTCAACTTTTCCATCTACACTAAATAATCTTCTCAAGATATACTTGCTCCTGATGGGGATTTAACCCTTCAGATATAGCAGCCAAAGTCCATACTTTGCCGGTGTACATGGATTCCATCTCAGATCGCTAAGCATCCATCCATTCTTACAGAGTCCCTACTCTCGATGACCTGCTCGAATCTAGTTGGGTCATCATCTCATGATGCAATCCTCGCTCCCACTGTCATCGAGAAACCGAAGTATCTCTCAGGCAGGTGAGGAACCCTACCAGATCGACGGAGAGGCTGAGGTTCGTCGGAAACTATTGAATCCTTTGGTTCTGTCAAATCATCAGCTGCAGTTTTGTATAGCTGGAACCATTCCAGTTCTACAGAACTGACCTTGCCTCGATCTTGTCCGGATTTTGCTTTAGATATAGGCCGGACAATCCCAAATCTTAACTTACTTAAGAGATAGGCTCTTCCCATACCATATCTCATATGGGATGGTAGGCAGTGATCTGATTCGAACCTAATTCAATAGGTATGCGGCTTCTCAAGTGCACAACCCCAAAAAGGAATAGGTAACTCAGTAGTACTCATCATAGAGCACACCATATCTAATATGGTGCGATTGCTCCGCCCTGATACACCGATGTGCTGTGGTATATTCAGAGGAGTAATACGGAGAGAGAATCTCATTCTCCTTTAAAATAGTCCAGGAACTCTATGCACAAGTATTCTCCTCCTTGATCTCATCATAGGACATAATACTTATACCCGTATTGGTTCCCTACTTCTAGCTTATATTCTGTGAATATCTCAAAAGCTTTGGACCTATGTTTCAACAGGAACATATGGCTGAATCTTGAGAGACTATCAGAGAATGTAATGAAGTACAAAGAACCGGTCTTGGCATGTGTAGACAGGAGACCTTACATACATCATCATGTATCAGTCCCAAGAGTTTACCAACTCTTTCTCTGTTTCCAATAAACAGAGCTATGGTCATCTTATCTTTGTGACATGACTGGCAAGTTTCACAAGATGTAAATTCAAACTGATTTAAATATGCATCTAAAATGTAACTTCAGCCAGTCGGGTCGCATTGACATGACCTAGTCTACAATGCCTCAAGAAGGATTCGTTCATTTCTGAACTCTTCCTCTTGTGTGTGTTCTATATAGTAGGAACTGTAATTTGATTTAGAACGTCAATGCTTTTAGATAACGTGCCTGAACCGATCAACTTTTGATATAGAAAATGTTCAAAACGTTATCCAACAATACAAAATTTTATCATTTCTTTACTTATAAAGAGACTGATATGATTTTGTATATCAGGTTCTGTATCTAATAGCAATTTTTCAGAATCAATGTATTTGTAATACAGGGTGACAATGACCAACAGACCTGGCTGCAACACTTGCACCGTTTTCTATCTCATGAAACTTATCACCCGTTCTCGGTTCTCTACCTAGCCCTATGTAACAGATTACATATCTGAGATCCTGTTCCGGTATCAGATACCCAGGACGCAGAGGATACTGAGAAACAGTTCTGTGTATTGAATACACCCGAAGGAGATGCATCTTATGCACTTTCTTCGTTTGGGCGGCATAGGAATTATGGTATTCCCCTATTTCCTGCTCGGTCTTATAACAATTATAAGTTGGAGTGGAACCAACATTCCCCGGCTCAGTATAACAAGCGGGTTCGGTCAATACATCCATATTATTATCTTGATTAAGGCGTGATGTGGTCGCTACTTGGAGAGAGAGAGAAGAAAACACTCTGCGTGCACTCTTGCAAGATCAGATTGGTTATTTATTTTATCTAATCAGGATGGCTCCCACTGTTTTTATTAAATCTTCCTTCAAACCCTAAAAGGAAAGACTAGCCGGGATTAATTACACTCTACAAGTTCGCCAATCTTTCAGCCAGGCCAGTGTCGGTACTTTAAGGGAGGTTCCCCGTGCTTTCGCACGGACCTAATTACAGTAAACCTCGTTTTCCTAGAGGCGTAACCCCATTGACACCTTTCTAGACACCTACTTGATCGGCTAATTGTAAAGTGCAAAACTCTCCCAGGAGTAACAATTACTCGCAGTAGGTATCGGGATCCAACTATCATATAGAAGGTATGCAATCTCATTGCAAATTTCAACACTTGAAACTCTCGATAAAGATTTTTACCCCTAACACTTATGACCTTAACTATGGTCAACAAATTATAAGCACTAGTCAAGTTCTACCCGTCATTTCGTGATTAATTAGACCCACCCACATGACCCTTAACTAAGGTCAACAAAGTCACGCGACTGTCCTAACTAATCGCATCATATGCAGTGTAGGAAGACATCACTTAGCTACCGTACACTGTGCCTTAACTAAGGTCAACAAACACAGCACGAATACTAAGTACTCTACTTCCTAAAATGACGGAGGGTTGCAAATGGTTTTTATGAAAACCTTTAACGCTTTGAACTTGATCTCGTTGCGGAATCAAATGGTTTTTAAATGGAATGTTTTTTAGGCTTTTCTAGTTTTGCTAAAGGGGTCACTCCCGGTGAAGGGATCGTCGGCCCTTTTCTCGTCGAATGAGGTGCGGGATATATCATATATATCGCTGTGCAAAGCAGAAACTATAGAAGCAATCAAAAGACAAACCGAGGGTTGTAGCATCTGCCAGTTATTGCTAAAGGAGTCACTCCCTGTGAAGGGATCTCGGTCCTTTCCTCATCGAATAAGGTGCAGGATGTTCTACAAGGAACACCGCAATGCAAAGCAAGAACTGTAGCTACCTGTTTTATTTTGAAATTCGATTCCACAACATCTTTTAGGTTTATTTTCTTTCATTAATCTCATTAATGAATGTCCCATCATTTATGTCCACCTAAACATCACAGATAAATATAACGTACGCTTATTCCATCCGCATTCGTCTCGATGTCCCGTCTGCACCGTTAGGTTAGGTAACTAACGCCAGAGCGAGGCAGGGCTAGTGCGGGTGCAAAACATAAGCAACGTCTATATAATATATCATATATACTATATACCATATCTATCTGAACAAATCACATGATCACATCACAGATAACGCAGCAGAAAATATCATATGAAATATTGGATATACTAGGACGTCCGTGTTTTTAATACGAGCCAGTATAAAACACGGATTCCACGGTCGCGATGAATAGCCAATCCCACACCCCTAGACCCCTACGAGAGCGGCAAGCAACCCTACCAATTCTAGGGTTAGGAGACCCGGACTCGACTCCTCGAGATGGTCTCCCATTGGACCCTAGAACCTGGTTACTTATGCTCCCCTCCTTAGATCTATCCTAATACGGAAAAGTAAATAATATACAAATGGTGACATCATCCGCAACCTGGAAGTGCCCCAATAAAAGAATATTACATACAAGTTTTTTACATGAATGAAAAAGAAAAACACTCATCTCATATAAAAACTCCCGGCTATTCAAACACGACGATCCAATATAACATATCCAGCAACACATAACATCACATGTCATCAACGTAAGTAAACATGTGTATCCCAATTGTCGTTGACATCTACCAACGAAACCGGCGATATCACATATTACACTTACGGTCGCAGAAAAGAAAGTGTAAAACTACAACAGTTGGAATCCGCAACTTACATAGACATCGCATGCCTAATCAAATGAATTCCTTAGACATCGCATGCCTAACAATTATAAACCCCGCATTACAGTCTCATTATCGAAAACACTTTTCAATATTAAGTCGGGCAATTCAACAAGATTCCCGACATCCTGATCGAATGCTCGTCGCAAGCTTCAGTAGACGGCCGCACCCCTGATACCGTCGACGAAGTGCACCAAGGCGGAACACCGCTGCCGCGAGCACCCGAACGGATGCTTTCGGCGACGGAGTTCTCCTACAGTCACTTGGTCGGGGCTATGGGGCGTAGCTGTCTATTAAGTTTACCGGCGAGTATCCGCGTACGCTACGTGATTGCGACGGACTTTTGATCACATCAAAATTCCGTGGCAACCGATCAAGTGAGACTAAACTGCTATGTTTATAACATTCATATTAGTTATCTCATAACTATTTATGAATTCCAATTATTGTATCACATTCCGGATAAATAGAAAATGTCAAACTTTCCGATCGAACAATCGAACACCCAAGTTTTCCCGAAATAGCTCAACACATGAAACAAGTTTAAAAACATTCACTTCATGCCTCAGTACCAACGGTCTAGCCGTAGAAAGGTCAAGCCAACACCTCACATGTGGCACGCCGTACTGCCCCAAACCCTAAGGTTCAAAGGACAGTTCAAGACGGTCACATAATCGAGTTAAGGTTTGTTGTCTTCTAGAGGGTCCATCGCGTTACTTGCACTACTTAGAACGTCTTTAAACCATGGAAAAATCCAACACTTGGAAATTTCCCGACAGGGGAAAAATTGGGTATTTATATCCGGTCGAACTTTTCAAGATTTTCTTAAATTATCCGGAAAAACACATAGACAAAATTAGACAATCCGATCGAATCTACGAACTCCCAATACAACCCAAAAAACTCAACTCTTGAGTAAAATTTAAAAATTCCCAGAAAATACAGCACTAACAGATAGGAATTACTGTGCAAAAATTATTGAATATTCCCACTGTATGGCCGCGGAACCGCCGCATAAGCCATGCTTATGCCGCGGTTCCGTGGCGGTTTAGTCGTTTCATGCGCTCGTTTTGCACAGTAACCCTTATAAAACCCTGCTGATTTTTCTGCATATTTTTAATTTGGAAAAATCCACAGTTTTGAAAAATGTACAGAGAAGGGTTAAATCTAGGGTTTCGGGGTTCGATCGGGTTTCTAACTTCGTCTACGCATCGCCTAAGGCTCTAGCTAGGCTCTGATACCACTGTAGGGTTCCTAAGCACACCCATGAGATTCTACAAGTGATCAAACATGGCCAATTCAAAATTTTTCTATGTGCCGAGAAACCCTAAACTAGATCGTTACTAGAGGTAAGGCGATACAAGCAAGTAAACGACTTTATTGCTAAAGGAAAGTGACTACAACCTTTGTAGATCTGGTCTTCCACTTCCTTGGCTCCGTGATGACGTCCCTCCACTGTACCCATCGGAATCCTAGACTCTCGCGGTGGTTTCATCAGAGAAAAGATCAGGCTAGGTCGTCGACTTCGATGCCGAAGATGATCTATGTCGAGGCAACACAAGATCAAGCTCCAACTTCACCAAGTCATGAAACTTATGAAGAAAACACCCTATACTACATGACAAGTGGTAGAGGATGAAGAAATAGGAAGTGGGTTCACTTTAGAATTGGATTTCTCACTCTTTTTCTCAAGTCACCATTGAAGCTAGCAAGCTTCTTTCTTCTTGAAGAAGAAGAAGAAGAAGAAAAAGAATATGATAAGAAATAATAATGAATAAATGGAAATAAAGTCATTCTTATCATTTTAGCAACCATGGTTAAGTGTAGAGAATAAACCAAGGTTAGGTGAATGGTTAGGTTTAGGAAAGAAACAAGAATGGTCAAAGTTTCTTGAAGTTTCAAAGAAACAAACAAAAGAAGCAACCATATCTTTTCTTTCCCTAAAATAAATAAATGAATAAGTAAATAAATCAAACCCTAACCAATCACTTAAACATGGTTTAAAGTAAACCTACACCCAAGCTTGCATGTATCATCAAACATGATACAATCAAGTGCACAAAAATATATCACATATACAATGTGCACATCAAGTGAGAAAATCCATCTTAAGTGAACCAATACTAGTTAATGCAAAGTAATATATCAAATATATAATTATGCATTAAATCATTAAATCAATACTTGATTTAACGATCCGGTCATATCGCATATGACCGACTAATATCCAATGTATCGACTTATCGAATCAATCCTCGATTCGATAACTAGGTTATATCGTATACAACCAATCGATACATTCATCGCGAGAATAGAATACGGTATCACATACACGCATTATTCTCGGTCCCGCACATATCTCATATGCGCTCCTATTTCGTTTCGCTTGAGCCAGGAAACCTCTGTGTAGGACTCTAAAAACTCGTCAATACGCCGGCAGCAGGTGATGATCATATCAAACACGCACAAGCCGCAAGCGGTCTGCTAAACGTAACGGCCACCCGGGTATTGAGCGATCAGAAGGTCGATGAGCAAGCCCGCTCACACTCCTGTGAATCCAACCAGTAACACTTACCGTACAGTCCGGTCTGTTCGTCTGATATGTCGCATATCTCGCCTAGAGGTGGTAAACGTCAGACCCCAGTAGCTCGATAAGTCATGCCGATATAAGGTCCATAACATAACATGAAACTACTGATAACACTTACCAGTAGATCACTGCACCCCTGGCCAGGGATTTCCTGTTATGGCCAGTCGAGCATAGCGCAACATCAACCCCCAATACCGGGAGAGACGAATCCCCTCCTATCGCTCATTGCCTCCATGTGAATCGGGACTGTACCCAAAAACCACCTGTTTGCATGACTCAGTAGAGCCGTGGTAGGGTGGAAATCAAAGCACAGTGGGAGACACACAAGACTCTATGACGATCTTGGGTCAACAGACTAATTTGTACCAGTGTCACCAGAGAACTGCCATCTGACGTGAGGTATAATACCATCTGGGAGTTCTCGGCGAGTCCGTTCAGTGTACCCAGTCTCCACTGAGCACCCGCATACCATTTCTGATGTCAAACACCAATGGATATGGGATCATCCATCGCCCATCACATGGGTCGAGAAGATATACGCTAGTCTACTCTGGAATATCAATGCCCCGTCTCGATATTCCCACGACTAGGAACTTTGAAGGATGTACTCATGGACTACCCAGGCCGCACTAGTATGATCCACATCATAGTCCTGGAAGTCGAGAACACATCCTAAGGGCTTTATCAACATGTAACAGAGAGACAGAAAGTATACATGTTAAGATAAAGAGTAACCAGATAGCATACTATCATGTCGAGCAAGAAAGTCCTACCTATATATGTCCCAGCATCCACTACAATATACATCCAATGTACAGTAATGACCTCTAGGGCATACATATAACTAACACATCATAGTCCATGGGTTTAAGGACCCCACAGTCCGAGGTTAAGGACATCATAGTCCATAGGCTTAAAGACCCTACAGTCCAAGATTAAGGATATCATAGTCCATGGGATTAAGGACCCCACAGTCCAAGGTTAAGGATATCATAGTCCATGGGCTTAAGGACCCCACAGTCCGAGTTTAAGGACATCATAGTCCATGGGCTTAAGGACCCCATAGTCCGTGGAATGTCTGGTTGTCGGAACCCGTCACCTCTCGGAAGACGTTGAAGGATTATAACGAAAAATTTCAGAAGAGTGAAGAGATGTACCCTTAAACCAATATTGGTTGGGGGATCTGTAGTTGGATTGATTTAGGGATCGTTAATCTCGTTTGAGATTAAGATCAACGTAAATGTTTGTTAAGGATACCTTAGTCTAATTTTAGACTAAGATCTACTTAACAGGATCATTTAGATCTAACAAAAGAGCATTTGGGCTCTGTTGTTTAGTTTAGGGACATTGCGGTCCAAGTTCAGACGCAAACATGGGTTTGGAAATGCACCAGATAGTTATTGGCCATTGGGACCCACCACCTCTCTGAAGACGTTGAAGAATTACAACGACATGTATCAGAGGTGTGAAGAGATATACCCTCGAACCAAAGTTGATTGAAAGGGTTCTGGGAATTATTTTGAATGTCAAGAATATGGTTGGAGTTCAGTTTCAGGAGATCTTGCCTCTGGAAGACTTAGCTAGTTTAGGCTAAGATTGGCTTGGATATAGTGTTAAACACTAGAGTATACTCGTCTATCACGTGCTCCCACGTGATGCGCTTAAAATAGTGTTTAAACACTAAGGACGCGGCACATAAAATAGTGTTAAACACTAAAAAGAAGCGCTCACGTGGGATCACGTGAGGCGCTCTAGTGTTGTGCCCAAACTTCCTTTATTTTATTCCCAGAATATTCAAATAAGTGTTAAACACTTAATCTTCATGGCAATCATGTGTAGGCACGTGATGGGTACCCATGCACTGGATATTGAAAGGATTTGCTAGGGGTCACGTAGGGACACGTAAGGGCGCCCAAAATCTGTTCTGACTTGGCTTTGTTCTCTTTATTTTGAGGGATTTATCCAAGGGTCACGTGGGAGCACGTGACCCCATCTCATTCATTCTTTTTTGACTATTGAGGGGAGGGTCACGTGTTGCCACATGATCATGTTGGGTACTTGGTCTTTTTACGTGCATGAAAAGTCTAAGTCCCTTATTTAAGAATTAAATTCTTTTATAGGGTTAAACCCTAATTTTGTTCAGAGGAATTAAATTCCCATATGTTCGAAAGAATTAAATTCTTTAAACTCAATTCTCCCTCTCAGTTTTGGATCCGCATGGCAGAATCTCCCCGATGAGAATTAAATTCTCAACTTATGGGAAGATCTTCTTCTGCAGATCTATTACCATGAAGAAGAACTAAGTTCTTTATATTAAGGGTTAAATCCTATCTTTATTAGAGGAATTAAATTCCTATGTGCTTTGTGGGAGAATAAAATTCTCTGAACTTAGGTCCTCCCTTAGGTTTTAGATCTGTATGGCAGAATTCCTCCGATGAGAATTAAATTCTCAATTTATGGGAAGATCTGCTTCTGCAGATCATCAACTAAAGGAAGAACTAAGTTCTTATTCAGAAGAGTTAAACTCTTAGTTTGAGAATTAAATTCTCTTTTTTGTTTTGTAGGTGCTTATAGAATGATCTCTTTCCCTCTCTTACCTAGCGTTTCTTTCTTTTCTGAAGAGATCTTCTTCTTTTTGGAGAATTAAATTCTCTTCTTTTTTCTCTCTCTTGTTGTATCTCCCTTTTTTTTCCTTCCCTTCTTGGCTCCTATTTATAGGAGAAAGAAAAGAATCAGTTTGTTTAGTCAATCTTTTATTGAAAGATTTTGATTGATTCTGTAACCAACATGATCTTTTAGATCACTCAATGAATTTTATTCACCATTGGATTTTTAATCCAAAAGATATTTTATTTGTTGTTCCTGGCAGATTTTAGGAAAATACTTTCTTGTATAGAATCTTTCTATAAATTGGTGATTTTAATCACCATTGGATTTTTAATCCAACAGTGCTCCTCTTTACAGAACGCAATCCTTTTTGTTTGGAAAGATCTAGATAAATATTAGGGTTTTTGATTTCCCTCTTAATTAGAATTAGTTCAGATGGTTTAGGAGTTTATCACGTGTTGGCACGTGACCCCATTTGTTAAATTTAATTCTATTGTTCAGAGGGTTTAAGAGCCTATCACGTGTTGGCACGTGACCCCACTGATTAAGTATTTCATTTTAATTCAGTGTCTAAAGGCTTTTCCTGTAAATGGTCACGTGTCTGCACGTAAGACCTGGTCACGTATGGGCACGTGACCTTACTAACACAGCATTTCCAATTTGTTTATTTTATTCTGTGTCTACAAGCTTTGCCTGTAAATGGTCACGTGTCTGCACGTGAGGCCTGGTCATGTGTGAGCACGTGATGCCTGTTTTTTTGAGGATTCTCCCCCTTTTTGCAAGGGAACAAGTAGCTCTTGGCCGAAAATTTTGGTGGGAACAAATGCCCCCCACTACTTTACCCACGTAAGCATGTTCGTGGGTGAAGTAGTGCAAAGTTATACATGGCCATAAAATTGAGGGCTTAGGAGACAAGTTTAGGGTCCTTGTAGCCTAAGATTTCATCTTCATGAGCCGTAAGGGTCTCAAGAAGGTTTTTTTTCTCCCTAGAAGTTGAGAGGATCTCATAGGTGCATATTCTCCCTAGAAATTGTGAGGATTTCTAAGTGTTCATTGCCTCCGTGAGCCGTAAGGATCTCATTCGGGCATTTTTCCTTACGAATCGTGAGGACCCGTAAGTAGCTTCTTTATTTCATTGGCGAATGTGGCTTTAGCAAATGTAGCCCGCAGATGGTCCATCTTGACCTCCTTGTAGAGCAATAATGGCTTAGGAAACAGGTTCAGATCTGCCGCCTAAGACTTTTCAATTTTATGAGCCGTGAGGGTCTCATAAAGACTTTTCTCCCTACAAATCGAGAGGATTTCATATTTGTATTTTCTCCTTAGGAGTCGTGAGGACTCCTAAGTGTGTTTTCTCTTGAGAGTCGTAAGGATCTCACAAGAGAATTTTCCCACTTACAAGTCGAGAGGACTCGTAAATGGTTGTTTCCCTCCTTGTCGAGATTCGACTTTGGAGAGTGTGGCCCATGAATAGTATGCAACAGTCTATCTTAGACTGACTTACAAGGCCCCAGTGCTTAGGAAACAGGTCCTTATCCCCATTGCCTAAGGCTTTTCCCTATGAGTCGAGATGAATCAAGAAGTTCTCGCGAGAACACTAATTTCCTCACGGGTCGAGCCAAATCGAGAAGTTCTCGCAAGGGTTTTCTAACGTCACAGTTAACTCCTGCTAATAGAAGTCTGTTAGGGTCTGTGGCACTAGGGTTTTCTACCCGTTACACCGTCGCATTGTCTAGTGTATTCCTCGATGCACAATCTTGCTGTTCGAGTAGCCCCGCGACTGTCGTGTCTCTGATCCCTTCAGGGGCTGGACAAGACGTCTTCAAGCAATCTTCTAGGTAGTATTACCGTCGAAAGAGCAAACGTTGGGGATATTCCATGTCGCTTTTTACTTGAGGTTAGGCTCAGTTTAGGAGCCCTGATGAGTCATAACCACTCCGCGCTGGTGTGGGATAATCTTCGATAGTCTTTCAGGTTTTATATGAGTTGCCGTCAAGACCCTGAAGCTAGGAATATTGCCTTTGCTTTGTTTGCTGGCATTGCGTCTGCTGTATCGAGACGAACGTCGCGGTTATCTCTAGATTGCTGGAGAACCGTCGAGGCTTGGAACTAGGGACTTTGCCATGGCTCCGCTGTTGGTGTCGCGTCTGCATCCTGTTGGAGGAAGAATGCTGGGGTGACATCACGTCTGCTGTATTGAGACGAACGTCGAGGTGGTCTCTAGGTTGTTGGTGAACTGTCAGTACCTGGAACTAGGGACTTTGTCGTGGCTCCGTTTGGTGATATCGTATATTACTGCAAAGACACTGACTTCTCTGCGGGTCGACGCGAATCGAGATGCTCTCGTCAATGACGATGATTTCCCTGAATCGAGGTTTTTGCCAAGAACACTGATTTCCCTGGAGGTTGAAACGAATTGAGTTACTCCTGCAAAGACACTGATTTCCTTGCGGGTCGACGCGAATCGAGATGCTCTCGCCAAGGACGTTGATTTCCCTGAATCGAGGTATTTGCCAAAGACACTGATTTCCTCGAAGTTGAGATGAGTCGAGGTATTCCTGCAAAGACACTAATTTCCTTGCGGGTCGGCGTGAATCGAGATGCTCTCGCCAAGGACGCTGATTTCCCTGAATCGAGGTATTTGCCAAGGACACTGATTTCCTCGGAGTTGAGACGAATCGAGAGATTCCTGCAAAGACACTGATTTCTCTGCGGATCGACTCGAATCAAGTTGCTCTTGTCAAGGACTCTGATTTCCCTGAATCGAGGTTTTTGCCAAGGACACTAATTTCCCTGGGGGTTGAAACGAATCGAGTTACTCCTGCAAAGACACTGATTTTCTTGCGGGTCAACGCGAATCGAGATGCTCTCGTCAAGGACGCTGATTTCCCTTAATCGAGGTATTTGCCAAGGACACTGATTTCCTCAGAGTTGAGATGAATCGAGGTATTCCTGCAAAGACATTGATTTTCTTATGGGTCGACGCGAATCGAGATGCTCTCGCCAAGGACGCTGATTTCCCTGAATCGAGATATTTGCCAAGGTCACTAATTTCCTTGGAGTTGAGAAGAATCAAGGTATTCCTGCAAAGACACTGATTTCCTTGCGGGTCGACGCGAATCGAGATGCTCTCGCCAAGGACGCTGATTTCCCTGAATCGAGGTATTTGCCAAGGACACTGATTTCCTCGGAGTTGAGATGAGTCGAGGTATTTCTGCAAAGACACTGATTTCCTTGCAGGTCGACGCGAATCGAGATGCTCTCGCCAAGAACGCTGATTTCCCTGAATCGAGGTTTTTTGCCAAGGACGCTGATTTCCCTAGGGGTTGGTTGACTTGTTTCTGAGACGGAGTATTGATCCGGCGGGGAGGTCATTGGTTGACTTTAGATTGTCTGTGGACCATAGAGTCTTGGAACTAGGGACTTTGTCGTGGCTCCGTTTGGTGATGCTGCGTCCGAATCCTGTTGGAGTGAGGAGGATCACCGTTGCTGATTTTTTTAAGCTGTAGATGTTGCCGTTAAGATTTGGAACTAGGGACTTTGCCATGGCTCCGTTTCGTTGTGTCACTTCCGTGCCCTGCTGGCATAAGAAGGAACGCCGTTGTTGATCTTCTGGAATGCAGATGTTACCGTCGAGATCTGACTCTCCCTTTTGACAGGATCTGGTAGGGGACATGTGGTTCCCTTTTCGTTTATGCCCATGGATTGTATACAGGGGTCAGTATGGACTGTCTGTAGGGCAAAAGTTTCATTCTTTCATTTTTTTATTTCTTTCCACGATGCTCTATCATTTCAGCTTTTATCTCGCGAAAGTCGCGATTGCCCAATCATTTCGGCTATTTTTCGCGGTGCCCAATCATTTCGGCTATTTGTTTTTTTTTACTCGTTGCTTTTTATTGCGAGTTGCCCAATCATTTCGGCTATTTTTGTATGCATGTCTTTTACTTGCTGATTTTGTTGCAAGTAGCCCCATCATTTCGGCTATTTCATATGCATTTTTGGCTCGCTGATTTTTTATCGCGAGTGTAGAACTTGGAATCTGGTACCAATCTTAGCATCAGCATCGCTACGACTGGAATATTGCCAGGAGAGAATCATCATTTGCCGTTGTCGGTTCGAACAAGAGTGGCTTAGCAAAAAGGGTTAGGATCCTGTCGACTAAGGCTTTTGACTTCATGAGCCGTAAGGGTCTCATAAAGTTGTTTCTCCCTACAAGTCGTGAGGATCTCGTAGGTGTATTTTCTTCTTAAGAATCGTGAGGATTCTTAAGTGTATGTTCTCTTGTAAATCGTAAGGATCTTGCAAGAGTGTTTTCTCCTTGTAAATCGAGAGGACTTACAAGGGTCGTTCACCATGTGAGCATATCCCTAGTCGCTAGTGGGACTCTGTTAGGGAAATGTTTATTCGTGCCCGTGGATTGTATATAAGAGTCAATATTAAAACGCTTGTAGGGAGATCTGGGAAAGGTGATGGCTTAAGAACAGGTTCAGATCTCTGTAACTTAAGGCTTTTAAATCTTATGAGCCATGAGGGTCTCATAAGAGGGTTCTCCATATGAGTCGTGAGGATCTCGTAAGTGTAATTTCTCCTTAAGAATCGTAAGGATCCCTAAGTGTGTTGCTCCTTTGTGAGTCGTAAGGATCTCACGCAGGTATTTTCTCCTCACAGGGTCAAAAGGACCTTGCAAGTGTCTTTTAACGAGATGGCGCCCTTTCGGGTTTTCACAAACTCGCCGGTAGTGCTGCTGTTTTTATTCACGGAGCCCTTTCGGGTTTTCATCTGTGCCCATCTCGCTTATGGACGTACCCCTTTTTTTCCGAGTATGGAACTCAAGATCTGATACCAATCTTAGCATCAGTATCGCTGCGACTGGAATGTTGCCAGGAGCGAATCATCATTTGCCGTGAAAGGACTTGGAATTTGATACCAATTTAGGCATCAGTATCTCTACCACTGGGACATTGCCAGGAGCGAATCATCATTTGCCTCTGTCGATGTCGAACAAAGGTGGCTTAGAAAACAGGGTTAAGATCCTGTCAACTAAAGCTTTTGACTTCATGAGCCGTAAGGGTCTCATAAAGGTGTTTCTCCCTACGAGTCGTGAGGATCTCGTAGGTGCATTTCTCCTCAAGAATCGTGGGGATCCCAAAGTGTGTTGCTCCTTTGTGAGTCGTAAAGATCTCACGCGGGTATTTTCTCCTCATAGGGTCGAGAGGACCTTGCAAGTGTCTTTTAACGAGATTACACCCTTTCGGGTTTTCACAAACTCGCCGGTAGTCCGGCTGTTTTTACTCATGGAGCCCTTTCGGGTTTTCATCCGTGCCCATCTCGCTTATGGACGTACCCTTTTTTTCGAGTCTGCGCCCTTTCGGGTTTTCACAAATATCGTCGGCAGTCCTGCTGTTTTTACTCACGGCGTCCTTTCGGGTTTTCATCTGTGCCCATTTTGTTTGTGGACATACCGTTTTTTTTGTCAGCCTTAGGATGCTGCGGTCCGTAGTAGTTTATAGACGTCTCGGTCAATTGCAAGTTTTAGGACATTGCGGTCCATCGTTAGTTTAGGGACGTTTCGGTCCGTTGTTAGTTTAGGGACATTTCGGTCCGTTGTAGCTTTGAGGCGGACTTTCGCCAGATGCTCTATGAACAAGTAGGTTTCTCTTTGATAATCATTGTCACATAATCCAAAGATTTTGGCACTGCTCCTGCCCCCGGCTCCTCTACGTTATCTTCTAGCACCGAGTGAGCTTCTTTGTTGCCTAGCGATGAATGAGAGATCATGTGGCAACTTGCCACATAATCTTCGGGTTCCTCTGACAAGTTGTCTCCCTCATCATTGTCATTATTTTCACTTTCAAGGATGTGATTGAGAAACTCTTGAAGCGTGACTGGGGTTCGCGCCTTCTGGTTGTATTCTTCCAGTGCGTCAATATACTTTTGCAGATCCGTGCGCTTGTTGTCGGACTTCACAGGATTCTTCTTCTTTTTTGAAGACTTTGATGGCTAGGCCTGAGTGTTTTGACCATCGCTACCAATTCTCGGCGTCGGGTGCGATTTTAGCATTCCCTCAATGATCTTAGGCTGTAGCGGGCTTTTCCACCTGATTGTCGGGCATGTGTGAAGATCTTTCAGCATTCTTTTCGTCTTGGCTGAAAGAGCGACCTCCTATAGAGCTTCTTCTATAAAAGAGCACGATGCCCCCAGTGCGTCCACCCTTTTAGGAGTGTGCTGTTGTGGCGGATTTACCTTCCAGTTTTTGGACAGCGTGAACTTGCCCTGCTGGTATTAGTCTTCAACCCAATTTTTGAAGACGTAGCAATCTTCAAGTGGATGGCCCAATACTCGATGGTAGGGGCAGCAATTGGGATTGTTGACATCATTCGGTTGTAGTGGGTGTCTCGGCTCCGGTAGAGTGATAAGCTCGTTGCGCACTGCTAGTTCGAACAGTCTCCTTGTTTTATCCCGGGGAAACAAGTAAGGACGTTTCAACTTCTCATAGAGGGATTGCCGCTTATTGCTTTGGCGAACAACCGGTCTCGGGCCACTCGGTTGTTATTGAGCGTTGGCGACGAAGGCTGCTTTCCCTTTCCCCTTCTCATTCTGAGGATCCGTTTTTGAGGAGAACGGTTTATGGCCCATCAGGTCCATTTGGGCCAGCTTGTCAATCAAGGCCTGGAAAGTAGTTGGCTTGAAGAACATCATGAATTGAAATATTGTCGTCTGCGGATCAAGAGTACCCACGAACATGCCTACTGCAGGAGCTTCGTCGATGCGTTGTTCGCACTTCAACCATAAATTCCGCCACCGTATCGCATACTGCACCCATGTTTCGCCTGGCTTCACTCTGGCGTTAATTAATACTGTGGTGGGGGTGCGCTCGCTAGCGCTTGCGAACCTTTGTGTGAACAGTAACTCCATTTCTGCAAAAGTTTTGACGGAGTCGTTGGGCAGCTCTGAATACCACTCAAACGCCGTCTCTGCCAAGCTGCCGACGAATTGGCGAAGCAGTAACTTATCATCCCCTCCAGTGTTGCCGCAGAGAGCCCTGAACTGAGCAACATGTTGATGGGGATTGCCTGTCCCCTTGTACACATGGAATTTAGGAATTGTGTATCCTGACGGGTACTTTATCTGGTCGTACCAACCCGGATAGGGTCGTCCAGTCTTAACAATTTGCCCAGACGCTTCATTCGCCTGATGAACTTGTATCTGCTGAGCGATGTAATCATCCAGGGCGGCTTTTTAGATGGTCTCTTAATTGGCTGCTGAACAAGCCGGAAGAGGGTTTGACGTCTCCGCTCGGTCGTCTTCGAGGATAATCGAAGGATCTTCAGCTGGAGGATCCGGCTATAACATCATCCCTACCATGTCTTGGAATAGGAGGGCCATTTGTTTTATGTTGGCTGCTTGTTCCGCAGCCTCTTTGTCCTTCTTTTCTAGCATCCTCCGGAGGAACTCGGCATCGGTTTCCTGTTCCTAGCGCTGATCCGACGATACTTCCGGGCTTTCTTATGGCCCAGTGAGTGCGGCCATTTTCGTTAGCATCTCTTGGAGCTTTTGTTGTTGTTGCTCCTGAGCCTTTGTTACTGATCGGGTGAGCGGTCGGTGACCCGTAGAAGCACGGCTTTCCTCTTTTCCGGAAACTATGTAAACAGTGTACACCACCATGCCCCCAGACTTGGGGCGTTTAGGTTCAGCACCCTTTAGATTCGTCGCAGCCGCGGGAATTTTCTCTGTCCTTCTCTTTTTGTGGGCAGTCGAAGTTGAGGGGGCCGTTGCAGCGGGCACCCGAGTAGATGGAGTCTCCTGCGGTATGACAGGGTGGTCTTTTTCTTGCCGAATCTTTATCTTTTTCTGTCGGCGGGAGTAATCTGGATCAATCATCGAGTCTTGGACTTGACGTCAGACCTTGTAAAATTTAGAGGACAGTCGTTAGGGGGGCTGCTCTGGCTTCGCCTTTCTGATCTTTTCAATAGGCGGAGGAGACTTTTTTAGCACGGCAATTGGAGAATTCCTGCGCACCCTGTTAAGTAGTTCAAAGCTGTTCCCAATTAGAACAGCAGCATCAATTTCCACCGTTGGAGCCGGCGGAGTCAATCCAGAAGGGGAATTGCCCCCATCCTTCCTTACTCGACGCCAGTGGCAACGTCGAGCGTGTCGAGCCAACGGTACTGGCTCAGCTATAAGGGTGGCTTGATCGTGCCTCCTGTTCTGGTCAGGTGCTGTTATTGGCGCCAGCCTATTGAAAAAGGACGTCCGCTGAGCGAGGATAGCCAACCTGTCGAAGGCAGACTTTTGAGCAGGAGCAGTCATGGTGACTTCGTTTGGAACGAGTGCCGAAACAGTCAGTCTTGCAAAGACCGACTCCTTGGCAGGGTAAGCCGCTTTGACAAATTCAGAAGCAGGAATGGCTATCCTCTTCGGGATAACCCCTTCCGGTATCGCGGGCTTCTTCACAGGCCTATTGGAGGTTTGGCCCAATCTGTTAAAGACTGAGGCGCTTGGTTTGGGCGATCCGTTAAGAGGGGCCGCAGTAGTGGTAAGCCGATCAAAGACCGACTTCTTCTGAGCTTCTTGCGATGGTACAGGGGTGTTGAAGCTCATCGGTGGGAGCATGGTCCCGAAGAGTAGCCCTGTGGTGGCTTGCGTCACCTAGTCCACCGGCATTGTAAAAACGGAGGCCGCCTGAGGCCAGTAGGTCACTCCTCCAGCAGGGATGGAGTGAGAGTTATTGTCGTTGTTGCAGCTTGTGCAGTTGAAAGCCATTTGATCTTCTGTTTTCTGCATGGAGCAAGATACCAAATCTTAGTACTTCAAATCCAAAAGCAACCATGTCAAACCGCGACTTGTTCGAGAAACACGACACACGAAGAGTGGAGTGGAAAAAGAAAGAGGTCCCACCGGGCGTGCCAGAATCTATTCTCCACCGAAAGACCGCGGCCGGACGTTGGGACGTCCGGCCTGAATTTCGAGGGCAGATACTAATTGGTGCTATCCGTCCACCTTTCCGAAGATGCCAAGTTGATTTATGGCACCATGTATCGAAAGTTTAGACGGATGCGGCCGTTGTAGCAGACTTCATCAGATTCCCCCTCATTTGAGGGGTTCTTGATTGTGGGGACGCTCTTCCCTGCAGGCGCAAGCCCCTGCAGTTAATTACGCTACCGCATCGCGGTAACCACTTTCTCCTTCTCCAGATGGTCACTTCATGTCGTGTGTGTTTGTTTTGTTTTTGGCTGCCCGTGGATTGTATACGGAGACTAATTTATGTCGTTGCCCGTAGGGCGTGGATTAGTCCAAATCCGTATTTTATTAGATTTGGGTTTTTGGTTTAGGTTTAAGGATACGTTAGTCTCATTTGAGACTAAAATTAACTTAAACCTTTGTTAAGGATACGTTAGTCTAATTTTTAGACTAAGATCAACTTAACCATTTGTTAAGGATACGTTGGTCTAATTTTAGACTAAGATCAACTTAACAAGATCATTTAGATCCAACAAAAGAGCATTTGAGCTCTATTGTTTTAGTTTAGGGACTTTGCGGTCGATAGTTTAGGGACATTACGGTACAAGGTTAAGGACATCATAGTCCATGGGTTTAAGGACCCCAAAGTCCGAGGTTAAGGACATCATAGTCCATGGGCTTAAGGACCCCACAGTCCAAGGTTAAAGACGTCATAGTCCATGAGCTCAAGGACCACACAGTCCAAGGTTAAGGACATCATAGTCCATGGGCTTAAGGACCCCATAGTCCGAGTTTAAGAACATCATAATCCATGGGCTTAAGGACCCCACAGTCTATTGAATGTCTGGTTGTCGGGACCCGTCACCTCTCTGAAGACATTGAAGGATTACAACGACAAATATCAGAGGAGTGAAGAGATGTACCCTTGAACCAATATTGCTTGGGGGATCTGTAGTTGGATTGATTTAAGGGTCATTAATCTCGTTTGAGATTAAGATCAACTTAAAAGTTTGTTAATGATACGTTAGTCTAATTTTAGACTAAGATCTACTTAACAGGATCATTTAGATCCAACAAAAGAACATTTGGGCTCTGTTGTTTAGTTTAGGGACATTGCGGTCCAAGTTCAAACGCAAACATGGGTTTGGAAATGCACCAGATAGTTACTGGCCATTGGGACCCACCACCTCTCTGAAGACGTTGAAGAATTACAATGACATGTATCAGAGGTGTGAAGAGATGTACCCTTGAACCAAAGTTGATAGAAAGGGTTCTGGGAATTATTTTTATTGTCAAGAATATGGTTGGAGTTTAGTTTCAGGAGATCTTACCTCTGGAAGACTTAACTAGTTTAGGCTAAGATTGGCTTGGATATAGTGTTAAACACTAGAGTATACTCATCTATCACGTGCTCCCACGTGATGCGCTTAAAATAGTGTTTAAACACTAAGGACGCGGCGCACAAAATAGTGTTAAACAGTAAAAAGAAGCGCTCACGTGGGATCACGTGAGGCGCTCGAGTGTTGGGCCCAAACTTCCCTTATTTTATTCCCAGAATATTCAAATAAGTGTTAAACACCTAATCTTCATGGCAATCACGTGTGGGCACATGATGGGTACCCATGCATTAGATATTGAAAGGATTTGCTAGGGGTCACGTGGGGACACGTGAGGGCACCCAAAATCTGTTCTGACTTGGCTTTGTTCTCTTTATTTTGAGGGATTTATCCAAAGGTCATGTGGGAGCACGTGACCCCATCTCATTCATTCTTTTTTGACCATTGAGGGGAAGGTCACGTGTTACCACGTGATCATGTTGGGTACTTGATCTTTTTACGTGCATGAAAAGTCTAAGTCCCTTGTTTAAGAATTAAATTCTTTTATAGGGTTAAACCCTAATTTTGTTTAGAGGAATTAAATTCCCATATGTTCGAAAGAATTAAATTCTTTAAACTCAATTCTCCCTCTCAGTTTTGGATCTGCATGGCAGAATCTCCCCGATGAGAATTAAATTCTCAATTTATGGGGAGATCTGCTTCTGCAAATCTATTACCATGAAGAAGAACTAAGTTTTTTATATTAAGAGTTAAACCCTATCTTTGTTGGAGGAATTAAATTCCTATGTGTTTTGTGGAAGAATAAAATTCTCTGAATTTAGGTCCTCCTTCAGGTTTTAGATTTGCATGGCAGAATCGTCCCGATGAGAATTAAATTCTCAACTTATGGGAAGATCTGCTTCTGCAGTTCTTCAACCAAAGGAAGAACTGAGTCCTTATTCAGAAGAGTTAAACTCTTATTTTGAGAATTAAATTCTCATTTTTGTTTTGTAAGAGCTTATAGAATGATCTCTTTCCCTCTCTTACCTAGGGTTTCTTTCTTTTCTGAAGAGATCTTCTTCTTTTTGGAGAATTAAATTCTCTTCTTTTTTCTCTCTCTTGTTGTATCTCCCTTTTTTTTCTTCTCTTCTTAGCTCCTATTTATAGGAGAAAGAAAAGAATCAGTTTGTTTAGTCTTGAAAGATTTTGATTGATTCTGTAACCAACATGATCTTTTAGATCACTCGATGAATTTTATTCACCATTGGATTTTTAATTCAAAACATATTTTATTTGTTGTTCCTAGCAGATTTTAGGAAAATACTTCTTTGCATAGAATCTTTCTATAAATTGGTGATTTTAATCACCATTGGATTTTTAATCCAACAGTGCTCCTCTTTACAGAGCGCAATCCTTTTTGTTTGGAAAGATCTAGAGAAATATTAGGGTTTTTGATTTCCCTCTTAATTAGAATTAGTTCAGATGGTTTAGGAGTTTATCACGTGTTGGCACATGACCCCATTTGTTAAAGCATTCAATTTAGAATTTAATTCTATTATTTCAGAGGGTTTAAGAGCCTATCACGTGTTGGCACGTGACCCCACTGATTAAGCATTTCATTTTAATTCAGTGTTTACAGGCTTTGCCTTTAAATGGTCACGTGTCTGCACGTGAGACCTGATCACATGTGGGCATGTGACCCTACTAACGCAGCATTTCCAATTTGTTTATTTTGTTCTGTGTCTACAGCTTTGCCTGTAAATGGTCACGTGTCTGCACGTGAGGCCTGGTCACGTGTCTGCACGTGATGCCTGTTTTTTTGAGGATTCTCCCCCTTTTTTGCAAGAGAACAAGTAGCTCTTGGCCGAAAATTTTGGTGGGAACAAGCCTATTATCTATAATAATTCACAAAAGATATCCCGAACAGCATAATATATAACAATAAAATGATAAAACCCATTTTGTTATCCGAACCTACTTGGGTTAGAAAAATATGCAATAAATTACACCTATCAATGTGTGTGCACACATATACACGCACGCACGCACACACATACACATACACACACGCACACACATACAAACAATCATAAACACACACATACACACTCAGACACACACATAAACAAGCCCAAATCCTAATCTCAAACCCTATATTACACAAACATTTAAATTTTACAGATTCGACAGGTCACTGCTGCGGCTGCGGCTCCGCAAGCCACTACGTTGGCTACGGCCCCGGATCCGCAAGCCACTACTTCAGCTTAGGCTCCGCAAGCCGCTGCATCGGCTCCGCATCCCACTGGTTCGGCACCGCAGCCCACCCTCACTCCTGACGATCCAGTTTTCCAGATTTTGTCGGGCCGGGGCTACTACAAAGACCAGCTGCGCCGGATTTCCTAGATACTTGGAAATGGAGCACCTGGACCGAGCCAGTTGCGATGTATTTATATTTTTTTCATTTTTGTGCGATGTATGTACTATATTTGATACGTATCGTATATTTTGGATATTGTTTATTGTATGTTTTGATTTTTTTATTCTGATTTTGCAGTTATATGTATATATATATTATGCGTAGGATGTTTTGGATAAATGTTTCTATATTTATATGTGCTATATATATTATCCTATACGGAACGGAAAGAAAACGGGTGAAGAATTTTTTTTAAAAAATTATATGCCCCTGCGGCTATGACCTTGGGGGCAAATGATACCCTTACGGTTGTAATCGTAGGGGTTAAATATCAGTTTTTCTGGTATTTTATCCTCTACTTTTTCTGATATTTAGTCCCTATGGTTACAACTAAAGGGGCATTTACTTGCCTCCACGGTTCTAAACCGTAGGGTGATTTTAAAATAAAATAATTGTTTTTTAAACTTAGCCCCTACGGATAACATATATTTGTCTCTACGGACTACACCGTAGGGACGACATATTACTATTTTTTCAGATAATTTAAAAATAAAAAGTGCCCCTTCGGAATAAATCGTTGGGGCAGAAACCTCTACAGTACGGTACCATAGGGACAAATTTTCAACCGTGGGGATATATACTTGCCCTCTCGGTTTTTGCCCACACGGTTACTAATTTAGGCTCTACTGTTACCACCGTAAGGGCAGTGACTTGCCCCCATAGTCATAACCGTAGGGGCATCCCATCTTTGTAGTAGTGCCGATGGAGACTGGTTATCACCGACGGAAACATTCCATCCGAAATTAAAGCATACCAAATAATCATTTTTATTTCTTATAATTGTAGAAAGTTTAAGTTTATTACCGACGGTGTATTATGCTTTTATGCGTCGCTGATGTTTGAAATTTTGCAGGATGCTACTAACTTCGTTTAGAATATGTTTTTCAATTCCTTAATGAGTGAGTAGTTCCTCGCTTGTTAGGGTTGGGAATAGGGAAGGCTTGAGAGATGAAGATCTCTCACCCCTTTCTTGCCCATCACATCTTTTTATAGGACTCCATGCATACGTATACACACCGCTCCCTACGGCACCCTATCCCACGAGGTAGCGGTGATACCGTAGTATAAAAGACCGGTTGTATATGTTTTCCATGGAGGTTAGGGTAAGAATTAAGAAATGAAGGACAAGAACCTAGAGAAAGAAACATCGTTTCTTCCCGATGGTACTAATCCATTTTATTAATTATTACCATAACACCTCATACATCTTAATTAGGGCATAGAAAGCGGTGAGGAATATTGACTTTCCAAACTTAACATATACTTAACCCTAGCAAGATTTTAATCCTAGTCTAGATCAACCTTAGTTTTTAGAGATAATCAATCCAACACCATTTAGAATTAACTCGTTAGAATAATTTGAGAATACATAAAATCCCCGTGGACCAACCCGTACTCACCGGCTAGCTACCAAGCGACGCCGTTCTTGATTGCGGTAATTAATTCTTTGATCGTAAAACCCAATATTCAATCAGGGCGCAAGGGCGCTAGCGCTCCACGTGTCAGCACGTGGGCGCTCGGACGCTAGCGCTTTGGGCGCTAGCGCCTTGAGCGCTAGCGCCCCACGTGTCAGCACGTGGGCGTTCGGGCGGCAAAAAGGACTTGGTCCCTGCAATGGGAGTTGTACTCCCAGAAAGGAGCTCTTATTATTTTGTGTATGTGTGTGTATATATATATATGAGGAGTTAAACTCCTAGGATGTTTTGAAGCTGATGAAGGGCTTCTCCCCTTGAACCCTAGTTCTTCCATAAAGTGGGGTTTCTGGAGATGGGTCTCCTTCTTCCTTCTCTGTTGGCAGGATCTTGAAGATCCAGAGATGTGAGATTTTAAAAATATCTTCTTTTTGAAATCTGATGGGAAATCTAAGCTCCCCTTTGTGGGTTTTGTGGTGAAAAACTATTTAGTTTTGGAAAAGGAAGAGTAAAACTCTTAATTTAATTCAAAAGAAAGAAGAAAGTTTAGAACCTTCAGAAAAGGGGAAAGAGGCACAAACCCTAGATTTTTGAGTGGAATGAAAAATATCTCCTTTATTCATCATCATGTTGCCGTATATAGGCTTACATATTTATACATAGCCCCTTGGACTCTACAAAATGGCATTTTGCCCATCCCATGACTCATGTGCCATTTCTTCTTGCACATAAGATATGGGCTTTACAGAAATTTGGCTTTATGCCCATTTTGTATACATTCATGCATAAAAAAAATTACATAAAAATTATTTATTACATGATCTATATTTTGGCATGGAGGAGGCTGGCCGCGGGCTCGACTTGGGCATGGGCCCGTGACCTGGGCTTGGGCCCACCTGGCTTGGGGTTGACCTTGACTTTGACTCGGTCAACCGGGGTGCAAATTTTAACCCCAACAATCTCGAAGAGGATAGATCGCTTGTTGTTGGCCGCGTAGGATGAAGCCAGCTTACTCAGGGCGTTGGCTTGGGCATTGAGCTGCCTGGATATTTGCTCTACCTGGATTTCGTCGAAGTTCTTTCGAAGTCTTCTTACCTCGGCCAGATACTTCACCATTAGAGGTTCCCGAGCTTCGAAATGGCCGGTCACTTGGCCAATCACTAAGGCCGAGTCACTGCGGATCCGAATTGTTTTCAGCCCCAGTCCGGAGGCCATGAACAATCCAGCCAGCAGGGCCTCGTATTCTGCCGCGTTGTTTGAGGCCTTGAACCCGAGCTTCAGAGAATACTCCATTTCTGCCTCGTTCGGGTCTCGAATGATGAGGCCGGCACCACAGCCTTCCCCGGTCGAGGACCCGTCGACGTAAATGACCCACTCAGGGACTGAGTCGGGCCTCCCCTCAATCGAGGGTTGAGCTGCGAGGGTCGGCGTGGACTCCGGCTCCTTACTGGGGATGGTGCACTCGACGATAAAATCGACCAAAGCCTGTGCTTTGATGGCCTGCCTCGGACAGTATTTTATGTCAAACTGGGACAACTCCCACCTCTACTTCTCTAAGCGGCCCGAGGATTCAGGTGAGGAGAGGATAGCCCTCAGCGGGCGCTCGGTAAGAACGAGGATGGTGTGCGCCTGGAAGTAGTACCGTGGCTTTCTTGAGGCCACAATGAGTGCTAAGACGATCTTCTCTATGGCTGGATACCTTGTTTCTGCATCTTTAAAGTCGTGGCTCACGTAGTATACCGGTTTATGCACTCCGTCGACCTCTCGGACGAGCACTGAGCCCGCTGCTTAGTCGGATACCGCCAGATATAGTGATAGCTCATCTCCTTCAACTGGTTGGGTGAGCAGCGGTGGCGTCGTAAGGTGCCTCTTTAATTGGTCAAAGGCGGTCTGACACTCCTCTGACCACTCGAACCTCAGGATCTTCCTCAGAGCTTTGAAGAACGGGAGGCACTTCTCCCCAGACCTCGACATGAAACGGCTCAGAGCGGCTACCCGACCTGTTAGTCGCATGATCTCGACGTTGGTCTTGGGTGCAGCCATGTTGAGGATAGCGTCGATTTTCTCTGGGTTAGCTTCGATTCCACGGTGGGTGACCATGAAACTGAGAAACTTCCCCTGATGACCCCGAATGCGCACTTGGCGGGGTTCAGTTTCATCTTGAACTTGCGGAGTACTTCGAAGGCCTCTCCCAGATCCTTGGCGTGGTCAACCGACGAGATCGACTTGACGAGCATATCATCGACGTAAACTTCCATGTTCATGCCGATCTGCTGCTTGAACATACGGTTGACTAATCGTTGGTACATAGCTCTGGCGTTCTTGAGGCCGAAGGGCATTACCTTGTAGCAGTATACCCCCGGTCCGTTGTGAATGCGGTAAGATCTTCGTCTGCCGGATTCATACGGATCTGATTGTAGCCGGAAAAGGCAACCATGAAGCTCAATAGCTCGTGGCCCGCCGAGCTGTCGATGAGCTGATCTATCTGAGGGAGGGGATAGTTGTCTTTGGGGCAGGCCTTGTTAAGGTCGGTGAAGTCGACGCATATGAGCCACTTCCCGCTCGATTTTTTGACCAGAACTACGTTCGCCAGCCACTCCGAATAGGGTACATTCCGAATGAATTTGGCGGTGAAGAGCCGATCTACTTTGTCCTCGATGGCCTTCTGTTTGACCGGAGCGAAGTTTCGCTTTTTCTGCCTGACGGGTCGGGCCGTAGGATCTACCCTGAGCTTGTGAGATATGATTTTGGGGTCAATCCCAGGCATGTCAGCAGGTGCCCAGGCGAACACGTCGGAGTTGTTTCTGAGGAAATGAACCAGGTCATCTCGCTGAGTTCCTGTAAGTAGCGATCCGATCTGAACGATGTTTTTGTCATCCCCTTCTATGAGGGGGACCTCTGTCAGTGGCTCCACCGGGGTCCCTCGGACCACTTTTTGCTCGTCTCGAGTGTCCAGAGAACCCCTGATGTCACCTTCACCCTCGACATCATTGGTTGGCTGCTCAGACAAAGATGTTGTGGTGAAGCAAACCTTTGCAATCCGCTAGTCTCCATAGACCCGACCTATCCCGCCTTGATCGAGAGGGAACTTCATCGCGAGGTGGTAGGTCGATATCTGGGCCCGGAGGGAGTTCAGCATTGCGCGGCCGAGGAGAATGTTGTAGGCCTATGGGATTCTCGCTACAATGAATTCCATAGGCACTGTTTGCGTACGACCGGCCTCCCCGATGTTAAACTGCAGAGTGATTACCCCTTCCGCCGGGATGGAGAGGTTGGTGAATCCTGAAAGGACGTGGGAGGTCGGCCTTAGGTTTGCCGGGGTGAGCCCCATGCGTAGAAAGCAGTTGTAGAAGAGAATGGCCGCCGTGCTTCCCGAGTCGACCGGTATCCTATGCACCTCGTATTGGTGGACCCGAGCCGTAATCACCAGAGGGTCATTGTGGGGCAGGGATATGCCATGGAGGTCCCCATCATAAAAAATGATCGGCCCGATTTCCCTGGCCTTCTTCCTCGGACGGCTGTTGGCCTCTACGGCCGGCGTGGGGTGCCGAGTCTCATAAGTACTCGACATACCCCCCGCCGACATGACCATGATTTTTGATGAGCCCCGGTTCCTTTCAATGAAGTTCCTTAGGTCCCCTGGTAAGGTAGTTTTCGAGCTGCCATGACGAGTCCCGTCCATGCGACCCCGTCGAGGAAGGGGGTGTCGGTCATACCTGGGCGCAGGCGAGCTGACAGACATCTCCTCGGGAGGGACAGGGGCACGAAGGGGCTCGGGGCGAGGCGCTCTGGCGACGGACCTCGGTGTTGAACTGTGAGGCGCCCAGCGGGTTATAGAATATGTTGGCCTAGGAGATTTGCGGCCGTGGGAGGCAGCGAGGCGGTGGTCGGCAGTGCCAATGCGAGCAGAGTCTTCTCTCCCTCTGTAGGGGTCCCGATCCCGAGGTGGGGGAGCGGCGACCTGGGGAGCCTGCCCTGCCGTTTGGACACGGACGAGCGCATCCACTACGGACGCGGGTCGATCTATCCGGGCGGCTAGGGTGTTGATGGCGTTCGGGGGAGGAGATTAGTCCGCTCCTCTATTGTGGGGGAGACGGCGGTTAGTGCTTGGATCGTCGCGGTGATCGCTCGCCATTGAGTTGAGATCGGAAGATGAACTTTGTTGAGTGGAATCAAGAAATTCCCACAGAAGGCGCCAGCTGACGGATGTCGGATTTCGTCAAGATGTTACCTTCCGTAGATCTGCTGCAAGCGACGATGGACAGCTGAGATTGAGTTGGAGGTTGCCTCCTGAAGCGTGTAGATCTTAATGGGTTTGAGGTGGTTGAGGCCGAACTACCTGCAAGGAAGTCCTGGGGTGGTTGTACCACCGAGGACCCTCCGAGGATCATGTTAGACCGGATATTTGAGCAGAGTAACGGCCTGGTGAGGAAAAAATAACTTACTTGAGTTGCCTGAAAGAGGGGTTTATATACCCAGCAGCGAATGGCAGGCAGGCATGAGAATCACGCCGGCCGTTACGCCCCCGGCGTCACGCCCGCGTGATAGGCGGGATCCCGCATTAATGACAAGATAGGCTCGTTAATGGGGGATCATGATGGCATGGAACGCGGGACGTGGCCGGCGGATATCTCGTGCATAGCGAGATTCGCAGAGGTGTGGCTGAGGTGCCTGCGACTGGTGCTGCTGGTCGGTCGATAGGACCGAGGAAGATGAGCTCGGCGGGTGGCTCGAGAACGAGCGGGAGGCCGAGGCATCTTGGTTCTGCGGTAGCCCGGAGACGAGCTGAGAGGGCCGAGGAGGCCAATTGAGCAGGGGGCTCGGAGGCGAGCCAACGGTTGTTTGTAAGGCAGGCATAGGAGTAGTGTGGACGGTCACAGAAGCTCGGCCACGTCCATAGGCCGCAGACCCTGGGTATTCTACCGACGTACCGTTTCTGGTCCTTTCTTGCTAGTTTCGGGACACGTCATCTGCCACATGTCACGATCCGGGAAATCGACGATATCGAGCATCATCACCCCCACATCGCATGTTTCCCGCTATGACAAAACCCCTCCTCCTAAGATTATCGCCAAAACCCCCTAGTTAAAGCCCATGGTGTTTAAAAGTCACCGTCATACATTTTGATAATTAGAGTTTAGTATATACCCATTTTGCCATTTGGACCCATATGATCTATGTTTGTTCAGCCGTGTTTTGTATTTGTGACAGTTGACAGTGAAACATGTGATATCCAAAAGGTTACATAAGATATCTAAACGTTGCTTGAGATAACTATTCAGTTTCATGAGATATCTAGCCAGTTTTCATGAGGTATCTAAAGGGTTATATGAGACATCTAACCGGTTTCATGCAGTATCTCACCAATTACATGAGACATCTAACCAATTTTCTGATATATCTAACCAGTTACATGAGATATTTAATAAATCAGTTTTATGAGATATCTAATCAGTTTTATAGAGTTGTCTAACCAATTTCTTGAGATATCTAAATATTTCATGCGGCATCTAACCAGTTAGATGAGATATCTAATGAGTTTCCTGAGATATCTAACACGTTATCAGTTTAACAGTAAACTTCAAACATAACAAGCTATTAACAATTATTTGTGCTATCGGTAGGCTGAGGTGAGGGTTTGGACGGGGATTGGCGGCAAAGTGGTCAATAGCGACTTAAGTGGCCTTCTTCTGAGCCTTTTTGGCTGACTTCAAAAGATTGACGGCGTGAAATCCAATGTTATTAACAGCCCTTCGCATCCCTCAAATGATGGAAGAAAGATGAAACGGAGGGTATCGAGAGAGGGCATCATGTCGTGGTTGGAGAGGAGAGGGCAAAAGGAGGAGGGAGAGGAGAGCGATTGGGGGAGATTGAGCGATTGGGGGAGATTGAGAAAGAGAGAAAGATGGTTAGGGGGGAGGGGGAGGGATTAGAGGGAGGTGAAGGTAATCAATGGATTTCCTAACAAATTTTAAGTCAAACACCCAATACAATGTATTGAGGAAGGTAGTCACTAGTTATTTGGTATCTAGGGGTTTTTTGACGAGAATCTTGAGGGCATGGATTTTTTAACAGGGAGAGAGAGGGCTTTTTTTTTCCTGACAATTTACTCATTTAGATTTGATTGTAAGGGTTTGTTCCCAAGATTTCTTCTTTCTTTATATCCAGTGTTGCTGTAATTTTGTTTTTTCATACTTTTGTTTGAATTCCTTGCAGTTTCATTAGTGAAGCTTCTTTTAATGAAGTGCCTGTGTATCCAATTAACTAGGGCAGATAATAAAAATTAACTATGGCAAATAATAAAAATTAATTAGGACAGAAAGAAAATTAACTAGGGCAATAAAAAGAAAACTTATTCTAATTTTTATTTGATGCTCTCTTCAATCATTTACAGGAATTGAATTCTGAATTTTGATAAATACATTGAGGCACAAGAAAAGGCATACCTCAAAGAGAGCTTTAGAATTTCTATTTATAGAACATAGAAACCTAGGGTTACAATCGATTCAGATCTGCATTTACAATTTTACCCTAAAGAAGCCTAGTCAACGCACCGACGCACCGACACGCACGACACGCGCTGACACGCGAGACGCACGGCCGCGGATCCGCAGCCAAAACCCATGTTTGGGCGCTGTTCCGTGGCCAAACAGAGGGATCTTGAGCTGAAATCTTCATGGCATCTTCTGGTGGTATTTGGCTTCTCGTTTCTTCACTTGGTTTCTCAGGTTGTCTTCTAGTTTTCTTCCATATTTCCACAGTGCATAATTTCGTGGACTTTTACCCTTTGCTTCGTGTCGAAGTCTTGAACCTTGCGCTGCCTTTGTACTTTGTGAACTTATTCATTGATCTTCGTTTAGTCTTCAAACTGTAGGTATAATCAAGATCTTTCCATTTGTTGGTCGTAGTCTCACTTTTGTATCGTCTTTTCATCGTTTTTACTGTTTTTGTTCCGAAAACCTGTAACCTGCAACTATGTAGCAGACATGGATCAAAAGCATCTGTTTATTTGTAAAATGAATAAGAATGGGGAATATAATAATGCAAAATTATGATATGAACAAATACCCCCAAACTTATATTTTGCTCGTCCTCGAGCAAACCTAGTTTTATTCTCGAAAAAGACCTAGCCTCACTTTCGCAGGGAAACGCGATTGCACTGAGCTCGTGCAACAAGCCGTTAAATCTCTAGATGTCCCTAGCAGGAGGAGTGTTGTCTCCTGAGGGTTTTCAGCGGATACTACCCACAAAATCCTATCAATTCGGTTTATCGACTTTTATTCTCCAATTTGGTTTTCTAACAAGAAACTCTATTATCTTCGACTCAGAAATTATCCACCCGTATTTTTCACGCTTCCTTATCATTTAACTTAAGATTATAAATGTTCTGTAGACTTACTTAGCTTTTAGCATCTTTTAAGTTTTCCTTCTAGGGTTCCATCTCAACTTAGGAATTTTTATCATTTCTATTAAAAATATAAGTCTTATATTTCATTCATACCTCTCATTTAAACCCCAATCACATACCCCTACGTGTGTATATATATCACCCCTACACTTGGAAATTCAAATCAAGCTATTATACTCTTGTCCAACGTCCAAAGTACTTTTCAATTGGTGAATTTTAGATGAAATTGCTCACACATTCTTCATGTGACCGTTAATACTTCTTGAGGTACCAACGACCGATTACAAAATGTGTTTGCACATTAAGGTATAATTCCTAGTCTTGTAACACCTAAGGCTTTAGCAGTGACTCCCAAACCAGTTGGTCTAAGGTACTAAGTGATAAAGCACCCTTGCTAAATATATTTTTTTTCTATTTATGCAGCCTTAAGTAATTACAAAAACCATTGTTCATTTTTTTTATCTCTTTATTCACACTTGTATTTTTTATTTTATTTTCCTTCATACTAAGGACTTTAGACAAGAGCATTTCAAGGTCTCTTCTACTATTCCAAGTTTCAAGGTTCGTGTTTATGCAATTTGTAGGGTATATATTTTCAGAATTTAGACTTAAGCTTAGGAATTATTTTTCAAACTTATACTTTAATAAAAATATCAATACTTTTCCCTTGTTTTGACTTAGCCCAAGAAGTGAACTCAAAATTTGCCTATTTCTAAACTACAAAGACATATACTTTCTACCGTTAAATTTTAAGAAAGGTTATTTTTAGGGTTTTTAATTTACTAAGTCTAAGATCTAGTTGTTCCTATCTAGTTTACCTATTTGTCAAACTCAAGTCAATTAGGGCCAAAATTGAATGTTTTAATTTTTATAATTTTTCAAATTTTCAATTTTTTATGGGTTTTAAAATAAGTATGCAAATGAAAAAATATACACATGAATGCGAAGGAAGAAATCTTACCGAGCACACCCCCAAACTTAAACTTGACAGTGTCCTCACTGTCAGGCTACACCAAGAGGGTCAAAATGGCCGGTATTCCCCTGTTTTATTTTTTTATATTTTTTTTATTGTTAAAAAAAACAAAATATATATACAAAAAGCCCCCCCAAACTTAAGTGAGACAGTGTTTCCGCTGTTTAAACGTTAAAATTCAGAATTAGGGAGGAGAAAAATCAAACTATACAAGGCCTTACACAGGCCAAAGATTAGCACCAACCATTCAAAAATTTTATCGTTATAATGGTAGGGTTGGTGAAAGAATGGAGTGTAAATAAAGGAGATGAGAAACACACGAGACCGTATGGAAAGAAAGGTGGAATATGGTCTCGGTCTATTAGGAGAAGAATGGCGGAAGAGAGAAAGAAGTGTAGTACGAACTTGAGGGCGTAAATCGAGTGAATAAATTAGCGCAAATTGTGATGACCGATGTGTTAAAAGCGATTGTGCTAATCTATCAACCCATCGAGAAATGTGGTCAAATCCCTCAAGATTCGCGAGAAAACATGGGTACGTTGAACTTCGTAAACCACCCATTGAAAATGGAAGCGCGACGGATTCTTGTGCGGTCGAAACGATGGATTCCATCAATGGTTCGAAATGACTTGGCTTGAGTTCGAGTTTCAGAGGTGAAACAATTGAAGGTAAAATTGGTGAAACTGTCTCGAACTCGAAAAATTCCATCAATGGTTCAAAATGACTAGGCTTGAGTTTGAGTTTCAAAGGTGAAACAACTGAAGGTAAAATTGGTGAAACTGTCTCGAACTCGAAGGATTCCATCAATGGTTCGAAATCACTGTAAACAACCGATTCGGATGGTTCAACTGACTCATCCGAAAATTCAAATGACTCAAACTCAGGTAATGAGTCTTCAAAATCGTTCGAAAAAGTGAAACACTCGTAATCATTATCGGTTGTGCAAACTGTGTCAGATTCAAGGAGGAACGCACTAGTGGCGTCAAAACTGCTGTGATCGAACAGAAATTTTTCAAGCTCACAGTCCTCCTGCGTGATTTCTTGCGTGGTCGGAACGATGGAAAGGATGAAGGGGATGATTTAGGAAGTATAACAGTTAAAGGTTCAGGAGGATGAATTGGAAAATCCGACTCATCAAACAAAACTGGTTCATCCTCAATACTCTCCTCAATACTATTCTCATAATTCTCGTCAAAAGTTATCTCATCCATGCAATTATCATCAAAATTAAGGCGCATATGAAGTTCGGGAGAAACATTTAATGACTCGGGATGATGAATTGGAGAGAAAAATTCAATCAAATTTGCGGGTTCATCATCCAAAATATTCCCTGCGTCTATATCCTCAATCAAGTGAAAATCAATCTTTTGGACACCTCATCAAAAGCATGGATATTTATCAATTCAGGTTCTAAATTGGAGGTGTAGAGGTCGAAAGGATTGGTAATGGTTTCACTCGAAAGGGACCCTTCACAATCTGGCAAATCAAGCACTACAAAGTCGCACAACTCATTAAAAGTTTTATTTTTAACTGGTGAATCATTTGGGACACTTGTTTGAAAATCGGAGTTGTGGGATTCAATTGAGGATAGATAGGTTTGATTTGGAAGGGTGTACAGCTAACTTTCTCCACTCAAATTCTCAATCTGTCCAACCGCCTCATCATACATTGGAATTTTTTGAACTAGTTGGAAACTAGCTACCGGGTCACTAGGTTGCATAAGGGCGGCAATGGACGCATCCAAATTCCTCATCTGTCGGTTTGTTGCTGCAATGTACGCTTCCAACGACTTTTCCAGACTAGACATGGTTTGTGAAGGGGTTTCGGTAAGAGATTCAAAATTGTTTGGATAAGTGAAACTCCCAAATGGTTGTGTAGAAGCAATTTCTAGGGAAGGTGCGGAAGTCGGGTAGGACTGGTAGGAATTGAATGGTTGGACAGGAGTATAATCAACATTTGGATAAAAAGGTGAATGGACTTGTTGATCCCAAGAACTGGAAGTGTTGAAAAGAATGAAAGATCGGTTACGAGATTGTTCAATGTGTTCAGCAATAGACATGGGTTTTGGAGTTACAACAGTACTCGAAAAAGTAGTATCAACGTAAGAAGGTGGTGAAGGTTGAAATGGTTGATACATAGTGGATTGTGGAGTCGAACAGTTTCTCCTAGACGCTTCTATTCGATCTTTCAAAGAAATTTTGGGTATGGAGGGGTCGTCCGTAATTCGACCAAAACAATTCGCGTATAAAGCAATGTTTGGATGAGAGTACCAAAGTTCGGCAAGAGTTTTGGGAGGTGGGGTACCCATGATGTAAGAAGAAGAAGAAAAAGAATATGGGTGCAAGTGGGGTGCAATGGATTTCCAGGGACAAAATTGGCAAGTTTTTTTTTTAAAAAATCTGTTTTGTGTTTTTTTTATATGTGGAGCATTTTGCAAAAAAAGATTTTCGATAAAAGGCTTAGACATACGTTCAATCAATCACAAATGCATAATCAAGCCTAAATCTAGGGTCACCTAGGTCAGCTAGACAGCTCCTAACTGTTCCAAAGGGCAAGAACTAGGACCTCAAACCGCCTCTTCACCGCCAATTGTGGCCAGGTAAGCACAAGAAGAGAAAAGAGGGATCCGCTCACGAATCACCGTGAGACGGGCCTTTTAAAGTTACATTTCCCTACCTGTCTAGCCTAGGCACCACAAAATCAGGTTAGGATCAACGGTCGATGCCTACAACTATTCCTTTGTCCTATTGAGCGCGACAGTCTTTAAGGCCGAGTCTAATCTTTTTTTTAATTTAACTTAATGGTCAATGCAATATGCTTTATGTGATTTTTGGGGTCCTGGGAAGGGTAATGAAATCCACACCCAATCTGGATTGGTGTTCAAGCCTCTTAAAGTCAATTTAAATATGCAAAGCAGTAAACACAATCACTTGCAAACAATTTTTTTTTAGCGCAGCGCAAAAAATCCTGCACAAGATCAAGTTATTGGAGAAGGGGAGAAGTTATTTTTTTGCGCAAAGAATCCTGCAGGAAATTTTTATATGGGGTTACAATGAAGAAGAGGGAATTTACAAAGGAGTTTTTTTGCTTGCTGACGTCAGCAAGCAAAAACGGTTCCGCGGCTAAATGTAGCCTTTGACCGCGGTTCCGCGGTCAACTCATTGGTTCAGATCCCCAAATCTTTTCTGTTTTCTGTTCTGATTATCCTCTGCTTGTTCAGATCTTCTGTTTTCTGTTTCGCTCTCTGGAATTTTCCAGATTTGAATTCGTTCTTCGATCCTGCACAATTCAAAAGAAAACCCTTCAAAGAATAACAAGATGATAATTTTTTTTTAAAAATTTTCAGTTTTTATGATTTTTCAATTTTATATTAATCCGAAATTACAAAAAGAAAATACTACGCCATCCCCGGCAACGGCGGCATTTGATTGAATGTTGGGTTTTACGATCAAAGAATTAATTACCGCAATCAAGAAGGCGTCGCTTGGTAGCTAGCCGGTGAGTACGGGTCGGTCCACAGGGATTTTGTGTATTCTCAAATTGTTCTAACGAGTTAATTCCAAACGGTGTTGGATTGATTATCACTAAAAACTAAGGTTTGTTCCCGCCAAAATTTTGGCCCACAACCTGCTCCCTTATAAAAAATAATAATAATAATAATAAATAATAATAATAATAATAAATAATAAAATAATAATAAAATAATAAAATAATAAAATAATTACAAAATAAAGGGAAAAACTCCACATGCAAAGAATGTAAATGTCTCAGCGCTGAAAGTCAAAGACTCTGTCGTAGCGCACCACGTGCAAAGCACGTGTGCGCTAACGCTAGGTGCGCTGCACTCTAAGCAGCGCACCACGTGTCAAGCACGGGTGCGCTAGCGCAATGTGCGCTGCCCTTTAAACAGCGCACCACGTGCAAAGCACGGGTGCGCCAGCGCTGGAACCTAAAAACTCCCCAACCGTCAGATCAAAAATCTAATAATAATGATAAATCATTAATTAATCAGAATTAAATTCTGTTAAGAAAAGATTCCTCAAAATCTTTCCAAATGACAAGATTATACTCTGTAAATCAGAGCACTGTTGGATCAATGATCCAATGGTAAATAAAAATTACCAGATACAATAAATTCTATTATGGAAAGATTTTTCCAATCTTGTTAAAAATTGTCTTCTGTAAAATAGAAGCCCTAGGATCAAAAATCCAACGGTGGGGAAATATCCCCAAATCAATCAGAGAAAGATCTCTTTAACTGATTTAACAAATCAATTTGCCCTATATAAAGGCCCCAAGACTTCATGTCTGAGATAGAGAAACCCCCTGCAAACTTTGAGAAAAAACTCAAAGAGAAAGAAAGGCAAGCCTTTAACGAAAGAAGATCATTTTCTTCAAGGTAAAGAACATGATTCTTGAACACAGAGATGAAATCATCTCATAAAAGAAGAACTATCTTCTTAAAAGATCATAGATCTACAACAGACCAAGGTCTCTCATAAAAAGATCAAAAGATCTAATCATAAAAATAAAAAAAGTATTTACTTCATTCACAGATCCTTGATCTACAAAGGCAGAGCCTTTTTATAAATAAGAACTTTTGTTCTTGAATCTTGAGGCAAAGCCTCCTTTAAAAAAGAACATAGACTTGTTCTCTAATCATAAATTTAATCAAATGCGCCTTGCGCTATTGGAAAGTACCTTGCACTCATGAACTGCGCTTTTGCGCTCCTTGGACCGGCGCTCAGCGCCAAAGCATGCCACATGCCAACCGCAGACACAACTTGCGCTTTGCGCTTTTGAAACAGAGCACTGCGCTCATGGGCTGGCGCTCAGCGCTAAGCGCGCCACGTGTCACTCACTGGTGCGCCACTAAATTAGCGCAAAGCGCTCGCAAATTGAAAGCGCAATGCGCCAATAAACTGGTGCTTAGCGCTAAGCGTGACACGTGTCCTCTTCGTGTGCGCTACTTGGTAGAAGCGCAATGCGCTCTTTAATTGGCTCAAAACGCCTGGCGCGCCACGTGGCGCGCTGTCAGAACACACATTGTTCTGATAAATGCTATGCATTCAATACAAGACAAAAGATGTCAGAACCCAAATCTAAGAAGATACGGATTTGGACTGATCCATACCCTACGGGCGACTATATACATTAGTCTCCCTTTAAGATCCACGGGCAACCAAAAACAAAACAAACACCCATGACATGAAGTGACCATCTGAAGAAAGAGAAAGTTGTTACCGCGATGCGGTAGCGTAATTAACTGCAGGGGCTTGCGCCTGCAGGGAAAAGCGTCCCCACAATCAAAAACCCCTCAAACGTGAGGGAATCTGATGAAGTCTGCTACATCGGCCGCATCCGTTTAAACCTTCGATACATGGTGCCATAAATCAACTTGGCATCTTTGGAGAGGTGGACGGATAGCACCAATTAGCATCTGCCCAGAATTTCAGGCAAGACGAACCTACGCGGTCGCGTCTCTGTGTTCGGAGGGAAACAAATTCTGGCATGCCCGGTGGGACCTTTTTCTCTTTCCACTCCACACTTCGTGTGTCGTGTTCACGAACGAATCGCGGTTTGATATGGTTGCATGTGGATTTGAGATACTTAGATTTGGTGTCTTACTCCGTGCAGAAGACAGAAGATCAATAGCTTCAAACTGCACTAACTGCAACTGCAACTCTCACTCCGTCCCGTCCGGAGGAATGACTTACGGGCCCCAAGCGGCCTCCATCTTCGCTATGCCGGTGGAACAGGTGACTCAGGCCACCACCGGGCTATTCTTCGGGACTATGCTCCCACCGATGAGCTTCAATGCCCCAATGTCGTCGCAAGAAGCTCCAAAGAAGTCGGTCTTTGATCGGCTTACAACTATCGCGGCCCCTCTCAACGGGTCGCCCAAGTCCAATGCCTCAGTTTTCAGCAAACTGGGCCAAAACTCAAGTGGGCCCATGAAGAAGCCCGCGATACCTGAAGCGGCCATCCCGAAGCGGATAGCCATTCCTGCTCCTAAAGTCACGAAGGTTGTTTCCCTTGTTCGAAAGTCGACCTTCGCAAGACTGACTATCCCCTCTCAACGGACGTCAGTCTTCAACCGGCTAGCGCCAATAACAACCTCTCCTCAAAACAGGGGGCATGAAAAATCCATCCCCATGGCCGAACCAACACCATCTGCACGACATGCTCGCCGTCGTCACTGGCGCCGAGTGTGGAAGGTTGGGGGCAGCTCCCCATCTGGGCTAACTCCACCAGCCCCAACGGTGGAAGTCAATGCTGCTGTTCCAACTGGGAACCGTTTTGAATTACTGAACAAGGTGCGCAGGAACTCTCCTACATCCGTACTAAAAAAATCTCCTCCGCCCGTGGAGAATGTTACAGAGACGAAGCCGGTGCAGTCCCCTCAGCGGCTGTCTTCCAAAATTTACAAGGTCTGGCGACAGGTTCAAGACTCAGTAATTGATCAAGATTACTCTCGCCAATCCAAAAAGCTCAAAGCTCAGCAAGAAAAGAGCCATCTTGAGGTACCACAGAAAATGTCATCCGTCTGGGTGCCCACTACAACGGCTCCCTCAACATCAACCGCCCAAAAAAGAAGGGGGCCAGAGAAAGCCCCTGTGAACGTAGTGAACCGTAAAAGCGCCGAATCCAAACACCCCAAGTCTGGGGGCATAATGGTGCATACTGTTTATATGGCTTCCGGAAAAGAGAAAAGCCGCGCTTTGACGGGTCACCGACCGCTCACCCGATCCGTGACAAAAGCCCAGGAGCAACAACAGAAGCTTCAGGAAATGCTAACGCAAATGGCCGCACTCACGGGGCCAAAAGAAAGCCCGGAGGTGTCATCAGAGCAGCGTCATGAATAAGAAACCGATGCTGAATTCCTCCGCAGAGTCCTCGAAAAAAAGGACAAAGAGGCAGCGGAACAAGATGCCAACATAAAACGAATGGCGCTTCTCTTCCAAGACATGGTCGGGATGATATTACAACCGGAACCTTCAGCCGAAGATCCTCCAGTAATAATTGAAGACGATAGAGGAGAAGCGTCAAATCCTCTGCCGGCTCTGTCAGCAGCCAAGGAGGAAACCATCTCAAAAGCCACGCTCGATGATTATATAGCTCAACAAATACAAGCTCACCGAGCGAACGAAGCGGCTGGCCAAGTTGTGAAGACTGGACGACCCTTTCCGGGCTGGTATGACCAAATAAGTTACCCGCCGAAATATACGATCCCCAAATTTCATATATACAAAGGGACGGGCAATCCCCACCAGCATGTTGCCCAGTTCAGGACTTTATATGGCAACATCGGAGGTGATGATAAATTGCTATTTCGCCAATTCGTCGGCAGCTTGTCAGAAACAGCTTTTGAATGGTACTCGGAGCTTCCCGATGACTCCGTCAAAACGTTTACAGAAATGGAGTTGTTACTCACTCAACGGTTCGCAAGCGCCAGTGAACTCACCCCAATCACGGCATTGATCAACGCCAGAGTAAAGCCGGGAGAGACGTGGGTGTAGTATGCAATCCGGTGGCGGAACCTATGGTCGAGATGCGAAAAACCCATAGAAGAAGCTCCTGCCGTAGGCATGTTCATGTGGACCCTTGACCCTCAGTCGACTATCTCCCAATTCATGATGTTCTTCAAGCCGACCACATTCCAGGCCTTGATTGACAAGTTGGCCCGAATGGACCAGATGGGCCATAGACCATCTCCTTCAAAGACAGATCCTCGGAATGAAAAAGGGAAAGGAAAAGCGACTTTCGTCGTCAATACTCAACAACAGCCGAGCAATTTAAAGTCGGTTGTTTGCCAAAACAATATGCGTCCACGCCCATCCCTCAAGGAGAGACTAGGACGTCCTTACTCGTTTCCCCAGGATAAAACGAGAAGACTGTTCGAGCTGGCAATGCGCAACAGACTCATAAATATACCGGATCCAAAACGCCCGTTGCAGCCAGATGATGTCAACAATCCTAATTACTGCCCTTACCACCAAGCAGTAAGCCATCTAATCGAAGATTGCTTCATCTTCAAAGGCTGGATTGAAGACCAATACCAACAAGGTAAGTTCGCATTATCGGAAAACTGGAAGGTGAAACCGCCACAACCTCATGCCCCTAAAAAGGTAGACACGCCGGGGGCATCGTGCTCTTTTATAGAAGAAACTCCGTGGGAGGTCGGTCTTTCAGCCAAAACTAAAAGAATGCTGAAGGATCTCCAAACGTGCCCGGCAACCAGGTGGAAAAATCCACTGGAACCCGAGGTCGTCGAGGGAATGCTGAAACCGCGCCCGACTCCAAAAATTGGTGGTGATAGCCAAAGCATTCACACCCAACCGTCGAAATCTTCGAAAAAGAAGAAGAAGCCCGTGAAGCCTGGTGACAAGCGCACGGACCTGCAAAAGCAGATTGACGCGCTGGAAGAGTATAACCAGAAGGCGCAGACTCCAGTCACACTCCAAGAGTTTCTCAGCCACGTCCTTGAGGACGAAGATGATGGAGATGACTCGTCGAGTGAACCTGAAGACTACGTCGCAAGCTGCCACGGATCTCTCACTCGTCAATAGACAATGAGGAAGCTCCTTGCACCGAGAAACTGGGTGCAACTCCTAAGCCAAGACACTTAGAACCGTCTGACAAGACGATCGACTTGCTACTGAACGAAGCCCGTCAGAAAAACAAAGCCAATCGAGAGTGTGAACTGGCTATATTCGAAAAGGCCAAACGCCGACGACTGGAGGAAAGGGTCGAGACACTCCAACTGGAGAAAAGCATCCCTATCGCCAGCAAAAGCAAGCTTAAAATAAGGAAACGATTCGCTAGGGCCCTGACAATAGGAATGAAGTTGCCCTCTTTCAAAGGAAATTTCCCTGGCAATATACGTCTTGATGAAGCGGACATACATCCTAACTTTTGCCTATACCATCAGAAGATTGCACACCCTACCGAGGAGTGCATAGCCTTTAAAAACTGGTAACAGGGATATGTTGACCATCGACGACACATTCAATGAGTGAAGCGCAAGGCTTGTCGGGGACAGAAAAGCACGACGGATTGGTGCGAAAGAGCTACTGGCAACTGTCATATAGCCGACACCAAAGGATAGCAAGTTGTCACCTTTGGAAGCGACTCTGACAAAAAAAATCTCCCTCAGCCCTCTCTTCAAGGAGTCCACCTCCGACACAAAACATGCGGAGATTTGCGGCAAAATCTAGCTGTGTAATCGTGCGGCGACATGACCGGAACATCGTTAAACTACTACCAACCTGCGGCATCCTCAAGCTGACGTGGTAAAAAAAAACAAAAAAAAACAAAAAAAAATGGTATGTCCATAAGCAAAATGGGCACGGATGAAAATCCGAAAGGGCTCCGTGAGTAAAAACAGCAGGGCTACCGGCGAGTTTTATGAAAACCCGAGAGGGCGCAATCTTGTTAAAAGACACTTGCAAGGTCCTCTCGACCTTATGGGGGAGAAACCACCTGCGTGAGATCCTTACGACTCACAAGGGAGCAATACACTTAGGTATCCCCACGATTCCTAAGGAGAAATTACACTTGCGAGATCCTCACGACTCGTAAGGAGAACCCTCTTATGAGACCCTCACGGCTCGTAAGGTTTGAAAGTCTTAAGCTACAGGAATCTAAACCTGTTCTTAAGCAACCACCATAACCTCCAATTTTGCCCTACAAATGGCTCAACGCTGACCCTTGTATACAATCCACGGGCGTGAATAAACATTTCCCTAACAAAGTCTTATCCGTAACTAGGGATATGTCTACATGGTGAACAACCCTTGTAAGTCCTCTCGACTTATAAGGAGAAAACACTCTTGTAAGATCCTTACGACTTATAAGAGAACATACACTTAGGAATCCTCACGATTCCTAAGGAGAAAACGCACCTACGAGATCCTCACGATTCGCAAGGAGAAACATCTTTATGAGACCCTTACGGCTCATGAAGTCAAAAGCCTTAGTCGACAGGATCCTAACCCTGTTCGCTAAGCCACCTTTGTTCGACATCGACAGAGGCAAATGATGATTCGCTCCTGGAAATATCCCAGTTGTAGCGGTGCTGATGCCGAAATCGGTGTCTAATTCCAGGCTTACAGCGAAAAGCCAGCAAGCCACACATGCATACGAAATAGCCAAAATGATGGGGCAACTTGCAACAAAATCAGCAAGTAAAAATGTATGCATAAAAAATAGCTGAAATGATTAGGCAACTCGCAATAAAAAGCAGCGAGTAAAAATAAAATAAAAAGCTAAAATGATTGGGCACCGCGAAAAATAGCCGAAATGATTGGGCAATCGCGACCTTCGCGATATAAAAGCTAAAATGATAGAGCATCGCGGAAAGAAATAAAAAAAAGTTTGAAAGAATGAAATTTTTGCCCTACAGATGATATCACATCAATCCCTGTATACAATTCAGGAGCACAAACAAAGAAGGAATCACACCTTTCCTCCCCAGGCTTCATCAGAAAACAAAACCAAATCCCGACGGTTCAGGGATACCATAAAGATCATCAAAAGCGTTCCTCCCTATTCTAGCGGGATTCAAACGCTGTAATCAACCCTGGAGTGATGGCAAAATCCCTAGCTCCAAACCTCGACGGTTTACTAGCAACCTAGAGACAACCGCGACATTCGTCTCGATACAGCAGACGCAATGCCAGCAAACGAAGCAAAGGCAAAATTTCTAGCTTCACGGTCTTGACGGCAACTCATATAAAACCTGAAAGACCATCGGAGATCATCTCACACCAGCGTGGAGTGGTCACCACCTCGACATTCGCCTCGATACAGCAGACGAGATGTCACCACAGCATTCTTCCTCCAGCAAGATTCAGATGCGACAATCAAACAACGGAGCCACGGCAAAATCCCTAGTTCCAAACCTCGACGTTTCACCAGCAACCTAGAGACAAGCGCGATATTCGTCTCGACACAACAGACGCAATACCAGCGAACGAAGCGAAGGCCAAATTCCTATCTTCAGGGTCTTGACGGCAACTCATATAAAATCTGAAAGACCATCAGAGATCATCTCACACCAGCGTGAAGTGGTCACCATCTCGACATTCATCTCGATACAGTAGATGAGATGTCACCACAGCATTCTTCCTCAAGCAGGATTCAGATGCGACAATCAAACAACGGAGCCACGGCTTAGTCCCTAGTTCCAAATCTCGATGGTTCACCAACGACCTAGAGATCAGCTCGACATTCGTCTCGTTACAGCAGACGCAATGTCAACAACGACGTTCCCTCGCAGTCCAGCGGGATGCAGATGCAACGTCAACAAAAGACATCACGGTCGAAACAAAGCGGAGTGACGGCAAAATCCCAACTCCACCGCAGCATTCGTCTCGTTACACCAGACACAATGCCAGCAAACGAAGCAAAGGCCAAATTCCTAGCTTCAGGGTCTTGGCGGTAACTCATATAAAAACTGAAAGACTATCGGAGATCATCCCACACCAGCGCGGAGTGGTCACCACCTCGACGTTCGCCTCGATACAGTAGACGATATATCACTAAAGTGTCCTTCCCCCAACAGGATTCGGACACGCAAAACCAACAAACGAAGCGAAGGCCAAATTCCTAGCTTCAGGGTCTTGACGGCAACTCATATAAAACCTGAAAGACCATCGGAGATCATCCCACAGGGGGTGGTCTCCACCTTGACATTCGTCTCGTTACAACAGACGCAACGTCAGCAAAGCGGGGTGATGGCAAAATCCCAACTCAATCTCAGCATTCGACTCGTTACAGCAGACGCAATGTCAACAGCGACGTTCCCTCGCAGTCCAGTGGGATGCAGATGCAACGTCAACAAAAGACATCATGGTCGAAACATAGCGGAGTGATGGCAAAATCCCAACTCCACCTCAGCATTCGTCTCGTTACAGCAGACGCAATGTCAACAACGACGTTCCCTCGCAGTCCAGCGGGATGCAGATGCAACGTCAACAAAAGACATCATGGTCGAAACAAAGCGAAGTGATGGCAAAATCCCAGCTCCACCTCAGCATTCGTCTCGTTACAACAGACGCAATGTCACCCCAGGGTCAAAACAACGGAGCCATGACAAAGTCACTAGTTCCAAATCTCGATGGTTCACCAACAACCTAGATACCACCTCGACGTTCGCCTTGATACAGCAGACGATATGTCACTACATCGTCCTTCCCCCAACAGGATTCGGACACGCAAAACTAACAAAAGAAGCAAAGGCAAAATTCCTAGCTTCAAAGTCTTGATGGCAACTTATATAAAACCTGAATGACTATCAGAGATCATCCCACACCAGCACCGAGTGGTCACCACCTCGACGTTCGCCTCGATACAGCAGACGATGTGTCACTACAGCGTCCTTCCTCCAACAAGATTTGGACACGCCAGCAAACGAAGTAAAGGCCAAATTCCTAGCTTCAGGGTCTTGACGGCAACTCATATAAAACCTGAAGGACCATCGGAGATCATCCCACATGGAGTGGTCACCACCTCGCGTTCATCTCGATACAGCAGACGAGATGTCACTACAGCGTTCTTCCTCCAGCAGGATTCAGATGCGACAATCAAACAACGGAGCCACGACATTCGTCCCGATACAGCAGACGCAATGCCAGCAAACGAAGCGAAGGCCAAATTCCTAGCTTCAGGGTCTTGACGGAAACTCATGTAAAACCTGAAAGACTATCGGAGATCATCCCACACCAGCGCGGAGTGGTTATGACTCATCGGGGCTCTCCAAAATGGGCCTAACCTCAAGTAAAAAGCGGCATGGCAAAATTCCTAACGCTTGCTCTTCCGACGGTCAAACTGCCTAGGAAGATTACTTGAAGACGTCTTGTCCAGCCCCCGAAGGGATCAAAGACACGACAGTCGCAAGGCTACTCGAAGAGCAAGATTGCCTATCGAGGAACACATCAGCCAACGCGACGGTACGACGGACAAAACCCTAGTACCACAGACCCTAACGGGCCTCTGTCGTAAAGAGTAGAGGTTAACTGTGACGTTAGGATATTCTTGCTAGAAATGCTCGATTCGTCTCGACTCGTGAGGAAATTAGTGTCTTTGCGAGAATTTCTCGATTCGTCTCGACTCGTAGGGAAAAGCTTTAGGCAATGGGGATTAAAAAACCTGTTTCTTAAGCACTGGGGCCCTGCAAGTCGGTCCAAAATGGACTCTTACATACTATTCACGGGCCACACTCTCCAAAGTCGAATCTCGACAAGGAGGGAAATAACCACTTATGAGTTCTCTCGACTTGTAAGCGGGAAAAATTCTCTTGTGAGATCCTTACGACTCTCAAAAGAAAACACACACTTAGGAGTCCTCACGACTCCTAGGGAGAAAATATACCTACGGGATCCTCTCGACTCGTAGGGAGAAAATTCTTTATGAGACCCTCACGGCTCATAAAGTTGGAAAGCCTTAGGCGGCAGATCTGAACCTGTCTCCTAAGCTATCGCTGCCTTATAAAGAGTTCAGGATGAAATGTCATCTACCATCTATGGGCCACATTTGCCAAAGCCACATTCGCCGCTGAAGTGAAGAAGCTACTTATGGATCCTCACGATTCGTAAGGAAAAATACCCGAGTAGGATCCTTAAGACTCACGAAGGTAATGAACACTTATAAATCCTCACGATTTCTACCGAGAATTTGCACCTACGAGATCCTCTCGACTCGTAGGGAGAAAAACCTTCTTGAGACCCTTACGGCTCATGAAGATGAAGAAAGTCTTAGGCTACAAGGACCCTAAACTTATCTCCTAAGCCCTCAATTCTGTGGTCATGCATAACTCTGCACTACTTCACCCATGTACGTACTTACGTGGGCAAAGTAGTGAGGGGCAAGGTTGATCTAGATTAGGATTAAAATCTTGCTAGGGTTAAGTTTAGGTTAAATTTGGAAAGTCAATATTCCTCACCGCTTTCTATGCCCTAATTAAGATCTATGAGATGTTATGGTAATAATTAATAAAGTGGATTAGTACCATCGGGAAGAAACGATGTTTCTTCCTCTAGGTTCTTGTCCTTCCTTTCTTAATTCTTACCCTAACCTCCATGGAAAACATATACAACCGGTCTTTTATACTACGGTATCACCGCTACCTCATAGGATAGGGTGCCGTAGGGAGCGGTGTGTGTACGTATGTATGGAGTCCTATAAAAAGATGTGATGGGCAAGAAAGGAGTGAGAGATTTTCATCCCTCAAGCCTTCCATATTCTTAACCCCTAACAAGCGAGGAACTACTCACTCATTAAGGAATTGAAAAACATATTCTAAACTAATTAAGTAGGACAGATAATAAAAATTAACTAGGGCAGATAATAAAAATTAATTAGGGCAGAAAGAAAATTAACTAGGGCAATAAAAAGAAAACTTACTCTATTTTTTATTTGATGCTCTCTTCAATCATTTACAGGAGTTGAAATCTAAATTTTGATAAATACATTGAGGCACAAGAAGAGGCATATCTTAAAGAGAGATTTAGAATTTCTATTTATAGAACATAAAAAACTAGGGTTACAATCGATTCAGATCTGCATTTACAATTTTACCCTAAAGAAGCCTATTCAACGCACCGACGCACCGGCACGCGCGACACGCGCCGAGACGCACGACGCACGGCCGCGGATCCGCGGCCAAAACCCATGTTTGGCCGCGGTTCCACGGCCAAACAGAGGGATCTTGAGCTGAAATCTTCATGGCATCTTCTGGTGGTATTTGGCTTCTCGTTTCTTCACTTGGTTTCTCAGGTTGTCTTCTAGTTTTCTTCCAGATTTCCACTGTGCATAATTTCTTGGACTTTTACTCTTTGCTTCGTGTCGAAGTCTTGAACCTTGCGCTGCCTTTGTACTTTGTGAACTTGTTCATTGATCTTCGTTTAGTCTTCAAACTGTAGGCATGATCAAGATCTTTCCATTTGTTGGTCGTGGTCTCACTTTTGTATCGTCTTTTCATCGTTTTCACTGTTTTTGTTCCGAAAACCTGTAACCTGCAACTATGTAGCAGACATGAATCAAAAGCACCTGTTTATTTGTAAAATGAATAAGAATGGGGAATATAATAATGCAAAATTATGATATGAACACGCTCAGAGCGCTAGCGCCCGAGCACCCACGTGGGGCGTTAGCGCTCAAAGCGCTAGCGCCCTTGCGCTCAGTGCGCTAGCGCCCGAGCGCCACGTGCTAACACGTGGGGCGCTAGCGCTCAAAGCGCTAGCACTCTTGCGCTCAAAGCGCTGGCGTTTTTTTCCATGCATCCTTTGGATAGAGCGCTAGCGCTCTTGCGCTCAAAGCGCTAGCACCCAAAGCGCTGGCGATTTTTTCCACGCATCCTTTGGATGCTCTTTCCTTTTCTTTTTTTATATATATGTATATATGCACACATACTCTACAACACTGTCCCTTTCAAAAAAAAATTGGTCCGGGGCGCTGCCTACTATCCGGGTAGCAGGAACCCCGTAAAAACTCTGCGGGGCTCCCGATATATCCAAAACCCTTTTAAAACACAACACTGCACATTGAGTTCGCATGACCATTTTAACCCGTCAATCGAAGGTTCTCTCGTTCCAAATGCGAGGGGTAATTAACGGCAGCTTAGTCCGCGGCTGCCGGAGATTCGGATCCCCACAATCAATAAACCCCAGCCTACCCTAGGCAGGGGGAATCTGTAGTACGCCTGACAAGCGTGCGCGCATTCCCATCTCAATGGGGTGATGAAAAACACCCTACAGATTCTGGCACGCCCGGTGGGACTAATCTCTCCTCCCATATTTCGGGTTAAGCTTTCATGCGAACTCAATTAATATGCATATCAATTGCCTGTACTGAAATCATGTTTTTTTGGTGCAGGTTAACGTTCTCCAATTGCAATCTTCGGATGCAGCAAAGATGTCTCCAAGGATTAGCTCAGCTCTCGACATAGCTCCCATCTCCTACACGATGAAGATGGACACCAGGACGGTCCTCCCGGCCAGTCTTGGGCGACAATGGGAAGAGCCGCCGCTACCATTCGGCTCTATCCTGTTCGTGTCAGCTAACGCCATCCCAGCTCCTCAAGCTCCGGTGACAGACAAACCGGTCTCGAAAGGCAAGAGGCCAAATATGGTGGTCTCGAAGGTTCCCCAACTCAAACGCAAGTCGGTGTTTGAACGGCTCTCCTTGGCCCCAGCTAGGGGAAAGGCCATCAACACCAACAAAGTAACAGGGCGTCTCGAGCAAGCTCCGACGATGCCCCTGACAACTGTTCAATTGGGTATCTTCTCTAAGCTCCCCATCACTCAGCCTATGGCGGCTTCCCGGAGATCAAAAGCCTGTCAAGCGCTCAATGCAGAGAAGCTGAGGCAGAAGCGGCTCAGATACAGAGCCAACAAAAGGGCTAGGGCTCCGGCCATGTTAAAATTTATGAATTTCCAAAGTCCGGACAGCTCCGCGAACCCAACTGCCAGTGATGAAAGGATGGCTGAATGTGTTATCCACACCGTCTACATGGTGGGCACGTGTCCCAGCGACAATCTTCACAGCAAAAGCAAGGACGGGACCACCACATCTCAAATCCAACCTGGTGTGAATATAGCTTTCACTTCTCAAGACCAGCGTCCTCCGGAGGGTGATGAAAATCCTCCCAGTGAGGCTGATAGGCAGAGAGAGCCCTCAGTTCATGAGGAGTCGGGCTCGGAAAGCGAAGATGAGCTAACTTTCCATCCTAAGACCGCAGAGCAGCAACTTCTCCAAGAGCTCCGAAAATAGCTCAGAAGCAAAGACAAGAAGGTGTCCAAGCTCTACTCAAAGATCGACGACTTGACAAATGTCGTCTTACGGCTTATGGCCCAACTTGCCTCTCAGCCGCCCAAGCAAGCGCAGGGCTCTGCTCGTGAACCGGGAAACGGTGTCCCAAGACAGACGACGCCTATTCCCTCAAATCCAAAGTAGGCGAACCACATGAAAATCAGTCGCATCCTATCTCAGGAAATGTCTTGGGTACCGATGACAATGGCTCGCTAACTCAAGATCAAATCATGGATTTGGTTGCCAGCAAAGTCAAAACATTGGTAGCTGAAGCCGAAACACAAAAAGATGTTAGTAGTAGCAGGAGACCATATCCTGCTCAGTATGATCTGGTAGAATTTCCTAGCGGCTATGTCATCCCCAAATTCGGAAGATTCGATGGGACGGGAAATGCGAATCAGCGCATCGCCCACTTTAAAGCCTCATGTGGGAATACTGGGGGTAATGACACACTTCTCCTCCGCCAGTTCGTTAATAGCTTGGTCGATGTTGCTTTCGATTGGTACGCGAGCATACCGGATGGCTCCGTCACAACTTTCATCCAAATGGAGTCTCTGTTTCGGCAGAGCTTCATGAGCATTAGCGATAAGATCACCATCGCCGAGCTCGTAAGAACCAAGCCAAAGAACAACGAAAACAGTACGGATTTTATAACCCGATGGCGCAATCTCTCCGTCAAATGCGAACCGCCGATAGAGCAGGACCAATCTGTCAGTCTCCTCATCGGAAATCTCAACAATTGGATGGCCCCGTTTCTATGCACCACGGGTCTCAAAACATTCCAAGAGCTGACCAGGAAAGTCCAGATGCTGGAACACTCAAAGCAGGAGTCCTCTGCTAACTCCCAAAATAACAATAGGTCCAGGAGAAACCGAAGGGACGAAAATCGCAAAGGCGGAAATTCCGACGATACTGAATCTTTCAATGCCTCGGCTAACTGAAATAAGCAAGGGTCGAGCGGGCCTAACGCCAACCAGCTTCGGAAGCCAATGTTCGGAGAGGGAGGAGAATCTCCACTGAAAGAGAAGCTGGACAAGGTCTATTCCTTCAGAAGGGACAAAATCCGCAAAATATTCAAAGACGCCCTGAGGAATGGTCTACAACTGCCAGAGTCAAAAAGACAGCAGGAAGCGAATAGGACCGACGACCCCAAATACTGCCCCTATCACATAGTGATAGGTCATGCCATTGAAGACTGCCTCGTCTTCAAAGATTGGGTCGAAAAGCAATACAAGGCAGGAGAGAAAGAACTGTCCAAAAGCATGTTAACAAACAGTCAAACTGCGACCGCCAATTTCATACAAACGGAGACCAAAGTTCTTCATGAAACTGATTCATTCAAACATCTGCCTTTCTCTGAAAACAATCGACCACCACGTCATTAAACTGGGAACAGTAGACCTCTAAGTCTTTAAACTGGGAACCGATGACCACCACGTCATTAAACTGGGAACAATCGACCTCTAAGTCGTTAAACTGGGAATGTAAAAAAATGTGTAAATAAAAAAAATGTGTAAATAAAAAAAATGTGTAAATAAAAAGAAGAAGAAAAAATAAAAGCCGAAATGATGGGGCAACTCGCAATAAAAATCAGCGAGTAAAATAAAGATGAAAAATAAAGCCGAAATGATAGGGCAACCGCGAATAAATAGCCGAAATGATAGGGCAATCGCGACCTTCGCGATAAGAAAAACTGAAATGATAGAGCAATCACGGTAAAAAAAACGGCGAATGATGAGTCGCTCCTGGTGCTATATTCCAGTGTAGCGATGCAGACGCCAACCAAAATCCAATTTCCCAAAATTCTTCCAGCCCTACGGCCAGTCCCCAAATTGACTACCGTATACAATTCATGGGCTCAAATAATTCTCATCATACCCATGCCCCACCGTAATCACTAGTTATGTGGCCGGTCTCCGCCTTTGGAATTATGCTCCATTGAGAAGACCCACTCATGTGTCTTCACGATACATGAGGAGAACAAACCTTTGTGGGATCCTTACGACTCATAAAGGAAAAACATACTTAGGAGTCCTCACGACTCCTAAGAAGAAAATACACCTACAGGATCCTTATGACTCGTAGGGAGAAAATGCTTTTATGGGACCCTCGCGGCCCATAAAATTGAAAAGCCTTAAGCGATAGGGATCGAAACCTGTCTCTTAAGCCATCGCTTCCCAATAAGCAACGGCGGATGATGAGTCTCTCCTGGTACCATATTCCAGTATAGCGATGCAGACGCCAACCAAATTCCAAATCCTAACGGCGGTTGATAAGTCGCTCCTGGTACCATATTCCAATGTAGCGATGCAAACGCCAACCAAATTCCAAATCCTAACGGCGGATGATGAGTCGCTTCTGATACCATATTCTAGTGTTGCGATGCAGACGCCAACCAAATTCCAAATCCCAATAGCGAATGATGAGTCGCTCCTGGTACCATATTCCAGTGCAGCGATGCAGACGCCAACCAAATTCCAAATCCCATACCCCAACGGCGAATGATGAGTCGCTCCTGGTACCATATTCCAGTGCAGCGATGCAGACGCCAACAAAGTCCCGAAATTTTTCTGGCCCTACGGTCTGGATCATACATCCTGCAAAACCGTATACAATCCACGGGCGTAAAATGATCCCAATCTCTCCCAAGTCCTACTGGCGAGCCCACATTCAAAATCCCACCGGCGATGAAGATTCAAAAAAAAAGGTATGTCCACAAGCAAAATGGGCACGGATGAAAACCTGAAAGGGCTCCGTGAGTAAAAACAGCAGGACTGCCGGCGAGTTTGTGAAAACCCGAAAGGGCACAAACTCATGAAAAAGAGATGAAATGCACTCGCAAAGTCCTCTCGACTTTGTTAGGAGAAAATTCCCGCATGAGATCCTTACGACTCACAAAGGAGCAACATACTTAGGGATCCCTACGATTCCTAAGGAGAACATACACCTACAAGATCCTTTCGACTCGTAGGGAGAAAATGCTTTTATGGGACCCTTACGGCCCATAAAATTGAAAAGCCTTAGGTGATAGGGATTTAAACGTGTCTCCTGAGCCACCAATTTCCAAATCCTTCTGGGGCAAATGATGAGTTGCTCCTGGCATTATTCCGGTGCAGCAATGCAGATGCCAAGCCAAAACCAATTCCCAAATCCTCTCATGGCAAATGATGATTCACTTCTGGTACCATATTCCAATATAGCGATGCTGATGTCAACACAAATCAAATCAAACCAACAACCTCTGCGGCGGAATCATGCTCCGTCCTAGAATTTACCCCGTGTCGAAATCATGCTTTGCCTCGGGATATCTACCTTCCCTGTCGGAATTATGCTTCAGCTCAAAATCAACCAACAGCCTCCTTGTCGGAATTAAACTCCTCCTCGGAATCAAGTCGACCAACAAGCTCTGCGCCGGAATCATGCTCCGTCTCAGAGTGTACCCCGTGTCGAAATCATGGTTCGCCTCGGCGTAGCTGCCTTCCCTGTCGAAATTATATTTCATCTCGGAATCAAGTCATCCAACAAGCCCTGCGCCGGAATCATGCTTCGTCTCAGAATGTGCCCCGTGTCGAAATCATGTTTCGCCTCAGAGTATCTGCTTTCCCTGTTGGAATTATACTTCGTCTGGGAATCAACCTCTGCATCGAAATTATGCTTCGGTCAGAATGATTACCGCTCTTCGGAATGATGCTCCGAACCCTGGAATTATGCTCCGCAAATCGGAATGATGCTCTGATCCTTCGGAATGATGCTCCGACCTTAGAATTATGCTCCGCAAATCGGAATTATGCTCCGACTCTTCGGAATGATGCTCCGATCCATGGAATCATGCTCCGCGCTTCGGAAGGATGCTCCGATCCTTGGAATCATGCTCCGCTCTTCGGATTGATGTTCTGATCCCTGGAATCATGCTCCGCCCTTCGGAATGATGCTCCGATCCCTGGAATCATGCTCCGCTCTTCGGAATGATACTCCGATCCCCGGAATTATGCTCTGACTCTTTGGAATGATACTCCGACCTTGGAATCATGCTCCGCTCTTCGGAATGATGCTCCAATCTCTGGAATCATGCTCCGCCCTTCGGAATGATGCTCTGATCCCTGGAACCATGCTCTGCTCTTCGGAATGATGCTCTGATCCCTGGAATCATGCTCTACCCTTCGGAATGATACTCCGATCCCTGGAATCATGCTCCGCTCTTTGGAATGATACTCCGATCCCCGGAATTGTGCTCCGACTCTTCGGAATGATACTCCAACTCTGGAATTATGCTCCGCAAATCAGAATGATGCTCCGATCCCCGGGAATCATGCTCCCCGAGGGATGCTCCGCCCCCGGAATGATGTTCTACCTTGAAGTCCAGCTTCAAGATCCATCAATTTCATGCAACAATTCAAATGTGCGGTGTGCATTTATTGATGGGGGCACTTTTTGGGGGTCAAAATTTGCACCCCGGTTGACTGAGTCAAAGTCAAGGTCAACCCCAAGCCAGGTGGGCCCAAGCCCAGGTCACGCGGGCCCATGCCCAAGTCGAGCCTGCGGCCAGCCTCCTCCATGCCAAAATATAGATCATGTAATAAATAATTTTTATGTAATTTTTTTTTATGCATGAATGTATGTAAATCAGGCATAAAGCCAAATTTCTGTAAAGCCCGTGGCTTATGTGCAAGAAAAAATGGCACATGAGCCATGGGATGGGCAAAATGTCATTTTGTAAAGCCCAAGGGGCTATATATAAATATGTAAGCCTATATAAGGCAACATGATGATGAATAAAGGAGATACTTTTCATTCCCCTCAAAAATCTAGGGTTTGTGCCTCTTTCCCCTTTTCTGAAGGTTCTAAACCTTCTTCTTTGTTTTGAATTAAATCAAGAGTTTTACTCTTTCTTTTCCAAAACTAAATAGTTTTTCACCACAAAACCCACAAAGGGGAGCTTAGATCTCCCATCGATCTCCCATCAGATCTTAAAAAGAAGAGCTTTTTAATATCTCACATCTCTTGATCTTCAAGATCCTGCCAACAGAGGAGGAAGAAAGAGACTCATCTCCAGAAACCCCACTTTGGGGAAGAACTAAGGCTCAAGGGGAGAAGCCTTTCATCAGCTTCAAAACATCTTAGGAGTTTAACTCCTCTCTCTCTCTCTCTCTCACACACACACACACACATACAAAAAATAATAAGTGCTCCTTTCTGGGAGTACAACTCTCATTGCAGGGACCAAGTCCTTTTTGCCGCCCGAACGCCCACGTGCTGACATGTGGGGCGCTAGTGCTCAAAGCGCTAGCGTCCTAGCGTCCAAAGCGCTAGCGTCCACGTGCTGACACATGGAGCGCTAGCGCCCTCGCGCTCAGAGCGCTAACGCCCAAAGTGCTAGAGCCCGAGCGCCCACGTGTTGACACGTGGGGCGCTAGCACCCTTGCGTTCAGAGCGCTAGCGCCCAAAGCACTAGCGTCCGAACACCCACGTGCTGACACGTGGGGTGCTAGCGCTCTTGCACTCAAAGCGCTAGCACCCAAAGCGCTGGCGCTTTTTCCCACGCATCCTTTGGATGCCCTTTCCCTTTATTTTTTTTATATATGTATATATGCACACATACTCTACAACACTGTCCCTCTTAAAAAAAATTTGGGCCGAGGCACTGCCCCGCACCCCGCAAGGGGGCTGCTAGCCCCCTTAACCCCCAACCAGCTTTCCGGGTTGCGGGACCCCCGTAAAAACACTGCGGGGCCCCCGATATATCCAAAACCCTTTTAAAACACAACACTGCACATTGAGTTCGCATGACCATTTTAACCCGTCAATCAGAGGTTCCCTCACTCCAAATGCGAGGGGTAATTAACGGCAGCTTAGTCCGCAGCTGCCGGAGATTCGGATCCCCACAATCAATAAACCCCAGCCTACCCTAGACAGGTAGAATCTGTAGTACGCCTGACAAGCGTGCACGCATTCCCATCTCAATAGGGTAACGAAAAACACCCTACAGAGATCTTGCCACGGCCCAGCGTGGAAGACGGGGCAATAATACTTCATGTGTACACAGCCCAGGAAGAAGACCGGGACTGGAGGAAGCCCCTCAAGGAATTCCTAAGGGAAGGTACGCTCCCAAAAGATCGGAGAGCAGCCTGCCGTCTCCGAGCCCAAGCCCGTCACTTCGTCTGGAGCAATAGGAACCTTTACAAGAAGTCCTTCAATCAGCCCCTGCTCTGGTGCGTCGACCCCCACGAAGCCGACTACGTCCTTCGTGAAATCCACGAAGGGGTCGGTGGCGCACATCAAGGGGCCCGCACCTTAATCCAGAAGGCATTGCTCCAGGGATAATACTGACTAACTATTCTCCAAGACACCCAGAAGCTCGTCAGGAGATGCAAAAGTTGCCAACTCCACGGAATCATACCTCGCATTCTGGCTACCGAGCTGACCGCCCTAACCTCCCCATGGCCGTTCGCCCAGTGGGGAATGGACATGATAAGCCAGTTCCCTACCGGTATGGGCGGGCACAAGTATGTCCTCGACGTAGTGGATTACTTCACGAAGTGGATCGAGGCCATCCCCATCAGGAAACCGGATGCCACCACGACAATCAAGTTCCTGCAGAACAACGTGATACTCCGGTTCGGCATCCCGAGGTGTATCATCACCGACCATGGGTCAAACTTCAAAAACGAGAAAGTGAAGGAATTCTGCAATGAGTATCATATCCTCATGAAGTTTTCCGCAGTCGCACATCCCCGATGCAACGGGGAAGCCGAAGTCGCTAATCGGGACGTCCTCCGTGGTCTCTGGACCCGCCTAGAAGGACCTCAAAACAGTTGGGTCGAGGAATTACCTCGGGTCCTATGGGCCCTGCGCACGTCAAAGAAGACCCCCACCAGGGAAACCCCTTTCAGCCTATGCTACGGGACCGAGGCAATGGTCTTAGCGGAGATCGGGCTACCCAGTCATCGGTTCGAACACTTCGACGACGAAGCAAACACCATGGCCCTCAGGAATAACCTAGACATCTTGTTAGAGAAATGAGACCGGGCTCAGATCAGAGTTTCCACCTATCAACGGCAAACCGTCCGATACTACAACGCGCGAGTCAAGCGTCGCTTCTTCAAGACCGGAGACCTGGTCCTGAGGCGAAACGAGTCCGTCGATCAAGGCAGGCTGCATAAGTTTTCCCCGAAATGGGACGGTCCTTTTCTCGTCTCCGAGGTACTTCCCGGCGGAGCCTACCGCTTGCAAGACGCGGACGGGCGCAAGTTTCCACGGCCTTACAACGCTGAGAAGCTCAAGCTGTACCAGTGAGGGGAACATCTACGAATGTGTATTTCTTCTTTCACAAGGACAATGTAAACTTTTCTAAAGTCCTTTATATTTAAATAATAAGAAGGGAACGCTAGGACATTGCGAAAAGAAGAATTTTATTCATTCAAAATGGTACTATGGGCTCCTCAGCCTTACAGAAAAAGAAAGAGTTACAACAGAGGTGGAACAGGATCAAGGAAGTACTCCTGGTTATACTCATAGTAGATTTCTGTTAGCCGGGCCCTAGCCACTGCATCCCACTCCTGCCGATGCTGCACGCGGACCCGGGACGCCACGGAAGCACCCGACGCTCTGCCCTTTAAGCCTTGGCCCATGACGTACCTCATCTTGAAACACTCTAAAATCAGAGCTAAGGATCAGTCGTGCCTGGCTTTCGAGATGAGGCCGAACAGGAAGATCGAATGCACCTTGTCAAGCGCCTCGCCCAGAATCTCCTCAGTGAAGAGGTTGTCCAACCCCGGGGACCTCCTACAGATCGCGTGCATCAACATCTGAAGCAGGGACGACCGCCGAGGGAGAATCCGGCCAAAGTGATCTTCGAGGCGCTGAACCACTCCCCGGTACCCCTCCTCGGCCAGAGATTGGTCATACAAGGAGACATCACCAAGGGTGATGATCTCTTCGATCAAATACACGCGCCCAGTTATCTCGAAAGAAAGCGGTGCCGAAGGAGCTGCCATCTCCTTCTCTATTTATAACCTCAAACAGAATCTTCAAGGACCCAGATTCTTGCGCGTATCGGCACGAATCTTGGGAATCACAGCAATTACTCCAATGCCATGCTGCCACGTGGCGAAACTGACGTGGCTTCCTGAAACATTCTGCCTTCCCCCGTACGTTCCTGACACGTGTCGTCCATGACTATTACCCTTCCCGATGTTCACACGACGGAAGGGTCGGACGAATCCTTGCGTGACCAGACAACAACCCTACACAATCCATCCTTAGCAGGCCTCTTACGGTCCTTCCCGTGCTAAGGATCGAAGCCCTCACCAGGAGGCAACCGAGCTCGCCCTTGCTCAGTTTTCCCTGGCTGGTAGTTCCCTACCCCCACAACACCAAGGATCGAAGCCCTCACCAAGAGACAGCCGAGCAGCTACCCTGCTCGGCTATCCTTGGCTGGTAGTTCCCCACCCCACAACGCCAGGGATCGAAGCCCTCACCAAGAGGCAGCCGAGCGGCTACCCTGCTCGGCTATCCCTGGCTGGTAGTTCCCTATCCCATAACGCCAGGGATCGAAGCCCTCGCCAAGAAGCAGCCGAGCGGCTACCCTGCTCAGCTATCCCTGGCTGGTAGTTCGCTACCCCACGACGCCAGGGATCTAAGCCCTCGCCAAGAGGCAACCAGGCACAACTCTGCTCGGTCCATCCTTAGCAGGCCTCTTACGGCCCCTCCCGCGCTAAGGATCGAAGCCCTCACCAAGAGGCAACCGGGTTCACCCTTGCTCAGTTATCCCTGGCTGGTAGTTTCCTACCCCACAACGCCAGGGATCGAAGCCCTCACCAAGAGGCAGCCGAGCAGCAACCCTGCTCGGCCCGTCCTTAAGGATCAAAGCCCTCGCCAAGAGGCATCGGGCAGCAACCCTGTTCGGCCCATCCTTAGCAGGCCTCTTACGTCCCCTCCCGCGCTAAGGATCAAAGCCCTTGCCAAGAGGCACCGGGCAGCAACCCTGTCCGGCCTGTCCTTAAGGATCAAAGCCCTCGCCAAGAGGCATTGGGCAGCAACCCTGCTTGGCCCATTCTTAGCAGGCCTCTTACGGCCCCTCTCGCGCTAAGGATCGAAGCCCTTACTAAGAGGCAACCGGGTTTGCCCTTGCTCGGTTATCCCTGGCTAGTAGTTCCCTACCCCACAACGCCAGGGATCGAAACCCTCACCAAGAGGCAGCCGAGCAGCAACCCTGCTAGGCCCGTCCTTAAGGATCAAATCCCTCGCCAAGAGGCATCAGGCAGCAACCCTGTTCGGCCCGTCCTTAGAAGGCCTCTTACGGCCCCTCTCTCGCTAAGGATCAAAGCTCTTGCCAAGAGGCACCAGGAAGCAAACCTGTCCGGCCCGTCCTTAAGGATTAAAGCCCTTGCCAAGAGGCATCGGGAAGCAACCCTGCTGTTCTCCTCCGAAATACGGGAGACAGAACCGCGTAGGTTCGTCTCGCCTGAATTTAGGGGTAGATGCTATTTGGTTTTATCTGTCCACCTCTCCGAAGATGCCAAGTTGATTTATGGCACCATGTATCGGAGGTTTAGATAGATGCGGCCATTGTAGTAGACTTCGTCAGATTCCCCCTCATTCGAGAGGTTTTTTGATTGTGGGGACACACTTCCCTACAAGCGCAAGCCCCTGCAGTTAATTACGCTACCGCATCGTGGTAATAACTTTCTCTTTCTCCAGATGGTCAATTCATGTCGTGTGTGTTTGTTTTGTTTTTGGTTGCCCGTGAATTGTATACGGAGACTAATTTATGTTGTCGCCCGTAGGGCGTGGATTAGTCCAAATCCTTATTTTCTTAGATTTGGGTTTTGGGTTAGGCTTAAGGATCGTTAATCTCATTTGAGACTAAGATCAACTTAAATGTTTGTTAAGGATACGTTAGTCTAATTTTAGGCTAAACAGCCGGTGCCGCCCTCCCCCTTCCCCCCCGTAGGGAATGCTCTCAAATTTTTCCCCAACACCCCTTGGCCTCCCCCCACTACTCCTCTTCTGTTTGTTTTTCCTGCAATTAACCAGAGGATTAAAAATCACCATTAAACCAATATTTTAATGCCTTTTAATTCTCATTTTTAATTCCCTAAACCCTAATTCTATCCTATAAATACCACTCCATACCTAGCCCTCTCCTTTCTGAAATCTATCATCAAAACTCTTAAATTTTTCCAAGTCAAATTAGCTGTATAAGTGGAGTTAGCCCCAGGTCATCTTCCGGTGACAACTCGGGACAAATCTGGCGACACCGTGACTCCACGAAACTCTCAAACCCTTCCTCTACCTTCCCTCTCTCATCTAATCCAGTAAGTCCCTTCTCTTCTCTCATTTTCATCTCTCAAAAAGTTCTCTTTTCAAAATTAGTCGGAAGTGGAGTTAATCCGACATCTGATTCTAATTTGTTAAAAAAAACCCAGTTTTTCTGAATAACAAATCAACCATTTCTTTATATATTGTTTAGCAACCATAAACAAACATTGAGAACAAGTTTCAATTTAAAATACCTTGTTATGCAACTTTTATTTTACTTTTACGGTTAAATACCATAAACTTTCTATTCGATATCTTTCATCATATTTGCTCGTATTACCTTTAGAAAACTCACGAGATAATGACTTACCTCATCACAACACTCATTATGACATAGCACGATGGCTTTTGGAACAATATTTTATGGGATAAATACAATTTTACAATAAAATACCTTAAACTAATAAACCGTATTCTTTAAGATTGTTTTAATTAAATTCCTTGCAATTAAAGCTCTACAACCCATTTTAGGGAACCCGATTTGGATGGTGCGGATTATCGCATATCCTTGGGACTAGTAGAGCGAGATACAGACCTCCTCACGGAGCATCCGATCTCAATGGAATTTTTAATATAATTTTTAAGAAAAATGTGATTTTCTATTTAATAAATAAATTCTATTTTTAATAATTACATATATATATTATCAAAATATCTATTTTCAATATATATATAATAAATTCCATGTTTTCTAAACAAAGGAATCACCAATTTCATGAATATACCATCACAAATCCATACAATTCCAATTTACACTAAAATCCACTATACTATTCAATCTAGATTTATAATCATTAGAATACTTCACTTTTAAAAAAATTACATCTATGAAAACCCTAAATACGATAAATAAATGCTTGAGGTTTATTTTGAAAGTTTATCAAAACTATTTTTCATAAAACCCCATCAAGTTTATTAATTTACAATAAGGATCCTGGTAAATATAGGTTTAAGCGGGACCAATTCTCTTAAGCCTTAGGGAGCCGGAGAAAGTGGGTGCTTGCCTATTTAAGGTTGGAAACTAAAACGGGGTTATCAATGGTAATTGGCTTGGAAAAATTCATAAATCCTACCGTCCATGTGCAGCAGTTACCGATAACTCCAAAACCTAATTCAGGAATTAAATTCTGTTTAAGTGTCTGACTCAGATAGAGTCTCAATCTAATCTGAATACAATTCCAATATAACTCCAATACATCATGAATCCATATATACTGGAACTTGAATATGAATACCAGAATACTATACAATATCAACATGACTTGAACTGACCGAACCATGGATATACATTGATTTGATCACAGGTATATCCGTTTACATCTTTATCCATTTACATGAGCAATTGATATCATGGTTTCGGCAAGTCTTACAGCTATAAACAATACAATAAACATTACGGGGTTTTTTAAGGGATAGATTGGTACGGAATGTATTAAAAGTGGCACGATGATGGTCACTTTAATACACCTAACCTGAATATCTGTTGCTGTTGTCCCGTGGCTTAACGGTTCCTTGTGCTCCGTATACCTTAATCCACAGAATAGTTGGACTCCTCTCGTATACACTGGCATATTCTGTACCAAGTTACAAACAACAGCGTTAACATAACAATCATACATTATACCAGATATATTCTCTTTACCTGTTCAGTCTATTTCTATCTTTCTTTGGGACTTACCGAGCGATTTTTCGCGACGACATTCCTTATCTATTCTTTCTTTAGAATGTTTTCAGGAGGACCCGACTTTCTGGAGATCGAGCCCAGCTAATGAGACTTGGAGCAGTTCATCGAGGACCCGGAGTTTTAGCCACTTGTATATACTTTTACTTTCAGTTCATACCATTGTTTAGACATTATTTTCCACATTGTATTTACTTTTCAGATCTATTGTAAAGAATATTTAATAAATAAAAAAGTTGATGTTCATTTACATCTCATGTCTTTCTTGTGTACATTTATATTATATTGCTTATTTACGCTTAACGTGTTTACTTCTGAGTAAATACGTCGCGGGCCTAGTCACATCTCCTTACCGTACACCGGAAAGCGGGGCGTGACAGATAGGAGGGGTTTTGTCTCTCCCAGTATTGGGAGTTGATATTGTGCTACGCTCGATTGGCTATAACAACAAGTCCCTGACCAGGGCTGATGAGATTTACTGATAAGTGTTATCAGTGGTTTCTCGAAAGGTTATAGGTCACACATCGGCTGACTTATCGAGTTATTAGGGTCTGACGATTCTACCCCCCATACTCGATATGCGACATATCAGACGAAGAGACCGGACTATACGGTAAGTGTTACTTATAGGCTCTGCGGGAGTTTGGACAAGTTTGCTTGTTGATCTTCTATTCGTTCAATACCTGGGTAGCCGTTACGTCCAGCTAGTACCGCTGACAGCTTGTGGGTATCTAATGTGATCATTACCTACTGCTGGCGCATTGACGAGTCTTTAGAGTCCCACATAGAGATTTTCTAGCTCAAGCGAAACTAAGTAGGGCACGTATGGAGATATGCGCGGGAGGTTGATTAAATACGAGTATATGATACCGTATTCTAGTCTAGCGTTATATTTTATATAACCGAATTATTGAATCAAGTGTTGATTCAATGATTTTATATATATATATCAAATCATTGAATCAACACTTGATTCAATAATCCGGTTATATCATATATAACCCGGCTATATATGATATCAGCCGGGTTATATATGATATAACCGGATTATTGAATCAAGTGTTGATTCAATGATTATATATATATATATATATATATATATATATATATATTTGATATTAGCCGCGTTATATATGATATAACCGGATTATTAAATCAAGTGTTGATTTAATAATTTATATATATATATATATATATATATATATATATATTGTATCATGGTTGATGATACATAGAACTAGAATGTATGAGAATCACATTTGAGTAAAGATAATGATAAACATTTATGAATTAAAGAACAGAAGAACGAGTCATTGTTTGGGTGCTTGGAGAAGTATGGAGAAGCCATAATTTATCTTCTTACCTTATTTTATTCATAGATATTTATCATATTCTTTATCTCATCTTATCTCATGGTTCACACCTCACATCCAAGTTTATATTCTTCCTTTACTCACTAGTTTTTTCTAGGTTGAGAAAAAGAAAAAGAAAGAAAGATTTTTAGTGAGCAAAATTTCTACTTCATCAACCTACACTACTCTAGTAAATTAGTATAGATTGTTCTCTTCACTAATATCTTGATTAGTGAAGTGTGAGCTTGAGTATGAGTTGACTCAAGGTAGATCATCTTCGAAGGCAAAGAATTCGAGTAAGCTCGTTCCATCCTTCAAGTAGAGTCAAAGAAGAGTTCTAGGACTATCACTCGGAGCATTTGAAGTGAAGGATTAGACTACAAAGGTTGTAGTTTCTCTTTACTTAGTTTAGAACATGTTTTGCTCATCTTTGAAACCCTAATTCTCTAGTTCGATTCTTGTTTAGTATACTTAGCTCTCTAGATTTTTTAAATTGCATACTTGATACTCATAAAACCCTAGTATAGGTGCTAAGACATACTTTCAAGTGAAAGATCGGGTTCGCGGGAGATCTCTCCTTCACCATCGTCTGATGAAGCTCATAATGAGCAGTCCCAAGATGAGAAGTATTTACTCGCTCGAGACCAATAAAGAAGGGACATTAGACCGCCACAAAAATATGGCTACGAAGATCTAGTGGCGTTTGCGCTGTCCGTTGCAGAGACAGTTGATACTAGTGAGCTGACGAGCTATCAAGAAGCCATCTTATCCGATAAGTCAACTCGTTGGCTGGTCGCTATAAATGAAGAGATTGAATCTCTTCACAAGAACCAAATATGGAAATACATGAAGCCCGAAAGAAGAAAGAAAGTAGTTGGTTGCAACTGGGTTTTTAAGGAGAAGGAATGAGACCAAGGGTTTTAGATATGAGGTACAAGGCACGATTGGTAGCTAAAGGCTATTCATAGGTTCGGAGAGTTGACTTCAATGAGGTATTTTCTCCGGTTGTAAAACATACCTCTATGCGTGTCTTACTCGGTTTGGTAGCTATGCAAGATTTGGAGTTCGAGCATCTCGATGTGAAGACCACATTCTTGTATGGTGATTTAGTAGAGAAGATCTACATGCAACAACCCAAAGATTTCAAAGTTGAAGGCAAGAAAGACCACGTTTGTATGCTAAAGAAGTCTCTCTATGATTTAAAGCAGTCATCTAGATGTTGGCATAACAAATTTGACTCCTTCATGATAGATATTGGGTTTACGAGAAGCAAGGGCGACAGTTGTGTGTATTGTAAGAAGCTCGCCGATAGTTCTTTCATATACTTGTTAGTTTATGTTGATGATATGTTGATGACAGTAAGGCATATAGTTGATATTCAGAATTTGAAGGAACGGCTGAAAGGAAAGTTCGAGACCAAAGACTTGGGAGCGACTAAGAAAATACTTGGTATAAAAATTAGGTGAGATCGTAAGGGAGGAAAACTTTACTTGTCTCAACAGTGATACGTTGAGAAAGTTTTGAAGTGTTTTGGTATGGCAGACGCTAAATCTGTAATACTCTGTTGGCAGCTCATTCATCACCGCAAACAGAGGATGAGATTAAATATATGTTGAATGTTCCATGTTCGAGTGGGGTGGGTAGCATTATGTATGCCATGGTTTTTACCCGACCTGATATTTCACATGCAGTTAGTATTGTTAATCGATGTATGGCATCTCCTGGTAAAGGTCATTGACAAGCTCTGAAATGGATATTATGATACCTGCGAGGCACGTCTGGTGTGGAGTTGGTGTTTGGAAGAAACAACGACAATTTGGTTAGATTCAGCGATTTCGATTATGCGGGTGATCTCAACAAGTGAAGGTCGATCATCGGTTATGTATTCTCTTTAGAAGGATGTGCCATCAGTTGGCGTGCTTCGTTATAGCCTACGGTAGCATTGTCTATGACGGAGGTGGGGTATATGGCCGTTGTTGGGGCCGTTAAGGAAGCGATCTGATTGAAAGGACTATTTTCGAAACTTGGTATTCAAAAAGATACTATAATAGTCTGCTATGATAGCCAAAGCGTAACTCACTTGACGAGAGACCATATGCATCATGATAGGACAAAGCACATTGATATACGATATTGGTTTGTTCAGGAAGTCGTTGAAAAAGAAGAGATTATTATGAAGAAGGTTGGCACAGCGGATAATCTGGCCGACATGTTGGCGAAGTCTCTTATGTTTGTTAAGTTTGAGCATTGCTTGAATTTAATTGGAGTGTGTCACACTCATTGATTCCTAAAGGGGTTTTGTGGTGAAGGTGGAGCTATTATTAATGTTATGGAAGAGTTTGTGGTAATGCAAGGTAAGGTGGAGATTTGTTGTGTATGCCTCCCATTTCGATTCCTATTGATTTTCTGTTCGATCCGGCGTTATCACAGAGTTGACGAAGATTCGAAGTTATCTGCAAGTAAGGAGGACAGACGTTTGGAGCTACAGTTCTAAACGTCTGTCGACGCTCTGTATACACGGTATACTTTGGGCAGACGTCTGACTCGAAGAATTCAGACGTCTGCGGGCGCTCTGTTCTTTCAAAGACTTCAAGATCAGACGTCTGAAGGTATTTCTTCAAACGTCTGGGGACGCTCTGTTATTTTAATGACTCTTGGGCAGACTTCTGAGCATTCCTTCTTCAGACGTCTGTTGTGTCTTGGACCGGATATTTGCTCATGTTAGGAAATTAGTTATTTTCTATATATATTGTAGCAAGTAGTAACCCTGAATCTGATAGCTTTTGTGATATTTTGAGAGAATCCTTTTGTTATTTGTGAGAGCTAAGGTTTTGAGGGATTTGTAATTCGTCCATCGGTTTTGTACTCCTCTGTATTCGTTGATTAATAAAAGCTTTGGCTTCGTCTGTTTGGTTAATACTTTTATTTCCTTTTTGCCTGTGATTTTTTTGTGCTTTCTTCTCTATCGTTTGCATATTTTCGTGATCGTTTTCCCGCAACAAAACCTTAAAGCCGCTGGTTGGGCGATGGAGCGGCCGACAATGACAATTATCTGTATTTATAACATATTATAAGATAACTCATAATCCAACAAGGATGTCTTATTCATATCAAAATATAAGATCGTTATCCTTATTTAAATAAAACTATTTTATTGGTCATTATCCGTTGATAACTTCATAATTTAAATTTAAACTAAAATCTTAACAATTAACGCATATAAAAACTAGAATCCAAACCGAATTTTAAATATCAGCCCCGCACATGGCAAAACGGTCTCAACAACCACACATGCAATATACAAAATCAAGTGTTTGAACATCTTGTGTGTACTCGAGCCGTCGTGACGTGATATGTATTTTACGAGATGAGAAGAGAACAAAAGAGAAGTCTTGCAAGTGAGATTGGGGGGAACCCAAAGAATGGTACCTTGCTTAGTTTACACATTCCTAGGACGACAACAAGATGCCTCCTACTTATCATGCCATAATAAAATTATTAGGATATAATCTCCCACATCCATTAGCTTAATAATTAATTAGCCTACAAATTAGCTAGTTATCACATTAATATTGTCATTTTCCTATTCTATTATATCTCTCGTTAATCAATGTTTCATGCATGCGTTAGCTCACATGCAAAGTGTCGAAAATCTTTTATTATTTTGATGATAGATAGTGATGCTTGATTAATTAAGAAGGGAAAAGATTGCAAGGTAACATGTTCTTAATATTGGGATTTGAGCTTGTAACGACATAAATCATATAATTAACTACGTTGCAAACCCTATATGTGTTGAAGTAACGGTCATTATACTATATATACACGAAAAATTATAAAAACATAGATGCAAAATTGAAAAGAATAGACAAGAGAAAATAAACATAGAGATCTATGCATGCGATTTGGTACAGATTTGTATCCGCATGTATGCGACATATTAATTTTAATCCTTACAAGATTTGAAGATAGAGATGATATGTCAACAAATCAATCCACATTTTTTATTTTCTATTTTTGCAAGTTGCTAGGTTTATTTAAATATAATATTTGGACAAGTTACAATTGAAACGGCTAATTAAGCAAGATCTCTTACCATTGTAATTATTTAATTTAGAGGCATTAAAAAATGGTTGCTTTTGATTGAATATGTGAAGTCCATGATTTACATCTTTGCTAACAAGAGGAACAATTAAGCAAGGCATCTAACATAATTTTTAGTTCATAGGAAGTTAAAAAAGGTAATTACCATTAAACCCCAAGGGTATATAAGGGTTAAAAGGTCCCAAAATGGGGGGTCGGGGGTAAAAATCGGAATTTTAAAAAAAAACGTAAATGCTTATTTTCATGGTTCAATGGAAATTACTGTTAAATTTCTATGGTACATAAGGATTATATGCAATTTTTATGTGTGCCTTGAATTTAGTGAATAGGATCTGCGATCAAACCCTATTCACATTACTCTTCGAACTGAACTTTGGAGTCGTCGAGCTTGTATGGTTATTCTGGCTTGTCGAAAGAGTCGAATGGTTATTAGCCCTGAACCGAGAACTCGACCCTATAAGTATTAATTAAGTAGGAGCCCATGGTCCAAGAGAGCGGAAAGCGGAGCATTCGCAGTTCACAACTTGCTTGAGGCGTAAGTATTTGAAAACTAACAATATTTGTATAGTTTTGGGATTTGGTATAGAATTTTGTATGAGAGATAAAACAACCGCCATTGGTGAGATATGGAGTGATTTGGGATTTTAGAGTCTGAGAGTTTTTCCATCGTCATTGTAACCTCATAATTTCTAATATTAGTAAAATCGATTCTCTTTTCGATCTGAGTTGATTTGGCAAAACCTCGAGAAAATGTGTTCTCCTTGGGTTCTTTTGTTTATCATGCTACCTTCTGGTTTGGACCTAAGGCTCAAGTATTTAGGGATTATAGATGTTTTTATATTTTAGGGTTTTCGTATCAATTTTTGTGTAAGAGTTAGGGAGGTCGCCTGTTTGGTGAGATTTTGAGCATATTTGGAATTAGAGTTTGAGAGTTTTTCTCCACAATTTTGAGCATATTTGGGATTAGAGTTTGAGCAGTTGAGACTTTTCTTTTGTGGAGCGTCTCATCTATATCTTATACTCATGTAAAGATAATCCTCAGAGGCACTCAGTACGCTCGCTGCTCGTAGACTGCTCTTTCAGAGTTGCTATTCTTTTGGGCTTTGATACCATATATTATTTTTAATATTTGAGGAGGGTGGGCTTGATACCATGTATATTTTTAATATTTGAGGGGTGTTGGGCTTTATATAAAAGAGTATATAAACTTTCAACGAGTTAACGGGGTCATCTATATCTTATATCATTTTCTCTCTCTTAGTTTTTCCAATGTGTAACTGATAATCCCACACATCTCAATGGTATTCATTATAAAAAAACATTGGTTTTTTACTTTATCGGATTCATTTTCTCAATATCATTTGATATATGTATCCATATCGACACTTACCAAATACAAATAGTCATTCTCATATCTGATAATTTTTTGTATCCGTATTTGAATCAGCCTACGGCTATCAGATCCGAAAATGATAACACCTACATCCGTTCTGTTTACATCCCTGGCAATAACATGAAATGAGAGCCAACATTTTTGCTTGACACCTCTGTTCTGGACTCTTCTCTATCTAGAATGAAGCAGAGACATGTATCCAACATGCACTGTAAATTCTATGCTAAAATCAATATTAAATTTATATATACTAAAACTTGTGCACGTGCGTGTCAAATGTAATATTTAATATTTATGAGAATGAATATATATATGTAAATTTGTAAATAATGAGAGTTTATATGTATATGTGCATTTCATATAAGTGAATGAGTATAGATGTAAATTTGTAAATATTGAGGGTTTATGTGTCAATTTACATTGTAAGACATCATTTTTTTGTCCTCTTCCTTGATGAGATGGAGCCCCAAGAAAAAGAGGATGATGAGGTGGAAGCCATAGGAGAAGAGGATTTTTCTCATTTTTCTTTGAATTTGTTTGGACGCTGGGCCGTAAAGCCTCAACCTAAACACACACACACATCCATGCACATCACACCAGCGCGTGCACACACACTTAGTGGACTCGTGACATTTTTTTGTTCTCTTCCTTGATGAGATGGAACCCCAAAAAAAAGAGGATGATGAAGTGGAGGCCATAGGAGAAGAGGATTTTTCTCATTTTTCTTTGAATTTTTTTGGACGCTGGGCCGTAAAGCCCCAACCTAAACACACACACACACATCCACGCACATCACACACCAGCGCGTGCACACACACTTAGTGGACTCGTGACATTTTTTTGTCCTCTTCCTTGATGAGGTGGAGCCCCAAGAAAAAGAGGATGATGAGGTGGAGGCCATAGGAGAAGAGGATTTTTCTCATTTTTTTTTGAATTTTTTTGGACGCTAGGCCGTAAAGCCCCAACCTAAACACATACACACATCCATGCACATCACACACCAGCGCATGCACACACACCTAGTGGACCCGTGAATTTGCCCCGAAAGCATTAATTTGCCTTCTTGAGGTTCTTAAGGTTCGAACCCCTCACTCTCCTCAAAAGGGGAAATGCCCATACCAACTGAACTAGTGCTCATTGGTCGAGCCTTAGTAAAGTCTATAAGTTCTCTTTTTGTTTGTTGTAAGAGCAATTGAGACTTCTCTTTGGTGGAGCTTCTCATCAGTATCTTATACTCATGTAAAGTTAAATACTCTGAGGCACTTACCACGCTCATTGCTCGTAGACTACTCTTTCAGAGCTGCTATTCTTTTGGGCTTTGATACCGTATATTGTTTTTAATATTCGAGGAGTGCGGGCTTGATACCCTATATTATTTTTAATATTTGAAGAGTGTTGGGCTTTATATAAGAGAGTATATGAACTTTCAACGTTTATGCGGTCATCTATCTCTTATATCCATTTCTCTCTCTTAGTTTTTCCAATGTGTACTGATAATCCCACGCATCTATTAAAAAACCATTGGTTTTTTTACTTTATCGAATTCGTTTTCTCAATATCATTTGATATCTGTATCCATATCTACACTTACCAAATACAAATAGTCATTCTCATATCAGATAACTATCTATATCTAAAATGAAGTTGAGACATGTATCCAACATGCGCCCCTTGAATTCTATGCTAAAATCAATATTAAATTTATATATAATGAAATATCGAGCTGAAATATCATGTGTACAATCAATCAAGGTTTTTGGTTGGGATCAACACACAAAAAAAAAAACTTGCTGGGCTCCCAACATGTCCATCAACGGGCCAGCCCGCAGTCCACTTAAAGCCTCCAGAGCCCACCCCTCTGATTCACCTAATCTTGACATGCGAACGGACAGCTGATTAGCTATGGTCGAACTCAATTATATAAATCTCCTTCTCATATTGCTTCTTGGTATTTTATTTATTTATTTAGTTTAGGCGCCCTTACTATCCACACATTGGCCGATTTAATTTCTTTTATGGCTTGTGTAAAATGATAACGATTCAATATTGAAGTCCTTATTTTCCCAACACTTACTTATGGATAAAATGAATAACATAATAATACTGTATAACAGATTCTCATCAATATTCTATAAAGAAATTAACTCTCTTTTTTATTTCCTTTTTCTATAAAGAAATATCATCTTTGTGTTGAAAACTAAAGGTTTTTTTCCTTGGTAACTCTGAATTTTTCTTTACTATAATTTTCCAGTTATAACTAGTGATATTTCTCTCTAATTTTTGTTTCGATTCATTTGCGGTGTTTAATTTTTGTACCAGTAACTCCCTTCATGGCTGTTAGAGAATCAATTCTATCTGATGAGGCTCGATATCGTGACTCTCCAAATACAGACAGGTGGTAGATGACGTGCCCCAGAACTATAAGAGAGAATCAAGAACTTCAGTTGTTATGACACCTCGGGCCCTTGGTGCCGAGAAGTTTCCCGACCTTTGGCGACCTTCTAGGCCATCCCGGCTCGCTTCCGAGCTGTCACGGAACCATGACGCTTCGGCCTCCCGCTCGTGCCCGAGCCACCTGCCGAGGTGATCTTCCTCGATCTCACCCTGACCGATCCGCAGATGCATCAACCACGGCTCCACGAGTCTCGCCATGCGCGAGATATCCGCCGCCCACGATCCCACGTTCCACGCCATCACGACCCCCCATTAACGAGCCTGTCTCGCCATTAATGCGGGATCCCGCCTATCATGCGGGTGTGGCGTCAGGGGCGTAACGGCCTGCGTAATTCTCGCGCCTGCCTGCCCATTGCTGCCGCTATATAAACCCCTCTCTCAAACGATCAAGGTACGCAATTTCTTTCCACTAGGCCGCTACTCTGCCCAATTTGCACCACTAACTTGATCGTCGGAGGGTCCTCGGTGGAACAACCACCCTGGGATTCCTTGCAGGTAGCCCGGCCACAACCACTCAAAGCCCATTGAGATCCACACGCTTCAACCCCCCAACTCCATCTCAGCCGTCCGTCAGCTCTGGCAGCAGATCAACGGAGGATAACATCTGAAGGAGATCCAGAGCTCCATCAGTTGGCGCCGTCTGTGGGAAATCTCTTATTCCACTGAACCGAAAGTTCATCTTCCGATCTCGACTACATGGCAAGCGGTCACCGCGACGATCTAAGCACCAACCGTCGGCCTCCCCACAGTGGAGACGAGGGAGAATCCCCTCCTCCGCCGAGCATCTATAACGCCCTATCCGTCCGGATAGATCGACTCACGTCCGTCGTGGATACGCTCGTCCGCGTCCAAGCGGCTAGGCAAGCTCCCCAGGTCGCCACTCCCCTTCCGCTGGACCGGGACCCCAACAGAGGGAGAGAAGACTATGCACACGTTGGCGCGACCGATCACCGCCTCGCTGTCTCTGGCGGCCGCGGATCTCCCGGGCCGACATATTCAATGACCCGATGGGCACCGCAAAGTTTAACTCTAAGGTATTACGCTAGAGCGCCTCGCCCCGAGTCCCGTCATGCCCCTGTCCCTCCCGAGGAGGTTTCGGTCAGCTCGCCTGCTCCCACGCATGACTGGCACCCCCTCCCTCGATGGGGTCGCGCACACGAGACTCACCACGGCAGTTCGAAAACGACCTTGCCAGGAGACCTGAGGAACGTCATCGAACGGAACCGAGGCCGTGTCCACGCAGTGACCTCCGGCAGCCGAGGCCAAAAAACTGAGTATGTCGATCCATCAGGATACCACGGCCGACTCGATGCCCTCGAGAAGAAAATCGAAGGCATGCATCGGGAAGGTCGTCATTCGAGCGACGGGGCTAAATACGTCGCCGACTCGCTCACAAAGCCTTTCACCGAGGAGCTTCTCGCTGTCCATATCTCCTTACGGAACAAGCCCCCGAAGGTCTCACTCTTCGACAGGAAGTCCGGCCCAAAAGACCATCTAGACGCCTTCACAGCTGGGATGAGTTTCCAGGACTGTACCGATGCCGCCCAATGCCGCGCTTTCCCGGCCACTCTCACCCGCTCCGGACGAGACTGGTTCCGAGGACTCACGCCACGCTCCATCTCGACCTTCAGTAAGCTGGCTACCCAATTTCTCGATCACTTCATCGGGAACAGATGGAAGAAGCGGACCGTCAACCATCTCTTCACAATAAAGAGCGGAGACAAGGAGACCTTCAAAGGGTATGTCACCCGCTTCTACAGCGCCCTCCTCGAAGTCCCGGAACACCGGGACGGGACGGTCATCACGGCTTTTAGGTCGGGTCTTAGGCACAAGGAGTGGTTACGCTCCTTTGCATTAGCGCAACCTAAGACCATGGCCGAGGTCAAGGCTGTTCTCTACCGAAAGACGAGATCGAGACGTTGGGACGTCAGGCCTGAATTTCGAGAGCAGATGCTATTTGGTGCTATCCGTCCACCTCTCCGAAGATACCAAGTTGATTTATGACACCATGTATCGAAGGTTTAAACGGATGCAGCGATGTAGCAGATTTCGTCAGATTCCCCCTCGTTGAGGGTTTTTTTATTGTGGGGACGCTCTTCCCTGCAGGCATAAGCTCCTGCAGTTAATTACGCTACCGCATCGCGGTAACCACTTTCTCCTTCTCCAGATGGTAACTTCATGTCGTGTGTGTTTGTTTTGTTTTTGGTTGCCTGTGGATTGTATACGGAAACTAATTTATGTTGTCACCCGTAGGGCGTGGATTAGTCCAAATCCGTATCTTCTTAGATTTGGGTTTAGGTTTGGGTTTAAGGATACGTTAGTCTCATTTGAGACTAAGATCAACTTAAACGTTAGTTAATGATACGTTAGTCTAATTTTAGACTAAGATCTACTTAAACATTTGTTAAGGATACGTTAGTCTAATTTTAGACTAAGATCTACTTAACGGGATCGTTTAGATCCAACAAAAGAGCATTTGGGCTCTATTGTTTTAGTTTAGGGACATTGCGGTCCAAGGTTAAGGACATCATAGTCCGTGGGTTTAAGGACCCCACAGTCCGAGGTTAAGGACATCATAGTCCATGGGTTTAAGGACCCCACAGTCCAAGGTTAAGGACATCATAGTCCATGTAAAATCTGGTTGTCGGGACTCGTCACTTCTCTGAATACGTTGAAGGATTACAACGACATGTATCAGAGGAGTGAAGAGATGTACCCTTGAACCAATATTGGTTGGGAGATCTGTAGTCCAATTGGGACTAAGATCTGAAATTTATGAGCATATGGACTCAATTAATTTGAATGAGGGGTTTATGGCCAACTTGGGCTCGGCCCACTCAATCAAATGTTAAACATTTGACAATGCTGAGCATTGATTTGAGTTCTGACAGCTTTTCTGTCTTTTATTGAATGCTGAGCATTCATCATAGCTCTAGGGCTTTATTTAAAGAACAGCTTATATTCTATCAGCGCACACGTGAGGAGCACGTGGCGCACTTGGCACTAGCGCCAGTTAATGAGTGCAGTGCACTATATTTGGAGCGCTGAGGCGCTGCAGCGCTTTGCGCTAGATGCGGAGCGCTGAGGCGCTTCTGTTAAGTAGCGCACACGTGAGAAGCACGTGGTGCACTTGGCGCTGTGCGCCAGTCTTGAGCGCAGAGCGCTTCTTTAAATTTGGAGCGCTAACGATCTTTTAGATTAGGAGCGCTGAAACTCTTTTAAATTAGGAGCGCTGAAACTCTTTTAAATTAAGTAGCGCACACGTGAGGAGCACGTGGTGCGCTTGGCGCTGTGCGCCAGTCTTGAGCGCAGAGCGCTTCTTTAAATTTGGAGCGCTAAGGCTCTATTAGATTAGGAGCGCTGAACCTCTTTTAAATTAGGAGCGCTAAAGCTTTGCAGCGCTTTGCGATAGATGTGGAGCGCTGAAGTGCTCCTTTTAAATTGGAGCGCTAAGACTCTTCTTTTATGCAATTTTGATCAGTTCTGCGCTCTGAGATTAAATTATCTCTTATAAGAGAGTTTGTCTCAAGGTTCTAAGAACAAAATTCTTATTTTATAGGAAATGTTTCAATCTCTTATTTTGGTGAAAGGTTTTTGTCTTTATGGATCTGTGATTCTAAGAGAATTGAATTATTCTCCCCCCTTTTTATAATAAGATGTTCATGATCTCTTTTGTAAAAAAACCTTAGTCTTATACATCTATGATCTGTGAGAAGAATTATGTTCTTCTTATTCTTTGTGATGAGATACTCTGATCTCTTTTTGTGAAAGACCTTGGTCTTATAGATCTATAATCTTAGAAAACAAGTAAATCATTTTTTCAATATGAGATGATTTCATCTCTCTGTTTATTTATCTTTTGGAAATTCTTCTTCTTTCAAGAGCTTCCTCTTTGTCTTTGAATTTTTTCCAAAGTTTATGGAGGGGAGGGTTCCTCTATATGAGACTTGAAGTCTTGGGGCCTTTATATAGTGAAGGCTGATTTGTTCAATCGGTTAAGGATATCTTTTCTCCAATTGATTTGGAGATTTCCCTACCGTTGGATCTTTGATTCAAGGGCTTCTGATTTACAGAAGCCAATCTTCTTGTTTTTAACAAGATTGGGAAATCTTTCCCCACACAGAATTTATTCTGTATTTTAGTGGTTTTTAATCACTATTGGATCATTTATCCGACGGTGCTCTGATTTACAGAGCACAACCTTTTTGTTCGGAAAGATTTTGAGGAATCTTTCCTTAACAGAATTTTATTCTGGTCAATTAATGATTTTTAATCATGTCCGTTGGATCTTTGATCCAACGGTTGGGAACATTTAGTTCTAGCGCTAGCGCTCCCGTATTTTGCACGTGGTGCGCTGCTTAGAGTGCATCGCACTTAGCGCTAGCGCTTACGTGCTTTGCACGTAGTGCGCTTCTTAGAGTGTAGCGCTCTTAGCGCTAACGCTCATGTGCTTTGCACGTGAGCGCTGCCTTTGACCCTCTCAGTGCTGGCGCTGCTATGAAGCGCTGCTTCATTTCAAAATTTGAAATTTTGAACAGAGTTTTGCTCTGATTGGGGAACAAATGCCCCTCCCACCGTTGCGCTCGCGTGGCCCATACGTGAGTGCAGCGGTGGCAACATCTCTACCATTGGATCAACTCAGAAGTTGAAACGGCTCTCAGCGCCTATAAATAGGACCCTTGGCCCTTGAGATGATTTCGGCTGATCTTCTTTCTTTCTGAGAATTTTTATTCTCCTTCAGAGCATAGCTCTTTGTTTTAAGAACTTTCTTAAGGACAGAACTCTGTCAAAATTTAGGTAAAAATTAAATCTTTTAAAGGATTATTTAATAATCTAGGGTTTCACCCATTAACAGAGCTTTTGCTCTTCTTAGATCATAGATTTTGAAGAAATTTTTTTTAGAGTTTCTCAACAGAGTTTTGCTCTTGTTAGATCTTAGACCTTTTATAGGGTTTCCTAACCCATAACAGAGCTTTTCTCTTTTCAAATCATATAGATTTGTTAATCTCTTATGAAGAACTCTTAGAGTTTGTTCATAGATCTTGAAGATCTCAGAATTTTAATTCACTAAAATTTTATTTTAAGTTTTCTGATGGGTTATTCCATCATTTTTATAGAGCAAGGCTCTTGAGGAATTTTTATTTCTTTCATCATCAGGGTTGACAGATGTCACTCTGTTATAGAGGACTGCTCTCAATGGGAGATTTACTCCTTGGCCCGAGAAGTTCTCATTAAATGAGAATCTTTTGAGGATTTCCTCGTTTAATGACAGTCTGATCAAATGATGAGATTGTTTTATTACTGAAGAACTGTCATCTAGATTATGTGAGTCCCCTTTGGTCCCTTTTCAGTGCATTGCAGTGCGGTACGGATTTAAAATACCTAGTGATGGAACTTAATCTGTAGCATTGGCGGATGAAAATTTATTCTTTTCCGCGCAGGTACTATGTCTTTCGACACTTCCTTCCCGTTCGTCCGTTCGGAAGGCGGATTCCCCGCAGCACCAGTGGACCGAGAAGTTTTTGCACTGATCAAAGACCATGATCCGGAGCACAAGAATCTTCATCTATGGGGAACATGGTACAACCAAATCATCAGGGATCAGCGGAGCTTTTCTTGCACAGTACCCTCGGAGCCCATTTTGGCGATCTCTTATGCTGACCCACCCCCGGTGAACTATGCCGTGGAGGAGGTTAATTGGACTTCAGATGGTCTCCTTCAGCCTTCTATGGCTGCGATACCCGTACAGCATTCATCTCGTTACAACAGATGCAATGTCAACAACGGCGTTCCTTCGCAGTCCAGCAGGATGTAGATGCAACGTCAACAAAAGACCCCATGGTCAGTAAAGCGGAAAGACGGCAAAATCCCAACTCCACCTCAGCATTCGTCTCGATACAGCAAACGCAATATCAACAACGGCGTTCCTTCGCAGTCCAGCAGGATGTAGATGCAACGTCAACGAAAGACCTCATGGTCGAAATAAAGCAGAGTTACGGAAAAATCCCAGCTCCACCTCGACATTCGTCTCGTTACAGCAGACGCAATTCCAGCAAATGAAGCAAAGGCCAAATTCCTAGCTTTAGGGTCTTGACGGCAAGTCATATAAACCCTGAAAGACAATCGGAGGTCATCCCACATCAGCGCGGAGTGGTCACCACCTCGACTTTCGTCTCGATACAGCAGATGAGATATCACCCCAGCGTTCTTCCCCCAGCAGGATTCGAATGCGCCAAAGCAAATGAAGCAAAAGGCCAAATTCCTAGCTTCAGGGTCTTGACGGCAAGTCATATAAAGCCTGAAAGACAATCGGAGATCATCTCGCACCAGCGCGGAGTGGTCACCACCTCGACGATCGTCTCGATACAGCAGATGAAATGTCACCCCAGTGTTCTTCCCCCAGCAGGATTCGGACGCGCCAAAGCAAATGAAGAAAAAGGCCAAATTCCTAGCTTCAGGGTCTTGACGGCAAGTCATATAAAGCCTGAAAGACATTCGGAGATCATCTCACACCAACGCGGAGTGGTCACCACCTCGATGTTCGTCTTGATACAGTAGATGCGATGTCACCCCGGTGTTCTTCCTCCAACAGGACTCAGACGCAACATCACTAAAAGGAGCCACGGCAAAATCCCTAGTTCCAAACCTTGACGGTTCACCAGCAACCTAGAGACAACCGCGACAATCGTCTCGATACAGCAGACGCAGTGCCAGCAAACGAAGCAAAGGCCAAATTCCTAGCTTCAGGGTCTTAACGGCAAGTCATATAAAGCCTGAAAGACAATCGGAGATTATCTCGCACCAGTGTGGAGTGGTCACCACCTCGACGTTCGTCTCGACAGACGCAACATCACCAAAAGGAGTCACGGCAAAATCCCTGGTTCCAAGCCTCGACGGTTCACCAGCAACCTAGAGACAACCGCGACATTCATCTTGATACAGCAGACGCAATGCCAGCAAACGAAGCAAAGGCCAAATTCCTAGTTTCAGGGTCTTAACGGCAAGTCATATAAAGCCTGAAAGACTATCGGAGATCATCCCACACCAGCGCGGAGTGGTTATGACTCATCGGGGCTCTCCAAAATGAGCCTAACCTCAAGTAAAAAGCGGCATGGCAAAATTCCTAACGCTTGCTCTTCCGACGGTCAAACTGCCTAGGAAGATTGCTTGAAGACGTCTTGTCCAGCCCCAGAAGGAATCGGAGATGCGACAATCGCAAGGCTACTCGAACAGCAAAACTGCCTATCGAGGAATACATCAGCCGATGTGGCGGTACGACGGACAAAACCCTAAGTACCATAGACCCTAACGGACCTCTGTCGTAAAGAGCAGAGGTTAACTGTGACGTTAGGATATTCTTGCGAGAAATACTCGATTCATCTCGACTCGTGAGGAAATTAGTGTCTTTGCGAGAAATGCTCGATTCGTCTCGACTCGTAAGGAAAAGCCTTAGGCAGCGGGGATTAAAAAACCTATTTCCTAAGCACTAGGACCCTGCAAGTCGATCCAAAACGGTCTCTTGCATACTATCCACTGGTCACACTCTCCAAAGTCGAATCTAGATAAAAAGGGAAACAACCGCTTACGGGTCCTCTCAACTCGTAAGAGGGAAAATTCTCTTATAAGATCCTTACGACTTATAAGAGAAAACATACTTAGGAGTCCTCACGACCCCTAAGGAGAAAATACACCTACGAGATCCTCTCGATCCGTAGGGAGAAAAGTCTTTGTGAGACCCTCACGGCTCATAAAATTGAAAAGTCTTAGGCTAAAAAGACCCTAAACTTGTCTCCTAAGCCCTCAATTCCATGGCTACTCATAACTTTGCACTACATCACCCACGTATATACGTACGTGGTCAAAGTAGTGGGGGGCATTTGTTCCTGCCAAAAATTTCTGCGCAGAAGAGTCCAAGGTATCAAATGGCAGCGATACGCTTAAGGAAATGCGAACCAGTATCTTCCGGCTTGTATTTTGATAAACCCCCGAAGGAGAAACTATTAAATTCTGATGGTATTGGAAGCATCTCGAAAAACCCTTCGATTTGATATATTATGGGTTTCATAATTCATCCGGGATCAAAAGTTATGAGCAAGTATGCTATGCACTGTTCCCTGATTAAAAATCAGGAATTACCTCAATGAGGTGTCACGTGCTCACACGTGACCAATGGTCACGTGTTGACACGTGATAGTTAAAACAGAAATAAAAAACAAATGGCTAAAGGAAATACCTCAATGAGGAATCACGTGCTCATACGTGACCAATGGTCACGTGTTGATACGTGATGGTTAAAACTGAAGTATAAATAAACGCTGAGAAAAGGACTCAATTAGGGGTCACGTGCTTACACGTGACCAAGGGTCACGTGTCAGCACGTGACTGGCTCCGAAAGCCTCACAGTTAATAGAATTAAAATTCTAAAAGCTTCTAAATATTTCCAAATGGAAAAGGATTATGGGGACCGTTGGATTAAAGATCCAAGGATGATTAAAAATCACCAATTTATAGAAAAATCTTGGACAAGGAAAGATTTCCCTGAAAATCTCACCAGAAATAACAAACAGAATATCTTTGGATTTAAAATCCAACTGTGAATAAAAATTCACTGAATGATCTAAAGGATCATAGTAATCATGAAATCAATTAAAATCTTTCAATGAAAGATTCACAAAACAAATTGATTCTTTTCTTTCTCCTATAAATAGGAGCCAAGAAGAGAAGAGAAAAGATCTACCTTTTTGGAGAGAAGAACAGAGAGAGGAGAATTTAATTCTCAACAAAAAAAAACCCTAGGTGAGAAAAGAAAGGGGATCAAAACTTCAAACAGAGAATTTAATTCTCAAAATCTAAGAGTTTAACTCTTTTGCAAAAGAACTTAGTTCTTCCTCTAGTTGAAGATCTGCAAAGAGCACATCTCCCCATAAGTTGAGAATTTAATTCTCATCGGGTTGAGATCCTGCCATGCAGATCCAAAACTTAGAGGGGGAATTGAGTTTAGAGAATTTAATTCTCCCAAAACAAAATTAGGGTTTAACCCTATATAAGAATTTAATTCTTGCACCATAGGAATTTAATTCCTCCAAAATCATAATTAGGGTTTAACCCTACAGAGAATTCAATTCTTAAAATAAGGAGACTTAAAAGATCTCTGTTCATGAAAAGAACTATGCCTCACGCGCTCCCACGTGACTCCCAAAACGCAGAAAGAAAAAGCAAAGGAAATGAAGGCTTTGGGCGCTCTCACGTGTTACCACGTGACCCCTTGGCAAACGCTTTAACAGTCAGCGCATAAATCCCCATCACGTGTCAACACGTGATGCTCAAAATAAAAATAATAAAAAAGTGTTTAACACTTAATTGCAGAACGAAGAAAAGGGATCTGGTCCCACCTTTGGGCGCTCTCATGTGTCCCCACGTGACCCCTCAGCAAGTGCTGTAATTACCGATGCATAAATCCCCATCACGTGCCAACACGTGATGCTCTAAAATAAAAATAAAAAGTGTTTAACACTTAATTGCAGAACGAAGAAAATGGATCTGGTCCCACTTTTGGGCGCTCTCACGTGTCCACACGTGACCCCTCTTTCTTTAGTGTTTAACACTAATTTGGGGATTATATGTCCAGTGTTTAACACTGATTGTTTCTAGTGTTTAACACTAAATTGAAGATTATATTTCCAGTGTTTAACACTGATTGTCTTTTAGTGTTTAACACTAATTTGAGAGTTCTATCTCCAGTGTTTAACACTGTTGTTCTCTAGTGTTTAATACTACTTTTAGCCAAATTGGCTAATTTTCTAGAGGCTAAAGTCCCTCCTCCAAATGAATCTCAAAATTGAGGAAATCAAAGACAAAATGTTGTCAGAGCCTCCAAACCTCTGTTTAGCACTGATGAATGATGAGGGGCTGAACCCAGACAAATGTCTAATGGCCCAAAGGGCCAATATTTCAAACATAATTGGACTTAGCCCAAACTGGCCATAAGTCCTCAAATCATCTTGAACTGAGCACATCTGCTCTTTCAACCAACTCATTGGTTCAAGGGTACATCTCTGAACTCCTCTGATATTTGTCGTTGTAATTCTTCAACGTCGTCAGAGAGGTGACGGGTCCCGACGGCCATACGTTCAATGGACCACTATGTCCTTAAACTGGTAATGGACCACCATGTCCCTAAACTGGCAATGGACCACCATGTCTCTAAACTGGCAATGGACCACTATGTCCATAAACTGGAACAATAGAGCCCAAATGCTCTTTTGTCGGATCTAAATGATCCTGTTAAGTTGATCTTAGTCTCAAACTGGAATAACGTATCCTTAACAACTGTTTAAGTTGATCTTAGCCTCAAATATGGCTAACGTATCCTTAAACCAAAACCCCAAACCCAAATCTAAGAAAATACGGATTTAGACTAGTGCACGCCCTACGGGCGACGACATAACTCAGTCTCCGTATACAATCTACGGGCAACCAAACACAAAACAAACAAACACGACACGAAGTGACCACATAGAGAAGGAGAAAGTTGTTACCGCAATGCGGTAGCGTAATTAACTGCAGGGGCTTGCGCCTTCCGGGAAGAGTGTCCCCACAATCAAAAACCCCTCAAGCGAGGGGGAATCTGACGAAGTCTGCTACATCGGACGCATCCGTTTAAACCTTCGATACATGGTGCCATAAATCAACTTGGCATCTTCGGAGAGGTAGACGGATAGCACCAATTAGCATCTGCTCCGAATTTCAGGCAAGACGTCTGTCGCGCCGTCTTTCGGAGGGGAACAAGAACAAGTAAATGTGGTTTTGTCTTGGTCCTTTTTGGCAATAGGGACCTGGTTATAGCCAGAGTATCCGTTCATGAAGCAATAGTATTCGCATCCAGCTAAGCGTTCTAACATCTGGTCAATGAAAGGTAGAGGAAAGTGGTCTTTCCTCGTTACGGCATTGAGTTTTCTGTAATCAATACATATACGCCACCCAGTTTGAGCACGTGTTTGGATTAACTCATTTGCCTCATTTGTTATGACCATAACGCCAGATTTCTTAGGGACTACATGAATTGAACTTACCCATTGGCTATCGGAGATTGGGTAAATGATACCACTGTCAAGGCATTTGACGATTTCTTTCTTCGCCGCATCCTTCATGACGGGGTTCAACCGTCTCTGTGGTTCTCGGGTTGGCTTCATCCATCAGATGTATGTGATGTTCAACTATCAAGGGACTAATCTCTTTGATGTCAGCCATAGTCCAATCAAACGCCTGCCTATTAGATCTCAATACTGTCAAAAGCGCATTCTCTTTCTCTGAGGCTAGAGAAGCGGGTATGATCACTGGTAAAGACTCATTCTCACCTAAATATGCATATTTAAGGTGAGAAGGTAAAAGTTTGAGATCTAATGCTGGCGGAGAAACTATAGAAGGTGGGATAAAAGAATGACATTCGGAGTCACAAAGAAGCTCGTAGCCTGCATAGGATACAGACTCGGAAGGTGAAGAATCAAGAGTTTCAGACTCAAGAGTGGAAAGAGTGTCCTCACTAAGATGTGCAAGATTAAATATTGATGTGCTAGTGTCATCGAGATCATCAAAGCAAAGTTCATCAACTTCGCAGCTTTCGGTAGCAATCTCGTGGACAGAACAGACATCAAGTATGTGAGCAGAGGGTTCAGACGGCTGACTTCCAATTTTGTAGACGTTAAGTTCAATTGTCATTTTTCCAAAAGATAGGTTCATAGAACCGTTTCGACAGTTAATGACAGCATTGGAAATGGGAAGGAATGGTCGACCCAAAATCACCGGAATTTGGTTTCGTGGGTTTGCTACAGGTTGTGTATCGAGAACAATAAAGTCTACAAGGAATATGAATTCCCCGACTTTTATCAACACATCTTCCAATTCACCCTTAGGTTTGGTGATTGAACGGTCTGCCATTTGGAGAGTGCAATGGGCTGGTTTCAACTCTCCAATCCCTAACTTCTCGTAAACAGAATATGGAAGCAGGTTATCACTTGCGCCAAGGTCAAGTAAAGCACGGTTAATGTTTTTACCCCCAATAGAAATCGAGATTGTAGGACATCCTGGGTCCTTACGTTTCTTTGGTAACTGTGGGGTAAAAGCAGTGCTAACATTATTAGTCATGAAGACCTTCTTGGGCACTTGAGTATTCCTCTTCCTAGTGCACAAGTCTTTGAGAATTTTCGCATAAGCGGGGACTTGTTGGATAGCATCTAGGAGAGGGATATTGATGTTAACCTGTTTGAACATTTTCATAATCTTCTCCATATGTGGACTGGATTTGTTTCCCATTAACCGATTCGGATAAGGAGCTTTAGCAATAAGAGCTGGGTCCAACATTGGAGAAGGTGGTGTGTGTAGAACTGATCCCAGAATATGAGTGGGGATCGTCTTTGGTGGACTAGAAGTAGTATGCTGAGGGTTCGAGCCTTGAGAAAAATGAAGAATAGGCTCGCAAGAAAGTGGTGGGGTAGATGAACAAGGATCAGAAGTAGAAGTAGATATGGAAGGAAAAGTGTCAGCCGGGGTATTATTGATTAACTCTTCATGATTATCAATCTCTTCCCCAACTTGATTATTCAGCACTCTTCCAGATCTCAACGTTGCAATGGCATTCACATTGTAGTGTTGTGAATGCCCAGGATTCGGTAGGGGTTGAGACGGAAGTTTCCCTTTCTCTCTAGCATTCATTTCGGCTTTTAATTGTGCAATTTGTGCTTCCATCGATTTTATACTCTCAGCTTGAGAGGCAGAGTTTTTCTTTATATCATCGATAGAAGATTGAACCTCAGCCGAAACTTGCATGAAATTTTTCAGAATGAAATTCATGGTTTGTGCGAGTGAAGAGGATTCATCAGTACCGGTCAACTGCAAAGGATTATACGATGCAGGTGTGTTGATCGTGATAATGAATACTAAGGATTACAAATTCTTATCTATTGAAGATTTGTTGCTAGATCGATGCAATCAATGAGGTTTAGGGATCTATTGAAGAAACTAGGGTTTCTCCATCACCATCCCTTGTTCTTTCATTGATTATCATTCAAATTCTAGCCTCTAACAAATTAAATCGCCGATTGTTGATCTCTAATTTAGAGCGAAAACATTCAAGAAAGCGAACTTGCTTAAATTAGGTTTTCGATGATTCAATTTCCTAAAGTTTACAAAACTCATAAGACTTAAGAATTGTTCAAGAATTTAATTATCATCATCTACCTATTTTCTCGATTCCGCTACAAGCGGAGATTTCACTCAAACATCATGAAAAAAAGAAAGAATCAAGAATCTATAACTCTTCATAATGCACGAATGTAAAGGAAAGCAAGATCTTAGAATTTTCACCTTTTATTTATTTAGCAACGCTTAGGTACAATCCACTCAAAGACTACAAGATTTGAGGAAGAACTAAATCGTCGAAACTAGCTTCGCTTCAGTCTTCTTGAGTCGCGGATCATCGTGGATCACTTGCTCGGATGAAGATCGACGTTGCTTCAAAGGCTCTTTGAATGCTTACTTGATTTGGTACTCGATGAATCTTGATTTGGCTTTGGAATTGAATTTGGGTTAGGGTTTTAAGTTGCAAGTTGTGTCACTCAACTTGTGCAAATTGGCTCAATATTCAACAACCTTTGTAATGAAGCCCTAGATCTTTTTTTATAGTTTTCCCTTTAGCTTCCCCTAGAAGCTAGGTCTAGCTTCCTTTGGAAGCTTGGTTGTTATGAAGCTTGTATGAAAAGCTTGGTAGGTATCAAACTTGCACAAGAAGTTTAGCTGTTAGAAGGGAAGCTTCTAGGGAAATCTACACAATTCGAAGCGTCTTGGAGAAATTTGGCCGTTAAAAGAGAGCCTCTGCAAAAAGTTCTCACCGCCGACGAGTCAACTCTACATTTCTGGCTGCTCCTTTCGTATCTGAAAAAAGAATCCAACAACAAATAATTGATGGGAGGGTTGGTCAGCACACTAATAGGTAATACTATCAAAGGCAGTCTTCGAAATTTATTTTGCTGGACCAAATAGTTGGAGTCGAGTAGTCCCGACGTTTTTAGTCCCAAGATGCAAGCTTCAGTCGCGGATCCGTGGTGGATAGGCCTGACTCGGCCGCGGATCCGCGGCCGTTTTGTGGAGTTGCTGCATGGAAATTTCTGTATTGTTTCATGTTGGTTTTATGGCACTTTTCTGATCTCTGGAATATTTTTATACTTTCTTGTTTACTGCCAGATCACAAGTCCTGGACTTGATGCGTTTTATCAGCACTTTTAGCAGTTCCGGTTCTTTTACGTGGAGAATTTCCTACACACAATCTCGAGACAAGTGTTGATATACAACAGATCATGCGTGTAGTAATAAACACACAATTTCCCTCATAATGTCGGTTATAATGTATAACACATATTATTTGATATTTCGCAGACAAATTGCTAATATGTGCTATATTTATACCAAACACCTTTAGATGGTTACAAAGAGTAGGGAAATTGATGTGTTAAAAATGCAATATTTTCGACTGATCAATTGTATACAGGGATCGATGTGATCTCTCCTGTAGGGCAAAAAGTTTCATTTTATATATTTTTTCTTTCCGCGATGCTCTATCATTTTAGCTTTTATATCGCAAAATTCGTGATTGCCCAGTCATTTCGGCTATTTTTCGCGGTGCCCAATCATTTCGGCTATTTGTTTTATTTACTCGCTGCTTTTTATTGCGAGTTACCCAACCATTTCGGCTATTTCGTATGCATACATTTTTACTTGCTGATTTTGTTGCAAGTTGCCCCATCATTTGGGTTATTTTGTATGCATACATTTTTACTTGCTGATTTTGTTGCAAGTTGCCACATCATTTCGGCTATTTCATATGCATTTGTGGCTCGCTAACTTTTCACTGCAAGTTTGGGATTTGATACCGATTTAGGCATCCGCATCGCTACAACTGGGATATTGCCAGGAGAGAACCATCATTTGCCTTCGTCAATGTCGAACAAAGGTGGCTTAGCAAACAGGGTTAGGATCCTGTCGACTAAGGCTTTTTGAATTTACGAGCCGTAAGGATCTCATAAAGGTATTTCTCCCTACGAGTCGTGAGGCTCGTAGGTGCGTTTTCTCCTTAAGAATCGTGAGGAGTCTTAAGCGTATAGCCTCTTATAAGTCGTAAGGATCTTATAAGAGAGTTTTCTCCTTATAAGTCGAAAGGACTTACAAGGGTCGTTCACCGTGTGAGCATATCCCTAGTCGCTGGTGGGACTTTGTTAGGGAAATGTTTATTCGTGCCCGTGGATTATATGCAAAGGGCAATATTGAACTGCTTGTAGGGTAGCATTGGAGATTGTGATAGCTTAAGAACAGGTTCAGATCCTTGTAGCTTAAGGCTTTTGAACCCTGTGTGTCGTGAGGGTCTCAAAGGGGAATCCTCCTTACGAGTCTTGAGGATCTTGTAAGTGTAATTTCTCTTTAGGAATCGTGGGGATCCCTAAGTGTGTTGTTCCCTTGTGAGTCGTAAGGATCTCACGCAGGCGTTTTCTCCTTACAAGATCGAGAGGACCTCGCAAGTGTCTTTTAACGAGATTGCGCCCTTTCGGGTTTTCACAAACTCGCTGGTAGTCCTGCTGTTTTTACTCACGGAGCCCTTTCGGGTTTTCATCCGTGCCCATTTCGCTTGTGGACTTACCGTTTTTTTCCATCAGCCTTGGGATGCTGCGGTCCGTATTAGTTTATAGACGTTTCGGTCAATAGCCAGTTTTAGGACATAATGGTCCGTCGTTAGTTTTAAGGACATTTCGGTCCGTCGTTAGTTTTAGGACATTTCGGTCCATCGGGCTTTCTCTATGAATGAGCACGATGCCCCCGGCATGTCTATCTTTTCCGGAGCATGTGGTTGTGGCGGGTTCATCTTCCAGTTTTCGGACGGCGTGAACTTGCCCTGTTGATACCGGTCTTCAACCCAATTTTTGAAGACGTAGCAATTTTCGATCGGATGGCCCAATAATCAGTGGTAGGGGCAGTAATTGGGATCGTTGACATCGTTCAGTTGTAGTTGGTGTTTCGGCTCCGACAGAGTGATAAGCCCGTTGCGCACTGCTAGTTCGAATAGTTTCCTTGTTTTATCCTGGGGAAACGAGTAGGGACGTCTCAACTTCTCATCGAGGGATTACCGCTTGTTACTTTGGCGAGCAACCGGTCTCGGGCCACTCGGTTGTTGTTGAGCATTGGCGACGAAGGTCGCTTTTCCCTTCCCCTCATCCTTTTCGTTTGATCCCTTGTTTGCGGGTCCGAGATTCTTTTTGGGTAGCGTGCGATTGCACAGCTGAATGTTCTTGTGGCTCTTCGGTTCTTTCTCTTTTCCTGAGGTGGATTCTTTGAAGAGAGGGCTGCGAGCCATTTCTTCTTCAGAATCGCTCCCGAAGGTGGAACTTGCGATCCCCTGCTATCAAACATGTGACAGTTGTCGGCATCCCCTGCTATCAACCATGTGACAGTTGTCGGCAGCTCTTCCTCGTCCGTTTGTCGCGTTTTTTCCGCTGTCGACGAGATTCACGCTTCATCCTCTTGAAGTGCTGTCGGTGAGCGATATACCCTTACCACCAATTTTTAAAGGCGTTGCATTCTTCAGTAGGGTATGCAATCTTCTGATGATACAAGCAGAAGTTAAGATGTAAGTCCGCTTCATCAAGATGTATACCGGCGGGAGAATTTCCTTTGAAAAAGAGCAGCTTCATTCCCATCGATATGGCTTTAGCGAACCTTTTCCTTGTCTTGAACCTGCTTTTATTTGCGGCGGATGTACTTTGATCTGGTGGGAGTGTTTCAACCCTTTCGTCCAGTCGCCGGCGTTTGGCCTTTTCAAATACGGTCATTTCGCGCTCTCGATCAGCTTTGCTTTTCAGAAGATCTTCGTTAAAGAATGCGTCAATCATTTCATCTGACGGTCGTAGGAGTTCTGGTTCGGTATCTACCCCTAGTTTCTCTTCATCAGGAGCTTCTTCACCATCTATTGACGAGTGAGAGATCGTGTGATAGCTCGCCACATAACCCTCAGGTTCATCTGACGAGTTTTCTCCATTGTCATCATCTCCATCCTCAAGGACGTGGCTGAGAAACTCTTGAAGTGTGACCGAGGTTCGTGCCTTCTAGTTATATTCCTCCAGCGCGTCAATATGTTTTTGCAGGTCCGTGCGCTTGTCACCAGGCTTCACGGGCTTTTTGGTCTTCTTCTTCTTCTTTGAAGACTTTGACGGCTGGGTATGGACGCTTTGACTATCACCACCAATTTTTGGAGTTAGGCGTGGCTTCAGTATTCCCTTGATGACTTCGGGTTCCAGCGGACTTTTCCATTTGATTGCCGGGCATGTTTGGAGATCGTTCAGCATTCTCTTCGTTTTAGCTGAAAGAACGACCTCTCATGGAGCTTCTTCTATAAAAGAGCATGATGCCCCTGGTGTGTCCGCCTTCTTAAGAGCGTGCGGCTGGGGCGAGTTTACTTTCCAATTCTCGGACAGTGCGAATTTTCCCTGTTGGTATTGGTTCTCAATCCACCTTTTGAAGACGAAGCAATCTTCGATTGGATGGCCTATCGCTTAGTGATAGGGGCAATAATTGGGATTATTAGCTTCACCGGGTTGCAATGGGCATTTTGGATCCGGCAAGTTGATGAGCCTGTTGCGCACCGCCAGCTCGAACAATCTCCTCGTTTTGTCCTGGGGAAACGAATAAGGGCGCTTCATTTTCTCATTAAAGAATCGCCGCCTCTCTTCTTGGCGATCAGTTGGCTTTAGACCACTGGGCTGCTGTTGAGCATTGGCGACGAAGGTCGCTTTCCTTTTTCCTTTTTCGTTTCGAGATTCCAGCTTCGAGGAAGACGGTCTATGACCCATCTGGTCCATTTGGGCCAATTTATCAATCAAGGCCTGGAAAGTGGTTGGCTTGAAAAACATCATGAATTGGGAAATGGTCGCCTGAGGGTCGAGAGTACCCATGAACATGCCTACCGCAGGCACTTCTTCGATGCGCTGTTCGCACTTCGACCATAGATTCCGCCACCGTATTGCATACTGCACCCATGTATCTCCTGGCTTCACCCTGGCATTGATCAATGTTGTGATTGGGGTGCGTTCGCTAGCGCTCGCGAAACGTTGAGTGAACATCAATTCTATCTCCGTAAAAGTTTTGACGGAGTCGTTGGGCAGCTCCGAATACCACTCAAAGGCCGTTTCCGCCAAGTTGCCGACAAACTGACGAAGTAACAATTTGTCGTCACCTCCGGTATTGCCGCAAAGAGCCCTGAACTGAGAGACATGTTGATGTGGATTGCCTGTCCCCCTGTATACGTGAAACTTAGGAATCGTGTATCCTGGCGGATACTTGATCTGATCGTACCATCCTGGATATGGTCGCCCCGTTCTGACGACTTGGCCATTTGCTTCATTGGCTTAATGAGCTCGTATTTGCTGAGCTATATAATCATCGAGCATGGCTTTGGAGATGGTCTCCTCCTTGGCTGCTGAACAAGCCGGAAGAGGGTTTAATGTCTCCCCTCGGTCGTCTTCGAGGATAATCGAAGTGTCTTCAGCTGGAGGATCCGGCTGTAACATCATCCCGACCATGCCTTGGAATAGGAGGGCCATTTTTTTTATTTTGGCCGCTTGTTCCGCGGTTTCTTTGTCCTTCTTCTCAAGCATTCTCCGAAGGAATTCCGCATCTGTTTCCTGCTCATGACGCTGCTCCGAAGATGTCTCCGGGCCTGCTTTTGGTCCCATGAGTGCGGCCATAGCTGTTAGCATCTCTTGGAGCTTTTATTGTTGCTGCTCCTGAGCCTTTATTACGGATATGGTGAGCGGTCGATGGCCCGTAGAGATACGGCTATTCTCTTTCCCGGATGCCATATAGACAATGTGTACCACCATGTCCCTAGGCTTGGGGCGTTTAGATTCAGTGTTCTTGCGATTCGCCGCAGACACCGGGATTTTCTCCAGCTTTCATCTCTTGTGAGCGGTCGAAGTTGAGGGGGCCGTTGCAGTGGGAACCCAAGTAGCTGTCGCCTTCTGTGGCTTGACAGGGTGGTCCTCTTCTTGCCAAATCTTCATTTTTTTCTGTCGGCGGGGATAGTCTTGATCTACCACGGAGTCCTGGACCTGTTGCCAAACTTTATAAATTTTAGAGGACAGCCGCTGAGGAGGTTGCTCCAGCTTCGCCTTTGTAGCGTTCTCCATTGATGGAGGAGATCTTTTTAGCACAGCAGTTGGCGAATTCCTGCACACCCTGTTAAGTAATTCAAAGTTGTTTCCGTATAGAACAGCAGCATCAACTTCCACCATTAGAGCTGGCGGAGTCAGTCCAGAAAGGGAATTGCCCCCAGCTTTCCTCACTCGGTGCCAGTGGTGACGTCGAGCATGTCGTGCGGCCGGGATCACCTCCGCTGTTGGATGAGCTTCTTCATGCCCCCTGCTTTGAGGAGAGACTGTTATTGGTGCTAGCCTGTCAAAGACTGACACCCGTTGAGAGGGGGTAGTCAGTCTTGCGAAGACCGATTTTCGAACAGGGGAAATGGCCTTCATGACTTCACATGGAGTAGGAGCTGAAACGGCCAGTCTCATGAAGACCAACCCCTTGGCAGGAGAAGCCGCCTTGGTGACTTCAGGAGTAGGAATGGCTAACCGCTTAGGGATAACACCTTCAGGAATTGCGGGCTTCTTCATGGGCCCATCTGAGTTTCGGCCCAATCTGTTGAAAACTGAGGCAGTGGACTTGGGCGACCCATTGAGAGGGGTTGCAGTAATTGTAAGCCGATCAAAGACCGACTTCTTAGGAGCTTCTTGTGATGGTACAGGAGCGCTGAAGCTCGTTGGTGGGAGTGTGGTCCCGAAGAACAATCCAGTGGTGGCCTGAGTCACCTGTTCCACCGGCATAGCGAAGATGGAGGCCGCTTGAGGCCCGTAAGTCACTCCTCCGGACGGGATGGAGCAAGAGTTGCAGTTGTAGTTAGTGCAGTTTGAAACCATTGATCTTCTGTTTTCTGCACGGAGCAAGCCACCAAATCTTAGTACCTCGAATCCAGGGGCAACCATGTCAAACCGTGATTCATTCGCGAAACACGACACACGAAGTGTGGAGTGGAAAGAGGAAAAGGTCCCAACGGGCGTGCCAGAATTCGTTCTCCACCGAAAGACGAGACCGGGACGTTGGAACGTCAGGCCTGAATTTCGAGGGCAGATGCTATTTGATGCTATCCGTCCACCTCTCCGAAGATGCCAAGTTGATTTATGACACCATGTATCGAAGGTTTAAACGGATGCAGCCGATGTAGCAGACTTTGTCAGATTCCCCCTCGTTGAGGGGTTTTTGATTGTGGGAACGCTCTTCCCTGCAGGCGCAAGCCCTTGTAGTTAATTACGCTACCACATCGAGGTAACCACTTTCTCCTTCTCCAGATGGTCACTTCATGTCGTGTGTGTTTTTTTTGTTGCTCGTGGATTGTATACGGAGACTAATTTATGTTGTTGCCCGTAGGGCGTGGATTAGTCCAAATCCGTATATTCTTAGATTTGGGTTTGGGGTTGGGTTTAAGGATACGTTAGTCTCATTTGAGATTAAGATCAACTTAAACGTTTGTTAAGGATGCATTAGTCTAATTTTAGACTAAAATCTACTTACCGGGATCGTTTAGATCCAACAAAAGAGGATTTTGGCTCTATTGTTTTAGTTTAGGGACGTTGCGGTCTAAGGTTAAGGACATCATAGTTCGTGGGTTTAAGGATCCCACAGTCCAAGGTTAAGGACATCATAGTCCATGGGTTTAAAGACCTCACAGTCCGAGGTTAAGGACATCATAGTCCTTGGGTTTAACGACCCCACAATCCGAGGTTAAGGACATCATAGTCCATGGGTTTAAGGACCCCACAGTCCGAGGTTAAGGACATCATAGTCCATGTAAAATCTGGTTGTTGGGACCCGTCACCTCTCTGAAAACGTTGAAGGATTACAACGACATGTATCAGAGGAGTGAAGAGATGTACCCTTGAACCAATATTGGTTGGGAGATCTGTAGTCCAATTGGGACTAAGATCTGAAATTTATGAGCATATGGGCTCAATTAATTTGAATGAGGGGTTTATGACCAACTTGGGCTCGGCCCACTCAATCAAATGTTAAACATTTGACAATGCTGAGCATTGATTTGGGTTCTGACAGCCTTTCTGTCTTTTATTGAATGTTAAGCATCCATCATAGCTCTATGGCTTTATTTAAAGAATAGCTTATGTTCTATCATTGCACACATGAGGAGCACGTGGCGTGCTTGGTGCTAGAGCCAGTTAATGAGCGCAGTGCCCTATATTTGGAGCGCTGAGGCGCTGCAGCGCTTTGCGCTAGATACGGAGAGCTGAGGCACTTCTGTTAAGTAGCGCACAAGTGAGGAGCACGTGGCGCGCTTGGCGCTGTGCGCCAGTCTTAAGCGCATAGCGCTTCTTTAAATTTGGAGCGCTAAGGCTCTTTTAGATTAGGAGCGCTGAAGCTCTTTTAAATTAGGAGCGCTAAGACTCTTCTGTTAAGTAGCGCACACGTGAGGAGCACGTGGTGCGCTTGGCGCTGTGCGCCAGTCTTGAGTGCAGAGCGCTTCTTTAAATTTGGAGCGCTAAAGCTCTTTTAGATTAGGAGCGCTGAAGCTCTTTTAAATTAGGAGTGCTAAGGCTCTGCAGTGCTTTACGTTAGATGTGGAGCGCTGAAGCGCTCCTTTTAAATTGGAGCGCTAAGGCTCTTCTTTTATGCAACTTTGATCAGTTCTGCGCTCTGAGAATTAAATTCTCTCTTATAAGAGACTTTGTCTCAAAATTCTAAGAACAAAATTCTTTTTTTATAGGAGATTTCTATCTCTTATTTTGGTGAAAGGTTTTGCCTTTATGGATCTGTGATCCTAAGAGAATTGAATTATTCTCCCCCTTTTTATAATTAGATGTTCATGATCTCTTTTTGTCAAAAGACCTTAGTCTTATAGATCTATGATCTGTGAGAAGAATTATGTTCTTCTTCTTATTCTTTGTGATGAGATACTTTAATCTCTTTTTGTGAAAGACCTTGGTCTTATAGATCTATGATCTTAGAAAAGAAGTAAATCCTTCTTTCAATATGAGATGATTTCATCTCTCTGTTTATTTACCTTGAGGAAATTCTTCTTCTTTCGAGAGCTTGCTCTTTATCTTTGAATTTTTTTCCAAAGTTTATGGGGGGGGTTCCTCTATATGAGACTTGAAGTCTTGAGGCCTTTATATAGTGAAGGCTGATTTGTTCGATCGGTTAAGGAGATCTTTTTTCCAATTGATTTGGGGATTTCCCTACCGTTGAATCTTTGATCCAAGAGCTTCTGATTTACAGAAGCCAATCTTCTTGTTTTAACAAGATTGGGAAATCTTTCCCCACACAGAATTTATTCTGTATTTTAGTGATTTTTAATCACCATTGGATCATTTATCCGACGGTGCTCTAATTTACAAAGCATAATCTTTTTGTTCGGAAAGATTTTGAGGAATCTTTCCTTAACAGAATTTTATTCTGGTCAATTGATGATTTTTAATCATGTTCGTTGGATTTTTGATCCAACGGTTAGAAACATTTAGTTCCAGCGCTAGCGCTCTCGTGCTTCGCACGTGGTGCGCTGCTTAGAGTGCAGCGTACTTAGCGCTAGCGCTTACGTGCTTTGCACGTAGTGCGTTGCTTAGAGTGCATCGCTCTTAGCGCTAGCGCTCACGTGCTTTGCACGTGAGCGCTGCCTTTGACCCTCTCAGCGCCGGCGCTGCTATGAAGCGCTGCTTCATTTCAAAATTTGAAATTTTGAATAGAGTTTTGCTCTGATTGGGGGAAACAAAGGCCTGGACCGAACGTGAGATCCAGCTCGAATCCGAGATGAAAGCCGATTTGCCCCGGACAGAACAAACGGATCATAAGAAAAGGGCCCTTGAAGAGAAAAAGAGGCTTGAGCGGCCAAAGCCCTACTCCCCAAAATTTCAGGAGTACACCCCGCTCAACGTCTCCCAAACGGTACTGCTGGAAGAGCCCAAGGGCGAGAGGTTCTTCAAACTCCCCCCGGTCTCGCGCATGGTGGCAAAGCGCACCTGGGGCCCCTTCTGCGGCTTTCATAGGTCGCAAGGCCACTCCACGGAAAACTGTAAGCAGCTCCGAGATTACATCGAGGAGCTCATCCGTTCGGGGCACCTGGCCACATACTTGCGAGACAAGCGGCAGACGGACCGCAAGTAAGAACAACGTCCCCTCCCAGTGAGTTGACAATTGGCCAAATCATGGTCATGTCAGCGGGGGGTACGTCGGATACCTATGAGGCTCAGCATCCCATGCCGGTCGCGGAGTCTAGCATCCGTCCGAGGAAGAAGTCCAGGGATACCGAGCTGATCGTTTTCAACGACGAGGACCTCCACAGAATATCCCTGCCCCACAACGACCCTCTGGTGATTACGGCTCGTGTCCACCAATACGAAGTGCAGAGGATACTGGTTGACTCGGGAAGCTCGGCGGATATACTTTTTTACGACTGCTTTCTGCGCATGGGGCTCACCCCGGCAGACCTGAGGCCGACTTCCCACGTCCTATCAGGATTCACCAATTACTCCATCCCAGCGGAAGGGGTAATCACCCTGCAGTTTAACGTCGAGGAGGCTGGCCGTACGCGAACAGTGCCTGTGGAATTCATCATAGCGAGAATCTCATCTGCCTACAACATCCTCCTCGGCCGCCCAACGCTGAACTCCCTCCGGCCCCAGATATCGACCTTTCACTTGGCTATGAAATTCCCGCTCGACCAAGGCGGGGTAGGTCGGGCCTACGGAGACCAGCAGACTGCAAAGGTTTACTTCACCGCAGCATCTTCGTCTGAACGGGCGAACAACGACGTTGAGTCCGAAAGTGAAATCAGGGGTTCTCTGGACACTCGGGACGAGCAAAAGGAGGTCCGAGGGACCCCGGTGGAGCCATTGACAGAGGTCCCCCTCGTAGAAGGGGACATTGAATGTACCGTTCAGATCGGTTCACTTCTGACAGGGACTCATCACGATGACCTAGTTGGCTTTCTCAGAAACAACGCCGACGTCTTCGCCTGGGCTCCTACTGACATGCCTGGGATCGACCCCAAGATCATATCTTATAAGCTCGGGGTGGATCCTACGGCCCGACCCGTCATGCAGAAGAAGCGAAGCTTCGCCCCGGTCAAGCAGAAAGCAATTAAGGACGAGGTAGACAGGCCCCTCTCCGCTAACTTCATTCGGAATGTGCCTTACTCCGAATGGTTGGCAAACGTGGTTATGGTGAAAAAGTCAAGCGGGAAATGGCGAATGTGGGTCGACTTCACCGACCTCAACAAGGCCTGCCCAAAAGACAACTATCCCTTACCTCGGATAGATCAGCTCATCGACAGCTCGGCAGGACACGAGCTACTTAGCTTCATGGATGCCTTCTCCGGCTATAATCAGATCCTTATGAATCCGGCAGACGAAGATCTCACCGCATTCACAACGGACCGAGGGGTATACTGCTACAAGGTAATGCCTTTCGGCCTAAAAAATGCTGGAGCTACGTACCAACGCTTGGTCAATCGCATGTTCAAGTCCCAGATCGGCAGAAACATAGAAGTTTATATCGATGACATGCTCGTCAAATCGGCATCATCGGTCGACCATGCCAAGGATGTGGGCGAGGCCTTCGAAGTACTTTGCAAGTTCAAGATGAAACTGAACCCCGCCAAGTGCGCATTTGGGGTCACAATTGGAAAGTTCCTCGGTTTCATGGTCACTCACCGCGGGATCGAAGCTAACCTGGAGAAAATCAACGCCATCCTCAACATGGCCACGCCCAAGACTAACGTCGAGATCATGCGATTGACAGGACGAGTAGCCGCTCTGTCACGTTTCATGTCAAGGTCTGGCGAGAAGTGCTTCCCGTTCTTCAAAACTCTAAGGAAAATTCCGAGGTTCGAGTGGTCGGTGGAGTGCCAAATCGCCTTTGACCAATTAAAGAAGCACCTTGTAACCCCACCTCTGCTCACCCGACCAGTGGAAGGGGATGAGCTATCGCTGTATCTGGCAGTATCCGACCAAGCAGCGGGCGCAGTGCTTATCCGTGAGATCGACGGAGCCCAGAGGCCGGTATACTATGTAAGCCACGTCTTCAAAGACTCAGAAACGAGGTACCCGGCGATAGAGAAAATCGTCTTGGCGCTCATCGTGGCCTCAAGGAAACTGCGGCACTATTTCCAGGCTCACACCATCCTTGTTCTTACGGAGCGCCCCTTGGGGGCTATCCTCGCCTCACCCGAGTCCTCTGGCCGCCTGGAGATGTGGAGGTAGGAGTTGTCCCAGTTCGACATAAAGTACCGCCCGAGGCAGGCCATCAAGCACAAGCCCTGGTCGATTTTATCGTTGAGTGCACTATCCCCAGCAAGGAGCCGGAGGCAGCGCCGGCCCCCGCAGCTCAGCCCTCTATCGATGGGAAGCCCGATTCAGTCCCTAATTGGATCCTTTATGTCGACGGGTCCTCGATCGAGGAAGGGTGTGGTGCCGGCCTCATCATTCGGGGCCCGAACGAGGCAGAAATGGAGTATTCCCTGAAGCTCGGGTTCAAGGCCTCAAATAACACGGCGGAATACGAGGCCCTGCTGGCCGGACTGCGCATAGCCTCCGGGCTGGGACTGAAAACAATTCGGATCCACAACGACTCAGCCCTAGTCGTTGGCCAAGTGACCGGTCATTTCGAGGCTCGGGAACCTCTGATCATGAAGTATCTGGCCGAGGTAAGAAGACTTCGAAAGAACTTCGACAAAGTACAGGTAGAGCAGATCCCAAGATAGCTCAACGCCCAAGCCGACACCCTGAGTAAGCTGGCTTCATCCTACTCGACCAACAACAAGCGGTCCATCCTCTTCGAGATTTTTCCACGGCCTAGCGTAGAAGACGGGGCAACAACACTTCATGTATACACAGCCCAGGAAGAAGACCGGGACTGGAGGAAGCCCCTCGTTGAATTCCTAAAAGAGGGCACGCTCCCAGAAGATCGGGGAGAAGCCCGCCGTCTCCGAGCCAACGCCCGTCACTTCGTCTGGAGCAATGGGAATCTCTACAAGAAGTCCTTCACTCAGCCCTTGCTCTGGTGCGTCGACCCCACGAAGCCAACTATGTCCTCCGGGAGATCCATGAAGGGGTCGGCGGCGCACACCAAAGGGCTCGCACTTTATTCCAGAAGGCATTGCTCCAGGGATACTGCTGGCCAACTATTCACCAAGACGCCCAGAATCTCGTCAGGAGATGCAAAAATTGCCAACTTCACGGAAGCGTACCTCGCCTTCCGGCTACCGAGCCGATCGCCCTAACCTCACCGTGGTCGTTCGCCCAGTAGGGAATGGACATGATAGGCCAGTTCCCTATCGGCACGGGCGGGCACAAGTACATCCTTGTTGCAGTGGATTACTTCACGAAGTGGATTGAAGCCATCCCCATCAGGAAACTAGATGCCACCATAATGATCAAGTTTCTGCAGAACAATGTGATGCTCCGGTTTGGCATCCCGAGGTGTATCATTACCGACCACGGGACGAACTTCGAGAACGAAAAAGTGAAGGAATTCTGCAATGAATATGATATCCTCATGAAGTTTGCCGCGGTCGCACATCCCCAATGCAACAGGCAAGCCGAAGTCGCTAATCGAGACGTCCTCCGAGGTCTCCAAACATGCCTAGAAGGACGCCAAGGCAGTTGGGTCGAGGAATTGTCCCGGGTCCTATGGGCCTTGCGTACGTCAAAGAAGACCCCGACCGGAGAAACCCCTTTCAGTCTCTGCTACGGGACCGAGGCAATGGTCCCAGCGGAAATCGGACTACCCAGTCACCGGGTTGAACACTTCGACGATGAAGCAAACACCTCGGCACTACGAACTAACCTAGACATCTTGTTAGATACACGAGACCGGGCTCAGATCAGAGCTGCAACCTATCAACAACAGACCGCCCGCTACTACAATGCGCGAGTCAAGCATCGCCGGGGATCTAGTCCTAAGAAGGAACGAGTTCGTTGACCAAGGCAGGCTGCTTAAGTTTTCCCCAAGATGGGACGGCCCTTTCCTCGTCTCCGAGGTACTGCCCGGCGGAGCCTACCGTTTGCAAGATGCGGAAGGACGCAAGTTTCCACATCCTTACAACGCCGAGAAACTCAAGGTGTACCGATGAAAAGAGCATCTAGTAGCGTGTATTTCTTTTACTAAAGCAATGTAAACTTTTCTCAAGTTCTTTCTGTTCATATAATAAGAAGGGAACAATAAGACATTGCAAAAAGAAGGGTTTTATTCAAAAGGGTACTATGGGCTCCTCAGCCATACATTGAAATAAAAGAAAAACTACAATAGCGGGAGAAGGGGTGCAGAAAACATTGCTCGTGGTACTCCGAGCATATTCCCGCCAGTCGAGCCCTCGCCGCCTTGGACCTGTGCCTCTGATGTCGCCCGCAAATGTCGGCGTGATGCCTCAGTTGGTAGCACTCAAGGACGAGTGCCACCGAGCGATCGTGCTGACCCGCCGAGATCAGACCAAAGCGGCACAAGCACCTCAGCTTACCGACAGCCTCGTCCTTTAGCTGCTCGGACATGGGGTTGTGCAGCCCCGGCGACGCCTTCCAGATAGAGTACATCAACAGCTGGAGCAGGGGGGAGCGCCGGGGAAGCAGTCGGCCGAAATGATCTTCGATGCGGCCTATTACTAACTGTACCATGTCCTCGGTGCAGTACTGATCGTAGAGGTACACGTCCTCGAACCTTATGATTTCGGGGATGGTAAAGGGGAAGTCCTCCATCCTTACGTTTTGAAGATGGAGAAAGGAGTGCTCAACAAGCCATCCGCTTAATAGCCCCATTGTGCCCTCAAGAGTCCAACAGTCGCTCCTGCCTTCCACAAATGTACCGCCACCCGGCGGGCGTCCCGCCTCTCTCGGGAAAATCGGAATGACACGGCTCTTACGCTCCGCCTCCCCCCACGCGTTAATGACACGTGTCGACCACGACGGCCACTCTTCCCGGTGACCGAACGCCGTGGAAGATCGGACAGAGCCTCACGACTCACCGGGCTAACCCTGCTCAGCCTGTCCGTAAGGATCAAAGCCCTCGCTAAGAGGCAACCGGGCAGCTACCCTGCTCGGTTATCCCTGGCTGGTAATTCCCTACCCTATGATGCCAGGGATCAAAGCCCTCGCCAAGAGGCACCGGGCAGCAACCCTGCTCGGCCATTCCATAAGGATCTAAGCCCTCGCCAAGAGGCACCGAGCAGTAACCCTGCTCGGCCCGTCCTTAGCAGGCCTCTTATGGCCCCTCCTGCGCTAAGGATCAAAGCCCTGGTCAAGAGGCACCGGGCAGCAACCCTGCTTGACCCGTCCTTAAGGATCGAAGCCCTCGCTAAGAGGCAACCGGGCAGCTACCCTACTCGGTTATCCCTCGCTGGTGGTTCCCTACCCCATGACGCCAGGGATCAAAGCCCTCACCAAGAGGCACCGGGCAGCAACCCTGCTCGGACGTTCCTTAAGGATCTAAGCCCTCGCCAAGAGGCACTGAGCAGCAACCCTGCTCGGCCCGTCCTTAGCAGGCCTCTTACGGCCCCTCCCGCGCTAATGATCAAAGCCCTCACCAAGAGGCACCGGGCAGCAACCCTGCTCGGCCTGTTCTTAAGGATCGAAGCCCTCGCTAAGAGGCAATCGGGCAGCTACCCTGCTCGGCCCGTCCTTAGCAGGCCTCTTACGGCCCCTCCCGCGCTAAGGATCAAAGCCCTCACCAAGAGGCACCGGGCAACAACCCTGCTTGGCCCGTCCTTAAGGATCTAAACCCTCGCCAAGAGGCACCGAGCAGCAACCCTGCTCGGCCCTTCCTTAGTAGGCCTCTTACGACCTCTACCGCGCTAAGGAATGAAGCCCTCGCTAAGAGGCAACCGGGATCGCCTTTGCTCGGTTATCCCTGGCTGGTAGTCCCCTACCCCATGACGCCAGGGATCTAAGCCCTCGCCAAGATGCAACCGGGCTCACCCTTGCTCGGTTATCCCTGGCTGGTAGTTCCTTACCCATGACTCCAGGGATCGAAAGCCTCGCCCGGAGGCAACCGAGCAGCAACCCTGCTCGGTCCATCCTTAGCATGCCTCCCTACACTCTCTCGCTAAGGATCAAAGCCCTCACCAAGAGGCAACTGAGCAGCTACCCTGCTCGGACATCCATGGCTGGTAGTTACTATCCACTGACGCCAAGGATCAAAGCCCTCATCAAGAGGCCATCCATGTCTAAGCGATCCCTACCTCGACTTCGGGGCCATGGAGATACCGACCCTTCACCGGTCTTCGCACACTTGGCGAATGATCGAATTCAACTCGACGTGCGATCGCTAGACGAAGAACCGATCTGACATGAAAGCAGCATCGTGCAAATACAGATGTTTACCACAAACAAAAGGAAAATGTGTACGCAAAGAAACTGCAAAAAGATTTTTTATTCACAAAAATCAAAAGTCTCTACAAAGGTATTATGGGTTCCCCAGCCTAACAAAGTGCCCGGAGGCTTACAAAATTCCAGAGCAAAAGAGAGAAATAAGAAGACGAGGGGCTTCAAGCCTCAGTGGTATGGAAGACCTCAACGAGCCACGCCTCTACTACGACCACCGGAGTCGCATCTTTAGGGTCGGCACCAACGGCGGGAACTTCGGTGCCAGCAGCCGGGGCGACCGACTTACCCCTCCCACTCCCGCTAGGGGCCGCTTTCCCTGCATCGTGTCCAGGGGCTGTCCCCAGCGCGTCGTCCTCGAGAGGGTACACTGCCCAGAGCTCAGCGTCGGGGAACTCCGATATCTGATCCTTGACAGAGTCGAGCATGTCGTGCCAAATAACGCCCCCGGCTCTGACAAGGTCGGCGTAGAACTGATCCGACTTCTTATAATTCTCCACCGCCTTCAGCGCCCGGTCCTTTGCTGCATCATTCTCCTTCCGGAGGGTGCTCGCCGTCTTCTTCATGGTGGCGACGAGCACCTTGCAGTCCTCCAACTGGGACTTGGCGGCTCGGGCGGCCTCTCAGAACCTGGCGGTCTCCCAACTCGCGGCCGCCACCTGGTTTTCAAAAGCAGCGATCCTCTCCCTCGCCGCCTCCAACTCCAGCCTCGATCTCTCCTCCTGCGAGGAGAACTTGCCCGCGGCTCGCATCGCCGGGGCAATCTCCTCGTCCTCCATATTGACGACGAGGGCGACGTGGTGGAGGACCTGAAGAAAAGAAAGGGGGTTAAGAGGAAAAGGAAGGCACCCAACTACATGAACAAAAATGTTAAATGAAGAACCGAGTGGGGTGCGAACACTAACCTGCACGGCCTCTTGGGCAATGGCCACCATTTTGGCATGGAGGGTCCCTTGAGGGATTCTACCCCTGGCCGACCTTTCCATCTCCGAGAGAAGGCTGTCGACGACGGAAAGCCCTGAGGGCACCTCAAAGCGAAGATCTCCGTCGTCCACGAGGATCGGGAAAGCCGGGGTGTGGGACGACATCCTGTGAAACCTCTTGAGGAGCGACGCGGGAGAACCGTTCTCATCCCCTCCTCGACAGTCCGGGGCTCTTGTTCCCGAGTGCACTTTCGGACAGGTGAGCGACTGGACTCGGGGGCCCGAGGTGCATTTAGGCGCCTGACGAAGTGGCCGCCGGTGGAGCCGGAACCGACGACTGGCGAGAAGGGCCGGCGCCTCTGGCCTTCTTCCCCTTCTTGACGTTGACCACTGCCGCCTGAAATTTGCTCATGTCCATGGGTACTGCATAAGATGAAAATACGAGGAGTCAGCAATGCTGGGAAAATTGAAAAATGCACAAGTCTAAAGAGGTCGCCTGAAAGCCCCTAACTTACCTGCGTACTCGACGGGGCTGAGACCGGCCCAACTGAGGGCCCGCTCAGACAGCAGCACATCGACCCGAGGAAGGGGATCCCACTCCGCCACCGCCACCGCGTCGGGATAGTTTGACCGACTCACCCGCGGACAACTGGCCCTTTGCCACTGGGAGGGCACAGGCCAGTCCTCACCCTCGGGTAGGGCAATAAAGAAAAACTTCTTCTTCCATTCGTGAATGGAAGAAGGCACTACGACGACCCCCGACTCCGGGGCGTCTCCCCGCTGTCTTCTAAAGGAGAGGTATACCGAGCTTGGCTCGCCCCTACGAGCGCCAGGGTGGTTTTTGTAGCAAAGGAAAGAGAGGAGAAGGTTCAGGCTGAAAGGGATCTGACACAATTTCAACCGGACCAGAAACCCGAGGAGAATCCTCCAAGAGTTCGGCACTAGCTGGTCCGGAGCTAGCCCGAAACAATTCAATGCCTCACTCACTTCAGGGGAGAAGGGCAGACGCACCCCGGCCCAAAAGGCCTTGTCACGCCCTGCTTCCCGGTATACGGCGAAGGGGACGGGACGAGGCCGCTACGTATTTACTCAGAAGTAAATACGCTAAGCGTATCTAAGCAATATAAAAGTAAATACACAAGAGACAAGATATATAAACTGAACAGCAACTTTATTTATTAACATCCTTTTGTACAATGCATGAAAAGTAAATACAACTGAAATAAAAGCGATGCCTAAACAATGGCATAACAGGAATGTAAAGTATTGAAAGGAAATGTGTACAATGAAACTAAAGCTCTGGGTCTTTAGCAAACTGATCCAAGTCTTCAGCAGTAAGCTCGATTTCTGACGTGTCCAGCTCACCTGACGACATTCAAAGAAGAAAGAAAGAGAATGTCATCAGTGAACAGATCGCTCGGTAAGTCCCAAAGATAAGAGGAGAAATAGAATAGACAGAGAGTAAGAGAGAGAGAGTAGCTTTTATAGTTGTATTATATTGTTATATTGTTGTATTTAGTATTAACGCTGTTGTTTGTAGTTTGTTACAGAAAATGCCAGTGTATACGAGGGGAGTCCCACTTACACCGGGGACTTTGGTAACCTGTAGTACAAGGCTCCGTCGATAATACCACGGAACAACGGCATGTATGTAATTACGTCTTAACTGACCATCTCGTGCCACTTTTAACATATTCCGTACCAGTCTACCCCTTAAACCCCGTAGTGTTATTTGGATTGTATTGTTGTATTATATTGTCTTGTATTATAAACTGTATAGATTGTATAATTGGATGACTGACCGAAACCATGATATCAGTAAGCGGATGTAACCGTAGAATCATGAAAATGGAATAACTGGAGAACATGTAAATGGAATGTATATCCATGGTTCGGTTCGGTCAAGTTGTATAGATTGATAATTGGATTCATGGATTCATGTGGAATTGTAATATTGAAGATTTGTAGATTGAAGATTATAGATTATAGATTTGTACTTGAATCATATTCAAGTCAGATTATAATGAGACTCAAACTGAGTCAGACAATTAGAAAGTAAATTGAAGTCCTGATTGTTTTGATGTTATCGGTAACCTTTTGTGTCTTTTTTCAAAGACGATTACCATATTGATAACACCGTTGTTAAGTTGTCTACCTTAGTTAGGCAAGCACCCACTTCTCCGGCTCCCTGAGGCTCAAGAGATTGGTCCCGCTTAAACCTATGTTTACTAGGGTCCTTAGGGTAATTTATAGAACTTGAGGGGGTTTTATGTGAAAATAATTTTGTATAGTTTTCAAAATACACCCCAAGTATTTATTAATCGTCTTTAGAGTTGTAATGAATATAGATTTTATATTGTGATATTTCTAGTGAAAATATCCTAATTCCATAATAAATGGTATTTATTTGTAATATTGATTATATGGAATTCATGGTATTTCAGTGTAAACTGATTCTTGTGACATTTTTAGAAAAAGATAGAATATTTATAATAATTCAAATTAGATATTTTTGAATTACATATACATATATTTATATGAAAATAAATTTTAATATATTTATTATATTCTAAAAATCTCGTTTTTCTTAAGATGTCGTATTTAAATCTTTCGAGACCGAATGCTCATTGCGGAGGTCTGAATCTTACACTACTAAACCCGAGGATGTACGATAATCCGCACTATCCCGAACGGATTCCCCAAATGGGTTGTAGTGGCGCTTTGTAAAGATTTGTATAAATACTAATCATTAAGGAAAACGATTTTATTAATTATGGTATTTAAATGAAAAAGTGTCGTTTTCCCGTATTCTATGTTTTAGGGTCTCCTAAGTCGACTAGACTGCTCCTAACCGGTCCAAAGGGACAGGTTATGAGATACCTCAAATCGACTCTTCACCGCCAATTATGTCCAGGTAAGTACAAGTGAAGAAAGGAGGGATCCGCTCACGAATCACCGTGAGACGGGCCTTTTAAAGTTACATTTCTCACTTGTCTAACCTAGACACCACAAAGTCAGGTTTAGATAAACGACTGATGCCCACAACCTTATCCTATTTTCATAATAAGTGGTATTTATTTGTAAAGATGTATCAATACTAAATCTTTTAAAAATGGTTTTATTAAGTAAATGGTATTTAAATGAAAATGTTTGTTTTTCTCATACTCTGGGTTCTCGAGGGTATCGTGTTATGTTGCATATGAGCGTGTGAGGAGGTAGGTCGTTATCTCGTGATCTACTTAAAAGTATAGCAAGTTTAATGGAGTTATATGTAGAATTGAAACAATATGGTATTTAAGTGAAAAATACGATAAATTGAAATAGCCATCATTTTATGTAATAAAACTTGATCAATTTGGTTGATTAGTGTTTAATAGTCAACATGAGAGAGTTTAAGCTTAATTGTATTACGAGAAGTGAAGTTTTATAAGAAACCGAATAGGAAAATCGGATTTGTTCCGATTCCGTCGGGTTTTGTAAATCCGTATTTTTAGAATAGAAAAGAGAGATAGAAAATGGGGACTTACAGATTTTGGACAATAACAAGAGGGAGGTGGAGCGGGAGGATTTGCCGGTGCATCTGTTCCCCTCCGAAAGACGCAACAGAGACACGACGAACGTCTTGCCTGAATTTCGGGGAAGATACTAATTGGTGCTATCCGTCCACCTCTCCGAAGATGCCAAGTTAATTTATGGCACCATGTATCGAAGGTTTAAACGGATGCGGCCGATTTAGCAGACTTCTTCAGATTCCCCCTCGTTTGAGGGGTTTTTGATTGTGGGGACGCTCTTCCCTACAGGTGCAAGCCCCTGAAGTTAATTACGCTACCGCATCACGGTAACAACTTTCTCCTTCTCCAAATGGTCACTTCGCGTCGTGGGTGTTTGTTTTGTGTTTGGTTACCCGTGGATTGTATACGGAGACTAAGTTATGTTGTCGCCCGTAGGGCGTGGACTAGTCCAAATCCGTATCTTTCTTAGATTTGGGTTTGGGGGGTTTGGGTTTAAGGATACGTTAGCCTCATTTGAGACTAAGATCAACTTAAACGTTTGTTAAGGATATATTAATCTAATTTTAGACTAAGATCAACTTAACGGGATCGTTTAAATCCGACAAGAGAGCAATTGGGCTCTATTTTTTAGTTTAGTGACATTGCGGTCGATTAGTTTAAGGACATTACGGTCCATTGGTAGTTTAAGGATATCTCGGTCCATTGTTAGTTTAAGAACATCTCGGTCCAATATTAGTTTAAAGACATCACGGTCGAGATTAAGGACATCATAGTCCATGGGTTTAAGGACCCCACAGTCCAATATTAGTTTAAAGACATCGCGGTCGAGGTTAAGGACATCATAGTCCGTGAGTTTAAGGACCTTACAGTCCGATGTTAGTTTTAAGACATCACGATCGAGGTTAAGGACATCATATTTCATGAGTTTAAGGACCCCACAGTCCGTGAAATATATGGTTGTCGGGACCCGTCAGCTCTTTAAAGACGTTGAGGAATTACAACTACAAATATCAAAGGAGTGAAGAGATGTACCCTTGAACCAAGGTGGATTAAATGATCTGTAGCCCAGTTTATAACTAAGACCAATTAATTATATTATGAGCACATTGGCTCAATTAAGTCTGAATTGAGGACTTATGGCCTACTTGGGCTAAGTCCAATTAAGTTTAAAGTGTTGGCCCTCTGTTGGTCCATTAGACATTTGTCTGGGTTCAAGCCCATATTATTCAGCAATGCTAAACATTTTCATCTTTGATTTCCTCAATTTTGTTACCTCTGGAAAATTAGCCAATTTGGCTAAAAGTAGTGTTAAACACTAAAGAACAACAGTGTTAAACAGTGGAGATAGAACTCTCAAATTAGTGTTAAATACTAAAAGACCATCAGTGTTAAACACTGGAAATATAGAATCCCAAATTAGTGTTAAACACTAGAAAATAACAGTGTTAAACACTGGAAATAATATTTTCAAATTAGTGTTAAACACTAAAAGATAATCAGTGTTAAACACTGGGAATAAAGCTCTCGAATTAGTGTTAAACACTAAAGAAAAAGGGGTTACGTATGGACACGTGAGGGCGCCCAAAGGTGGGACCAGCTTCCTTTTCTTCGTTCTGCAATTAAGTGTTAAACACTTTTTATATTTTTATTTTGAGCATCACGTGTTGACACGTGATGGGGATTTATGCGCTGACTGTTAAAGCGCTTGCCAAGGGGTCACGTGGTAACACGTGAGAGCGCCCAAAGCCTTCATTTCCTTTGCTTTTTTCTTTCTGCATTTTGGAAGTCACGTGGGAGCACGTGAGGCATTACCTCAAAGCTTCTTTTCTTCAGGGATCTTTTCAAGGGTCACGTGGGGACACGTGACCTTGGTTCTTTGCATGCATGGAGATCTTTTAAGTCTCTTTATTTTTTTTAAGAATTGAATTCTCTGTAGGGTTAAACCCTGATTATGACTTTGGAGGAATTAAATTCCGATTTTGAAAGAATTAAATTCTTATGTAGGGTTAAACCCTAGTTTTCTTTAAAGGAATTAAATTCCCATGTATGTAAAAGAATCAAATTCTTTGTGTAGGGTGAAACCCTAATTTCATTTTTAGGAGGAATTAAATTCCTGTGAATTTTAGAGAATTAAATTCTCAATTAGGGTTAAATCCTAGTTTTGTCCATCTTGAAGGAATTAGATTCCTATCATCTTAGGAGAATTAAATTCTCATATAGGGTTAAACCCTAATTTTGTCATTAGGAATTAAATTCCTATAAATTTGTGGAGAATTAAATTCTCTGAACTCAATCCTCCCTCTAAGTCTTGGATCTGCATGGCAAAATCTCAATCCGATGAGAATTAAATTCTCAACCTATGGGGAGATTTGCTTCTGCAGATCTGCAACCAGAGGAAGAACTAAGTTCTTTCTGCAGAAGAGTTAAACTCTTAGATCTTGAGAATTAAATTCTCTTTTTTGAACTTTTTATCCCCTTTCTTTTCTCACCTAGGGTTTCCTTTGTTGAGAATTAAATTCTCGTTTCTTTTCTCTCTGAATTTTCAAGACATCAAAATTCTATATCTCCCCAAAAAAAATCATTCCTCCATTCTACTCTTGGATCCTATTTATAGGAGAAGGAAAAGAATCAATTTGTTTAGTAAATCTTTCATTGAAAGATTTTGTTTATTTTCATAATTAATATGATCCTTTAGATCATTCAGTGAATTTTGTTCACCGTTGGATTTTCAATCCGAAGATATTCTATTTGCTATTTTCGGTGAGATTTAGGGAAATCTTTCCTTGTCTAAGATTTTTCCATCAATTGGTGATATTTAATCACCCGTGGATTTTTATTCTAACGGTTCCCCATAATCTTTTTTCATTTGGAAAGATTTTAGAGAAATTTAGAATTTTAATTCTATTAAATTGTAAGGTTTTCAAAGCCTGTCACGTGCTGGAATGTGACCCTTGGTTACGTGTGAGCACGTGACCCCCAATTAGAGTCTCTTCTCAGCCGCTTGTTTGTGCTTTTGCTTGACGGAATTTGATTCTGTAAAAACGTCACGTGTCAACACGTGACCTTTGGTTACGTGTGAACACGTGATACCTCGTTGATGTAACTCCTGATTTTTAATCAGGGAATAAATTCCCCCACAGGGTTGCTTTCACGTGTCTGCACGTGAGTGCAACGCTGTTACTTTTGTGACCGTTGGATCCATCTAGGGAATCGGGAAGATGAAGCGTTTCCATCACATCCTATAAATGCAGGGGTCTCTTCAGAAGCGCCTCTACTCTTTGCTCACCCTCTTCCTTGCAAATTTTTTTATTTGAGAATTTAATTCTCTTTTCCAGAGCTTAGTTCTCTGCCTCGAATATTTTTAGAGTTTAACTCTGTTGAAAGACTCTTTCTTCAGGTAATGATCTTTGAACGATCGAAGAACTTTCACAGAAAGCTTCACAGGATTTTAAATCCACACCAAAGGTTTTCCCTTTAATCAAGAACCCATCTTTTTGAAACTCTCTAAAAAAACAGAGAACCATTTAATCTTCAAATCATAGATCTCTTAGGGTTTTTCTGATCTTCAGGGGTCAATGGTGATGTTTGTCTTTCCCCTGGAATTTAATTCCATCCTCAAAGAGCTCTGGCTCTGGAAAAAGAAGTTTCTCGGAATTTAATTCCCTTTTTCAAAAGGAATTTGATTCCTATGGAGAACTCGGTTCTTCCCATAGAACTCTTTGGGTTTTCTTGCCCTGAGTTGTCTTCTTCACAACCAAGAAGAAGAAGTTTGCATTGTTGCTTTCTAGGAATTTAATTCTCTTGAATCTGTTTGATTTGTCACAGAGTCCAGGATGGATTTCTTTTAGGGGAATGTGTAGGGTCATTTGAAATCCACTGTTTATTTAATGAGAATCTTCCTTTTGTCTCATTATAATTGCTTTGCCTCATCATTAGTCAGCCGCCATCTTGATTTTGTGGGACCCATGTGTTTTGTAACCAATGGTCCCATAAAATGAGTCCGCTGTCGTTTTCTTCCATGGTCTTTACATATATTTATAATCATATATATATATATATATATATATATATATGCACTGTTGGCTTTGTTTTAACAGTTTCCCCTCATTTCATTTCAGGTACAATGACGTCTGTTCCGTATTTCCCCTTCACTCGCTCGGAAGCCGCTTTTCTCCAGTCGCCATCTGACGAGGAAGTGATGGCGATGATCAGGGCTCACGACCCGAATTGCACCAACTTACTGTTGTGAGGGACCTGGTACAGTCACTGTAGGGTTCCTAGGCACACAATAGAGGTCTCACAAGGCATCAACCATGCTAATTTCAAAATTTTATGAGTGCCGAGAAACCCTAATACGAATCGTCAACTAGAATTTTAGGCGAAAAAGGAAACTAGTTAACATCTTAACAAAAAGTAGGAAACTACAACCTTTGTAGATCCGGTTATCCACTTCCTTAGCTCCACGTAGTTGTCCCCTCGCTGTCCATCTCGAATCCCGGACTCTCGCATCGGCTTCATCGGAGAAATGAGCGGAACAGTCGTCGGCTACGATGCCGAAGATGATCTACGTCGAGATTTCACAAGATCAAGCTCCAACTTCACCAAGTTGTGAAACTTGTGAAGAAAACACCCTATACTACTTGGCAAGAGGTAGAGGGTGAAGAAATAGGAGGTGGGTTCACTTTAGAATTGGATTTCTCACTCTTTTTCTCAAGGTGCCATTGATGGAGGCAAGCTTTTTCTTGAAGAAGAAGATGAAGAAGAAGATGGAATATGATAAGTGTTCTTTTAAAATGCAAAAGAAATGAATACTTATCATAATATGAACCATGGTTAGGTGTAGAGAATTGACTAAGGTTAGATGAATGGTTAGGGTTAAGCATGAAGACAAAATGGTCACTTTGGTCAAAGCTTCATGAAGCTTCAACAAGCTTCAAGAATGATAGCAATCATTTTGTTTTCTTTTGCAATTTCTTTTTAATCCAAATTAAAAAGATAAATGAATGAATAAATAAAAACCCTAACCATTTACTTAACCAAGGTTTAATTCTTTACACTTAACCAAATGAGCAAGTATCATCAAACATGATACAAATATGTGCACAAAAGTATATTACATATACAACTTGCACATCAAGTGAGAAAATCCATTTAAAGTGAACCAATACTAGTTAATGCAAAGTAATATATCAAATATATAATTATACATTAAATCATTAAATCAACACTTGATTTAACGATCCGGTCATATCGAATACAACCGACTAGTATCCTATGTATCGGCTTATCGAATCAATCCTTGATTCGATATCTAGGTTATATCGCATATAACCAATCAATACATTCGTCGCGAGAATGAAATACGGTATCACATACACGCATTATTCTCGGTCCTGCACATATCTCATATGCGCTCCTATTTCGTTTCGCTTGAGCCAGGAAACCTCTGTGTACGACTCTAAAGACTCGTCAATACGCCGGCAGCAGATGATGATCATATCAAGCACCCACAAGCCGCAAGCGGTCTGCTAAACGTAACGGCCATCCGGGTATTGAGCGATCAGAAGATCGACGAGCTAGCCCGCTCACACTCCTGTGAATCCAACCAGTAACACTCACCGTACAGTCCGGTCTGTTCGTCTGATATGTCGCATATCAAGTCTAGGGGTGGTAAACGTCAGACCCCAATAACCCATAAGTCGTGTCGATGTGAGGCTCATAATGGGTCGAGAAACTACTGGTAACACTTACCAGCAAATTTTTAATCAGCCATGGCCAGGGACTTCCCTGTTACGGCCAATCGAGCACAGCGCAACATCAACCCCCAATACCGGGAGAGACGAAACCCCTCCTATCGCTCATTGCCTCCATATGACTCGGGACTGTACCCAAAGACCACCGTTTTGCACGTCCTCATGGACGTGGTAAGGTGGAGATCAAAGCACAGTGGGAATCACACAAGACTCTATGACGATCTCGGGTGTACAGACTAACCTGTACAAGTGTCACCTGAGAACTGCCATCTGACGTGAGGTATAATACCATCTGGGAGTTCTCGGCGAGTCCGTCCAGTGTACCCAGTCTCCACTGAGCACCCGTACACCATCTCTGATGTCAAACACCAATGGATATGGGATCATCCATCGCCCATCTCATGGGTCGAGAAGCGTATACGCTAGTCTACACTGGTATATCGATGCCCCGTCTCGATACACCCACGACTAGGGACCTTGAAGGATGTACTTATGGACTACCATGTCCCCAGTAGTATGATCTGCATCATAGTCCAGGCAGTCAAGTACACATCCTAAGGACTTTATCAACATGTAACTATAAGACAGTTTAAAGAGACAAGTGTACATGTTAAGATAAAGAGCAACCAGATAGCATACTATCATATCGAGCAAGAAATTCATCTCTATATATGTCCAAGCATCCAATATAATATACATCATCTGTACAATACTGGCCTCTAGGGCATACATACAACTAACAATCTCCCACTTGCACTAGGGCCAGCTGCTGTAGTATCGCATACCGAGCATCCCGAAGAGTCTCTCAAACTGTATCTGGGGAATGGCCTTCGTGAGTGGATCCACCGTGTTGTTCTTCGTGTCAACCCTCCTGACCTCGATCTCCCGGCGATCAACTATCTCCCGGATCTGGTGATACCGCCTCAGAATATGCCTGGATCGCTGATGGGACCTAGGTTCCTTGGCCAAAGCCACCGCTCCATTGTTATCGCAATACAAAGGTATTGGATGCTCAATGGATGGAACCACTCCAAGTTCAGTAATGAACTTCTTGATCCAGACAGCCTCTTTAGCAGCATCGTTGGCAGCGATGTATTCAGCATCCATCGTCGAGTCTGCCACGGTTTCCTGCTTGGAACTCTTCCATCTAACCGCCCCTCCGTAAAGGGTAAAGAAAAATCCCGACTGCGACTTAGAGTCGTCCTTATCACTCTGGAAGCTCGAATCGGTAAAGGACTCCACTTGGAGTTCTCCGTTACCATACACCAAGAGCATCTCTTTAGTCCTTCGTAAGTACTTGAGAATGCTCTTCACAGCTGTCCAGTGACTCTCTCCAGGATCAGCTTGATACCTGCTCACTACACTTAGTGAGTATGCTACATCAGGTCTGGTACATAGCATCGCGTACATGATAGAGCCTACAGCCGAAGCATAGGGTATCCCTTGCATGCGAGCTCTCTCCAAATCAGTCTTGGGAGACATCTCTTTGGAGAGAGTGACTCCAGAGATCATGGGCAAGTTCCCACTCTTGGATTCTTCCATACTAAACCTTTTTAGTATGGTGTCAATGTACCTGGATTGGGACAATCCCAATATCCGTTTGGATCTATCTCTATAGATCCTAATCCCAATATGCAGGAGGCATCACCAAGATCTTTCATTGAGAATCTTTGTGATAAGAAGAGCTTGACCGATTGCAGCATAGAAATATCATTTCCTATCAAGAGTATGTCGTCCACGTACAATACGAGGAAGACCACCTTACTCTCTGCTACCTTCTTGTAGATACAAGGTTCATCTGGGTTTTTGACGAAATCAAACTCTTTGATAACGACGTCAAAGCAGATGTTCCAACTCCGCGATGCTTGCTTTAATCCATAAATGGATTTAAGCAGCTTGCACACCTTCCCGCTGCTCCCACTGTCTACGAAGCCCTCTGGCTGAGTCATGTACACGCACTCTTCTAAATCACCATTTAGAAAGGCGGTCTTAACATCCATTTGCCAGATTTCGTAGTCATGATATGTAGCGATGGCAAGCATGATCCGGATGGATTTAAGCATAGCCACTGGAGAAAAGGTTTCGTCATAGTCCACACCTGGTCTTTGACGAAAACCTTTTGCAACAAGTCTAGCTTTGAAAGTCTCCACTTTCCCATCTACACCAAGTTTTTTCTTGAAGATCCACTTGCTCCCGATGGGTTTTACCCCTTCAGGAGCAACTTCCAAAGTCCATACTTTGTTGGTGTACATGGATTCCATCTCGGACCGCATAGCATCCAGCCATTTCACTGAGTCTCCACTCGTGATGGCCTGCTCAAAGCTAGTTGGGTCATCATCCTCCATGATGCAATCCTCGCTGCCACCATCCATGAGAAAACCGTAGTATCTCACAGGTTGGCGAGGAACCCTACTAGATCGGCGGAGAGGCTGAGGTTCATCAGGAACTACTGAATTCTCTGGTTCAACCAAGTCTTCTGTCGTAGTCTGTATTGCTGGAACCTCTTCCAGTTCTACCTCCTTGCCACTAATCTCTTTATCAAGAAATTCCTTTTCTAAAAAGGTGGCATGTCGAGAAACAAACACCTTTTGTTCCTCGGTGTGGTAGAAGATATACCCGCGCGAATGTTTGGGATATCCAATAAACTTACACAGAATTGGCCTTGCCGCGAGTTTGTTCGGATTTTGGGTTTTTACATATGCCGGACAACCCCATATCTTAACATAATTAAGACATGGTCTCTTTCCTTTCCATATCTCATATGGAGTGGTTGGCACGGTTTTGGTGGGAACCATATTCAATAGGTCTGCAGCTATTTCCAGTGCATATCCCCAGAAGGAAATAGGTAACTCAGCCGTGCTCATCATAGAGCGCACCATATCTAATAGGGTGCGGTTCCTCCGTTCTGATACACCGTTGTGCTGTGGTGTATATGGAGGAGTCAGCTGAGAGAGAATCCCATTCTCTTTTAGGAAGTCCAGGAATTCATTGCTCAAGTATTCACCTCCTCGATCAGATCGTAGGATTTTAATACTTTTTCCGGTTTAGTTCTCAACTTCTTGTTTATATTCTCTAAATTTCTCAAAAGCTTCTGATTTGTGTTTCATCAGGAACACATATCCGAATCTAGAGAGATCGTCAGTGAATGTAATGAAGTACGAAGAACCATCCCTGGCATGTGTAGACATAGGACCGCATACATCACTATGTATCAGTCCTAAGAGTTCAGTAACTCTTTCTCCGTGTCCCGTAAACGGAGTTTTGGTCATCTTGCCTTTGAGACATGACTGGCAAGTGTCATAAGATGAAAATTCAAACGGATTTAAAAATCCATCTTTATGCAACTTAGCTAGTCGTGTCGCATTGATGTGACCCAGTCTACAATGCCATAAGAAGGATTCGTTCAGTTCTGAACTCTTCCTCTTGTGTGTGTTTATTATGCTCAGAACTGTTGATTGATTTAGAACATAAATGCCATTGCACAACGTGCCTGATCCAACCAACTTTTGGTTACGGAAAATGTTCATAACATTGTCCTGTAATACAAAATTATATCCCTCTTTACTCAACAAAGAAACCGATATAATGTTGCATATCAGGTTCGGCATGTAATAGCATTCGTTCAGAACCAATGTATTACCAGTTGGTAATACAAGGTGATATTTCCCAACAGTCTTAGCTGCAACAATTGCACCATTTCCAACTCTGATGTCTTTATCACCTTCTCCAAGTTCTCTACCTTTCCTAAGCCCATGTAACTGATTACATATATGGGATCCTGACCCGGTATCTAATACCCAGGACGTAGAGCAAATGGAGAAATAGTTCTCTGTAACGAACACACCCGAAGAAAATGCATCATCATGTACTTTCTTCATTCGGGTGGCATGGGAATCCTGGTATTCCCCTATATCCTGTTCAGTCCTATAACTCTTATAGGAAAGAACAGAACCAACGTTCCCCAGCACAGTATAACATGCGGGTTCGGTCAATACATCCATATTATTATCTTTATTAGGGCATGACATGGTCGCTACCTGGAGAGAGAGAGAAGAAAACACTTTAGCGTATGCTCTTACAAGATCAGATTGGTTATTATCTTATCTAATCAGGATGGCTCCCACTGGTTTTTATCAAATCTTCCTTCAAACCCTAAAAGGAAAGACTAGCCGGGATTAATTACACACTACAAGTTCGCCAATCTTTCAGCCAGGCCAGTGTCGGTACTTTGAGGGAGGTCCCCCGTGCTTTCGCACGAACCTAATTAATGTAAACCTCGTTTTCCCAGAGGCGTAACCCCGTTGACACCTTTCTAGACACCTACTTGATCAGCTAATTGCAATGTGTAAAACTCTCCCAGGAGTAACTCTTACTCGCAGTGGGTATCGGGATCCAACTATCTCATAGAAGGTATGCAATCTCATTGCAAATTTCAACACTTGAAATTCCCGATAATATTTTGCCCCTAGCGTCCTATGACCTTGACGCAGGCCAACAAACCATAGTGCGCTAGTCAAGTTCAACCCGTCATTTCCTGATTGAATTAAACCCACCCGTACGACCCTTGACGCAGGCCAACAAAGTCGCACGACTACCCTAATCCAATCTGCATCATATGCATAAACAGATAAATACTAGTTAGCTACCGCACACTACGCCTTGACGCAGGCCAACAAACGTAGCACGAATACTAACTACTACTTATCTGAAATGACGGAGGGCTACGGCAGGTTTTTCTGAAAACCTATTGCGTAATGAACTTGATATCGTTGTAGAATCAAATGAAGTTTTGAAATGGAGTGATTTTGAGGCTTTTCTAGTTTTGCTAAAGGGGTCACTCCCGGTGAAGGGGTCGTCGGCCCTTTCCTCGTCGAATGAGGTGCGGGATATATCATATATATCACTGTGCAAAGCAGAACTCCAAAAGCAATCAAAAGCAAACCGAGTGTCCAGCGTCTGTCAGTTATTGCTAAAGAAGTCACTCCCGGTGAAGGGATCTCGGTCCTTTCCTCATCGAATAAGGTGCAGGGTATATCATATATACCGCTATGCAAAGCAAGAACTGTAGCTACCTGTTTTATTTTGAAATTCGATTCTACAACATCTTTAGGTTTCTTTTCTTTCATTAATCACATTAATGAAGTCCCATCATTTAAGTCACTTAAACATCACAGATAAATACGACGTACACTTATGCCATCCGCATTCACCTGGATGTCCCCTCGTGCACCGTTAGGTTAGGTAACTAACGACAGAGCAGGGCAGGGCTGGTGCGGATGCAAAACATAAGTAACGTCTATATAATATATCATATATACTATATACAGTATCTATCACAGAACATCACATGATCACATCACAGATATCGCAGCAGAAGAAACATATGAAACATTGGATATACTAGGACGTCCGTGTTTTCAATACGAGCCAGTATAAAACACGGATTCCACGGTCGTGATGAATAGCCAATCCCACACCCCTAGAACCCTACGAGAGCGGCAAGCAACCCTACCAATTCTAGGGTTAGGAGACCCGGACTCGACTCCTCGAGATGGTCTCCCACTGGACCCTAGAACCCGGTTACTTGTGCTCCCCTCCTTGGGTCTATCCTAGTGCAGAAAAGTAAATAATATACAAAGGGTGACAACTTCCGCAACCTGGAAGTGCCCCAAATAAAAGAATATTACATACAAGTTTTTTTACATGAATGAAAATAAAAAAAACACTCATCTCACATAAAACCCCCCGGCTATTCAAACACGACGATCCAATATAACATATCCAGCAACACATAACAACGCATGTCATCAACGTAAGTAAATATGCGCATCCCAATTGTCGTTGACATATAGCAACGAAACCGGCGATATCACTTATTACACTTACGGTCACAGAAAAGAAAGTGTAAAACTACAACAGTTGGAATCCGCAGCCTCTTTAGACATCGCATACCTAACACTTATAAACCCCGCATTTTAGTCCCATTATCGAAAACTCTTTTCAATATGAAGTGAGACTAAACCGCTAGATTTATAACATTCATCCAGTTATCTCATAACTGTTTGTGAATTCCAATTATTGTATCCCATTCCGGATAAATAGAAAATATTAAACTTTCCGATCGAACATTCGAACACCCAAGTTTTCCCGAAACCGTTCAACACATGAAATAGGTTCAAAGACATTCATTTCATGCCTCAGTACCAACGGTCCAACCGTAGAAGGGTCAAGCCAACGCCTCACATGTGGCACGCCGTACTGCCCCAAACCCGAAGGTTCAAAGGGCAGTTCAAGACGGTCACATAATCGAGTTAAGGTTTGTTATCTTCTAGAGGGACCATCGCGTTACTTGCACTACTCAGAACGTCCTTAAACCACAGAAAAATCCAACACTTGGATATTTTCCGGCAGGGGAAAGATTGGGTATTTACATCCGGTCGAACTTTTTAACATATTCCAAAATATCCGGAAAGCCACATAGACAAAATCTGATAATCCGATCGAATCAGCGAACACCCAAAACACCCCAGAAAATTCAACTCTTGAATAAATATTAAAAATTCCCATAAAACTCAGCACTGTAAATTAGGAATTACTGTGCAAATTTGGAGGGCTGACGTCATCATGTCGCCGCGGAACCGCCGCAGAAGCTAGGCTTCTGCCGCGGTTCTGCCGCAGTTTGGAGGCATCATTTGTCCAATTTTGCACCGTAATTCTTATAACTTCCTACTGAATTTTTTAAGCATTTTTAATATGGAAAAAACCCAGTTTTTAGAAAAAGTCCAGAGAGCGATTTGGTTTTAGGGTTTCGGTTCATTCGGGTTTCAAACGTCGTCTACACTTCGCCTAAGGCTCTAGCTAGGCTCTAATACCACTGTAGGGTTCCTAGGCACACAATAGAGGTCTCACAAGGCATCAACCATGCTAATTTCAAAATTTTATGAGTGCCGAGAAACCCTAATACGGATCGTCAACTAGAATTTTAGGCGAAAAAGGAAACTAGTTAATATCTTAACTAAAAGTAGGAAACTACAACCTTTGTAGATCCGGTTATCCACTTCCTTAGCTCCACGTAGTTGTCCCCTCGCTGTCCGTCTCGAATCCTGGACTCTCGCATCGGCTTCATCGGAGAAATGAGCGGAACAGTTGTCGGCTACGATGCCGAAGATGATCTACGTCGAGGTTTCACAAGATCAAGCTCCAACTTCACCAAGTTGTGAAACTTGTGAAGAAAATACCCTATACTACTTGGCAAGAGGTAGAGGGTGAAGAAATAGGAGGTGGGTTCACTTTAGAATTGGATTTCTCACTCTTTTTCTCAAGGTGCCATTGATGGAGGCAAGCTTTTTCTTGAAGAAGAAGATGAAGAAGAAGATGGAATATGATAAGTGTTCTTTTAAAATGCAAAAGAAATGAATACTTATCATAATATGAACCATGGTTAGGTGTAGATAATTGACTAAGGTTAGATGAATGGTTATGGTTAAGCATGAAGACAAAATGGTCACTTTGGTCAAAACTTCATGAAGCTTCAACAAGCTTCAAGAATGATAGCAACCATTTTGTTTTCTTTTGCAATTTCTTTTTAATCCAAATTAAAAAGATAAATGAATGAATAAATAAAAACCCTAACCATTTACTTAACCAAGGTTTAATTCTTTATACTTAACCAAATGAGCAAGTATTATTAAACATGATACAAATATGCGCACAAAAGTATATCACATATACAACTTGCACATCAAGTGAGAAAATCCATTTAATGTGAACCAATACTAGTTAATGCAAAGTAATATATCAAATATATAATTATACATTAAATCATTAAATCAACACTTGATTTAACGATCCGGTCATATCGCATACAATCGACTAGTATCCTATGTATCGGCTTATCGAATCAATCATTGATTCGATATCTAGGTTATATCGCATATAACCAATCGATACATTCGTCGCTAGAATGAAATACGGTATCACATATACGCATTATTCTCGGTCCTGCACATATCTCATATGCGCTCCTATTTCGTTTCGCTTAAGCCAGGAAACCTCTGTGTACGACTCTAAAGACTCGTCAATACGCCGGCAGCAGATGATGATCATATCAAGCACCCACAAGCCGCAAGCAGTCTGCTAAACGTAACGGCCATCCGGGTATTGAGCGATCAGAAGATCGACGAGCTAGGCCGCTCACACTCCTGTGAATCCAACCAGTAACACTTACCGTACAGTCCGGTCTGTTCGTCTGATATGTCGCATATCAAGTCTAGGGGTGGTAAACGTCAGACCCCAATAACCGATAAGTCGTGCTGATGTGAGGCTCATAACGGGTCGAGAAACTACTGGTAACACTTACCAGCAAATCTCTGATCATCCCTGGCCAGGGACTTCCCTGTTACGGCCAATCGAGCACAGCGCAACATCAACCCCTAATACCGGGAGAGACGAAACCCCTCCTATCGCTCATTGCCTCCATATGACTCGGGACTGTACCCAAAGACCACCGTTTTGCACGCCCTCATGGACGTGGTAAGGTGGAGATCAAAGCACAGTGGGAATCACACAAGACTCTATGACGATCTCGGGTCTACAGACTAACCTGTACAAGTGTCACCTGAGAACTGCCATCTGACGTGAGGTATAATACCATCTGGGAGTTCTCGGCGAGTCTGTCCAGTGTACCCAGTCTCCACTGAGCACCCGTACACCATCTTTGATGTCAAACACTAATGGATATGGGATCATCCATCGCCCATCTCATGGGTCGAGAAGCGTATACGCTAGTCTACACTGGTATATCGATGCCCCGTCTCGATACACCCACGACTAGGGACCTTGAAGGATGTACTTATGGACTACCATGTCCCCACTAGTATGATCTGCATCATAGTCCAGGCAGTCAAGTACACATCCTAAGGGCTTTATCAACATGTAACTATAAGACAGTTTAAAGAGACAAGTGTACATGTTAAGATAAAGAGCAACCAGATAGCATACTATCATATCGAGCAAGAAAGTCATCTCTATATATGTCCAAGCATCCAATATAATATACATCATCTGTACAATACTGGCCTCTGGGGCATATATACAACTAACAGTCACATCATCCGGGGTCGCCGGAGTTTCCTTTGCGAAGTGCCGACGGAGCCTACCTTTCCGTTCCTGCCGATGGATCCTCCAAGGACAGTCTTTGCTGTGGAGATGCCGAATTGGACCCCTATGGGATTGCTTGAGCCTTCGACTACTGGCATCCTGAATCGTCCTATCCCGGCCATAGATATTTTGGGACGCCGCATTTGCCCGGGCGAGGCCCAACCGTGGGGGCAGATTTACAAAATAGGGCTCACCCCTCGACACCCTACGGGTTATCTTATTTGGGCTCGCTACATCCTGTCCGCCCATCGCACGCGACTGCAGAGGGTCGGACTTTATCAGGCAATATATGCCTCGCTCTTCCACTACCAATCCCCTCACGTCTGGTGGGTTAAGGCGTTCCTGAACCAGTGGAATCTCCCCACCAACACTTTTCTCCTAAGGGACCGCGAAGTTTCAATTTCTTTGGAAGAATTTCGCGAGTTCTCGGAGCTGCCAATCAGGGGGACACTTTATGAGGAATTGCTGCCTTCCGACGAGTACGTCTTTGAGACTGAGCCCGCAATGCTCGACGGCTTGTCTACTGAGAACGTCGTCCGCCACAAGCGCCCGAGTTTGATCAAGGCCCTGGGCATCTTTGACAAACTGTTCACAGAATCTGAGGAGCAGGGCGTCACTTTTAAAAGCTTCATCGCTTGCTTCCTTCGCGAGGATGTCCTATCGAAGACGGCTCCGAAGTTTGCAAACATCAATGACCCCTTTGGGTTTGGTTTGAACAGACGGCCGACTAAGGAATCAGATTTACCGCAGTACTACATTCCTATTACGTCGCCGGTATCTTTCGAATCGATTGCAGCTCCCGGCATAAACGATGAGACATTCTTTGTGGGTTTTATCAGTGTCTGGCTCAGCTGGTTTATCATTCTCATGCATCGCCGCTTCATGAGAGTCTCGGTGATCTATCCGGCTCATCGTATTGTTGAGGGGACACGGCTAGCCGTAGGCATCCCAGCGCTGGCGTATCTTTATCATGGGTTGGACGTCGCGGCCAATACCTCAACTCCCGATGTGGACGTAGTAAACTTCTCCCTTCATTACTTCACATCTTGGATTGAGATGCACGTGTTGGGGGCCTTTGCCGCGCACCAAAGACCCACGTTTTATGATGCTTACACTTTTCCGCGACTCATGCGGCTGGTGGGTGCTTCTGCTCCTGACCCGACTCAGTCCGGGGCCACTCGCGTGTTGATCGCTCCCTATGCTAGTACGGGCGGATTGGTATTTATTGATCGGGCCCTATCCTCTCCTTCAGGTCCAATCCAATAACTCCACGACTTGTCGAAAGATGAGGTGCCTTCTCTGAAGCCTCGGGAGGCCACGCACTTATACACGATCAGACCAGGTTATCTAGTATTCCGTCAGAACAGTGTGGCCCTCTTTATGCGGTACAATCCGCATCGCTTCGCCCGGCAGCTTGGATATGATCAGGGCGTCCCCTTCGAGGCTTTTATAGTCGCGCTCGTCCCTTCACCCGAAGCCGTTCGTGATGCTGCTCATCACTTCGTAAGGCTGAATACTGGTTCCCGCTTCATGATTCATGAAGCTGACCATATTCCTCGATGTGTGGGGTCCTTCACGGGCTGGTACCTTCATCGGGTCAGCTCGATTATTGCTGAGGAGAAGAGGGTGCTTCTTGGATATGGTGCTCCTGCTCCGGTTCAGGCCACGAGAGTTCCGTTGCGACCGCGCGCACCGGTCCGCTTTCCCCTGAGGGACACCAATGTTGCGCTCATTCCAGGGGAGTCGGAGGTGGACCTCACTCCCATAATTGGTGTGCCATTGGATACCCGGGCTTAGTCGAGGGGTAAAAGGGCACCAGTAGCAGTACCACCGCCCGCGGCATCGACAATTGCCGTGTCGTCCTCAGTCGCAGCGCCAAGCGAGGGCATCCGGAGTGAGGGCGTTGAAGGCGAAGTGGGTCGGCGTTGCGCCAAGGCTCTACAGGGGAGAAAACGGTCGTCCTCGGTGGTCGGCTCTGGATCCAAGCGGCGGAGGAAAGTGGCTACCAACTTGCTCGATTCTTTGGTAGAGTCTGAGCCCATTCTTCAGGACGAACCATTGGCCCTGCAAGAGTCGGATGCTGGCCTGCTTTTTCCAAATTCAACTGCCGAGAAAGCCGCACAATTGACTGAGGCTATAAGACGTTCTCAAGACGAGTCGGAGAACGTAAGGATTCCGAAGAAGCCCTATCCAGCCGTAATCTTTTACGAAGACCCTCCGTGGATCCGGCGACGATTCATCGGCCCTTTGGAGGAATGGGGCGAAAGGGCCCTTAAACAGGCTGCTTCGGAGGACGCCGCGGACGCGCTTTCATTGTGGACCGGCGGCCACGAGTCCACCCTCGGACCTCAGCGAGCACATCTCCTTGATAAGGAGCATTGGCTTGAGCAAGCTATACTGCAAGCTTCCTTGCGCATTGGTATGTTCCTGTATCTCTTTGTGATACTTTATATTGTCTGCACGCATATATATGTATTCTTATCCTTGTGTGAACTATGCAGAGACTTCGGCGATGGCGAAGATTCCCATGGGTCTACTGACCGTAGAGCCTGTTGATACCCCCAGTGAAACACTGCTCGGTGTGGAGGGGGTTGATGAAACTGTCCCTCTCGCGATAGAGCCTCCTGTGGTGGCTCCTGCTCCCGAAGCACTTGCTCCCTTGGGGGAGGCACCTTTGGTGATCGCTGTCCCAATGGCTCTCCCTGAGGGCGGCTCAGAGGTTGCGGCGGAGGCCGTTGAAGCTGCTATCCCTCCAGCTCAGAATGGGAGAAGCGTCGAAGGTAACCTTATACATTTTAAATTAGTAATCTTTCCATTATCTGAACTCTTTTGTCTTTTCAGAATTGCGCGGTTGGCGGCTTCGATTGCCGACTTGTCTCCCAGGCAGTCTTTTCAGCGCCTGTTGGAGATGGCTGCTCCACAAGCAATATCTCCTCAGCGCATCGTCCTTTCTTCTGGGCAAGGTTAGTGTTGTCTACCTTCTTTTCATAGCATTACTATTATTTCGCAAAATGACATTGATGTCCTTTACAGTCATGGAAGCCGATGATGTGGTTGAGGTTCTTAAAGGGCCAGGGGAGTCTTCAGCTCCTTCTTGCATGACCGTGGGTAAGTAAAGTCCCAACATTGTTCCATTTGTTCTTTTGCTTACACATTCAGCTGACTGTTTATAAATATGAACAGCTCTGTCAGTTCCTACTGCGTTGGAGTCGCGCATCACTATGCCACCCGGCCCCTACGCTCTGAGAGCCTCGGAACGGATGGCCAAGCTAAGCCTCGCCTCTCTGTCATCTTTGATCGAGGAGCTTCGTGCTGGCAACGTAATTATGGCCGAAGCATTTGCTGCTGAAGCTAACGGCTCTCTCCCCTTTCTTGCCACCTATCATAGCGAAGCAGTGGTGCAAGTCTGGGTTGAGTTTTGCCGGCAGGTGGAGGCTTGCTTGCACGTGCTCGAGTGTACCCGCCTTTCTTCGGAGGCTGTGGCTGCGAAGGTGGGCTTGCGGGGTTTGATTGAGCGGTGCGCGACGAACATGGTGTCGTGCAAGAAGAGGCTTGGCCGCAAATTTTCGGAAAGGGAGCTGGCTTCAAAAGCGCTGATAGAGCTTAGGCCAACCTTACGGCCAAAATCAACAAAGCGTATGAACTCTGGCGAGTGCTTCAAGAGGCCATCAAAGAGGTGGTGGCCATCGACAAAGCCGCCGTGTTCACTCGTAAAAGGGTTGAGGCTCATAAAGCTACCGAGAAAGAGCTCGAAGGCCGGCTTGCCTCATATCAGGCCCAGCAAGCTCAGGCGGAGGCCCATCTTTTGGCGATATTGAATCATGAAGGCGAGGCCCAACGAAAGAGGGATGAGCTGACCAATCTGCTAAATCGCCCGCCGACTTGAAGACTTGTAGATATATATTTTTTCTTTGTACATACTCCTGAATAAGAGTATATTTTTTTTTCTTCCACGAATTATACTTTGTATTCATTTTGGGTTCATGAATAAAAGACATATTTCTTCTTCACGATGGTGTATCTCTTTGACTGAATGTATTCTGTGGATAGTCTATCTCAATTTCTCTGCAGGACAACGATGGCTTAGGATTCAGGGTTAAGGTCTGCCTCCTAAGACTTTTCAACTTTATGAGCCGTGAGGGTCTCATAAAGAATTTTCTTCCTACCGGTCAAGAGGATCCCGTAGGTGTGGTTTCTCCTTAAAAATCGTGAGGATTCCTAAGTGTGTTTTCTCTTGAAAGTCGTAAGGATCTCACAAGAGAATTTGCTCCCTTACGAGTCGTGAGGACCCGCAAGTGATGGGTGAAGTTGCCCTTATCCGCATTTCACGGAGTCAGGGGTTGCTCTGGATGCTTCCCACGGGTTCACTGCCGTGTTCTGCGAGGACCAGGCTCCGCTCTGGACGTTTCCCATGGGGTCAGGATTAACATAAGCCGCGTCCCACGTGACCAAGAATTTTGCTCTAGATTCTTCCCACGGGTTCATTGCCGTGTTCGGCGAGGACTAGGCTCCGCTCTGGATGCTTCACACGGGTTCACTACCGTGCTCTGCGAGGACCAGGATCCGCTCTGGACGTTTCCCACGGGGTCAGGATTGACATAAGCCGCATTCCACGTGACCAGTAATTTTGCTCTGGATGCTTCCCACGGGTTCACTGCCGTGTTCGGCGAGGACCAGGCTCCGCTCTGGATGCTTCACACGGGGTCAGGATTGACATAAGCCACGTTCCGCGTAACCAGGAATTTTGCTCTAGATGCTTCCCACGGGTTCATTGCCGTGTTCGGTGAGGACTAGGCTCCGCTCTGGATACTTCACACGGGTTCACTGCCGTGCTCTGCGAGGACCACGATCCGCTGTGGACGTTTCCCATGGGGTCAGGATTGACATAAGCCGCGTTCCACGTAACCAGGAATTTTGCTCTGGATGCTTCCCACGGGTTCACTGCCATGTTCGGCGAGGACCAGGCTCCACTCTGGATACTTTACACGGGGTCAGGATTGACATAAGCCGTGTTCCACGTAACCAGGAATTTTGCTCTAGATGCTTCCCACGGGTTCACTGCCGTGTTCGGCGAGGACTAGGCTCCGCTCTGGATGCTTCACACGGGTTCACTGCCGTGCTCTGCGAGGACCAGGATCCACTCTGGACGTTTCCCACGGGGTCAGGATTGACATAAGCCGCGTTCCACGTGACCAGAAATTTTGCTCTGGATGCTTCCCACGGGTTCACTGCCATGTTCGGAGAGGACCAGGCTCTGCTCTGGATGCTTCACACGGGGTCATTTCCGTGCTCTGTGAGGACCAGGATCCGCTCTGGACGTTTCCCACGGGGTCAGGATTGACATAAGCCGCGTTCCACGTAACCAGGAATTTTGCTCTGGATGCTTCCCACGGGTTCACTGCCGTGTTCGGCGAGGACCAGGCTCCGCTCTGGATGCTTCACACGGGGTCATTGCCATGCTCTGCGAGGAGCAGGATCCGCTCTGGACGTTTCCCACGGGGTCAGGATTGACATAAGCTGCATTCCACGCAGCGAGGATTTTTTTTGATTATATCCGCATTTCACGGAGTTGGGGTTTGACTTTCGATCGTTTGTGTACTGTCGAGTCATGGAACTGGGAGTTGCCGCCGTTCCACTTTGCTTGATGTTGTGTCCGTTGTAATAAGATGAATGTTGAGATGATCTCTAGGCTGTCTGTGAACCATTGAGATTTGGTTTCTCCTTCTGATGAAGCTTGGGAAGGAAGGGTGTGATTCCTTCTTTGTTTGCGCCCCTGAATTGTATACAGGGATTGACATGATATCACCTGTAGGGCATAGACTTTATTTCAATTTTTTTTATTTCTTTCCGCGATGCTCTATCATTTCAGCTTTTATATCGCGAAGGTCGCGATTGCCTAATCATTTCGGCTATTTTTCGCGATGCCCAATCATTTCGGCTATTTGTTTTATTTTTACTCGCTTCTTTTTATTGCGAGTTGCCCAATCATTTCGGCTATTTTGCATGCATACATTTTTACTTGCTGATTTGGTTTGCAAGTTGCCCCATCATTTCGGCTATTTCGTATGCAGGTGTGGCTTGCCAGCTTTTGTTGCAAGGGTCCCAAATGAATTGGCTTATTCGAAAAAGGATTTGGACACCGATTTCAGCATCAGCACCGCTACAACTGGGATATTGCTAGGAGCGAATCATCATTTGCCTCTGTCGGTGACGAACAAAGGTAGCTTAGTAAACAGGGTTAAGATCTTGTCGACTAAGGCTTTTGACTTCACGAGCCGTAAGGGTCTCGTAAAGGTATTTCTCCCTACATGTCGTGAGAATCTCGTAGGTGTAATTTCACCTTGGGAATCGTGATGATTCTTAAGTACGTGTTCTCCTATAAGTCGTAAGGATCTTACAAGAGTGTTTTCTCCTTATAAGTCGAGAGGACTTACAAAGGCTGTTCACTGTGTAGACATATCCCTAGTTAAGGACGGGACTTTGTTAGGGAAATGTTTATTCGCGCCCGTGGATTGTATACAAGGGTCAGCATTGAGCCGCTTGTAGGGCAGTATTGGAGGTTATGGGGGCTGCTTAAGAACAGGTTCGGATCTCTGTAGCTTAAGACTTTTGAATCTTATAAGCCGTGAGGGTCCCATAAGAGGGTTCTCTTTACGAGTCGTGAGGATCTCGCAAGTGTAATTTCTCCTTAGGAATCGTGGGGATCCCTAAGTGTGTTACTTCCTTGTGAGTCGTAAGGATCTCACGTAGGTGGTTTCTCCTTACAAAGTCGAGAGGACCTTGCAAGTGTCTTTTTGCGAGATTGCGCCCTTTCGGGTTTTCATAAAACTCGCCGGTAGCCCTGCTGTTTTTACTCACGGAGCCCTTTCGGGTTTTCATCCGTGCCCACTTCGCTTATGGACATATCGTTTCTTTTTTTTTTATTCTAACGAGGTTGCGCTGTTTCGGGTTTTCACAAGACTCGCCGGTAGCTCTGCTGTTTTTACTCACGGAGCCCTTTCGGGTTTTCATCCGCGCCCACTTCGCTTATGGACATACCATTTTCTTTTTCTTTTTTTTTATTCTTTTTTTTTGTATCAGCTTTGGGATGCTGCAATACACCGTAGTTTATTGACATCTCGGTCAACGGCTAGTTTTAGGACATAGTGGTCCATTGTTAGTTTAAAGACGTTTCGGTCCGTCGTTAGTTTAAGGACATTTCGGTCCATTGTTAGTTTAAGGACATTTCGGTCCGTTGTTAGTTTAAGAACATTTCGGTCCGTTGTTAAGGAAGCCGGTTACTACTTACAGAGTTTAGGCTTAGGAAGATAGCGAGCGGACATAGTCGTCGTCATCTATCATTGACCTAGGCCGTGACTCGTTAAACGTAATATTTCTTCAGGAAGCAACCATTTATTGGCCTGAAGGGCCTTTCGCCATGCATGTCCATGAGTAGATAGGCTCCACCCTGGTAGATTTTGTATATGATGTATAGGCCTTCATAGTTTGGCTCAAATTTCCCCCGCTTGGCGCAATTGGGGATCATAGGTCTTTTGACCACTAGCACGAGTTCGCCTTGGCGGAATGTTCTCGGTCAATCTCTCATATGAACGCGTCATCTTTGCTTTGTAAGCCTCCAGATTTTGTTGCGCTATGAGCTGGGTTTCATCAAGGGCATCGAGCTCCTCAAGCCGAAGGTGAGCATTCTCTTCGTCCGTTAGCTCGTAATGAACTGCCACTCGTAGAGAGGGTAACTCTATCTCGAGGGGGAGTACCACTTCTGTACCGAATACCAATGCGTATGGAGTTGTGTTCGTGGCCGTCTTGAACATATTTCGATACGCCCAAAGAGCATCATGCAGTCTCTCGTGCTAGTCTTTCTTATTTCATGACACCGTCTTTTTCACGATCTTTGTCAAGATCTTGTTGAAAGCCTCAGCTAGACCGTTAGCTCGGGGATTGTAGACTGATATGTATCTCCAGTCTATGTTGTGTTGTTGTGCGAAGCGACTGATTTTGTGGCTTCTGTAGGCTGGCCCGTTATCGGAGATAATCCGTCGTAGAGTGTCGAATCGATAAATGACGTGCGTCTTGAAGAAATGGAGTATATTCTCCGTCTTCACTTCCCTCAGCGGTACTGCTTCTGCCCATTTGGAGAAGTAATCGGTTGTTGCTAAAATGAATCGATGTCCCCTGGACGATGCTAGCTCGATGGGGCCGATTATGTCAGTCCCTCACATTTCGAACGGCCAGCTAGCCACCGTTGGATGTAGCGGATTTGGATGCTGATGGATAAAATCCCCATGGATCTGGCACGAGTGGCATTGCTTCACATACTCAAGGCAGTCCTGGATCATCATGGGCCAATAATAACCCATCCGTTTGATCTTCAGCTTCATCTTCGGCCCGGCTTGGTGAGAACCGCAGAGTCCGTCATGAGTTTCTTGGACGACTCTTTTTGCTTCTTTAGGTCCCAAGCATCTTAGCCATAAAGAATCAAATGACTTCTTGTACAGAGTATCGTTGACGAAGGCGAAAGACAGAGCTCGCTTCATGAGCTGATGTTTGGAGGATGCATCTTCGGGCGTTCAACGGGATTTGAAGTAGTCTATAAAGACTTCTTTCCAATCCTCAGCCTTTTGCTGATCTTTCACTTGTAGGGCCGTTTGCTCGGTCGCTCCCTTTTCGTCGGATGACTCCGGAGATATTTCTGCCGGTGCGAGAACTCGACGGCTTTGTACCACGATTCTTACGTCATCGAGGTTTTCGTCAGCCAGTTCTTTAGCAAGCTTGGCTAACGCATCTCCTTTGCTATTTTCTGCACGCGGTATGCTTTCTAAGGTGTAGGAAGGTATTTGGATCAGCAGTTGCTGCACCCTCTCGCCGTACCTTACAAACTCTGGCTTGCACGTTTGATAATCGCCGTTTACTTGACTAACGACCAATTGGGAGTCTCTGTATATGAGGAGGTTCTCAATCCCCATGTCGATGGCGATCTCGAGACCTGCTATCAAAGCTTCATACTCGGCTTCATTGTTTGTCCTCGGCTCTGTTAAGGAGAAAGCAAAGCGCATTATCCCTCCTTGTGGAGTTACGAAGATGAGGCCTACCCCTGATTTGATTATGGGGGTGCTTTATTTGCGCTTCTTCATGGAAGATGCTCCATCAAAATAAAGTTACCATCGGGTGCCATTACTGTCGATCGTGTCAAACGTATGCTCATCTGGCAGTTCGCAATTTAAAGGAGAATCGGGAGGTATCGGATGCTCAGCGAGGAAGTTGGCGATGGCCTGGCCTTTTACTTCCTTAAGAGGCTGATAAGTTATTGAGAACTCCATCAAGAGCAAGGCCCATTTAGCGAGCCGCCCTGTCAATATGGCATTTGACATCAAATATTTGAGAGGATCCACTTTCGATATGAGATGGACTTCATGCGCCAACGCATAGTGCCTGAGGTTCGTTATCGCGAAGATCAATGCCAGGCAGTGTTTTTCGATGGGAGAATAATTGCTTTCTGCCCCCAACAGAACTCAACTCAAATAGTAGAGGGCTCTCTCCTTCCCTTGGTCGTTCTCCTGTGCCCATAATGCGCCTAAGGAACCTTCAAGGGCGGTTGTATACAGAATGAAAGGCTTTCCCTTGACCGGAGCAGCCAGCACTGGCGGATTCTGCAGGTATTGCTTGATTTCGTCTAGCGCGCTTTGGCATTTGTGATCCCAGACGAAAGGGGTTCCCTTTTTCATCAGGTGACTGTAAGGACGGAACTTGCCTGAGAGATTGGCTATAAATCGCCGAATATACGCGAGCTTTCCTTGGAGAGACCGCAATTTCTTGAGAGTCTTTGGCGGAGGGATTTCCATGATCGCTTTGATCTTCGACGGATCTATTTCGATGCCTCAGTGTCGGACGATGAACCCCAGGAATTTGCCCGAAGAGACTCCGAACGCGCATTTAAGAGGGTTCATCTTCAAGTTGTATTTACGAAGACGTTGAAATACGGTCTTCAGATGCTCTAAATGCTCTTCGTATGATTTGCTCTTAACCACAAGGTCGTCGATATAGTATTCGACGACTTCATGTATGAGGTCATCAAAGATCTTCGTCATGGCCCTCTGATAGGTGGCACCAGCGTTCTTTAGACCAAAAGGCATCACCTTGTAGAAGAATATACCCAAAGGGGTTCGGAAAGCAGTATGCTTCTGATCCTTGGGATGCATCTTTATCTAATTATATCCTGACGATCCGTCCATGAAGGAGAAGACTTCGTGGGTGGACGTATTGTCTATCATTAGCTCAGTGACCGGTACCGGGAAGTCGTCTTTCGGGCAGGCTTTATTGAGATCCCGAAAGTCCACACATATGCGCACTGTCCCATTTTTCTTCATCACCGGGATGATGTTGGCGATCCAATCAGGATACTGAACCTCTTGGATGAAGACAGAGTCGACCAGCTTCTTGACCTCGGCGTTAATGCTCATCTCAAGCTCGAGCCGCATTCTTCTCGGTGTTTGTTTGATTGGCTTGACGTCCGGGGATATTGCCAGTTTGTGGACAGCAATCTCTGGATCTAGTCCTGGCAACTCGGAATAGTTCCACGCGAAGCAATCCTTATGTTGCATGAGCACGTATTTTAGTGTAGCCATCCTTTCTTCAGACAACAGCTCACTGACGAATGTCGGCCGCGGGTCGCATGTCGTCCCCAGATCAATTTTCTTGAGATCGTCTGCAGTAGTATGTATTCCATCCTCCGGCTTTTTTGGCGCCGGTGGAAATTCTGAGATCACCTCGTCATCATTGTTTTCGAAGCACCAGGAGAGGTCATCCATATCCTCGGGCTCTTCTTTTGATAGCGTTATCATATGACAAGTACGAGCTTGCTTCCAAGACCGATATTGATCTGGCTCTACTCTTGCTATATGCGCGGCTTTTGGTTCGTGCTTCTATGGCGGATTTATCCTCCAACTACTGATAGAGCGAACTTGCCGAGCTGATATTGATTTTCGACCCAATTCTTGAAGGTGAAGCAGTCTTCGAGAGGATGTCCTATCGCTCGGTGATAAGAGCAATAGTCTGGGTGAGAGATCTCGTTGGCTTGCTCGGGGTGTTTGGACTCCGGAAGCGTAATCATTCGATGTTTTATGGCAAGATCAAGTATCTTCCGTGTTTTGTTCTGAGGAAAAGAGTATGCTCGACTCATCTTTTTTATAAGAAACGAATCCGGATTGCTCGATTCCCGATTGTGTGGCTTCTTGGTCCCGCTTTGGCGCTCTCGAACGCTTTTCCCGCTTTTTGACTTATTTTTGCCTCTGCGTCGGCCCCTTTGTATGACGGGTTGATAAGGAAGAGCATTGCCGTTCTCCGCGGTTTGTTGGAGGAGGCGTTGTGTCCTGGTTTTTTCGTAAATGGCCATCTCACGGTTATGGTCATCCCGGATCTTTTGACCCGCTTCCCTTACTAGCCTGTCCATTCGTTCTTCAAATGACGGACTTGGCGCTTTGATGACCGGATCTTGTTTTGGTTCAGGATCACGTCTTTTAACAGGCATCCTCTTCTTCATCGAAGTCATATATGACGTAGCTACTATGGGCTCGTTCCCGTTTCTTGGATTGGACATATCCGAGCCCGACCGTTTCCATTATCCCGTTGGGCAGCTTTCGTTGAGTCCCAGGGACGTCCCAAATCCTGTTGTAGAATCGAGCTTGCCGAGTGGTCTGTCTGAAAGGTACCCCTTGGCGTTTCAATAACCTTTTCAAGCTTTCCGTGTAATATCTAGGCAGACGGATGGGCTGGAGCCTGTCGAGCGTAAAATCGGCGCCATGCCAAACTTCTTTCTCCACTTTAGTTTCCCCGGATCGGTAGAATAGGATTGCTTGTTCACCTTTTCGTCTGGGGGGGACGTAAAACGTCTGTAGCTCTTGCACGCTATAAGCTTCAAGTGCATCAAGATCTTTGTAGTGCTCTTGTGGAACCAAGGTAATTTGCAGATTCTGACTATCGCCAGCGAAGGCTTGTATTGATGGCCGAGCGAAAAATATAGCGTTAACCTCGTCTTCCGAGTCGCTGCCGAAGATCAACATGGGGGCGGACGGTCCCGGGTTGTTGCGTTGAGGCGGCCCTGAATAAACTATCTCTTCTTCATCCTCAGTATCACTCCCGAAGACTGGAATAGTGGTGATAGTTTTGTCCTTCGGCTTGTGGCATCTCTCCGTATCCTCGAAATCTGGTAAGAAGTATTTTGCATCTTCGTACTTTCGAACTTCGTTCACGGAGAATGGGTTCAACTCCCCCGTTACAGTGTACTCGAGACTATCTTTGAAATACTTCATACACTGATGTTGTGTAGAAGGGATAATGTTGTACTCGTGTAACCAAGGCTGGTCGAGCAAAGCATTGTAGCATGTCTTGGCGTCGATGACATGAAATTTAATATCCGTGACAAGTAGCCCGAAGCGCAGCGTCAGTATCACAGACCCGAGAGTCCGTGATGACTGGGAGTCAAAACCGGAAATGGTGATTTTATCACGAGCGAGGTGCTGAACGCTCATGCAAATTTCCTTCAACACTCGCACGTTGAGAATATTGACGGAGGACCCATTGTCGACCAGGATCTTGCCTATCTTGACATCATAGCAGTATCCGGAGACATATAGGGGACGGTTGTGCTTGCACGTCTCAAGAAGGAGATCTTCATCGCCGAAGGTGATATCGGCTGTGTGTACTTCTTCCAGCTCGTCTTTCATCCTTTCTTCGGCGAGGAAAGCTTGGAATTGCTCTGGCTCTTGTAGCGCGTTGATCAATGAATCTCTTGCTTCTTTTGATAGTAAAAGGGCGTCGAGAATGCTGAGCTGCGAGGGTAACTTCCTCAAGTGCGCCAGAATGTTGTAGTCCACCTTACTTTTTTTTGGCGGGTCCTTGGCAGTCAGCTCTTTCATAACTTGGTCATCTAGGGCGATATCCTCAGAGACCTTTTCTTTTCCCTTATCTTTTCTATTTGTGGGTCCGAGATTCTTTTCGGGCAGTGTACGATTGCGCAGCTGGATATTTTCACAGTTCTTTGACTCTTCCTCTTTCCCCAAGATGGATTCTTTGAAGAGAGGGCCAAGAGTCATCTCTTCGTCGGAGTCGCTTCCGAAGGTGAGAACTTGCGATGCCCCGGTGTTGACCGTGCGGCAGTTGCCGGTGATTCTTTTATGTTCCTCGGTCGTACTTCTTCGCTCCCGACGAGTTTTGCGTTTCATCCACTTAAAATGTTGCCAGTGAGCAACATACCCTTACCACCATCTTTTAAAAGCATTGCATTCTTCAGTGGGGTGCGCAATCTTTTGATGATATAAACAGTAGCTAGGATGCATTTCGGCTTCACCAAGAGTACTTCTTTCGGAGGGTGGTAGCTTCATTCCCATTGATATGGCTTTGGCGAACCTCTTCTTCGTCTTGAACTTGTTTTTATCTGCGACAGATGTCCTCTGATTCGGCGGGAATGTCTCGACTCTTTCGTCCAGTCGCCGGCGTTTGGCCTTTTCAAATATAGCCATCTCACGTTCCCGATCAGCTTTACTTTTCAGAAGAGCTTCGTTCAGGAATGCGTCGATCATCTCTTCTGATAGCCCTGGAAGTTCCAGTTCAGGCCCTGCCCCCAGTCTGTCGGTGTGCAGGGCTTCTTCATCGTCTGTAGACGAGTGAGAGATCATATGACAACTTGCTATGTAATCCTCAGATTCATCCGATGAGTCTTCTCCATCATCTCCGTTTTCAAGGACATGGCCGAGAAATTCCTGGAGCGTGATTGGAGTCCGCGTCTTCTGGTTATACTCTTCCAGTGCGTCGATCTATTTCTGCAGGTCCGTGCGCTTGTCGCCAGGCTTCACGGGCTTTTTGGATTTCTTCTTCTTTTTCGAAGATTTTGACTGCTGGGTGTGAGCATTTTGGCTATCACCACCAATCTTTGGAGTTGGGCACGGCTTCAGCATCCCTTCGATGATCTGGGGTTCCAGCGGATTCTTCCACCTGATCGCCGGGCATGTCTGGAGATCATTCAGCATCCTTTTGGTTTTAGCCGAAAGGGCCACCTCCCATGGAGCTTCTTCAACAAAAGAGCACGTTGCCCCTGGTGTATCCGTCTTCTTAGGAGTGTGCGGTTGTGGTGGGTTTACTTTCCACTTCTCAGACAGCGTGAATTTGCCTTGTAGGTACTGATCCTCGATCCATCCCTTAAAGACGAAGCAATTTTTGATTGGATGGCTTACCGTTTGGTGGTAAGGGCAATAATTAGGATTATTCGCTTCGCCGGGTTACAATGGTCGCTTTGGATTCGGCAAATTGATAAGCCTGTTGCGCATCGCCAACTCGAAAAGCCTCTTCGTTTTGTCCCGTGGGAATGAGTAAGGACGCTTCATTTTCTCATTATAATAGCGCCGTCTCTCTTCCAGTTGATCCGTCAGTTTAGGGGCACTGGGCTGTTGTTGGGTATTTGCAACGAAGGTCGCCTCCCCTTTACCTTTTTCGGTCCGCGGCTCCGGCTTCGGAGGAGACGGTCTGTGACCCATCTGATCCATCTGGGCCAGCTTGTTGATTAAAGCCTGGAATGTGGTCGGTTTGAAGAACATCATGAACTGTGAAATAGTTGCATGAGGGTCTAGGGTGCTTACGAACATGCCCACCGCTGGTGCTTCTTCGATGCGTTGTCCGCACTTCGACCACAGATTCCGCCATCGTATGGCGTATTGGACCCATGTCTCGCCTGGCTTCACCCTGGCATTGATCAATACCGTTATTGGGGTGCGTTCACTAGCACTTGCGAATCGCTGGGTGAACAACAACTCCATTTCTGCGAGAGTTTTGACAGAGTTATTTGGAAGTTCGGAGTACCACTCAAACGCCGTCTCCAATAAGCTGCCGACGAATCGGCGGAGCAAAAGTTTATCATCGCCACCGGTGTTGCCACAGAGAGCCCTGAACTGAGCGACATGTTGATGGGGATTGCCTGTCCCGTTGTACACATGGAATTTAGGGATCGTGTAGCCCGGCGGGTACTTTATCTGATCATACCAGCCTGGAAACGGTCGCCCGGTTCTAACAATTTGCCCAGCCGCTTCATTCGCCTGGTGAACTCGTATTTGCTGAGCAATATAGTCATCCAGGGTAGCTTTGGAGATTGTCTCTTCCTTGGCTGTTGACAGGGCCGGCAGAGGATTCGATATTTCTCCTCTGTCATCTTCAATTATTACTGGAGGATCTTCGGCTGGAGGGTCCGGTTGGATCATCATGCCCACCATATCCTGGAATAGAATGGCCATTTGCTTTATATTGGCCGCTTGTTCCGCGGCCTCTTTGTCCTTCTTTTCAAGCATTCTCCGAAGGAATTCGGTATCAGTTTCTTGTTCACGGCGCTGCTCCGCGGATGTTTCCAGGCTTTCTTTTGGCCTGGTGAGTGCGGCCATCGCTGTCATCATCTCCTGAAGCTTCTACTGCTGCTCTTGGGCTTTTATCACGGATCGCGTAAGCGGTCGATGACCCGTGGAGATACGGCTATCCTCTTTTTCGGATGCCATATAAACGGTATGCACCACCATGCCCCCAGACTTAGGGCGTTTGGGCTCAGTGCCTTTGATATTTGTCGCAGACATGGGGATTTTCTCCGGCCTTCTCCTCTTATGGGCGGTCGAAGTTGAGGGGGCCGTTGCAGTGGGCACCCAAGTACCCATCGCCTTCTGTGACTTAACGAGACGGTTTTCTTCCTGTCGGACCTTCAGCTTCTTCTACCGGCGGGGATAGTTTTGATCAACCACCGACTCTCGGACTTGTCGCCAGATTTTGTAAACTTTAGAAGACAGCCGCTGAGGGGACTGATCCAGCTTTGCTTCTGTGACAGTCTCCATCGGTGGAGGAGATCTTTTCAATACTACGGTAGGCGAGTTCCTACTCACCTTGTTCAGCAGCTCAAAACTGTTTCCGGTTGGAACAGCAGTATTAACTTCCACCGTTGGAGCTGGTGGAGTTAGCCCAGAGGGGGAGTTGCCCCCGGCCTTCCTTACTCGGCGCCAGTGGCGACGTCGAGCGTGTCGAGCCGTTGGTGTTGGTTCAGCGATGGGAATGACTTTGTCTTGCCCCTATCCAGGTGAGGGGCTGTTGCTGGCGTCAGCCTCTTGAAGACCGATGTCCGTTGAGAAGCGGTATCCAATCTGTCGAAGACAGACCTTTGAGCAGGAACGGGAACCGTAGTGGGAGCCAGAACAGTCAGTCTTGTAAAGACCGCCCTTTTGGTGGGAGAAGCCGCGTTGACGACTTCAGGAGCAGGGATGGCTATCCTTTTCGGAACAACCTTCTCTGGGATTGCAGGCTTCATCACGGGCCCAGAGGAATTTTGGCCCAGTCTGGCGAAGACCGAAGCGTTGGAGCTGGACGACCCGTTGAGAGGGGCCGCGGTAGTAGCAAGCCGATCAAAGACCGACTTCTTGGGAGCTTCTGGTGTTGGTACAGGAACGGTGAAGCTCGTTGGCGGGAGCATGGTCCCGAAAAACAATCCAATAGTGGCTTGAGTGACCTGTTTCACCGGCATTATGAACAAGGAGGCCGCTTGGGGCCCGTAAGTTATGCCTCTAGATGAGGCAGAACGTGGGTTACAGTTGCAGTTGGAACACTTCGAGCAGGTGAACGCCATTGATCCTTTGCTTTCTGCACCAAGCAAAACGCCAAATCTTAGTATCTCGAAACCCAAGGGCAACCATTAGCAAACCGCGATTCGCTCGCGAACACGACACACGAAGTGTGGAGTGGAAAGAGGAAAAGGTCCCACCGGGTGTGCCAGAATCTGTTCCCCTCCGAAAGACATGACAGAGATGCGGCGAACGTCTTGCCTGAATTTCGGGGCAGATGCTAATTGGTGTTATCCGTCCACCTCTCCGAAGATGCCAAGTTGATTTATGACACCATGTATCGAAGGTTTAAATAGATGCGGCCGATGTAGCAGACTTAGTCAGATTCCCCCTCGTTTGAGGGGTTTTTGATTGTGGGGACGCTCTTCCCTGCAGGCGCAAGCCCCTGCAGTTAATTACGCTACCGCATCGCGGTAACAACTTTCTCCTTCTCCAGATGGTCACTTCACGTCATGGGTGTTTGTTTTGTGTTTGGTTGCCCGTGGATTGTATACGGAGACTAAGTTATGTTGTCGCCCATAGGGCGTGGACTAATCCAAATCCGTATCTTTCTTAGATTTGGGTTTGGGGGGTTTGGGTTTAAGGATACGTTAGCCTCATTTGAGACTAAGATCAACTTAAACGTTTATTAAAGATATGTTAGTCTAATTTTAGACTAAGATCAACTTAACGGGATCGTTTAGATCCGACAAGAGAGCAATTGGGCTCTATTTTTTAGTTTAGTGACATTGTGGTCGATTAGTTTAAGGACATTACGGTCCATTGGTAGTTTAAGGACATCTCGGTCCATTGTTAGTTTAAGAACATCTCGGTCCAATATTAGTTTAAAGACATTACGGTCGAGGTTAAGGACATCATAGTCCATGGGTTTAAGGACCCCACAGTCCAATGTTAATTTAAAGACATCGCGGTCGAGGTTAAGGACATCATAGTCCGTGAGTTTAAGGACCTCACAGTCCGATATTAGTTTTAAGACATCACGGTCGAGGTTAAGAACATCATAGTCCATGAGTTTAAGGACTCCACAGTCCGTGAAATGTATGGTTGTCGGGACCCGTCACCTCTTTGAAGACGTTGAGGAATTACAATGACAAATATCAAAGGAGTGAAGAGATTTACCCTTGAACCAAGGTGGATTAAATGATTTGTAGCCCAGTTTGGAACTAAGACCAATTAATTATATTTTGAGCACATTGGCTCAATTAAGTCTGAATTGAGGACTTATGGCCTACTTGGGCTAAGTCCAATTAAGTTTGAAGTGTTGGCCCTCTGTTGGTCCATTAGACATTTGTCTGGGTTCAAGCCCATATTATTCAGCAATGCTAAACATTTTCATCTTTGATTTCCTCAATTTTGAGATTCATTTGGATGAGAGACTTTTGCCTCTGGAAAATTACCCAATTTGGCTAAAAGTAGTGTTAAACACTAAAGAACAACAGTGTTAAACACTGGAGACAGAAATCTCAAATTAGTGTTAAACACTAAAAGACCATCAGTGTTAAACACTGGAAATATAGAATCCCAAATTAGTGTTAAACACTAGAAAATAACAGTGTTAAACACTGGAAATAAGATTTTCAAATTAGTGTTAAACACTAAAAGATAATCAGTGTTAAACACTGGGAATAAAGCTCTTGAATTAGTGTTAAACACTAAAGAAAAAGGAGTCACGTGTGGACACGTGAGGGCGCCCAAAGGTGGGACCGGCTTCCTTTTCTTCATTCTGCAATTAAGTGTTAAACACTTTTTATATTTTTATTTTGAGCATCACATGTTGACACGTGATGGGGATTTATGCGCTGACTGTTAAAGCACTTGCCAAGGGGTCACGTGGTAATACGTGAGAGCGCCCAAAGCCTTCATTTCCTTTGCTTTTTTCTTTCTGCATTTTGGAAGTCACGTGGGAGCACGTGAGGCATTGCCTCAAAGCTTCTTTTCTTCAGGGATCTTTTCAAGGGTCACGTGGGTATACGTGACCTTGGTTCTTTGCATGCATGAAGATCTTTTAAGTCTCTTTATTTTTTTTAAGAATTGAATTCTCTGTAGGGTTAAACCCTGATTATGACTTTGGAGGAATTAAATTCCCATTATGAAAGAATTAAATTCTTATGTAGAGTTAAACCCTAGTTTTCTTTAGAGGAATTAAATTCCCATATATGTAAAAGAATCAATTTTTTTGTGTAGGGTGAAACCCTAATTTCATTTTTAGGAGGAATTAAATTCCTGTGAATTTTAGAGAATTAAATTCTCAATTAGGGTTAAACCCTAGTTTTGTCCATCTTGAAGGAATTAGATTCTTATAATCTTAGGAGAATTAAATTCTCATATAGGGTTAAACCTTAATTTTGTCATGAAGGAATTAAATTCCTATAAATTTAGGGAGAATTAAATTTTCTGAACTCAATCCTCCCTCTAAGTCTTGGATCTGCATGGCAAAATCTCAACCCGATGAGAATTAAATTCTCAACCTATGGGGAGATTTGCTTCTGCAGATCTTCAACCAGAGGAAAAACTAAGTTCTTTCTGCAGAAGAGTTAAACTCTTAGATTTTGAGAATTAAATTCTCTTTTTTGAAGTTTTTATCCCCTTTCTTTTCTCACCTAGGGTTTCCTTTGTTGAGAATTAAATTCTCCTTTTTTTTCTCTCTGAATTTTCAAGATATCAAAATTCTATATCTCCCCCCCAAAAAAATCCTTCCTCCATTCTACTCTTGGCTCTTATTTATAGGAGAAGGAAAAGAATCAATTTGTTTAGTAAATCTTTAATTGAAAGATTTTGTTTGTTTTCATAATTAATATGATCTTTTAGATCATTCAGTGAATTTTGTTCACCGTTGGATTTTCAATCCGAAGATATTCTGTTTGTTATTTTCGGTGAGATTTAGAGAAATCTTTCCTTGTCTAAGATTTTTCCATCAATTGGTGATATTTAATCACCCCTGGATTTTTAATCCAACGGTTCTCCATAATCCTTTTTCATTTAGAAAGATTTTAAAGAAATTTAGAATTTTAATTCTATTAAATTGTAAGGCTTTCAAAGCCTTTCACGTACTGGCATGTGACCCTTGGTCACGTGTGAGCACGTGACCCCAATTAGAGTCTCTTCTCAGCCGCTTGTTTGTGCTTTTGCTTGACGGAATTTGATTCTGCAAAAACGTCACGTGTCAACACGTCACCTTTGGTCACGTGTGAACATGTGATACCTCGTTGATGTAACTCCTGATTTTTAATCAGGGAACAACGTCGTTTCGTCGCCAGGAGCTCCTAGAATGATCGTCGGAAGTTCGCCGGAAAATTCGCCGTAGCTTCACTTTTCGCTCACTTCGATTGCACACAAGAATTTCTTGAGAATTCTAGAGAGTTGGCTCAGAGTTTGGGGGTGAGAGGGTAGAGGGTAGGAGTGTAATTATAGGGTTAGGCTAGGGTTAGGGTAGATATAGGGTTTTAATTTAAAAAATGTAAAAATGTATGAAAATTGTATTAAAAATGAAGTAAATGTGAGTTAATAGGCTTTCTGGAATTAATCTCAGAAATTGAAGTATGCAGGGGAGTGGGGAAGCTCAAAAGGCACTTTTTCTCTGTTAATGACTTGGCCGACCGGCCAAGTCCGGCCGACGGCGCTGGCCCGAGTCGGGGTCTCGGGAGGTGGGGGGTCGCCGGGGGTAGCCACTGGTACTTTCAGTTTTTAAAGTGTAGTGGGAAAATATGGAGTTATCTTGTGTGGACTGTTGGGCTTCCATAAAATTTAAAACAAAATAATATTAAATATAATGTGGGGCATGGGATTTGAACTCTGGTGGCTTGGTTCAGCAATGCAAAGTATTACCAATGAGCTACAAGCTCTTTTTTGTAATTAAATTTCTAATTAATTACTTAAGTCTTGTGCTCAGGCAATAAATATCTCTTTATGGATTTTTGAATTTTTTTTGTAAAAACTTGTATATGAGATTTAGGGTTGTTACAGGCCTCCAGGTACAAGGCAATCTCCTTACCTTGAACCTGGTTTGTCCTCTCCCCCTTCTCGGCTAGACGAAGCGAATAGCCGGGAGGAATGAAGAAACGGGTCTTGATGTTAGCGAGCTCCTTCGCACGCCTCAGCGAGGATCGCACGCCAAGAACACCCGCGGCCTGAACTCTGGGGACCACTCTATCTTCTTGGGTGAACTCCAACTCAGAGGGGGAAGAGGAAGGAGTAGAAGAGGAAGAAGTAGAAGAGGAAGCTTCAGAAAACCCCCTAGACTCTACCCGCACTACATCTATAGGCTTCTCTGAAGAAGACATCTAACCTGGTCAAAGAAAGGTATCCCTGGGAGATTGATAGCACAAAATCCGAACTGAGGAGAGGAGCACCGAGCTGCCACGACTAAAGACGAGAAAATTGTGAAGGGGTATGGGCCCTGATGGGGATCCCACCTCTATTTATAGCTGCCGGAGCACACATCCTACGGCTTCGATCGACTCCCGCCAAAACAACGTTTGCGAACAACGGCCGACAGCGTTCCACCCGTCGCACCCGCATTGGACGCGTCCTTTCAAGAGCAAGGTCGCCTGCGACGCGTCTCGCCAGCCAACCAATACCAGACACGTGGACCGTCACTTCGACGGGCGTACACACGACCCGGCGCTTCCCCTTTAATGCGGGATCTCCCCCCGATCCGCTGGCGCCATCAAAAAAATACCACTCTCTGCCCGGGAATGCACGACCGACAATATCTTCGAACGAGAACTCACCTCGGATGATCGGTCAGACCACTCTCGGTCCGACCCAGGAGCGGGTCGAGACGAGAGTGGGGGGCTAATGATGAGGCTCGATATCTGGGCTCTCCAAATACAGACACGCGGCAGATGACGTGCCCCAGAACTACAAGAGGGGATCAAGAACTTCAGTTGTTATGACACCTCGGCCCCGTGGTGCCGAGGAGTTTCCCGACCTTTGGCGACCTTCCAGGCCACCCCTGGCTCGCTTCCGAGCTGTCACAGAACCAAGGCGCCTCGGCCTCCCGCTCGTGCCCGAGCTACCCGCTGAGGTGATCTTCCTCTGTCTCACCCTGACCGACCCGCAGGCGCATCAACAACGGCTCCGCGAATCTCGCTATGCGCGAGATATCCGCCGCCCACTATCCCACGTTCCACGCCATCACGACCCCCCATTAACGATCATGTCTCGCCATTAATGCGGGATCCCGCCTATCACGCGGGCGTGGCGTCAGGGGCGTAACGGCCGGCGTGATTCTCGCGCCTGCCTGTCCATTGCTGCCGCTATATAAACCCCTCTCAGACGATCGAGGTACGCAATTTCTTTTCACTAAGCCGCTACTCTGCCCAATTTGCACCACTAACTTGATCGTCGGAGGGTCCTCGGTGGCACAACCACCCCGGGACTTCCTTGCGGGTAGCCCGGCCACAACCACTCAAACCCCCCAACTCCATCTCAGCCGTCCGTCAACCCTGGCAGTAGATCGACGGAGGATAACATCTGAAGGAGATCCAGTGCTCCATCACTATCCAAATAAATAAAAGAGAGAGAGGGAGAAGAACTTGTAAGATAAGAACAATTAGTTCATATCGGATGGTAGTAAAAAGAGTTATATATAGGTTTGATATTTTTTCCCCACATTCTTTGATTATTTCCCTCTGCTGGCTACTTGAAATTAAAAGCGTAACTCAGAAATTAACGCAAACAAGTTTGAAATAGAGGTTTTATTTGTTGAAAAATTAAGTATACACCCTTTTTAAAAGAAAATATCTTCTTCATTAAATATATGCACCTCTTCTCTCTTTTTCCAAAGAAAAGTAAACAAATGAGAAAATTTCTCCAATTTTGTAAATCACCCCCCCTTCCCCCCCCGCGCCCCGCAAAAAAAAAAAACGCGCCGCGCCAATGCACGTGTATGGCAGCGGGGTGTTGTGCATACAGTTTTTTTTTTATAAAATTGGAAAAAAAGTCTGTTGAGTTCGGTCAGTATACCGTACTCTTTTTTCCCCTGCTTTAATAAATCATTCCTCTCATGGCTTTACGCAGCCATAGCCCCCTTATTTTAAACTAATATAAACTGTTATATTCGACGAGCAGGGAAAAACAATAGCAGGGAATCCGAAACCTCTTAAGTTTGGTTTCAATAGTAAAGACATGGAAAACAGGAATGTGAATGCCTGAGGAATGAGTCCCGTCCCAACTTAAACCCAAAGATCACCACTTTGTTTTCTCCCTTTATGATGTACAATGCATATGATGTATACAAGGTATTTTTGTGTGCAAAGGAACAACATGTTTTTTTTAAGAGATAGAAAAAGGGAAAAAAAAGCAATGTTGGTTTGTAAGAAATACTGCAATTTACCCAAAATAGGGTAAATTACTATATGATCCCCCAAAGTTTCACTATTTTTGTAATTTTATAGGTTAATGATTTTTTCCCCTAGTATAAATACTCTTAAAGTATAATCTGTCAGCAGTTAACTACCTTCAGCTAATTTCTAATTATTCTAAATGCAATTGTGTACCAACACCTCAATAAAAAAATATATAATATTATAAAAAGCTGGTGATGTTGCAATGTAATTGGGGGGTGATTTGGGGTCAAGTGAGGATAGTTAATTAGCAACCGGATATACTTTAGTGCATTTATATGCAATGTTTCATATATTTTGTATTTATATATCTTATTGAATTTTTCACTGTGACGTATATATCTTAAAGTACAAACCGTTAATAGTTTGCTCGCTTCAGTTAATCATCAAACACATCACTATTTTAAATAAAATCCATACAGTTTGAATTTTAAGACATGCAAGTGCAGCGAAAAAACTCAATAAAGAATATAAGTGCAAGGGTATTACTTAGCGATTACCGTAGCAATTTACCTGCAAACAAACAAAAGACAAGAACAAGGCTTTGCCACGATCCTACATTTTTCCCGCCTCTCATTCACCAGCTCCAACTCCCCTTTGCTCGAAATTGCATTAAATTAGGGTTTCCCACAATTCTAGTTTCTTTTCTCTTTCAAAAGGACCCCATTCATTAATTTAGGGTTTCCCAAAATTTAATGGCGACAACGCTGTTGAATCTCAATCCCCAAACCCTAGCATCTTTCCCTTCGAATAAAGTCCCTACCTCTCGATCTCTTGCTCAATCGCTGCTTCCGGCGATTCGAGGGACAAAGGCGATGGGATCTTCGTCTTCTTCTTTAGTTGCGAGATACTCGGCGCCGCCGCCGCCGCCGCCGCCGCTTATGGCTGGATTGGATGGAAACACGGTGGATGCTCTTGGAGATGTCAGCATACTGTCCGCGTCAAGCGGGGAACCTGTTCTCATTAGGGATTTGTGGGATCAGAACGAGGTTCGAACTTCAAATTCTGTTGCAAGTTCTGTGCTTTTCTTTGTTTGGTTAGTTATTTTCAAACATTCGATTAACCAACCTAGAAACTGTGATTTGGGGGTGGAAGGGAAAGAATTGAAGGATTTAGCGAGGCCATCGCATGAGTTGTGAGCGGCGATAAGTAGCAAAGGAAGATTCCATGCATATATTTGCGTAGCTTGGTGAAGCTTGACGATAGTGATTGTAGATGACAAGCGTTATGTCATCTTGATATAGATAGTTGTTGCACAACCTAAAAAGCCTAAGCTTTCGGGTAAAGTGGTTCTTAGCTCGGTACTAGAGCACTGTTCTAATTGGTTATTGGTTCAAGCCTTATTTTTTTCGGTCTACAATTTAATACGTTTATCTACCCCCCATTTGTTCTACCTCTGCAGTCAAGAGTTTCCGCTCGAGACCTTTCCACATAGCCCGTAGTCCCATGTCAGTTGGAAGCATGCAAATGACGCGGCAAATCTCTGTAGAGAAGAAGGCCATGAGAATGCGTACCTTGAAGATAGCGAAGTATTCACTTAACCAGCGACCAATGGTGCTCGGTAGGAGCGTGCATATGCCGACATGCCCGATTGACCGTGATGGAGACATCGGGGCGAGTGATGGTGACATATTGAAGAGCGCCCACAATGTTGTGATACATAGATGGATCGGTGGGGGGAGTGGAAAGCAGATCATCGGTAGTTGTGACAGTGGTAATGGGTGTGGACATCGGGCGTGTGGCAGTCATTTTGGAGCGCTTAAGAATATCCACAATATATTGAGATTGAGATAAGAGACAACCGTCGGGGTGAGGATAGAGTTCAATCCTAAGGAAATAGTGAGTGGCGCTAAGGTCACGAATGGAGAAGTCCCATTGAAGAGAGACAATAAGGTCAGTGACGCCCTCTCGATCGGAACCAGTGATTAGAATATCGTCGACATAAAACAAGACATAAATTCGTGAGCGTTGGTTCTAACAAAAGAACAACGAAGTATCGGTCTTGGAACTAAGAAAGCCGAGCTGAAGGAGTCTGGTACTCAGACGTTTGAACCAAGCACGAGAAGCCTGATGAGGTCCGTAAAAAGAGCGATGCAGTCGACAGACATGATTGGGAAATTGAGGGTGAGTGAAGCCCGAGGCTGATACATATAGACCGCTTCCTCGAGATGACCATGTAAAAATGCATTCGATACATTCAGCTATCCCATTGGCCAATCTGAGCTAATCGCAATTGCAAGGATCAAGCGAATCGTGGCGATCTTGATAACTGGACTGAAAGTGTCGAAATAGTCAATACTAGGTTGTTGCCGAAACCCCTTGGTTACGAGCCGCACTTTGTGACGCTCAATCGAACCATCGGCACGATGTTTCAGCTTAAATTTCCATTTGCACTCGACGATATTGAAATGAGATTGGCGAGGGACGAGCGACCATATGCCATTGCAAAGTAGAGCATTGAATTCAGAGGACATAGACGCACGCCACGACGGGTCCTTGGATGCCTGGGTAGCAGGTGGGCTCGATCGAAGTAGTGGTAAGAAGTGCTGTAGGTAATGTGACTGCTGGTGAGCGTGCGAGGTGGCGGAGAATCAATGATCGGGTCAGTGGAGACATAGATGTTGGCAAGAGAGCACATGTGAAGAATAGGAGACTTATCGGAAGTGCTCGATGAGGTGGTGGAAGGGGAGTCCGGGAGCGGGAAGGATTGTGTTGTATGTTGGGGACCAGGTTCATCTGTATGTGGCGACCGAGGAACATGAGCATGAGTAGGACTGAGAGTTGATGGCGGGGAGCTCGCTGGATAAGGAGCGACAGTAGACGAGCGGCTAGGTTTAGCAAGTTGCGGCGACTGGCATGGGAAGGTCTAAGGATTCTAGCCGCACAAGGGGAGGCGGTGGCTGGCACCAGCAGTAAAGTTGGGCTCGAAACAGGGCCAGAGCCAAGGATGCCCGCTCCTGGGAAGGGTTCAGTGTTCTACGGCGAAGCTGTGGGAGAATCTGAACCTGAAAAGGGGATGCAACTTTCATAAAAAATAACATACCTAGACATATGCATTCGGCTGGATTGTACGTGAAGACAACGGTAACCTTACCGTTGAGTACTATAACCCATGAACACACAGCAATCAGACCGATTAACAAGTTTATGTGGAGCATAGGGACGAAACTAGGGATAACACGCAAATCCAAATGTGTAAAGGAAGGTATAAGTAGGATGGTGACCAAATAATTTGTGAAGAGGGGTATTGTTGCGAATGACTGGTGTAGAGAGATGATTAATTAGAAAGACGGCGATTTGTATGGCCCCATCTGAGTAACGAGAAAGGATGGAGGCGAGAGCAAGTAGAGCCCGCGCGGTCTCTATAATATGACGGTGTTTGCGTTTCGCTGTCCCGTTTTATTCAGAAGTGTGAGAGTAGGAAACATGATGGAGGATACCCTCCGTGACTAGATGGCGATGAAGGGATTGATATTCACCATCCCAATCAGAGTGAAACATACGTATTTTTCTATTAAAATAGCATTTACTATGTCGTTGGAAGCGACAAAAGATATCAAATAAATCAGACTTATTACGCATTAAAAATAACCATGTAAATTTGCTATGGTCATCAACAAAAGTAACATAATAACGGAAACCAGAATGAGATAAAAAAGGAGCAGGGCCCTAAACATGAATAAATTAAATCTAAAGACGCCGAAGACACTGTTGATGACAATTCAAAAGATAGTTTATGGCTTTTGCTCTTCATGCAACTAAAACAGATTGACTCTCTATGACTCTTAACAGTGGTAAATGAAAACGAGATAGAATCATGACTACACTTTTTAAGGCAGGCTGACCTAAGCGAGCGTATCACGAGAAAGTAGAGGTACGTTCGCCAACAAGCGCGGTGGAAGACGAGACATTTGGAAGAGGCAATTGGCACAGTCCATTATTGAGGTGGGCATTGAAATAGAACTGTCCTCGACTTTGGATCCTTCACAAAACAATCAAACGGATGTAACTCAAAAATAACATTATCTTTAGTAAATTTATGAACAGATAAGAAATTTTTCGTTATTGAAGGAACATGAAAACATTGTTCATGTGAAGTGATTGAGAAGACGATAGAATTGCTGTGTAACCATAGTTAAGAATACGCAAACATATACCATTACTTATACGTACCGTATCCGTACCTTTGTAAGGGGATGCCGAGATAAGTTGAGTGTAGTCTGGTATGATGTGATGAGTTGCTCTTGAATCAGGGTACCAATCGGAAGAGGCAACGTTTGGACTGCTCGAGGAATATAGTGGATGTGTATGTAACAATATGGCATATGGTGCAGGTCCTTGATAATACCCATATGATCTTCCATTCTGAGACCGCGGGGCAAAAAATTGCAGAACACCTCTTGGACCGCCAGAGAAGATCTGATTGAAGTGTTGTGGGCAGTTATTGCCATAGTGGCCAGTTGTCATGCAGATTTGGTATCGAGGAGGACCGCGACCTTGACTATGGCCCCGGCCCCGGCTATTGCGACCACCATGACCGTTGTGCTCGGTGTATAGCCACGCTGATAGAAATCTGAAGAGGAACCTTCACGACCCATGGTTGCGGTGTTGATAGATGGAAAGGAAGTTGTATCAAGAGATTTATTTTGTTGCTGGCAAAACCTCTCGTGTGCAAATAGCATGCCAGCAGATCTTCAAGCGAAATATCGTCTATGCGGATTGTGATAGCAGGAACAAATGAGTCAGGCCGATCCCAGGCCGGGTAAAAATTGCATGATAAGATCAGCATCGAAAATTTTATGTCCAATGATCGCAAGATTGTCGGAGACAATCTTGATGTTCTGAATGTACTCTGTGATGGAGGCAGATCCTCGTTTGATATTCTGAAGCTGTCTTCAGCTGAAGGATGCGAGCGTGAGAGTGCGATGCGAAGCCTTTGGCAAGTGTCTCCCATACCGCTTGTGCTGTAGTTCGACCAACCATCAAGGGAACTAGTGATTCAGTTAGAGACGCTAACATCTAACTCACGATCAATCGATCATTTTAGATCCATACAACATATACCGGATTGTATGCTGGAACAAGCGGATTTTGTTCATCAGGAACAGTGATGGGCAGACACTTTTTGGTGCCGTCGATGATGCCCATGTACCTTTGCGACTTGAGGACGGCTTCGGTCTGTATTTTCCAGTTGAGGTAGTTGTCACGGGTGAGTTTGATGTGGAGAAGTGACATGACATTCGGTCCATGAGTCGAAAAGAACGACGATGTATTAGGGTTAAGAATTGATGTTGGGGCGAGGAGCGGAGTTGAAGAGACGGAGGATTGATCTGGGTTGGTTGTCATTGTCGTAGAAACATAGAGAGAAGAAATTTGTTAATGGCGTTAACCTTTATGGCTCTGATGTTGGATATGTATGCCCTAGAGGCCTGTATTGTATAGGATGCTAGGGATATGTATGTACAGGACAATTTTGCTCAGTTGTATATTGTATATTATTTGAGTTGTTTTTATCCTGATATGCGTATTTTTTCCTATTGATGATCTATATTGTTTGCACATATTGAGACTCAATACAGTAGTATACTATTATGGTTTGATTTTATCTAAACATGTGCATATGTTATACTCGATATAACATATGGCGGTTACATGTTTATAAAACCCGTAGGATTTTGCTTGATTACCAGCGTTATGATGGCAATCGTATTTGTGGGATAAGCACATCCTTAAAGGTCTCAAGTCGCAGGAATATCGAGATCGGGTATCGATACTCCAGAATAGACTTGTGTATACGTTTTTAGACCCCGACGAAAGGAGGTAGTTGGTCCTATAACCATTGGTGTGATCACCTAAAATTGTATACAGGTGCTCACTAGGGGTGAGTACACTGGACGAACTCGCCGAGAAGCTATAGATAGTATTGTACCCATCGTCAAACAACGATTTTTAGGTGACATGAGTATATGTTGGTCTTAGGACCTGAGGTCATCATTTGTCTTGTATGAGTTCCCACTGTGTTTTGATCACTACTCTGTCACGGCTCTACCGAGTCGTGCAAATATGTTTTAGTTGGGTGCAGTCCCGAGCCACATGGAGGCAATGAGTGATTGTCAGGGATTCGTCTCTCCCAGTATTAGGAGTCGATATCGTACTGTGTCCGGTTGGCTAGAACAATAAGATCTTGGCCAAGGCAGTTGAGAAATACTGATGGTTAGATTAGTAGTTTCTCGGATTGGTTCTGAGTCAAATCGATACGACTTATCAAGTCAGTAGGGGTCTGACGTTTACCACCTCCTAGACCCGATATGCGATACTCTTAGACGAAAAGACCGGACTGTACGGAGATTGTCACGGATAGGCTCAGTAGGGGTTCGGATGAGCTTGTTCATCGGCCTTCTTTTCGACGGGTACCTGGGTAGCCGTTACGTACAACTAGTGCCGCTGACGTGCTTGTGGTTAAACCCATTGCCAGCGTACTGTCGAGTCTTTAGGGTCCCACACAGAGGGCTTCTCTGATTCAGGTGAAACGATGTGATGGCCGTTTGTTTATACGTGCAGGGTTTCGATCGAATGATAATACTAGCCGGCTTAGGATTAAGCCGGATTATTAAATCAAGTATTGATTTAATAATTTGCGTGTACATATTTCGATATGTATATTCTAATGTTATTCAGATTTTTCGATCGGACGGTTGATACTGGAGGGTTTAAGATTAAGCCTGTTCATTAAATCGGACGGTTGATACTGGAGGTTTTGGTTTTGGACAAAAGAATGAAGTAGGTGACTCGATTCTAGATTTTTCCTTATCTTATGACTTGATCTTAGCAAATACCTGGGTTAGAAAAAGAGAGTCCCACCTTATCACTTTTAGGAGCGGATCAAGTGCTAGTCAAATAGACTTTTTTCTGACGAGAAGAATAGATAGAGATTGTTGTATCGACTGTAAGGTAATGCCAGGTAAGAGTGTAACCACTCAATATAAACTTTTAGTTCTAGATTTTCGATTTAGAAGATGACCTAGAGAAATTAGACGTTAGAATTAAATGTTTGCGATTGAAAGAATGTAACCAAAAGGCTTTTATAGATCGTGTAGTCCAAGAAGCGGATTGGTAGTCAGAAGATGATTCAGACAGAATATGGAACAAAATGACTAGTTGTATCAAGAAGGTGGTTAGAGATCTACTTGGTGAGTCGAGAGGTGGTGCTCCACCATTTAAGAACACTTCATGATGGAATGAAGAAGTAAAGGCTGTTATTAAAATTAAAAAGGATTCTTATAAAGATTTGAAGAAAAGTAGAGACGTTGAGAGATTTGAGAAGTATAAAATAGCTAAAAAGGAAGTTAAGAAAGCTGTTCGGGAAGCTAAATTTAAGGTCTATAAGGAGGTGTACGAGAAATTAGACACTAAAAAGGCTGAAAATGATATATACCTGATTGCTCGGATGCGGGAAAGGAAGACTAGAGACTTATGTGCGGTGAAGTGTGTCAAAAATGAAAATCAGAAGGTTTTAGTTCGAGATGAGGATATCAAGGAAAGATGGAGAGATTATTTTGACAAATTGTTCAATGAGAGCTTTACTAAGAATTTGGATGGACATGTCATTCAATCTCAAGATATAAACCGTGATTTCATGCGTAAAATAAGACTACCTGAGATTAAAGAAGTTTTGAACAGAATGAGTTTAAGAAAAGCGGTTGGTCCTGACGGGATTCCTATCGAGATTTGGAGATGCTTAGGAGAAATATGCATTAAATGGCTGACAGATCTGTTTAATAAGATTTGGCAGACAAAAAAGATGCTAAATGAATGGAGAAAAAGTATCCTTGTACCTATCTATAAGAATAAGGGTGACATTCAAAGTTGCTCAAACTACCGTGGAATAAAACTTATGTGTCACACCATGAAACTTTGGGAGAGAGTGATTGAACACAGGCTAAGGAAGGATATTAAGATAACAGAGAACCAGTTTGTGTTCATGCCTGGACGATCGACGACAGAGGTTATTCATTTGCTTCGTCAACTTGTCGAGCGTTTTCGAGAGAGGAGAAGAGATTTGCATATGATATTTATTGATTTAGAAAAAGCGTACGACAAGGTACCTAGAGAGGTATTATGGGGACAATGATGAAGAAGGGGGTCCCCGTCAAGTATATTGACATAATCAAGAATATGTACGATGGAGTAGTGGCAAATGTCAGAACTTGCGGCGGCTTAACGAGTGATTTTCTGATTACAATTGGTTTACATCAAGGATCTGCATTAAGTCCATTCCTGTTTACCATCGTGATAGATGAGCTTACTAGAACTATCCAAGATGAGGTATCTTGGTGTATGCTATTCGCTGATGATATTGTTCTAGTAAATGAGACGAAAGCAGGGGTTAATGCCAAATTGGAATTATAGTGGCAAACATTGGAATCTCGAGGATTCAGATTGAGCAGGTCCAAGACAGCATATATGCATTGCAAATTTAGTAACCAAAGAAGTCAAAACCATATTGGTATAACATTGGAAGGGCAAGAGATATCACCGAGCGACCAGTTTAGATATCTAGGTTCCATCATCCAAAAGAATAGGGAGATCGATAGTGATGTTAATCAAAGAATCCAAGCTGGTTGGTTGAAATGGAGGAGTGCATCAGGGATTTTGTGTGATCGTAACTTTCCGTTAAAATTGAAAGGGAAGTTTTATCGGAACGCTATTCGGCCTGCTTTATTATATGGTACAGAATGCTGGGCTCCTAAGAAGCATTATACACAGAAGATGCACGTAGCGGAGATGTGCATGCTTCGTTGGATGTGCGGTAACACTAGAAAAGATAAGGTGCGAAATGAGGATATTCGTGCAAAAGTTGGTGTAGCACCTGTGGAGGAGAAGATGCGGGAAAACCGGCTAAGATGGTTTGGTCATGTGCGACGCAGACCTATGGAAGCACCGATTTGACGAATAGATACTCTCGATATGGGCAATGGCAAAAGGGCAAAAGAGAGACCGAAGAAAACATGGATGGAGGTGATACGAAACGATATGGTTGCCAAAGGACTCAATGAAAGTATATTGTTCGATAGGATTGAGTGAAGGCGGAGGATTCATGTGCTGGACCCGGCATGATTCTCATGTTGGTTCATGTAGCCTACCCCATATGCTTGGGATAAAAGGCTCAGTTGTTGTTGTTGTTGTTTAGTGGTATTATTCTATCTCTTGGGTATTCGTATTTTGATACAAATACGGGTATGTATACACGGTAGAAAGTATTTTGTATTTATACAAAATACTTTCTAGAAGATGACACCTCATCTTGTATTTTTCTATTTTCTTGAAAATAAAAAACGAGGTGGAAAAAGAAGAGATGGTTTGAAGCATGGCATGAAGAATGGTCTTTGCATTTATTGTTGTTACTAATGAAATATGATTGATTTTAAAATGAAAAGGAAATACTTTATAAAAGAAAAGTGTTAGCCATTCTCATGCTCATTCTTCACTTACCATTCTGTCTCATCTTTGAGAGCTCTTTCATTCTCTTTCTTTGAGTTCATCTTCAACTCAAAACCTTACCATTCTCATGTGTTGAGAAACAAGGGTTTTTGAGATAGAAAATCACCACCAATATCACTACATCTCCTTAATAATCTAGACTAGTAAACTAGGTCACTAAGTTACTTCATTTATGAAGCCAAGTTTGAATCAAGAACTTTCGGATGGATCATCTAGGACCGAGAAAGCCGGCCATCAAGTTCGATCGAGATCACTAAGGAGCTTAGGAAGAGGAGTAAAGACCCGAAGGACACAAGTCTCTAAGTATAACTCCTTTTCACAGTAGATAGATCTCTGTAGAAAGCTGGTTTCGATTTATGTTTAGATTCTAGGACGAGTTTTCTAGTGCTGGATCTTTAAGAAGTTAAAGTTTTTCGTTCTGCAACGGCCGCGGTAGACGGCCAAGGCGTTAGGAAACTCAACATCGGATACCATAAAAAATAGCAAGAGATGGAGGAAGAAGAAGATATTGAAGGAAAAAGAAGGTTTGAGAGATTCTCTCTATTGTGGATTTTCTTTATATATTATTTCATATATATTTTGGTTACAACCAGATCAATCATACACAATCTCTCAAATATATTGTTACAAATGAATCTCTCAAAATCTTCCAATGAAATCTTTCCAAACAATTCGGCGCTCGACAAGGAGTGAAGTCTGGCCTATATATGGGCAGACGTCTGTCCACAATATTTATCTCAACCCGAGACTTCAACCCAGACGTATGGATTGAAGACAGACGTTTGGCCGCGCTCTGTTAGGCATGGTCAGACGTCCGTCTGACCTGAAAGGTGACGTCTGTCGACATGGTCAGACGTCTAACCTGAAGTGGTCAAACGTTTGTCGTCTGGTTACGGGCCTAATTGCTTTGGTTTGTTATTAAGCTGGAGTGTGAAGTGTTATATCAGTTTGACATGCATAGTTATTCCACAACCCAAAAGCTTAAGCTTTGGGGGAAAGCTCTTTGTGAAAGCAGAGAAAGTGAATATGGAAATATTTGATTGATATTTATTAGGGCGAAATCTCAACAGCAACAACGACAATCCCAAATTTTGGGTTCAGCTACATAAATAATTCTATTCGTTCCTGGTCCCTGAGGGTCGTATCGTGGATACATTAACAATTAATTTATCTTTATGAATTTTCTCTTCCCATATTCATTGAAGCCTACCTTCAGTGTGTGTGTGTGTGTGTGTGTGTGTGTGTGTGTGTAAATGGAATGTGTGTGCGTGCGTTCACCAGAATATCAACTGTCATAGGAAGTAATTTCTCTTATCACAGTCCAAAAGTCGACTATTGACTATTCACCAAATATCTAGTGATATTCATGCTCTTTGAACTTTCATCATATGGTTGCAAAATTAACTATGTTTATGATTTAGAACTCTTCTCACCCTTAGATTCAGAAGCAAAAACTATTAAAGTCAAGACTTCTAGTTTTCTAGGTTTTAGGCTATGAAACTTAACATGGAAGAGACAGATCGATCATCCATTCATAAAGTAATCAGAGATTTTCTCGCGGTCGTTAATATTCTCTTCTCTCATACACGCTTGAAGTCTTGAACACCTTTTTAACAAGGAGCATAACATTTTTGTTGTTGTTAAAGAATACTATCTTTCCAACTTGGCTATTGACTGAAAGAGTCTGATGCATGCCAAGGATGGGCTGTAACTTTTTCGTCTTATCTGTATCTCTACGTTTGCATAATGGTGAATTCATAATTGTTTGATGCATATTGATGTATCTTCTATATTCGAGCATATGAATATCATGGACCGATGCCTTCTTAACTCCATCCTTATATTGGGCACAAGTGAAGATGAAGATTTTTTAGGTCACTTCGGTGTTCATCTGATGGTATGGATCCACATTTGCAAGTTTATTGACAAGTAGTGGACTTTGATATGCTTTGAGACTATACTTGGTGGCTTATCTTTTGGGACAAAGGTGGTCCTGGTCTAGATTAAGTCCTCACCAGGCTGCTCTTAATCAGTATTCTACCTGACTCAATCATCATACACTTTGACATTGAATTACCGGCTTAAAAAGGTTCTACTGTACGAAATTTATACACTTGAAGTATGGCATTGTTGTATGGTGTGTTAATGGTGGTCTTCGCTATGATGCCCATGGTATTTTCATAATTGAGTAGTCCAAACAGATGGATAGTGCTTAGATAAAGCAAAAAATAAGAAAGAAGAAATTGGTTTTTGATTGTTAAGTCCAATTCCGACTCCTGAGTGTCCCAAGGAAGTGTTTAGGCAGAATTAAGAGTACGAAGTTTAACTATTCTAAATTCCTATCAGAATGTTTTTCTAGCTAATTACTTTCCCTTGCGGAATATGAAGATTTGGTGAGGGAGATAGTTGATTGTATATTCAATTTCGCCACTTCTCTGCCAAGATATTTTTCTTCAGGCCTAACTATAAGCATTTTATGAACTAATTAGATTTGCAACTCGGCAATTATATTTACATGTCCTATTGTTATTCATATCAGGATAACACCCTTTTTTTGATTTCTTGTTGTTACAGGGAACGGCTGTGATTGCTCTCCTCAGGCATTTTGGATGTTTTTGCTGGTACGTGCAAATCAGTTGCAATAGAATAATACACATAATCGTTTATGACATTTCCCTTTTTCTTGTTCATATTCTTTTAGCTGGGAACTTGCATCTGTCTTAAAAGAGGCAAAGCCCCAATTTGATGCAGCTGGTGTGAAGTTAATTGCTGTTGGTGTTGGTACTCCTGACAAAGCTCGAATGCTTGCAGAACGAGTATATACCTTTGTGTTCATTTGATGTACAGTATATATTTTGTTTTTATGTTGCAAATTATATCAGATGGCATGCTTTATTCACAATCATCCTGTCTACATCGTTCTGTAATTGTATCTTGAGCACAATTCATTATTTGTGTCTCATCATACTCTTGCAATCCCTATTTTATAATTTGCTGGAAGATGTCTATGACATTTTAGTTGATATTATAGGAAAAAGGTGCATGATTCCTATTTGTCACAGTTAATTTTGATTTGGCGTGTTCGGATAGCTAACTTCCTACATGAATTTGCGTTGGCAGTTACCTTTTCCAATTGATTGCCTTTATGCGGATCCAGATCGCAAGGTGATAAATTTTTGGATCAATCCTATCTAGTTTGAATCCTTACCATGCCCAATATCTTCATTTTTTATATTAAAATTATGATGAAGTCCAACATGTTCTCATATACAAGCTTTTGCTTTTTCAGGCATATGATCTCTTGGGCTTATATTATGGTTTTGCTCGCACCTTTCTTAATCCTGCTAGTGTAAGCAACTTTTTTATTCTCTAGTAATTAGTATAATCTTATCTGAAAATTTCTGTATGAGGTTATCTCTAGCATCGTTTCATCCAATTGTCATGCAACAGACGAAAGTGTTTTCAAGATTTGAGTCGCTGAAGAAAGCGATGAAGAACTATACAATTACAGCTACACCAGATGATAGAAGCAGTGTTTTGCAACAGGTCTGAAATTTTTTTGGGGGCTTTTGTTTTATAACAGGTGAAAGGCGTATTCTCCTTTTCTATGATTAAATTGCGGGTAGACCCCTTGCCTTTGGCTATATAGTTGATAAAACACGCTTTATTTTTCTCCTTCCTACTAAATGTGAGTTGCTCCAACAAAGTGCTCATCTATTAACGAAATGCCTCTAGAACAAATAATGGGGGTAATGAAGCCAATTTTGAATTAATTTGTGTTAAGCAGCATGCAAAGTTGCATTTATTCCGGGACATGGATGATTCTTGCTATTCGGACAAAGCAAGGAGGTTATATGCAATTTAGCGCTGTTTTTATATATGAATGAATGAATAGTAAACGAGCAGCGCATAACTTCTGAACCAACTCAACTCAGAAAGTTCAAAGTTCAAATATCACACCATGGGCTGCAATAAATTCTTGTTGCCTATTGAAAAGTTAAACCATTTTATATTGACCACCTTTATATTTGGCTAATCAACAATCTTGATGGCACTCCTTTTAGATACATATTTAAACTAGAACCGAAACGGTATAAGAAGAAAGAGAACAGCAGTAGCTTATATAAATTTTAGTAATTTTTCGTTTTTAAATGGTTGTCATGAATTTTTTTCCCCCTCTTGATTTGTTAGGGTGGGATGCTTGTGTTTAAAGGGAAGCAGTTGGTGTATGCAAGGAAAGATGAAGGGACAGGTGATCATGCACCTTTAGATCAAATCCTCGACATCTGCTGCAAAGTTCCAGTTGTGTAAATTAAGATTATGAACAATTCAGCTTGTATAATACAAATCTTTCTCCTCTACTTTTCATTACAGACATGCTACAGGTATATGTAAATGTAAATCCAAAAAATTGTATCAAAATACGTTCATATCGCTATGTATGTATATCCAAACCGTGGAACTCGTAGCAAACAGTCTGCCTATTATTTAGCTGGCGGCCATCGTGTGGATGTAGATTGAGATGCTAGAAATTACTCTGCTACCACGGCTCAGTGATGAGAATGGCTCAAATGTACCGGGCACCAGAGTATCTCGCTATTATTGTTGTTAATGTAATGATACTTTGCTGCAGTGATTATATGAAGCGTTAATATGTGGTTGGGAGCTTTGAATTTCTGCATCTAAACGTATTTTAATAGTGATGTAGCTATTCCATCTACTTATCTAATTTTACTGTAGGAGTTTGATCTCTGGATCATTCTAAGTGGAGCTTGTTCTTAGATTGTTCTTTCTAATCTTTATGTTTGTTCTTTGTGATTTGGAGGAAAAACACCGCTACATTCTTTATCACAATTTTCTCGCACGACCATATGTAGCAATCGTTTTGATTTAAATATTGTGTTTCAATTCTATTGATTTGAATATAGTAATTTTAGAATCAATAGGGACAACACTAAAATTATGAATAGATGACGCTAAAGTTCTTGTTAAAAAGAGGACGCTGTCGATTAATGGCATGAACTATATCCTTAAGTTTGTATTGTAAGGGTACAGTCTACATCTCATCAACTCGTCCCTTGAATTTCATGACTTAGCTATCTTCCTATCTTTTATAAATAAATAAATCGTTAGTGTGAACTGTAGGCGTTTTTTCCAAATAATACCAAAAACTTTCAAAATGATGGATTTATACCATGAACTTTTAGAAGTATCAAAAAGGTTATGACCGGAAATTATAAAATTATTAAAATACCTCTCTCATATAATAAAAAAGGATGTATTTGCAAAATAAAAAAGAGGGGTGTTTTGGTAATTTTGTAATTCACCGCTAGGAGTTTTTTTATGCTTTTGAAAATTCATGGTATCGGTCTATCATTTTAAAGGTTTATGGTATTATTTAGGGAAAATGCCTATGGTCCACGGTAGCAATTTGAAATTTAGCCTAAATAAATTTATTTCTTATCTCTATCATTATATCCACGAAACTCTTAGGATAAAGAAATTGAGATTCAAATCCAACTAACAATCTCTTAGGAAATGCCCGTAAGTGCCATAAATTGGATGATTTTCTCATCCCATGCCTTTAAAAAGGAAGAGAAAAAGAAAAATCCAAAAAGAAGTTACAGAACTAGATTTTCCTGCTCTTATTTACAGAGCAGTTTATTTTTTAAAAAAATCAACACACAAATGGTTTTATCGGTTAGTTAGAGAAACTAGTACCTCTTGGATTTGCATAAAAATAAAAAATGCAGGGAAGGAAAACAAAATAAAATTGAAAAAGATAATAGAAAAATAAGGAAAGAGATGAAAAGAAGGATGAAGATAAGACGAAGATAGAGGAAAGAACACAAAGTGAAGAGGAAATCCATGCTAATTTGCCAATCGAAGGTCATTCATCATACCAAGTTTTGGTGCCAGAATCATGTAAGCAACTGTTATTTACATATTTCCATTTAAAAATTTATGTTATGATCGGTATCACAGTATTTTTTTAAAAATGAGGCATCATGAGTTTACATTTATATAGATTTAGCCATTCAAAAAATTAAATAGAAATATCGAATTTAGGATATCAAAATATGATATCCATATTTGATTGTATATTTAATGGAGTGAGATTTTATGTTCTTCCTACATACATGCATCGCACTCGCAGAATTCTAGTATTTTTAAGGGTAAATTGTCAAAAAGCCTTCGGTGCACCCGGGAATTGTCTAAAAACCCTAGTATTTTCAAAATTGCTGGAAAGAGTCTACCGTGTAAAATCTTTATGAAAAAAGCCCCGCGCTGTATTTTATTTAGGCCTTGAATATATTTTAAATGCAATTGTAAAAATACCTCTCCCTCCTTATGGGGATGCTTAGATATTGCAGGAAACAGTTTAGATATTACAAGTAACTAATGCAACTGCTTAGATATTACATGTCGTACCTAGATATTAATTGCATAAAGACATTTTAGAGGTTTTTGGTGGGAAATTAGATTTTTGGTAGGGCAAAAAGTATATTTGGAGAGGAAAATGAAAACATAATAAATATTCCAGGCATCTCCTTTGTACCATTACTGCCATAAACCCATCTGCAAAGGACTATCAGCCCACATGGACAATGGGCATTTTGGGGTTATACGAAAATACAAGCAGGGAATTGTATACCATGGGTTTTTATTGGGGCCATGTTTTTTAACAAGGCTAAAAAGCCTAGGGGTTTTAAAACAAGTGCTGATCGGGCCGTGCGCCTTTTGACAACCATGAAAATACCTAACCTTTTTTTCCTATGGCCCTCGGGCCTTATCAGTCAACCTCGTAGCCCAAAGGTTTAAGAGCGGCAGCGGCAAGGCAAAACTCCCTTTCCAATGGCCAAATCCCACCTAAAATCCCCTTTCCAAACCCTAGAAAACCCTCACCAGTTCCTCCTCCTCCGGTGGCGAAGCGGCTGGCCTGAGACCGTTGTAGCAATATGTATGCCCTAGAGCCCATTATTGTATGATGTAGTGGATGTTTGGACATATATATAGAGGACTTTCTTGCTCGACATGATAGTATGCTATCTGGTTGCTCTTTATCTTAACATGTACACTTGTATTATTATACTATCTCTCTGATACATGTTGATAAAACCCTTAGGATGTTTGCTTGACTATCAGGACTATGATACAGATCATACTACCGGGACTTGTGTAGTCTACAAGCACATCTTTTAACGGTTCCTAATCGAGGGAGTATAAAGACAGGGCATCGATTTTCCAGAGTAGACTAGTGTGTACGTTTCTTGATCCTGTAGGGGGTGATCGATGATCCCATATCTATTGTTGTTTGACATCAAAGATTGTACACAGGTGCTCATTAGAGAATTTGTACACCGAACAGGACTTGCCGAGAACTCCTAGATGGTACTATACCTATCGTCAGATAGCAGTTCTCTGGTGACACCGGTACAGGTTAGTCTGTAGACCTGAGATCGTCATAGAGACTTGTGTGGTTCCCACCGTGCTTTGATTTCCTCCCTACCACGGCTCAAAGGAGTCGTGCAAACATGTGGATTTTGGGTACAATCCCGAGTCACATGGAGGCAATGAGCGATAGGAGGGGTTTCGTCTCTTCCGGTATAGAGAGTTGATGTTGCACTATGCTCGATTGGCTATAACAGGAATTCCCTGGCCAGGGCTACTGTTGAGATTTACTGGTAAGAGTTATCAGTAGTTTCTCGAACCGTTATACGCCATACATCGGCATGACTTATCAAATTATTGGGGTCTGACGTATCTACCCCCAGACTCGATATGCGACATATTAGATGAAGAGGCCGGACTGTACGGTAAGTGTTACTTATAGGCTTCATGGAAGTTTGGACAAGCTTGCTCGTTGATCTTCTATTCGCTCAATACCTGAGTAGCCGTTACGTGCAGCTAGTACCGCTGACAGCTTGTGGGTAACTGATGTGATCATTACTTACTGCTAGCGTATTGACGAGTCTTTAGAGTCTCACACAGAAGTTTCCTAGTTCAAGCGAAACGAAGTAGAGCATATATGTTGATATGTGCGGGGGCCTGATTAAATACGAGTATGTGATACCGTATTCTAATCTGGCGGTAATCTGATATCAATTAGGTTATATGTGATATAACCAGATTATTGAATCAAGTGTTGATTTGATAATGTGATACACAGATAAATGATATTAGTCGGTTATATGTGATATAACCGGATTATTAAATCAAGTGTTGATTTAATAATATGATATATATTTATATTTGATATAATTATATATTAACTAATATTATTGCTCACTAATTATTTGCTTGTCTTTATATATATATAAAGCATGGTTGAATTTTCTATTTTTTTTAAACTTTTTTTGGAAAATAGAAAATGAGGTGGAAAATGGGGAGACTTTTTATAGAATGGGTGAAACATGGCTTTGATGATTATTATATTGGTCTTGACTCACTATTGAAGCACGGTTCCAATTGTTTATTTGGAAATTGTGGATACTTCAATGAGTGAGGTATTTTGATGGGCCATTCTTCATTCTACACAAGACTTGAGTTATTTTTCCTCACTTGAGCTCCTTGCTTTCTAGTGCTCTTCATCTTCCTCCTCACGTCCTCCAAGCTCAATCTCTCATATGAATTGTAAAATCTTGAGTTTGTGAGAACCCTAGTGAGGAAACAAAATCCTTACTTCACCATCCTACACTTGATTAGCAATTAAGTGTAGTGTGTTTACTTCACTAAAGAGTTTAGTGAAGAGATAGTTTGGATTAGCGGAGCTTCGGGTGGATCATTTTCAGTATGAAGATCGCAAAGGAAGTTCGATCCAACTTCAAGTGGAGCATAGTGGAGTCCCGTGGACTACTACATGGTGCTTTTGAAGAGAAGGACATGGTCTACAAAAGTTGTAGCCTCTTTCTCTTAGTTAGTTTTTGTGATATCATCATAGTTAACCTTAATCATCTAGTTAGATTCTAGGATATTCTAGCTTAGCACCAAGAATTTTTGAAATTTGCATGCTTGATGCCGGTTTAAACCTCATGGTGGTGCTAGGGTAGATTTTCATGGTATCAGAGCCAAAGCTAGAAGATTATACGATATAGTTAGAATTACGAAAACAAAACAACTCCGAAACCGAAACCCAAAACACCAAGTTTCTGTAAATTTCAAAATGGACTCTGATTTTTTTTAAACAAGTGCATAATGTTACATGTGATGTAACTAGAACACTAGAGAAAAATGAGCACAAAACTTGGATGTTTGGCCGGCGAGAATGCCTATTTGGTCGGCGACGCCGGTTCTATAGTGATGTATTGGGCTCGTTTTTGTTTGGTGTTCTATGGAGTTTGGTTTTGGGTTTTCAGGTTATGTTTGATTAGCCCAGTTTGCATGTGATGTTAACTTTTCTATTGGGGCTATTCGGAGTATTTCGTAGTCGTATTTTTACATAGTTCCGGCTTTAAGTTTGATATATGATGCGATGGTTGGAATCCACATTTAATTAGTTTTGAGAAAAGTAGTTAGTGATTGTAAATTTAGCATGTTAGTCTCTTTTGATCGATTGCCACGAAGTTTCGATAAAGATCGAAACTCCATCGCAATCGCATATCGTACGTGAATACTCGCCGGATAACTTTACTAGGTAGCTACGCCCCATAGCCCTGACCAAGTGATAGTAGGAGAACCCCGTTGCCAAAAGCATCTACTCGGGTGCTCGCGGCCACGGTGTTCCGCCTAAGTGCACTTCGTCGACAGTATCGGGGGTGCGACCATCTACTAAAGTTCCCGACGAGCATTCGATCAGGTAGTCGGGAATATTGTTGAATTACCCAACTAAGTTATTGAAAAGAGTTTTCGAATAGAGACTAAAATGCAAGGTTTATAGGATTAGGCAGGAAATCCGGAATATGAGATATTTCGGATTTATGATGTCTAAGGAAAATGCGAATTCTAATTATTATAGTTTTTCATTTCTTTTCTGCGACCGTAAGTGTAATATGTGGTGTATCCCAAATCTCTTTGCTATATGTCAACGGAATTTGGGATACACATATTTACTTACGTTGATGATATTAAATCAACCATGTTTGGCCGCAGTTCCGCGGCAAGATTGTTAGTGATATGTATGCCCTAGAGACCATTATTGTATGATATAGTGAATTCTTGGACATATATATGGAGGACTTTCTTGCTCGACATGATAGTATGCTATCTGGTTTCCTTTATCTTAACATGTTCACTGATATTATTATACCGTCTCTCATATACATATTGGTAAAGCCCTTAGGATGTTGGCTTGATTACCAGGACTATTATGCGGATCATACTACTAGGACCTAGATAGTCCACAAGCACATCCTTCAATAGTTCCTAGTCGAGGGTATATCGAGACAGGGCATCGATACACCAGAGTAGACTAGTGTGTACGTTTCTTGACCTTGTATGGGGTAATGGTTGATCCCATATCCATTGGTGTTTGATATCAAAGATTGTACACAGGTGCTCATTAGAGAATGGGTACACCGAACAGGACTCGCCGAGAACTCCTAGTTGGTATTATACCTATCGTCAGATAGCAGTTCTCTGGTGACACTGGTACAGGTTAGTTTGTAGACCCAAGATCGTCATGAAGTCTTGTGTGGCTCCCGCTGTGCTTTGATTTTCTCCCTACCACGGCTCAAAGGAGTCGTGCAAACAGGTAGATTTTAGGTACAGTCCCGAGTCATATAGAGGCAATGAGTGATAGGAGGGGTTTCGTTTCTCCCGGTATTAGGAGTTGATGTTGCGCTATGCTCGATTGTCTATAACAGTAAGTCCCTGGTCAGGGCTGTTGATGAGATTTACTGGTAAGTGTTATCAGTAGTTTCTCATACCGTTATAGGCCTTACATTGGCATGGAGCTTGGATAATATCTAGTGAGCAAACAAAATCCCTACTTCACCATCCCACATTAGATTAGCACTTTGATGTGGTGTGTTTCCTTCATTAAAAATTTTAGTGAAGAGGTAGCTTGGATTGGCAGACTTCGGGTGGATCATCTTTGGCACGAAGGTCATCGGAGGAAGTTCGTTCAACCTTTAAGTGGAGCCTAGTGGAGTCGCGTGGACTACAAACTGGAGCTTTAGAAGAGAAGGACACGATCTACAAAGGTTATAGCATTCTTCTCTTAGCTAGTTTTTGTGATATCATCATAGTTAACCCTAATATTCTAGTTAGATCTTGGTAAGTGTTCATTAGCACCTCTAAAATTTGAAAATTGCATGTGTGATGCCTGTTTTAACCTCATCGCGGTGCTAGCAAACGCTTTCATGGTATCAGAGCCAAGCTAGAACATTTGGGTAGATCTTTACGATATTAAAGTGTTCGATCGAATTTTCGAGACCTGGTTTTATCAAGTTTCTGTCGATTTTTCAAAAGTTGGATTTTGGTGATTAAAAATATGCAGAAAATCGTGCAGGCTTTTTAATGGAGCCTCAAGAAATTTGAGAACCCAACACCAACAAACGGCCGCGGTAGCGTGGCCAAACACCATGTTTGGCCGTGCTTCCGCGGCATGTTAGTGGGGTTGAGGTGTCATTTTTCTTTTGTTGATCCATTTGGGCATTTGGCACTTTCTGAATGTTTTTAATGATTCTCAAGTTGTTGAGGTCTATGGAATTTGTGGGTGTTCGATAAATCGATCGAAAAGTTTAACGTTGTATAGATCTTGATGATATGTGAATTGTTAGAATCCGGAATAATTAGTTTTGTGAAAACTAGTTTGTGTATTGTAAATTTAGCCGTTTAGTCTTGTTTGATCAATTGCCATGGAGTTTTGATTCGGATCAAAACTCCGCCGCAAATGCGTATAGTACGCGATCACTTAGTCGGGAATCTTGTTGAATTATCCGACAGCTTATTGAAAAGTGTTTTCAATTTGAGACTAAAATACAAGGTCTACAAGTTAGGCATGAAATCCGGAATATGAGATTTCCTGGTTTATGATATCTAAGGAAATACGGATTCTAATTATTATAGTTTTTCATTTCCTTTCTGCGACCGTACGTGTAATATGTGGGGTATCCCAAATCTCGTTGCTATATGTCAACGGAATTTGGGATACGCGTATTTACTTACATTGATGACATGTGATATTATGTGTTGCTGTGATATGTTATATTGGATCGTCGTGAATGAATAGCCAGGTTTTTTTATGTGAGATGAGAGTTTTTCAATTTTCATTCATGTAAAATCTGTATGTAATATACTTTTATTGGGACACTTCCGGGTTGAGGATGATGTCACCACTGATGTATATTATTTACTTTTCCGCATTAGGATATACCCAAGGCGGGGAGCACAAGTAACCGGGTTCTGGAGTCCAGTGGGAGACCATCTCGAGAAGTCGAAACCGGGTCTCCTAACTCTAGAATTGGCAGGGTTGCTTGCCGCTCCCGTAGGGGTCTAGGGTTGTGAGTTTGTCTATTCATCATGATCGTGGAATCCGTGTTTTTCATTATTGGCTGAATTTAAAACACGGACCTCCTAGTATATCCAATAATTCATATGTTGACTTCTGCTGCTTGGTTTTGTGATGTAATCATATAACTGCGTGAGACGAATGCTATATATATATATATATATATATGATATATATAATAAACGTTGCTTATATTTTGCACCCGCGCTAGTCCAGCCCCCGCTCTGCCGTTAGTTAAGTAATCTAACGGTGAAGACGGGGCCTCGCGGCGAATGAGGATGGCATAAGCGTACGTTCTATTTTCGTTTCATTTTTCTGTGATGGTTAGGAAACATTAAATGATGGGACTTCATTAATGAGATTAATGAAAAGAAAAGAAACCTAAAGATATTGTAGAATCAAAAGTTTTTTAAAAGGTAGCTCTAGTTTTTGCTTTACACAGTGGTATTCCTTGATGAATATCCAGCATCTCATTCGATGAGGAAAGAGTCGAGATCTCTTCACCGGGAGTGACCTCTTTAGCAAAACTAGCAAATGCTACAACCTACTCGGTTTATCATCATAGATTCTGTAGTTCTTGCTTTGCATAGTAGTATTCTTTGATGGATATCCAACACCTCATTCGATGAGGAAAGAGCTGAGATCCCTTCACCAGGAGTGACATCTTTAGCAAAAGCTATTCGGTTTGTTTTTGAAAACTACTCGATTTTAAAAGCGGAGCTTAAACCACTCCTTTTTAAAATCACTAGATTCTACAATGATATCAAGTTCATTACGTTAAAGGTTTTCTTAAAAACCAGCCGTAGCTCTCTGTCATTTTAGATAAGTACTATTTAGTATTCATGCTGCGTTTGTTGACCATAGTCAAGACGTATTGTGCGGTAGATAATTAGTGCTTATCCGCTGCATGTGATGCGATTAGATTAAGGTAGTCGTACGGCTTTATTGACCATAGTTAAGGGTCATACGGGTGGGTTTAATTCAATCATGAAATGACGGGTTGAACTTGGCTAGCGCTTATGATTTGTTGACCATAGTTAAGGTCATAAGTTGCTAGGGGTAAAAACAAATATTGGGGATTTCAAGTGTTGAAATTTGTAATGAGATTGCATACCTTATATATGATAGTTGGATCTCGATACCCACCGAGAGTAAGAGTTACTCCTGAGAGAGTTTTCCACTTTACAATTAGCCAATCCATTAGATATCTAAGAAAGGTGTTAACGGGGTGATGCCCCTGCGGAAACGAGGTTATTTAATTAGTTCCATGCGAAAGCATGGGGAAACTCCCTCAGAGTACCAATACCTGCTTGGCTGACCGATTGGCGAACTTGTAGGGTGTAATTAATCCCGGCTAATCTTACCTTTTAGGGTTTGAAGGAAAATTTGATAAAAACAATGGGAGCCATCCTGATTAGATAAAATAATAACCAATCTAATCTTGCAAAGAGCGCAAACAAAGTGATTATCTTTCTCTCTCTCCTGGTAGCGACCAATAACATGTCTTAATCAAGATAATAATATGGATGTATTGACTGAACCCACTTATTATACTAGGCTAGGTTCCGCTCTATCTTATGATTGTCATAAGTCCGAGCAAGGAATAAGGGAATATCCAAATTCCCACGCCACCCAAATAAAGAATAAGCACGTTGATGCATCGTCTTTGTGTGTGTTCGTAACTGAGAATTGTTTCTCAGTTTGCTCTACATCCTGGGTATTGGATACCGGATCATGATCCCATGTATGTAATTTGTTATATGGGCTAAAGATAGGTAGAGAACTGGGAAATGGTGATATGTCTCTTTAGTAGGGAATAGTGCAATTGTTGCAGCCAAATCAGTTGGCGAATATTACCTAGTGTTACCAACTGGTAATACAATGATTCTGAGCGACTGTTATTTCGTACCAAAAATATTGTGAATGTTTTCCTAAATCAAGTGTTGATTGGGTATGGTACGTTATATAACGGTAAATACATTCTAAATCACAACACAGTTCTAAGTATACAGAACACACACAAGAGGAACTGTCCAGAAATGAACAAAGCCTTCTTATGGCATTGTAGACTAGGTCATATCAATGCGACAAGACTAGCTGAGTTGCATAAGGATGCATATTTGAATCCGTTCGAATTTACATCTTATGAAACTTGCCAGTCATGTCTCAAAAGTAAGATGACCAAATCTCCGTTTACTGGACACGGAGAAAGAGCTATTGAACTCTTGGACAGATACATAGTGATGTATGCGGTCCTATGTCTACACATGCCAGGAATGGTTCCTCGTACTTTATTACATTCACCGATGATCTCTCAAGATACGGACATGTGTTCCTGTTGAAACACAAATCTGAATCTTTTGAGAAATTCAAGGAATATAAGTACGAAGTTGAGAACCAGACGGGTAAGAGTATTAAAATCCTTCGATCTGATCGAGGAGGTAAATACTTGAGCACAGAATTTCGGGATTATTTAAAAGAGATGAGATTCTCTCTCAGCTTACTCCTCCGAATACACCATAGCACAACGGAGGATCGGAGCGGAGGAATCGCACTCTATTAGATATAGTGCGCTCTATGATGAGTAATGCTGAGTTCCCTATTTCCTTTTGGGATTATGTACTTGAGATAGCTGCATACCTATTGAATAGAGTTCCGACCAAATCCGTTGCCTACCACTCCATATGTGATATGGAATCGGAAGAGACCATCTCTTAAACGATTTAAGATATGGGGTTGTTCGGCCTATGTTAAAAAGCAAAATCCGGACAACCTCAAGGCAAGGTCTGTTCTGTGCAAGTTTGTAGGATATCTCAAATATTTGCGAGGGAATATCTTCTACCACACCGAAGAACAAAAGGTGTTTGTTTCTCGATATGCCACATTTTTAGAAAAGGAATATTTTGTGAAAGAAATCAGTGGTAATGAGGTAGAACTGGAAGAAGTTCCAGCAACACAAACTATAGCTGACGATTTGGTGGAACCGGAGGATTCAATAGTCTCCGACGAACCGCAGCCACTCCGCAGATCTAGTAGGGTTTCTCATCCACCTGAGAGATACTACTGTTTTCTCATAGACGGTGGAAGCGAGTATTGCATCATGGAAGATGATGACCCAACTAGTTTCGAGTAGGCCATCACAAGTAGAGACTCTGTAAAATGGCTGGATGCTATGCGATCTGAGATGGAATCCATGTATACCAACAAAGTATGGACTTTAAAAGTTGCTCCTGAAGGGGTAAAACCTATCGAGAGCAAGTGGATCTTGAGAAGATAATTGGTGTAGATGGAAAAGTTGATACTTTCAAAATTAGAATTGTAGCAAAAGGTTTTCGTCAACGACTAGGTGTCGACTATGATGAAACCTTTTCTCCCATGGCTATGCTTAAGTCCATCAAGATCCTACTTGCCGTTGCTGCATACCATGACTACGAAATCTGGCAGTTGCACGTCAAGACCGCTTTTCTAAATGGTGATTTAAAAGAGAGCGTGTACATGACACAGCCAGAGGGCTTCATAGACAGTAGGAGCAGCAGAAGCATGTGCAAATTGCTTAAATCAATCTACGGATTAAAGCAGGCATCGCGAGCTGGAACATCTGTTTTGATGAAGCTGTCAAAGAGTTTGACTTCATCAAAAATGTAGACGAATCATGTATATATAAGAATGTAATATTTCAGAAATATAAAATATAATTTTTGGAAATTTAATATTAAAATAATATATTTCGTGAAAACTACCCGATTTGCGAAATTGGGATTTTCGTAAAGTAGTATAAGTGTATACCAATATTTTGGAATTTATCGGAGAATAAAATGATTTATTTATTTTAATGATATTTATCGGATTTTGGATAAAATCCGTGTTTGTACATTTTTCATGATTTTGCACCATGTCATGTGCATGTGTGCATGTGTGTGTTTGTGAGATAGAGAATGAGAAAGGAAATGAAAAGAAAAAGAAAAGAAATGAATTGAGTGTGAATAGAATCAATTTGATGTCATGGACAAAAGAGATATTTGTGAAAGAAACAAGAATAGATATTTGTGAGGGGTGAGTATAGCGAGGAGGTGAGGCTTAAGAGAGAGAGAGCCTTGGCTGCCCCATTCCCTTCGTTTCTCCATTATTTTCTTCATCATCATCATCTCCATCACTCCCTCACTACCTCCATGCCTCATCTCCAAACATTTCTCAAAATCCTATGCCCTCTTCACTAAAAACATGCACACCTCCATTCTAAACCTTTAGAAGCTTTCAAGTTTGGATTTTGAAGACTTGGGCAACTCAAGAAAGTTCTTTGGTTGCAAATAAGGTAATCCATACACTTCAGTTTATTTTTTGGTGTTAAATATCGTATTTATAGTTAGAAATTAAGTTAATTAGGTTATCGATTTTAGAAAATTATAAGTTGCTGTCAAATGCCCAATTGAGGTGTAGGAGTGTTTACAAGACCTTAGAGAGTGTTCTATTGATCTGGAATGGAGTTTAGAACCCGATACACGAAGTTATAATTGTTCCGTGTCGGTTTTGTGAAACCTTAAGGCCTGCAGGGAATCTGGGATGACCTGGGAAGTTTATGAAAAAAACAAATAACTCTAGAGACTTAATTGGGACAATAGGAGACCACCCTGATGAGACGAGCCCATTCCCTCACCAGATGGCCGAGCAGGCCGGATTTTGAGGAGTAGTGGCCGGCCACTTGGTGGTGTCTGGTGCTGGAATTGGTACAGTAGCTCACACACTCCATATATTACCCCAAAGTACTGTTTGTTTATCCCCTTTTGACCTGAACCAAAATTTGGGAGCTATTATGAATGGTTTTGGTTATGTTTTCTGTATTTTGGAATTCTTGGTTTTAGTATTTGATATTGTATTGGGTCGTTGGATGGTTGTACGTCAACGACGAGGGTTGTTTGGTTGGTTTTGCATGCGTAGGCTATAGGTTCTAACCTATGAGCGCACCGTGTGCCGTATCGATTTTCGGACATTGATTTTGATGGTATTGCGATATGTGTTGATATTGTAGGTACTTTCGCGTGGATTCCGAGACGACGAAGCACATCGACTACGGCTAAGCGAGGAGTTTAGCAGGTGAGTAGATTTATATTTACGGGGGAAGTCGGGTGGATGGCTTATAGCACCCCCGCAAACATTGATATGGAAGATCGTTAGATTATTATATCCTGATAAATGATATGCGACGGACATGATTATAGGATTTAATAACGATAATATGATAAAGGTTGACACTAATGAACATAGTGACATATGAGAATATGAAATGAGAAGTGAATCATGATAAGTACGAATTGAAAGAGAATGAGTATACGATGTGATATGATGACTTAGTGTGATATGTCGTTATATGGATGCGAGTCGATTTGAGATGGTTGATACCTTTGTCAGTCTACGATATGAGATTGATACAGATATGACCTGGGATATAGGTATATAGACATATATAATGTTGTGAATCTTGAGTGATATGCCGTACGATGGATTATATCGTACGTGATGTTGTGAGGCTGGATGACGATTGATAGATTCACTGACTCGGATATATTGTAGACACGTATACCTTGTAGCGTTTCGCTTACGATGTACCTTATGCTACGCTCATGATATTCGCATTGCATTATATATACCTGTGCTAGTACACCTACACCGTTATCGATGATGCGTATGTTACACCTATACAGATTGGCCGGCTCACACACCTTCATCATCGATAATTGCTATGTCACTACACAGTAGAATTACTACATCATGTCATGATATACTTGCTATGCTCACATTACTATGCTATGTTGCATGATATACTTACTATGTTCATATCGCTGTTCCACGTTGCATGATATACGGATATGCTTACATTCTATTATATATCGCATACCTACATGCTTACACATATACCTTGCTATAGCTACATGTTCAGCTTCATATGATGTTGCGATGGATTTTGGATAAATTGGGAACCGCATGATATATTTAATAACTTGATGCATTTAAATATCGATTTTCCCTTTATATGCTCATATTACTGTTCTATATTGCATATATTATGTTTCATGGATTTACGCATTGAGATACGGATTTCATGTGATTTATGGATTTAAGAACCGTGGGGATATTTCAAGAAAGTATACATTATTTTGAAAACCCAGTTTCTCTTAATATGATATTTCGATGCGTCCACCATGAGTTTTCTCGGTTCTGAGACTGGTGTTCAAAACCCGATATGATACGTAGATTGCGAGTGTCGATGTTGGACACTCAGGTTCCGTGGATTGCGAGTGTCGATATTGGACACTCAGGTTTCATGAGATGTATGGATATGTGGATTGCGAGTGTCGAGGTTGGTCACTCAGGTTCCGTGGATTGCGAGTGTCGGAGTTGGACACTCAGGTTCCATGAGATGTATGGATATGTGGATTGCGAGTGTCGGAGTTGGACACTCAGGTTCCGTGGATTGCGAGTGTTGATGTTGGACACTCAGGTTCCGTGAGATATACAGATATGATATGTGGATTTACGTGTCGATATTGGATACGAGTATTTCATTATGTTTTCGAGTGTCGATGTTGGACACTCAGGTTCTATGATTTTGATGTGTCGCAATGGACACACGTTGATTTATATCCTCATATTTACCTGCATATGCTTTCATGATATTTAGATGCATGATGTTGTTGTGTCATTGGTTGATACATAGATGAGATCTACATGCATACAGGCATTGATTATATGGTTGGATGATATCCACTTGCTGATAGGCATAGATTATGTTGTTGACACATATGTAGATACGGTCACCCTAGATATCATAGTATTACCTTTATGATATAGTTGACCTAGGAATCGTTGTTTATTTCGATTTCTACCTGATGATGTTTTCTACTCACGAGTTGGCAACTCACTCCCGTTGTGCCACAGTTCTTGCAGGTTGACCGCATGGATCAGTAGCGGCATCGCTGGCACACAGCTGTATTCGGGTGATTTTCTTTGGTAGGCGGTACATGTTTGATCGTGCCACTCTTGTATTACTATTCCTATTGTATCTAGTCAACTCCATCAAATCAGAAACTAGTATTTGTATAAGTAGTAAGATTTAGCAAGACTTGTAGTTGCGAGACTTGAGTGATGGGTTACATGCTCGCTTGGTGGGTTTGATGTCTTTCTTTACTTTATTCCTTGTGTTGATCTTCGCCGTTGGGCGTCGTATACTTATATTCTGCCTTGCGTGGTTGTGACCCCGCTGATTGGCGAAGAGCCAGCTCCCGCTTGGGGATGCCTATATATATTATTGTATATCTGTTTTGGATCAAAATATACGAGGAAGGTGCTGCCCGAAATTTTAAAAAAAGTGGTTTAGATTTCTGGGTTTCGGCTTACTTAATTTACGTTGCGCCTTTAGACGTTGCGTGATTTAAGTGCCGGTCACGAACTAAATTCGGGTCGTGACAAAGTTGGTATCAGAGCGCTAGGTTTAACCTTATTTCGAGTTTAGGTTTGACTATGTGGAGTCTGGGGCGTAATCTATTTCGGAAACTAGGCTTGACCTTACGGAACTTAGACTTGAACATGGGGTATTAGATCCGAACTTTCGTTACATAGGCTGATCCTGATTGATGGAGTAGGTAGCTTGAGTAGAGTGACGTACCGTACGTATGTTCCACGGCATATTTACGATACGATATTCCACTTAAGTGACCTTAGGATGTACATATCTTGAGACTTGTGATTCTCTTTGTCCCATTGATTATACATCCATTTGAGATCCTTGATCTATTCGTTTCCATGATCATACCCTCACTGATTCCGTTTCTCCTTATGATCATGTATTCATTCTAGATCTGTTGATTCATTTCATCCTTTTGATCTATTTTTCGTCGATACATGATTGAGGTTCCTATCACCATGGTTTGAGCGCAGTTTGAGCTGCTGCTAGTGATGAAGTCAGGGCGAGCTCGTCGAGGGACCATCGTGTTTTCTGGTGACATGGGAACGTATCGATGTAGTATTTTGTTGTGAGCTCTCGTTCAAGATGAGTGTGCAGTTTTGTACCGGATGATCGAGCCATTGTTAGAGGCTGCCTGTTGTGAGAGGACTGTTGATGTACAACATAGCTCAGAGATTATGATGTCATCTACCGTGCAGACAGATGACCCAGCTATTGCTGAGATTGCTGTGATGTCGCTTCCAGAGCTTACGAGCTGAGATCGCTGGATCTTTCAGGCAGAGATGCGACAGGAGATAGCTTGTCTATCTCGAGTTGAGAGACGAAGGTGATTCGTCAGATTTGATGCGCCGACGCAGGCCCTGTTGAGTTGAAGATTTCCAGTATGGAGAATCTTACTCAGATCTAGAGTAGACCGATCCAAAGAGGACGTTGTTCGTTGGATGATCTGATAGGAGATCAGTAAGTGGACCGGCTTCAGATAGAGGACCTCACCCAGATGCGTTGTGAGTTGATCGAGAATGGACGAGTATTGAGTATTCCTCCGATAATTGGGACGAGTTCCCGAGGACCCGTTCGGCTAGATATCTTCTACAGAGTGATGAAGATACCGAGTTCGTGATTTCGAGTCCGTGCGAGAGATTCCGGATTGACGGTAGCCGAGAACATTTGTTGTATGCAGATAGCATGACGTGACATCGAAGTGGACGATAATAAAGACGAGTGGAGCAAGAGGTTCGTGCGAGATGTTAACGAGCTGTTGTTACTCCCCGTTGAGATTTGAGATCGGATATGTATACAGAGGCGTTGGGATACAGCCAGTTTCCGAGGAAATGCTGTGCTTAGAACGCAGATGTCCAGAAAGCGAGAAAAGATTTGTAAGAGTACCGGCCTCCGTATAGTTCGGTATAGGCGAGATTGTAAGAGACCTTGAGCAGGTTCTTTCCAGGACACTGCTGCGATGAGATTTGCACCGAGGATTTTAGTTGTGTCACGTGTATTCAGAGGGCCAGAGGCCGATGCCAGTGATGTGTTGCTTTACGAGCGATCTTACTAATTGGCCTAGAGATGACCAGAGGAGTGCCAGAGCGGAATCGTTTCCGTTAGCACACCTGACCGGGCCGATGAGCCGATAGATTCCACAGAGAAATGAGGACCCAGAGACAGAGGACGTCAGACCGTGAGCATGAGGCAAGCGGATGTTCTTGCTCTGCCAGTTTTGGGCGCACCGACTTTTTTCGACATTGTAGGAGGTGTACCTCAATTTCATTTGTCGCGATTTGCATTTGTGATCCAAGTATCACGCTTATATCGCTTGGATTTGAGTTTCATGATATGGTTTTATGCACCTTGGCTGCACCTACTGGGTATTTATATTTCTTGCACAGTTATTGCACTTGAGATACGTTTTACACACCGTTGTGTTAGTCTATGATTTGTGCACATTTATTACACTTGATATCGATTTTGTGTCTTGGCTGCACGTGTTTATGATTTCATGGATTTCATACGGTTGATTTGATTTTGTGCATGTGGTATGCACTCGACTTGATTCTTGCACTCGGTATTGCTTACATATGCTTGTTGTGCATTGATACGTGTTTTGTGCACGCAGTTGCACACGTATATAATTTTTATACACCTTGGTACACTCGGTGTTGCTTTTATACGCATTTGAGTTATTGATGAGTTCCCGTTGTAACATTTTAGAAAAATAAAATATTATTTTTGGGAATTTTTATGATTAACTAATAAATATATTGAATATTTCAGTATTTCAGTATAATTAAATACCGATAAATTGGGAAAAAATTGGAAAATTATAGAAATTACTGAAATGAGGGTGTTTTAAATGAATTAAGCGAATTATGATTTTTTATGATTTATTATATTCACTTTTAGTGCTAATCGCGATTAAATATCGCTAATCGCGAATTAAGCTTGTTTTGTGCAAAATATGCACCGTGTTGTATTTTACACTTGTGTTACATTTTAATAACCATGGTTTCATTTGGGATTTATGTGTTGGTTTTAAAAATGAAATGGAAAAAGAAAAGAAAAGAAAAGAAAAGTCAAGAGGTATGGGCATGAGAGAGAGTGAGATGAGGGGTCAACATGGTCATGGCTCATTGTCTTCATCACCTTCATCATTCATTCTTGTCCCTCTCCTCAAACATGACAGCACCCTCCCTCCCTCCTCCACTACAACCCCCAAAACATCATCAAATCTTCATCCAAAGTCCATCCCCACTTCACAAAAAATGTGCACAAGCCCTTTAGCAACACTTTGGACCAAGAAAGCAAGGATTTTGGAGACTTGGGGCAACTCAAGAAAATTCTTGAGTTGCCAAATGAGGTAATTTCTGCACCATTAGCTTTGTATTTCCATTACCTTAGCACCCATACAAGTTTAGAAGTGTTTTGATACGGTTTGGTGAATTTTGAAAATTCCTAGTTAGGGATTGAAGGGATTTTGAATTGAGATAGTGTAATTGACTTAGTAGTGACCTTAAACCCCTGTTAGTGATATTATATTGGACTAAAACCTGAGACTTAACCCCGGAATACGAACTTAGAAACTCGATATCGGAAGAATTGTGGATTCTGTGAGTGTATAATGAAATCTGCTAACACCCGGGTGACCTGAAAAATATTTAGTGAAGACAGTGATACATGCAGACAACCTAGATGCTAACCCTAAAACCTGAGCCACCCCCTCCATGTTCTGGCCACAATTTTAATCAATCTGGCCGCAAATTGCGTCGAGGGTGGGACCATTGGTGTTCGTTTTTGTCATGTGGCTTTATCTTCAGTAAATTAGACCCCCCATATATGCAAAATTGGCTAATTTCACCTAGGGTAAAATCTGGGGCTATTTTCAAGAGTTGCTGTTTTGATTCGGGGTTTCGTTTTACGTATTGTGAATTCTAGATTTTTGTAATTGGTGTTGTATTAGATCACTTGACGTTTGTACGTCGAAATCGAGTGTTATTTGGTGGTTTTGAAAGGCGTAGTCCATAGGTTCTAACCTATAGGCTTGCAGCGTGTCGTTTTGGTTTTGACTTGGGTTTTAATATGGCACGATACGTTATGATGTGTAGGTACCCCACGAGGACTTTAAGATGACAAGCAAGTGCGTGGCGATATCGGCAACGGAAAGCGAAGAGCAAGGTGAGTAGATTTATATCTACGGGGGAAGTCGGGTGGATGGCGTATAGCACCTCGCAATGTTGTGAGAATGGATGTGATGTAATATAGATATACATTTATATGTTGTTGAGAGATATGAACACTTAGCAAGAGGAGATTTAGGAGATCATGGTTCTAGTGTTAGTGAGAATTGAAGAAAGGATTTTAGTGGATTTCTTAGTCATGAAACCCTAGAATAAAGATTTGCATATATGCACATACACATACTTCCTTGTGCGTATTGGGGACACACACACACACACACATTGGTATTCATATGCTTGGATGATGAGAATGTTATATGATACTTGTGAATGAGTCGATATGATCGGGCATGATGCCGTGAGGTATTTAATATGTGACCAAGATATGTCATGATGTTATAGCTGGTCGTTGGACGACGATACCATGTGGATGATGATATATATATGATAGTTGTTATATGATTGAGATATGAGATGAGATAGGTTATGATATTTATAATGGATCGCTTGGGCGATGTATACTTCTATATGATAATATGTGTGGATGACATCGGATTGTAGGAGACTTTAGATCAGTAGCCGGATCATGATATTGTTGATGATATTAGTAGTGTACTAGACTTAGATCAGTACCCCTGCTCACGATATGTGATGATGTGGATACCAGATGAATAATGAGATAAATGTGATATTTGATACGTACCCAGATTTGGGATGCCGTACGATAGATTTACCGTACGAAATATAGTTATGAGGATAGATCCGTACTCTTGACTCGAGAATGTCATATTATATATTGTATCGTGCGTGATACTATTGAGGCGAGATCACCGACTACTATATATATATATATAGGTCGACTCAGACCTAGGTGGTTTTCCTTACCCTTTTGACTGGGCTCGAGTCATACTTTTTTTCAAATGCAGTGAATCGTGAGTACTTTAAAATACCAAAATGTATGACTCGATATTGGGTAGGTTTATTCTTCAGTGTTGCTGTTACTATATCACTTTCTGTACATTCATGATGTTTCATCGCATTGCATGCTTATACATATGTTATTTGTAATTATTATGAAACCCTGCTGTCAGGACACCAGCACCATTACCGATGATGCGTATGTTCCACGTACACTTGCTTGCTGGCTCACACACATCATCATCGGTAATTGCCATGTCACGTACACTTTAGAAAATACTATTCTTTGACATAGCTTGCTAAGTTGATAGTTGCAATATGTTATAGCTTTCACATGCTAGTTTAACTATTGCATTCATTGCATGATATCAGATGCATTCATGTATTCATTGATTATGCAGTATTATGGAGATTTATGTCGGTTTTCACTGTTTATTGACATGATGATTTGATGATTTCGGATCCTTCTTGAGATTTTCTGGATTTGGAAACCGCATGTGAAAGTTTTATAAACTGATGAGTTATTTTAAAGAGAAAAATGCGGTTTTCCTTGATATGATGAGTATTGTCCACCATGATGTTTTCTCGGTTCTGAGATGTTTTTCGAGACCCGATTCGAGGAGTTGGATGAACCGTCTCGGGTACATGGTGGTCCCGGTAAGGTACCCCGGGGCAAGAAGCTCGAGTTGTAGACGATGAGCCCGGCAGGGGCAGACTGCCTACCTGTGATTTTACCTGGCATGGCGGATATCCGGAGGATACCGTTCATGGTCATGTGATTGATGATATGGGCCGATTCGGACTGACGGAGCTCAAGGTATTGAGATATTAAGATTTTGAGACACTGAGATATTGAGATTTTGAGACACTGAGATATTGAGATTTGAGACACTGAGATATTGAGATTTGATGATACAGGCCAGTCCGGATAGCCGGAGCCTGAGGTATTGAGATACTGAGATTTATGTTTTGTGTCGATGCTGGACACTGTTTTATCTGTCCATTTCATTGATGATATGCGATTTATATACATATAGAAATCTCATTAAAATAAAGAAAACAGTTGTCTCATTCATGATGTATTCTGTTTCATTTGTAATGCATTCATACATCATATATCTGATATGTTTCTATCCGAGGTACTGACACGAGCATGTAGTATTACACTTATATATAGATGGACCAGGATATTTATTTGAGGATATTACTTGATATGACCTAGGATAGCGTCATGCATGCGATTTCTACTCGTAGATGTTTTCTACTCATGAGTTGGCAACTCACCCCCGTTGTGCCACAGTTTCTTGCAGGTTTTGCTGTACAGGTTTCGTTGCGGTGTTGCTGGCACACTGTTCCTTCCAGGTGATTGCTTTGGTAGGTGGGTTCTTTTGCATCAGGACCACCATTGTATATTTGTTATTTCAGTTGTATCTAGTAAAACTCCATCAACCAGACTTGTATTATTTGATAGACATAGAAAACCAGTGTTTATTCTTTCGACCTTAGAGTCGTGCGCTGTATTATTATGGTTTTCTGGTAGATATGGGCTTTCTTTTGAGTTTGATCCTCGCCCTTCGGCGTTGTATATTATATTGCTTGCATGGTTGTGACCGTCAATTGACGAAGAGCTAGCTCCCGCTTGGGGATGCCTTTATTCATTATATATACTTTATCAGGTTTGTTTCTGTTTGGGGTCAGTTTTTACAAAGGAAACTCTGCCGAAATTTTCAGAAAAGACTTGACATTTTAAAAATGCATATTTCGGCTTATGTAGTTAAACTTCTTGCTTTAAAATTAGTTTTTCCTTCACTCTACTACTTTACTTGGTTTGGATTTCTGGGTTTTGGCTTACTTAGATTACGTACACCTCGAGACGTTTCGCAGTTTAAGTGATGGTCATGTTCCGTACTTTTCGGGTCGTGACACCCGTGCATTTGTTGCACCGGATTGGGTATTTCTTGCACTGGATGCACCGGATTTATATTTCGTGCACTGGATGTTAGTTATATGTATGCCCTAGAGGCCATTACTATACATAGGATGTATATTGTAGTGGATGCTTGGACATATATAGGGAGGACTTTCTTGCTCGACATGATAGTATGCTATCTGGTTACTCTTTACCTTAACGTGTACACTGATTGTCTCTCTGTTACATGTTGGTAAAGCCCTTAGGATGTGTACTTGACTACCTGGACTATGATGCGGATCATACTAGTAGGGACATGGTAGTCCATAAGTACATCCTTCAAGGTCCCTAGTCGTGGGTGTATCGAGACGGGGCATCGATATACCAGAGTAGACTAGCGTATACCTTCTCGACCCATACAGATGGGCGATGGATGATCCCATATCCATTGGTGTTTGACATCAGAGATGATATACGGGTGCTCAGTGGAGACTGGGTACACTGGACGGACTCGCCGAGAACTCCCAGATGGTATTATACCTTACGTCAGATGGCAGTTCTCTGGTGACACTGGTACAGAGTAGTCTGTTGACCCGAGATCGTCATAGAGTCTTGTGTGGTTCCCACTGTGCTTTGATTTCCACCTTACCACGTCCAAGAGGGCGTGCAAAACAGTGGTTTTTGGGTACAGTCCCGAGTCACATGGAGGCAATGAGCGATAGGAGGGGATTCGTCTCTCCCGGTATAGGGGGTTGATGTTGCGCTGTGTTCGATTGGCTATAACCGGAAATCCCTGGCCAGGGTTGCTGAGATTTACTGGTAAGTGTTATCTGTAGTTTCTTGAACTGTTATAGACCTCATATCGACACGACTTATCGAGCTATTGGGGTCTGACGTTTACCACCCCTAGGCGAGATATGCGACATATCAGACGACGAGACCGGACTGTACGGTAAGTGTTACTGGTTGGATTCACAGGAGTATGAGCGGGCTTTCTCGTCGATCTTTTGATCGCTCAATACCCGGGTGGCCGTTACGTTTAGCAGACCGCTTGCGGCTTGTGGGTGTTTGATATGATCGTCATCTGCTACCGGCGTATTGACGAGTCTTTAGAGTCCTACACAGAGGTTTCCTGACTCAAGCGAAACGAAATAGGAGCGCATATGAGATATGTGCGGGATCGAGAATAATGCGTGTATGTGATACCGTATTCTATTCTCGCGATTTGTATCATCGGCAGGTTATATGTGATATAGCCGGGTTACCGGATCAAGTGTTGATTCGATACATTGATACACTTGATACTAATTGGTTATATGCGATATGACCGGATCGTTAAATCAAGTGTTGATTTAATGATTTAATGTATAATTATATATTTGATATATTACTTTGCATTAACTAGTATTGGTTCACTTAAATTGGATTTTCTCACTTGAAGTACACAAGTTGTATATGTGATATACTTTTGTGCACTTGTTTGTATCATGTTTGATGATACATGCTGACTTGTGTTTGTGTAAAGATTAAACCATGGTTATATGAATGGTTAGGGTTTTGTTTACTTATTCATTTATTTATTTTGGTTAGAAAATGAGAAAAGAAAACAAAATGGTTGCTTTCATACATGAAGCTTCTTGAAGCTTCATGCAACTTTGACTAAGTGACCATTCTTGTCTTCTTCTCCTAACCCTAATCATTCAACTTAACCCTAGTTATTCTCTACACTAAACCATGGTTGCAATATGATAAGTATCATGTTATTTTCTTTTTCCAAAAAATACTTATCATATTCTTTCTTCATCATCTTCTTCTTCTTCAACAAAGGAAGAAAGCTTGCCTCCATCAATGGCAACTTGAGGAAAAGAGTGAGAAATCCAATTCTAAAGTGAACCCACTTCCTATTTCTTCATCCTCTACCACTTGCCAAGTAGTATAGGGTGTTTTCTTCACAAGTTTCATGACTTGGTGAAGTTGGAGCTTGATCTTGTGTTGCCTCGACGTAGATCATCTTCGGCATCGAAGTCGACGACCTAGCCCGCCCATTTCTCCGATGAAGCCAACGCTAGAGCCCGGGATCCGATGATCACAGCGAGGGGACTTCATCACGGAGCTATGGAGGTGGAGGACCGGATCTACAAAGGTTGTATTTCCGTTCACTTAGTTAAGTTGTTAACTATTCGCATTTGTTTCGCCTAAAATTCTAGTTAACGATCCGTATTAGGGTTTCTCGGCACTTGTAAAATTTTGAAATTGGCATGGTTGATGCCTTGTGAGACCTCATTAGTGTGCTTAGGAACCCTACAGTGGTATCAGAGCCTAGCTAGAGGCGATGAGTAGACGGAGTTAGAATTCCGATCGAACCGAAACCCTAACTCCAAAATGCTCTCTGGACTTTTTTCAAAAACTGGGTTTTTTCCAGATTAAAAATTCTTAAAAAATTCAGCAGGAAATTCTAAGAATTACGGCGCAAAATTTACTAAGTGATGCTTCTAAAGCGCGGCGGAACCGCGGCAGAAGCTTGGCTTCTGCGGCGGTTCCACGGCCACATTATGAGATCACTCTTCAATTTTTGCACAGTAATTCCTATTTTTTGGTTCTGGATTTTCTGGGATTTTTTAATATTTATTCAAGAGTTGAATATTCTAGGGTGTTTTGGAGCTTCGTTGATTCGATCGAAAATTTTAAACTTTGTCTATGTGTTTTTCCGGATAATTTTAGAATATGTTAAAAGGTTCGACCGGATATAAATACCCACTTTTTCCCCTGCCGGGAAATTTCCAATTGTTGGACTTTTCTGTAGTTTAATGACGTTCTAAGTAGTGTAAGTAACGCGTTGGTCCCTCTAGAAGACAACAAACCTTAACTCGATTATGTGACCGTCTTGAACTGTCCTTTGAACCTTAGGGTTTGGGGCAGTACGGCGTGCCACATGTGAGGCGTTGGCTTGACCCTTCTACGGCTGGACCGTTGGTACTGAGGCATGAACTGGATGTTTTTAAACCTATTTCATGTGTTGATTTGTTTCGGGAAAACTTGGGTGTTCGAATGTTCGATCGGAAAGTTTAACATTTTCTATTTATCCGGAATGTGATACAATAATTGGAATTCACAAGTTGTTATGAGATAACTGAATGAATGTTATAAACATAGCAGTTTAGTCTCATTTGATCGGTTGCCACGGAATTTTGATGTGATCAAAAGTCCGTCGCAATCACGTAGCGTACGCGGATACTCGCCGGGTAAACTTAATAGACAGCTACACCCCATAGCCCCGACCAAGTGACTGTAGGAGAACTCCGTCGTCGAAAGCATCCGTTCGGGTGCTCGCGGCAGCGGTGTTCCGCCTTGGTGCACTTCGTCGACGGCATCGGGGGTGCGGCCGCCTAATAAAGTCTGCGGCGAGCATTCGATCAGGATGTCGGGAATCTTATTGAATTGCCCGACTTGATATTGAAAAGTGTTTTCGATTTTGAGACTAAAATGCGGGGTTTATAATTGTTAGGCATGCGATGTCTAAGCAATTCATTTGATTAGGCATGTGATGTCTATGGAGGTTGCGGATTCCAACTGTTGTGGTTTTACACTTTCTTTTCTGTGACCGTAAGTGTAATATGTGATATCGCCGGTTTCGTTGCTATATGTCAACGACAATTGGGATGGGCATATTTACTTACGTTGATGACATGTGATGTTATGTGTTGCTGGATATGTTATATTGGATCGTCGTGTTTGAATAGCCGGGGTTTTTATGTGAGATGAGTGTTTTTCATTTTCATTCATGTAAAAACTTGTATGTAATATTCTTTTATTGGGGCACTTCCAGGTTGCGGAAGATGTCACCATTTGTATATTATTTACTTTTCCGCACTAGGATAGACCCAAGGAGGAGGGCACAAGTAACCGGGTTCTGGAGTCCAGTGGGAGACCAACTCGAGGAGTCGAGTCCGGGTCTCCTAACTCTAGAATTGGTAGGGTTGCTTGCCGCTCTCGTAGGGGTCTAGGGGTGTGGGTTTGGCTATTCATCGCGACCGTGGAATCCGTGTTTTATACTGGCTCGTATTGAAAACACGAACGTCCTAGTATATCTAATGTTTCATATGATTCTTCTGCTGCGATATCTGTGATGTGATCATTTGATGTTCTGTGATAAATACTATATATAGTATATATGATATATTATATAGACGTTACTTATGTTTTACACCCGCGCTAGCCCTGCCCCGCTCTGTCGTTAGTTACCTAACCTAACGGTGCATGAGGGGACATCGAGGCGAATGCGGATGGCATAAGTGTACGTCGTATTTATCTGTGATGTTTAGGTACTTAAATGATGGGACTTCATTAATGTGATTAATGAAAGAAAAAGAAACCTAAGATGTTGTGGAATCGAATTTCAAAAATAAAACAGGTAGCTACAGTTCTTGCTTTGCACAGCGGTATATATGATATATCCTGCACTTTATTCGATAAGGAAAGGACCGAGATCCCTTCACCGGGAGTGACTCCTTTAGCAATAACTGGCAGATGCTACAACTCTCGGTTTGTCTTTTGATTGCTTCTATAGTTTCTGCTTTGCACAGTGATATATATGATATATCCCGCACCTTATTCGATGAGGAAAGGGCCGACGATCCCTTCACCGGGAGTGACCCCTTTAGCAAAACTAGAAAAGCCTAAAAAACACTCCATTTCAAAATTCATTCGATCCTACAACGATATCAAGTTCATTACGTAATAGGTTTTCATAAAAACCCGTCGTAGCCCTCCGTCATTTCAGATAAGTACTAGTTAGTATTCGTGCTGCAGTTGTTTGGCATGCGTCAAGGCATAGTGTACGGTAGCTAACTAGTGCTTATCTGCTAGCATACGATGCGATTGGATTAGGGTATTCGTACGGCGTTGTTTGGCATGCGTCAAGGGTCATGCGGGTGGGTTTAATTCAATCAAGAAATGTACGGGTTGAACTTGACTAGCGGACTATGGGTTGTTTGGCATGCGTCAAGGTCATAGCACGCTAGGGGCAAAATATTATCGGGAATTTCAAGTGTTGAAATTTGCAATGAGATTGCATACCTTCTATGAGATAGTTGGATCCCGATACCCGCTGTGAGTAAGAGTTACTCCTGGGAGAGTTTTACACATTACAATTAGCCGATCAAGTAGGTGTCTAGAAAGGTGTTAACGAGGTTACGCCTCTGGGAAAACGAGGTTTACATTAATTATGTTCGTGCGAAAGCACGGGGGACCTCCCTCAAAGTACCGACACTGGCCTGGCTGAAAAATTGGCGAACTTGTAGCGTGTAATTAATCCCGGCTAGTCTTTCCTTTTAGGGTTTGAAGGAAGATTTGATAAAAACAGTGGGAGCCATCCTGATTAGATAAAATAATAACCAATCTATTCTTGCAAGAGCGCACGCTGAGTGTTTTCTTCTCTCTCATTCCAGATAGCGACCATATCACGCCTTAATCAAGATAATAATATGAATGTATTGACCGAACCCGCTTATTATACTGATCTGGGGGACATTGGTCCCGCTCCAACTTATAATTGTTATAAGACAGAGCAGGAAATAGGGGAATACCAGATTTCCCATGCCGCCCAAACGAAGAAAGTGCATGCTGATGCATCATCTTCGGGTGTGTTCGTTACAAAAAACTGTTTCTCAGTGTCCTCTACGTCCTGGGTATTTGATACCGGATCAGGATCCCGCATATGTAATTTGTTACATGGGCTACAGATAGGTAAAGAACTGAGAACGGGTGATAAGTTTCATGAGGCAGAAAACGGGGCAAGTGTTGCAGCCAAGTCTGTTGGTTACTGTTACCCTGTATTTCAAATACATTGATCCTGAACGAATGTTATTAGATACCGAACCTGATATACAAAATCATATCAGTCTCTTTATTAGTAAAGAAAGGATATAATTTTGTAATGTTGGATAATGTTTTGAACATTTCCTATATCAAAAGTTGATCGGCAGGCACGTTATCTAAAAGCATTGACGTTCTAAATCAAACTACAGTTCTTAGTATACAGAACACACACAAGAGGAAGAGTTCAGAAATGAACGGATCCTTCTTGAGGTATTGTAGACCAGGTCATATCAATGCGACCCGACTAACTGAAGTTACATTTAGATGCATATTTAAATCAGTTTGAATTTACATCTTGTGAAACTTACCAGTCATGTCACAAAGATAAGATGACTATAGCTCTGTTTATTGGAAACAGAGAAAGAGTTAGTAAACTCTTGGGACTAATACATGATGATATATGTAGGTCCCCTGCCTACACATGCCAAGACCGGTTCTTTGTACTTTATTACATTCTCTGATGATCTCTTTAGATTCAGACATATGTTCCTGTTGAAACACAAGTCCGAACCTTTTGAGATATTCACAGAATATAAGTTAGAAGTAGAGAACCAAAACGGGTATAAGTATTATGTCCTTTGATGTGATCAAGGAGGAGATTACTTGAGCACGGAATTCCTGGACTATTCTAAGGGAGAATGAGATTCTCTCTCAGCATTACTCCTCCGTATACACCATAGCACGATGGTATATCGGGACGGAGCAATTGCACCCTATTCGATATGGTGCGCTCTATGATAAGTAATACTGAGTTACCTGTTTCCTTTTTGGGAGTTATGCGCTTGAGAAGCTGCATACCTATTGAATAGGGTTCGAATCAGATCACTGCCTACCACTCCATATGAGATATGAAATGGGAAGAGCCCATGTCTTAAGCTAGTTAAGATTTGGGGTTGTCCGGCCTATGTCTAAAAGCAAAATCGGGACAAGCTCGAGGCAAGATCTGTTATGTAGAACTGGAAATGTTCCAGCTATACAAACTGCAGCTGATGATTTGAAAGAACCAAAGGATTCAATAGTTACCAACGAACCTCAGCCTCTCCGCCGATCTAGTAAGGTTCCTCACCCGCCTGAGAGATACTTCGGTTACTCTATGACAGTGGGAACGAGGATTGCATCATGAGATGATGACCCAACTAGTTTCGAGCTGGCCATCAGGAGTGGGTCTCTGTAAGAATGGCTGGATGCTTAGCGATCTGAGATGGAATCCATGTACACCAACAAAGTATGGACTTTGGTTGCTATATCTGAAGGGTTAAATTCCCATCAGGAGCAAGTATATCTTGAGAAGATTACTTGGTGTAGATGGAAAAGTTGAGACTTTCAAAGCTAGACTTGTTAAAGCTTTTCGTCATCGACCAGGCGTGGATAATGATGAAACCTTTTCAAGTGGCTATGCTTAAGTCCATCCAGATCCTACTTGCCATGGCTACATACCATGACTACGATATCTGGCGGTTGGGTGCCATGACTGCTTTTCTAAATGATGTTTTAGAAGAGAACGTCTATAAGTACACAGCCAGAGGGCTTCGTAGACAGTGGGAGCAGCTGAAACGTGTACAAGATGCTTTATAGGATAAAGCAGGTATCGCGGAGTTGGAACATCTGTTTTGATGTGTTAGTCAAAGAGTTTGACATCATCAAAATGGTAGATGAACCTTGTATAAACAAAAAGGTAGTGGAGAGTATGGTGGTGATCCTCGTAGAGTACGTGGATGACATACTCTTGATAGGGAAGTAGTTTCCTATGCTACGCTCGGTCAATCTCCGCTTATCACAATGATTCTCCATATAGGATCAAAGTGATACCTCCTAAATCCTGGGTTTTGGATCTATGAGATAGATCTAATTGGATGTTAGGATTCTCACTAGTTGTAGTGAGATGGTATCAACCGATCCTGGGGAGCATCACTGGAAGGGTTCCAGGGTGATAAGGACGACTGAAAGTCAGTCACAGGCATTGTCTTTACCCTCAGTAAAGGGACGGTATGTTGGAAGAGTTCCAAGCTAGATACCGTGGCATACTAGACGATAAAGGCTCGATACATCGCTACTTAAGATGCTACCAAAGAGGCAGTCTGGATGTATATTTGTTCATGAGATGAACTTAGTTCCTCCTATTGTGTGACAATGGAGTTGTGGCTTATGCCAAGGAACATCCGTCCCATCAGTGATCCAGACATATTCTAAGGCAGTATCACCTGATCATGGAGATGCTTGATCTCCAAGGGATCGAGGTTAGGAGAGTTGACGCAGAGGACAACACGACGGATCCACTCACAAAGGCCTTTTCCCAGAGAGAGATTTTTATGGGATGGTTGAGTATGAGATACTACAACCACTGCTATCAGATGGCCCTAGTGCAAGTGGGAGATTGTTAGTTATATGTATGCCCTAGAGGCCATTACTATACATAGATGTATATTGCAGTGGATGCTTGGACATATATAGGGAGGACTTTCTTGCTCGACATGATAGTATGCTATCTGGTTACTCTTTACCTTAACGTGTACACTGATTGTCTCTCTGTTACATGTTGGTAAAGCCCTTAGAATGTGTACTTGACTACCTGGACTATGATGCGGATCATACTAGTGGGGACATGGTAGTCCATAAGTACATCCTTCAAGGTCCCTAGTCGTGGGTGTATCGAGACGGGGCATCGATATACCAGAGTAGACTAGCGTATACCTTCTCGACCCATACAGATGGGCGATGGATGATCCCATATCCATTGGTGTTTGACATCAGAGATGATATACGGGTGCTCAGTGGAGACTGGGTACACTGGACGGACTCGCCGAGAACTCCCAGATGGTATTATACCTTACGTCAGATGGCAGTTCTCTGGTGACACTGGTACAGAGTAGTCTGTTGACCCGAGATCATCATAGAGTCTTGTGTGGTTCCCACTGTGCTTTGATTTCCACCTTACCACGTCCAAGAGGGCGTGCAAAACGGTGGTTTTTGGGTACAGTCCCGAGTCACATGGAGGCAATGAGCGATAGGAGGGGATTCGTCTCTCCCGGTATAGGGGGTTGATGTTGCGCTGTGTTCGATTGGCTATAACCGGAAATCCCTGGCCAGGGTTGCTGAGATTTACTGGTAAGTGTTACCTATAGTTTCTCGAACTGTTATAGACCTCATATCGACACGACTTATCGAGCTATTGGGGTCTGACGTTTACCACCCCTAGGCGAGATATGCGACATATCAGACGACGAGACCGGACTGTACGGTAAGTGTTACTGGTTGGATTCACAGGAGTATGAGCGGGCTTGCTCGTCGATCTTCTGATCGCTCAATACCCGGGTGGCCGTTACGTTTAGCAGACCGCTTGCGGCTTATGGGTGTTTGATATGATCATCATCTGCTACCGGCGTATTGACGAGTCTTTAGAGTCCTACACAGAGGTTTCCTGGCTCTAGCGAAACGAAATAGGAGCGCATATGTGATATGTGCGGGACCGAGAATAATGCGTGTATGTGATACCGTATTCTATTCTCGCGATTTGTATCATCGGCAGGTTATATGTATAAGTCCACGTTGCCCACCCCGGTACTTGCGGGGAGGCGGAAAACGGAATAAAAAACGAATTTTTATGAACTTAGGCAACATGGACTAGACTATGAAGGATCTTTGCTAAACAAAAACAAGCTAAAGCTAACTAGAAACTAGCTAAGTATTAGAATGGTTATACCTAGGGCTTTATGTCCTTCTCTCCTTGCTCCTTGGAGTAGTAGAAAGAGGTCACCTTTGTCGTCTTCTCACGTCAAAGAAAGATCCACCCGAAAGCCTCAACCTTTGGCTTCAACTCCAAGCTAGAAGTAACTAGGATGCTAGAAGTGCTAATCCTAGAACCCTAGATGAGAGTAAAGATTATCAAGAAGAGGTTTTTCTCAAGCTCAAGTGTTTCTCAACACATGAGAGGGGAGAGCTTGAGGGAGAGGAAGAACAAGAGGGAGAAAGTGAATGATAGAATGAGAATAAAATAAACCATTCTCACATATATGTGTGTATTATTTTAATTAGATAATTAGTAAGATAATTGTCATGGCTTAATCAAGACATGACCATTATCATTTCATTTTAAATGCAAATTGCAAGGATCAAAGAGCATCTTCCAAATGAAATGATGATGGTCAAAGTGTCAACCAAGGTCAACAAGTCAAGGAGGTCAAATGGTCAACAACCATAACCATGCACAATTATTTAAACTAATATCAATTAACCATAATACACACATAAGCATTAGGGTTAATAAAATGACAATAGTCATTAACCCTAATCAAAGTCCTCTCCTTCTGTCTCAAGCAACTGTGCATACGCACCCGTATTCGTGATCCGAGGAACATGAATACAATGAGATAAAACCAATCCCAAATCTATACTAGGATCTGGCTTAAACCAAAGCCCGCTAGTATAAGCTGTCCGGACAGCAAACGTGCACAAGTGCGCGGATGTGAACGAACCCTGTCGCAAAACCATGCGACCTCTACTCATTTTGCCTAAAGGCGAATAGCTCTCTGTGTGGGACTCTAAAGACTCGACACTACGCTGGCAGTGGGTTTAACCACAGACCACAAGCGGCACTAGCTGTACGTAACGGTCCCCAGGTAGATGTCGATAAGAAGACTAACGAGGTGAACCCCATCTGAACTCCTACTGAGCCTGTATGTGACAGTCTCCGTACAGTCCGGTCTGTTCGTCTGATACATCGCATGGCGGGCCTAGGGGGGCGGTGAACGTCAGTCCCCTAATAGCGGTACAAGTCGTATAGGAGTGTAGCCCAGAACATCCTGAGATAACACTGGAAACCTACCAGTATATCCCGCTTGCCCTGGCCAGGGACTACTCGTGTAATGGCTCTCCTAGACACAGCGCGATGTCAACCCCCAATACCGGGAGAGACGAATCCTGTCTAACCGTCACTGCCTCCAAGTGCTTCGGGACTGCACCCAAAAACTACCTGTTTGCACGACTCCTTTGTTAGGTCCACGTTACCTCTCCCGGTACTTACGGGGTTGCAGAAACGGTAAATCAAAATTTTTCTAAACTTTGTAACATGGACCGTAAAAGCCGGATCTTTGCTAAACTAAAACTAGTATTCTAGCTAAAGAGAGTTAGCTACTATGGAAGATGGTTATACCTAAACTTGAACTCCTTCTCTTCTTGTTGTTGTTCTTCTTTCTTGTTCTTTGTAGAAGCTTGAATGGTTCTCTTCTCGTCGCCTTCTTCTTGCCGAAGATAGATCCACCTCGAAGGTTCGACCTTTGGGCTCTTCCTCGATCTTTGAGTGAACTAGGGTTTCCGGCTTGCTAAACCTTCATCCTAGAATGAGTAGAGAGTGATTAGGGTTTGCTTTTCTTTCTAAAGAGAATGATTCTCAACACATGAGAAGGTTTCTCTTTTTCAAGAGGAAGAAGAAGATGAAATGAGGAGAGAGAGAGGTTATGATAGAATGAGCTCTCATTTTTCTTTCTTGCAACCATAATGCAAAAGAAAAATATTATCTAAATGATAATAATTGAAAATGAGAATAGTTGATGGTAGTATTTTGAATGACCACAACCATGCTTCATTTAATAAAAAGTAAGCATGAATCAAGGAAGACTTTTTAAAGCATGATGTAGTCAATGGTCAACAAGTCAACCAAGGTCAACAAGTCAACAAAAATCAACCATAACATAATTCTCATTTAATTACTATTATTAATAGATAATATATAAATCCATTAGGGTTTGGAAAAAGAAGACTGTCAACTGTGCATACGCACCCGTTCCGAAACCCTAATGAAAAACCTCATTCTCCGCCTCAAGCAACTGTGCATACACACCTGCATTCTCGTTCCGAGGAACAAGAATACCAAGATATAAAAGCAACCCCCAAAACATATACCAGTATCTGGCTCAAACCAGAGCCTGCCAGTATAATCCGTCCGGACTCCAAACGTGCACAAGTGCGCGGATGAGAACGAACCCTGTCGCAAAACCATGCGACCTCTACTCTGTTTTGCCCAGAGGCGAATACCCTCTGTGTGGGACTCTAAAGACTCGACACTACGCTGGCAGTGGGTTTAACCACAGACCGCAAGCGGCACTAGCTGTGCGTAACGATCCCCAGGTAGATGCCGACAAGAAGGCTGACGAGGTGAAACCCCATCTGAACTCCTACTGAGTCTGAATGTGACATTCTCCGTACAGTCCGGTCTGTTCGTCTGATACATCGCATGGCGGGCCTAGGGGGCGGCAAACGTCAGTCCCCTAATAGCGGTACAAGTCGTGTCGGAGTGAAGCCCAATACACCCTGAGATAACACTGGAACCTACCAGTACATCTCGCTTGCCCTGGCCAGGGACTACTTGTGTAATGGCTCTCCTAGACACAGCGCGATGTCAACTCCCAATACCGGGAGAGACGAATCCTGTCTAACCGTCACTGCCTCCAAGTGCTTCGGGACTGCTCCCAACTACTACCTGTTTGCACGACTCAATAGAGCCGTGGTAGGGTAGTAATCAAAGAACAGTGGGAACACACTCGAGGCGAAGTGACAGTGTCAAGTCAGCGGACTAAGCTGTACTCATGTCACCTGGGAACTGATAACTGACGATAGGTATAATACCAACCATCAGTTCCCGACGAGTCCTGTCCAGTGTACTCGTAACCCAACGAGCACCCGCATACTATCTCAAGTACGACGTACTGACGGCTGTGGGACAGACCGTCTCCCGTGCTGGGATGAGAAGCGCATACGCTAGTCTACTCCGGAGTATCGATGCCCTATCTCGGTACTCCCACGACTAGGGACGTGTATAAGGATGTGCTTGTAGACTACCCAGCCCCCACGAGTGTGATCGCCATCACAACGCCGGTAATCAAGCAAAGATCCTAAGGGCTCTACTAATGCGTATAGGTGATATAATAAATAAACACACATGTACACATTAAAGCAGAGGCAAACCAAGTAGCATACTACTATATTGAGCAAGATTGTCTGTACAACTGTGAATATCCCAAGCTTCCATCAAGTAATATACATACTAGTATGATACAGTAATGGCCTCTAGGGCATATACACTAACAATCTCCCACTTGCACTAAGGCCATGTACTGGCGTATCGAAGACCTATCATCTCGATCAGCCGCTCGAACTGAGTCTGGGGTAAAGCCTTCGTGAATGGGTCCGCAGTGTTGTCCTTTGTGTCCACTCTCCGCACCTCGATCTCCAGTCGATCAATGATCTCCCTGATCAGGTGATACCGCCTTAAGATGTGCCTGGATTTCTGATGGGACCTTGGTTCCTTCGCTAAAGCTATAGCCCCATTGTTATCGCAATACAAAGGTATTGGGTCAACAATGGACGGAACCACCTGAAGTTCACTAATGAACTTCTTAATCCAGACCGCCTCTTTTGCGGCATCGCTTGCAGCAATGTATTCAGCCTCCATCGTCGAGTCTGCGACGGTATCCTGCTTGGAACTCCTCCAACATACCGCCCCTCCGTTGAGGGTAAACACAAAACCCGAGACAGACTTGCTGTCATCTTTGTCACTCTGGAAGCTTGAATCGGTAAAGGACTCGACCCTGAGGTCTCCATTACCGTAAACCAGGAACATCTCCTTAGTCCTCCTCAGGTACTTGAGAATGTTCTTCACTGCTGTCCAGTGGTCCTCCCCTGGGTCTGACTGATACCGGCTTACCGTGCTCAACGCGTAAGCTACATCTGGTCTTGTACATAGCATCGCATACATTATAGATCCTACCGCCGAAGCGTAGGGTATAGTGCTCATGCGAACCCTCTCCTCGTCAGTCTTAGGAGACATCTTCTTGGAGAGGGTAATTCCGTGCAATGCGGGTATGTTACCGCGCTTGGAATCCTCCATACTAAATCTCTTTAGTACGGTCTCTATGTACCTGGACTGCGAAAGTCCCAATAGTCTCTTGGATCTATCTCTATAGATCTTGATCCCCAGAATGTACGAGGCATCACCCAGGTCCTTCATGGAGAACCTTTGTGACAAAAACAGCTTGACCGATTGTAGCATAGGAACATCATTTCCTATCAAAAGAATGTCGTCCACGTACAAGACTAGGAACACGACAGTTCGTCCTACAATCTTCTTATACACACAGGGTTCATCTTCGTTCTTGATGAAATCAAATTCCTTGATTGCCTCATCAAAACAGATGTTCCAGCTCCGCGATGCCTGCTTTAATCCATAAATGGATTTAAGCAACTTGCACACCTTTCCGCTGCTCCCACTGTCTACGAAACCTTCTGGTTGATCCATGTAAACGCACTCTTCCAAACAACCGTTTAGGAAAGCTGTCTTAACATCCATCTGCCAGATTTCATAGTCATGGAAGGCAGCAATGGCAAGTAAGATCCGAATGGATTTGAGCATAGCCACCGGAGAAAAAGTCTCATCATAGTCCAAACCAGGTCTTTGACGAAAACCTTTTGCAACGAGTCTAGCTTTATAGGTTTCCACCTGCCCATCTACACCAAGTTTCATTTTGTAGATCCATTTGCATCCAACGGGTTTTACCCCAGGTGGAGCAATATCCATGGTCCACACTTTATTGGCGTACATGGACTCCATTTCAGATTGCATTGCTTCCTGCCACTTATCAGAGTCCCTACTGATAATGGCCTGCCTGAAACTGGTAGGGTCATCTTCTTCCAAGATGCAATCCTCTCTATCCCCGTCAATGAGAAAACCGTAGTATCTCTCGGGCGGATGAGAAATCCTACCAGATCTGCGGAGTGGCTGAGGTTCTTCTGGGGTTATTGAATTCTGAGGTTCTGTCAAATTTTCAGTTTCATTTTGTGGTCGCTGAATTTCTTCCAGTTCTACCGAACTCCCACTTGTTTCTTTTGCAAGAAATTGCCACTCTAAAAAGGTGGCGTGGCGAGATACAAACACCTTCTGTTCCTCGGTGTGGTAGAACAGATATCCTGCGGAGTTCTTAGGATATCCCACAAATTTACATAGAACTGAACGTGCCTTAAGTTTGTCCGGATTTTGTACTTTTACATAGGCCGGACAACCCCATATCTTAATGCCTTTAAGATACGGCTTCTTACCATTCCATATCTCGAACGGTGTCTTAGGCACAGATTTAGACGGAACATCGTTCAATAGGTACGCCGCTGTCAGAAGCGCATGTCCCCAAAATGAAAGAGGCAACTCAGCACTACTCATCATGGAGCGAACCATATCCAATAGGGTACGATTCCTCCGCTCCGATACACCGTTGTGCTGTGGTGTATAAGGAGGAGTAAGCTGAGAGAGAATACCATTCTCTTTTAAGTAATCTAGGAATTCCGTGCTTAAGTACTCCCCTCTCCTGTCAGACCGGAGGATCTTGATACTTTTGCCTGTCTGGTTCTCTACTTCCTTTCTGTATTCCTTGAATTTCTCAAAAGCTTCAGATTTGTGTTTCATCAGATACACATATCCGAACCTAGAGAGATCGTCAGTGAATGTGATGAAGTACGAGAACCCACCCCTTGCATGTATAGACATCGGACCACACACATCACTGTGTATGAGTCCCAAGAGCTCTCTTGCTCTTTCTCCATGTCCGGTGAACGGAGATTTGGTCATCTTCCCTTTGAGACAAGACTGACAAGTTTCATAAGATGAAAACTCGAACGCATTCAAGAGTCCATCTCTATGCAACTTACTCAGTCTTTTCTCTCCGATATGACCGAGTCTACAATGCCACAAGTAGGATTCATTCGTATCTGAATTCTTCCTCTTGCGTGTGTTTTGTATATTGAGAACTGTATTCTGATTTAGAACGTAGATACCATTAAACAGTGTACCCTCTGCAACCAGTACCTTATCAAGGTAAATGTTCATGATATTCTTTTCAAGAACAAACTTATATCTATCTTTATCGAGTAAAGAAACTGATATGATGTTGCAAACCATAGAGGGTACATAGTAGCAATCGTTCAAAATCATAGTCTTGCCATTTGGCAATACTAGGTGATATTCACCGACGGCTGCCGCATAAACTTGTGCTCCGTTCGCTACTCTGAGCGACATATCACCCGGTGCAACTTTCCTACTTTTTCTCAGTCCTTGCAATAAATTACAAATATGAGATCCTGATCCGGTATCAAGTACCCAGGAGGTAGGGCTGACCGTAAAACAGTTCTCAATTACAAGAACACCTGAAGTAGATGCAAAACCATGCTTCTTCTTCAACTGGGTATCCTGGAAATCCATACTTTCCTCTTTCCCATTCTCATACTCATGACGGTTGTCACAAGTTAGAGCTGAACCAACTTTCCCCAGTCCCGAATAAGAATTCGGTTCGGTCAAGCGATACATTTTATTATCTTGATTAGGGCGTGAAAAGGTTGCTGCCTGGAGAGAGAGAAAAGAAACACTCAGCGTATGCTCGTGCAAGATTAGATTGGTTTATTAATTTATCTAACCAGGGTGTCTCCCACTGTTTCCTCAAATCCTTCTTAAAACCTTTTTAAAAGAAGAACTAGCCGGGTTTTAATTCACGTTACAATACTTGCTTAACCTTTCAGCCAGGCTAGTGTCGGTACTTCGAGGGAGGTTTTCCAACGCTTTCGCGAAGTTCCTTAATTAAAGAACCTCTTTTCCCTGTGGGCGTAACCCCGCTAACACCTTTCTAGACACCTACTAGGTTTATAGCATTGATCGTTAAGTGAAATAATCTCCCGAGAGTAAACCAACTCATCAGTGGGATCGGGATCCAACTGTCATTGTGTGATAACCTAGATGGAATCCACTCTAGTCACCACACTCCAGAAGGTATGCTAAACCTGCAAGTTTCAGTTCTTTTGAAACTCCCGATGTGGTTTTTGCCCCTAGGATCCAAGTGACCTTGACTGAGCCAAAATGTCAAAAGATCCTAGTCAAGTTCAACCCGTCATTATCTTGACTGCATTAGACCCACCCGTACGAGTCCTTGACTGAGCCAAAATGACCGCACGACTGTCCTAACCAATCACTTTGTATCCTACGGAAAAATATTACATAGCTACCGTTCACTACGCCTCGGCTGAGCACGAAATACGTAGCACGAATACTAAGCAATATTAATCCGAAACGACGGAGGGCTACGACTGGGTTTTTGGCGAAAAACCCGTTAACGTAATGAACTTGATTTCGTTGAAGGAACGTGATACACCCTTTTGAAAATATAGTGGCGAAAAACTTTTGCTAAAGAGGTCACTCCCGGTGAAGGGATCTCGGCTCTTTCCTCGTCGAGTGAGGTGCTGGGCATTCGTAAGATGAATACCTCGATGCAAAGCAAGAATAATCGACTATAGTGAAGTTATTACCCTGACGCAAATTTTTGTCCAAGGGGTCACTCCCGGTGAAGGGATCTCGGCCCTTGCCTCGTCGACTGAGGTGCTGGGTATTCATAACCGAATACCGCGATGCAAAACAAAAATGAACGTCCTTGTAATAACAGCTTTTTTGAAAAAATTTGTTCCAACAACGTCTTTTAGGTTTATTTTCTTGCATTAGTTCTTTTAATGCGTGATATTCTTGCATTAGTTCTTTTAATGCGTCCCATCATTTAACCCTACCATTGCAGAAAACAACCAAAATATGACGTACGCTTATGCCATTCGCATTCGCCATGGGGTCCCGTCATCACTCGTTAGGTTACTTAACTAACGACAGAGCGGGGGCTGGGCTAGCGCGGCTGTAAAACATAAGCAACGCCTAAATAGTAAAGCAATGATAGACATTACAGATCACAGATGAATACATTGGATATACTAGCAATCCGCAATCCTTTCGAGCCTGGAACGAAAAGCGGATAACACGGTCGCGGTGAATAGCCAAATACCCCACCCAAGACCCCTACGGGTGCGGCAAACTACCCGCCAAGTACCCGAAGCGAAGCAACCTCCCTCAATGCCATGAGTAGGCCACTCGGCACTTCGAGCTACCCGGTAGTTTGTGCACCCCTCCATGGGTCTATCCTAGGAGCAAAAATAGTAAAAAGAATTATACAATGACGGCTACAACCCCGACCCGGTTGTGCGGCCAAACAAATAATATAATTACATCAATTTACATTTACAATGAATGAAAGAAAAACAAAAGCTCATCTCACATCCACCCCGGCTATTCACCCGCGACAGTCCAACACATTCATATACACATTCCAGCACATTACAGATCATGTATAACCCCGACTAATCGACTTATAGCGATTAGCCGACGTTCAATACATGCAAACATCACAGATATAACCAACATAGTCAAAATGCAGTGAAGTTCGGAAAAAAATACGGAATTATAGGACCCCAAAAGCAAATTTCAGTTCTGGAAAATCTGGGTACATATAATACATCTTAAAAATCACAAAATCCAACCAGAAGAACACTGCACGAAAAACGATGCATCAAGGAAACCAATCTGCGGCGCTTCCGCGGCACATGCCTACCTCGTGCCGCGGAAGCGCGGCGAGTTAAATGAATGACGTCATCGTTTTTCTTCTGTGTTCAAACAAAACCCTGAGACGATTTTACAAGTATAAAGTTTTTTATTTTGAGCCATAAAAATTTCAACAGAAACTCAGGTTTTTAGTTTTCCGGTTTTGCGATTTTTCGGTTCCGAACTTCGTTACACTTCACTACCAAGCTAGTTTAAGTTTAGTTAGGCTCTGATACCACTGTTAGGTCCACGTTACCTCTCCCGGTACTTACGGGGTTGCAGAAACGGTAAATCAAAATTTTTCTAAACTTTGTAACATGGACCGTAAAAGCCGGATCTTTGCTAAACTAAAACTAGTATTCTAGCTAAAGAGAGTTAGCTACTATGGAAGATGGTTATACCTAAACTTGAACTCCTTCTCTTCTTGTTGTTGTTCTTCTTTCTTGTTCTTTGTAGAAGCTTGAATGGTTCTCTTCTCGTCGCCTTCTTCTTGCCGAAGATAGATCCACCTCGAAGGTTCGACCTTTGGGCTCTTCCTCGATCTTTGAGTGAACTAGGGTTTCCGGCTTGCTAAACCTTCATCCTAGAATGAGTAGAGAGTGATTAGGGTTTGCTTTTCTTTCTAAAGAGAATGATTCTCAACACATGAGAAGGTTTCTCTTTTTCAAGAGGAAGAAGAAGATGAAATGAGGAGAGAGAGAGGTTATGATAGAATGAGCTCTCATTTTTCTTTCTTGCAACCATAATGAAAAAGAAAAATATTATCTAAATGATAATAATTGAAAATGAGAATAGTTGATGGTAGTATTTTGAATGACCACAACCATGCTTCATTTAATAAAAAGTAAGCATGAATCAAGGAAGACTTTTTAAAGCATGATGTAGTCAATGGTCAACAAGTCAACCAAGGTCAACAAGTCAACAAAAATCAACCATAACATAATTCTCATTTAATTACTATTATTAATAGATAATATATAAATCCATTAGGGTTTGGAAAAAGAAGACTGTCAACTGTGCATACGCACCCGTTCCGAAACCCTAATGAAAAACCTCATTCTCCGCCTCAAGCAACTGTGCATACACACCTGCATTCTCGTTCCGAGGAACAAGAATACCAAGATATAAAAGCAACCCCCAAAACATATACCAGTATCTGGCTCAAACCAGAGCCTGCCAGTATAATCCGTCCGGACTCCAAACGTGCACAAGTGCGCGGATGAGAACGAACCCTGTCGCAAAACCATGCGACCTCTACTCTGTTTTGCCCAGAGGCGAATACCCTCTGTGTGGGACTCTAAAGACTCGACACTACGCTGGCAGTGGGTTTAACCACAGACCGCAAGCGGCACTAGCTGTGCGTAACGATCCCCAGGTAGATGCCGACAAGAAGGCTGACGAGGTGAAACCCCATCTGAACTCCTACTGAGTCTGAATGTGACATTCTCCGTACAGTCCGGTCTGTTCGTCTGATACATCGCATGGCGGGCCTAGGGGGCGGCAAACGTCAGTCCCCTAATAGCGGTACAAGTCGTGTCGGAGTGAAGCCCAATACACCCTGAGATAACACTGGAACCTACCAGTACATCTCGCTTGCCCTGGCCAGGGACTACTTGTGTAATGGCTCTCCTAGACACAGCGCGATGTCAACTCCCAATACCGGGAGAGACGAATCCTGTCTAACCGTCACTGCCTCCAAGTGCTTCGGGACTGCTCCCAACTACTACCTGTTTGCACGACTCAATAGAGCCGTGGTAGGGTAGTAATCAAAGAACAGTGGGAACACACTCGAGGCGAAGTGACAGTGTCAAGTCAGCGGACTAAGCTGTACTCATGTCACCTGGGAACTGATAACTGACGATAGGTATAATACCAACCATCAGTTCCCGACGAGTCCTGTCCAGTGTACTCGTAACCCAACGAGCACCCGCATACTATCTCAAGTACGACGTACTGACGGCTGTGGGACAGACCGTCTCCCGTGCTGGGATGAGAAGCGCATACGCTAGTCTACTCCGGAGTATCGATGCCCTATCTCGGTACTCCCACGACTAGGGACGTGTATAAGGATGTGCTTGTAGACTACCCAGCCCCCACGAGTGTGATCGCCATCACAACGCCGGTAATCAAGCAAAGATCCTAAGGGCTCTACTAATGCGTATAGGTGATATAATAAATAAACACACATGTACACATTAAAGCAGAGGCAAACCAAGTAGCATACTACTATATTGAGCAAGATTGTCTGTACAACTGTGAATATCCCAAGCTTCCATCAAGTAATATACATACTAGTATGATACAGTAATGGCCTCTAGGGCATATACACTAACATCCTTTGAGCCGTGGTAGGGTAGTAATCAAAGTGCAGTGGGAACACACTCGAGGCGAAGTGACAGTGTCAAGTCAGCGGACTAAGCTGTACTCATGTCACCTGGGAACTGATAACTGACGATAGGTATAATACCAACCAACAGTTCCCGACGAGTCCTGTCCAGTGTACTCGTAACCTAACGAGCACCCGCATACTATCTCAAGTACGACGTACTGACGGCTATGGGACAGACCGTCTCCCACACTGGGATGAGAAGCGCATACGCTAGTCTACTCCGGAGTATCGATGCCCTGTCTTGATAGTCCAACGACTAGGGACCTGTATAAGGATGTGCTTATAGATCACCCAGCTCCTACGAGTGTGAGCGCCATCACCACGCTGGTAATCAAGCAAAGATCCTAAGGGCTCTACTAATATGTATATCAGCAATATGCTAAAAGAAACACATGCACATATTAAAGCAGAGACAAACCAAGTAGCATACTACCATTTTGAGCAAGATTGTATATACAACTGTGAATATCCCAAGCTTCCATCAAGTAATATACAAACTAGTATGATACAGTAATGGCCTTTAGGGCATATACACTAACAATCTCCCACTTGCACTAAGGCCATGTACTGGCGTATCGAAGACCTATCATCTCGATCAGCCGCTCGAACTGAGACTGGGGCAAGGCCTTGGTGAATGGATCTGCTGTGTTATCTTCTGAAGCAACCCTCCGAACCTCGATCTCCTGGCGATCCATGATCTCCCTGATCAGGTGATACCGCCTTTAGATGTGTCTGGATTTCTGATGGGACCTGGGTTCCTTCGCTAAAGCTTTAGCCCCGTTGTTATCGCAATACAGAGGTATTGGGTCAACAATGGACGGAACCACCTGAAGTTCTTTCAAGAACTTCCTCATCCAGACAGCTTCTTTTGCGGCATCAGATGCAGCGATGTATTCCGCTTCCATAGTCGAGTCGGCAACGGTTTCCTGTTTGGAGCTCTTCCAACACACCGCCCCTCCATTGAGGGTAAAGACAAAACCCGACATGGACTTGGAATCATCCTTGTCACTCTGGAAGCTGGAGTCAGCAAAGGCCTCAATCTGGAGGTCTTTTCCGCCATACACCAAGAACATCTCCTTAGTCCTTCTCAGGTACTTGAGAATGTTCTTTACTGCTATCCAATGTTTTTCCCCAGGGTTTGACTGATACCTGCTTACCACACTCAGTGCATAAGCCATATCCGGTCTGGTACACAACATCGTATACATTATAGAGCCTACCGCAGAAGCGTAGGGTATAATAGACATGCGATCCCTCTCCAAATCAGTCTTGGGAGACATCTCTTTGGAGAGGGTGATCCCGTGACAAGCCGGTAGATTACCGCGTTTGGAACCTTCCATACTGAATCTCTTCAGTATGGTGTCGATGTACCTGGACTGCGAAAGTCCTAATATCCTCTTGGATCTGTCACGGTAGATCCGGATACCCAGAATGTATGAGGCATCACCCAGGTCTTTCATGGAGAACCTGTGTGACAAGAACCCCTTGACAGATTGTAGCATATGAATGTCATTTCCTATTAAGAGAATGTCATCCATGTATAAAACGAGGAATACTACAGTTCTCGCTACAAATCTACAATAGATGTATGGTTCATCTGGATTTTTGATAAAGCCAAATTCCTTGACCGTCTCGTCAAAACAGATGTTCCAACTCCGCGATGCCTGCTTTAGTCCATAAATGGACTTAAGCAACTTGCACACCTTTCCGCTGCTCCCACTCTGAATGAAACCCTCTGGCTGGTCCATATAGACACACTCCTCTAAATGTCCATTTAGAAAAGCTGTCTTTACGTCCATCTGCCAAATCTCATAATCGTGGAAGGCAGCAATGGCAAGAAGGATCCGAATGGATTTCAGCATAGCTACTGGAGAAAAGGTTTCGTCATAGTCCAAACCAGGTCGCTGACGAAAACCCTTTGCTACCAGTCTAGCTTTATAGGTCTCAACCTGTCCATCTACACCAATCTTCCTTTTGAAGATCCACTTGCATCCCACGGGTTTTACCCCATCTGGAGCAATGTCCAACGTCCATACTTTGTTGGTGTACATGGACTCCATTTCGGTCCGCATTGCATCCAGCCATTTTACCGAGTCGACGCTCTGAATGGCTTGCTGGAAGCTAGTAGGCTCATCAAAGTCTATGATGCAATCCTCTTTATCCCCGTCTATGAGAAAACTGTAGTATCTCTTGGACGGATGAGACTGCCTACTACTCTTGCGGAGTGGCGTGGGAATGTCCTGATCTTTCGAACCCTCTGGTTCTACTAAGCTTTCAGTAATAGCTCATGGTTCTGGAATTTCTTCCAGTTCTATTGCGCTCCCACTTAATTCTTTTTCTATGAACCGGTGTTCTAGAAAGTGGGCATGGCGAGAAACAAACACCTTTTGTTCCTCTTCGCAATAGAAGAAATATCCCTTGGAGTTCTTTGGATATCCCACAAACTTGCACTGTACTGAGCGTGCCTCGAGCTTGTCCGCATGCTGCTTTTTTACAAAAGCTGGACATCCCCATGTCTTAATGTGATTAAGATAGGGTCTCTTCCCACACCACATCTGATATGGTGTAGTAGGCACAGTCTTAGTTGGAACTCGGTTCAAAAGGTATGCAGCTGATTCTAGCGTATATCCCCAAAACGATCGCGGTAACTCAGCGTTACTCATCATGGACCGTACCATATCCAATAGGGTTCGGTTCCGTCTTTCCGATACACCGTTATGTTGCGGAGTGTATGGAGGAGTAAGCTGAGAGAGAATTCCATTCTCTTTTAAGTAACCCAGGAACTCGGCACTCAAGTATTCACCACCTCGATCAGATCTCAGTGCCTTGATACTTTTGCCTGTTTGTTTTTCTACTTCATTCTTATATTCCTGGAATTTTTCAAAAGCCTCGGATTTATGTTTCATTAAGAAGACATAACCGTACCTTGAAAAGTCATCCGTAAAAGTAATGAAGTAAGAATAACCGCTTCGTGCATGTGTAGACATTGGACCGCACATGTCGCTGTGTACGAGTCCCAAGAGCTCGCTCGCTCTTACTCCGTATCCAGTGAACGGAGTCTTTGTCATCTTTCCTTTGAGACAGGATTGACAAGTTGCATACGATTGATATTCGAACGGATCCAAATATCCTTCTGTATGTAACTTAGTCAACCTTCTCTCATTGATGTGACCCAGTCTACAATGCCATAAAAAGTTTTATTGATTTCTGAAGACTTTCTTTTGTGTGTATTCTGGACATTGAAAATCTGTGGTTGGTTTAACACGTATATACCGTTGTTCAATGTACCTGACCCAATCAAAGCTTGATTAAGGTGAATGTTCACTACATTACTTACAAATGCAAATTCATAACCTTCTTTAGATAATAAAGATACAGAAATGATATTACAGGTTGCATTTGGTACATAATAACAACTACGCAAAACCAAAAAGTGTCCATCCGACAATCCCAGGTGATAGTCCCCCACGGCCTCAGCATCCATGCTAGCACCGTTTGCAACTCTGAGGGTCATGTCACCTGCCTTCAAAACTCTACGCTTTCTCAACGCCTGCAAAGAATTACAGATATGAGATCCTGATCCGGTATCCAATACCCAGGATGTAGAGTTTATTGATAGACAGTTTTCAATAACATACACACCTGAAGCTGAAGCCGCAACTCGCTTCAAATCCTGTGTTCTGGCCTTCCAAGCCTTGCAATCCTGTTTCCAGTGACCACTTTTGTGACAGTAGAAGCATTCTTCCTTCCCCACCAGCTTTCCCGCTACCTTTGTTGCTTTTCCTTTTCCTTTCGTATCCACTTTACTGACACCGCCTCTTGGTTTGGCGGGGGCTTTCTTCTTCTTACCCTTGGCTTTCGCCCTGGATCTAGAAGAGGAAGATCCTCCTACAAACAAAGTGGATGTCTCCCTACTTTTCTGTAGGGTGCCCTCTGCACTCCTCAGCATGTTGAGGAGCTCTGAAAGTTCAACTTCTTTTTCCTGTAAGTTGAAGTTCAGGATGAAATGGGCGTAAGTGGAAGGAAGGGACTGGAGAATCAAGTCCGTATAGAGCTCATTCTCCAACGTGGTCCCAAGTTCTGCGAGCTCCTCTATGTAGTCAATCATCTTAAGCACGTGTTCCGCTACCGATGATCCCACGGCCAACCTTGCTGAAAACAACTTCTTCGACACTTCGTATCTGGCGATACGAGACTGCTCTCCATACAGTTCTTTTGTATGAAGAAATATGGACTCTAGGTCCATATTCTCGTGCCTCCTCTGATGTTCATTGTCCATCGAGGCAAGTATGAGGCATTTAGCCTTCGCGCAATCTATTTCCCAGGTCTTATAGATTTCCCTATCTACGACACTGGTTTTGGGACCTGGGACAGGGGGAGCTTTGGTGGTAAGGAGATACCCCAGCTTGTCGTAAGTGATTGCCATCTTGACATTCCTGAGCCAATCTTTATAGTTTGGCCCTGTCAATATGTTTTTATCTAGTAATAACTTAAGTCCGGTCATGTTGAATGGTCGCTGCAATTAGGAGAGAGAAAATAAACACTTTAGCATGATGCTCTTGCAAGTTTAGAGTGGTTTTTAGTTTGTCTAAACAGGATGGCTCCCACTGTCTCTCGAATCCCTTCTCAAACCGTAAAGAAAGGATTAGTCAGGATCAATCTCACCGTACAATACTTGCTTAACCGTTCAGCCAGGCCAGTGTCGGTACTTCGAGGGAGGTTTTCCAACGCTTTCGCGAAGTTCCTTAATTAAGTAATCTCTTTTCCCTGTGGGCGTAGCCCCGCTAACACCTTTCTAGACACCTACTAGGTTTATAGCATTGATCGTTAAGTGAGAGTTTTCCCGAGGAGTAGCATATACTCACAGTAGGATCGGGATCCAAATATCATCGCGTGATAAAACCGAAGGAATCCTACCAGAATTATCACACTCCAAATGGTATGCAGCGCTAGCAAGTTTCAGTACTTATGAAACTCCCGATGTGGATTTCTGCCCCATGCTCTTATGACCTTGACTTTGGCCAAAATATCATAAGTCACATGTCAAGTTCTACCCGTCATTCTCCTAGTTAATTTGGACCCACCCGTACCTACCCTTGACTTTAGCCAAAATGGCAGCACGACTGTCCCAAACCAACGCATCTATCTATGCTGCACATGAATACCCAATAGCTACCAATCACTATGCCTTGACTTTGGCCAAAATACATAGCTTGAATACTTTTGACCATTCATGTGGAATGACGGAGGGCTACGAATGGTTTTGGCGAAACCGTGAACGTAGTGAACTTGATATAGCCGATGGAACGAGATAGCTTTTAAAAGGAGTGGTTCAAGCTCCGCGTTTAAAAGTTTAGTTTTGAAAAGAACCGAGTGGTTTTCAAAGTGTTCCAATCGACTTTTACTTGGTTTATTTTCTTGCATTAGTTCTTTTAATGCGTCCCATCATTTAATCCTACCATTGCAGAAAACAACCAAAATATGACGTACGCTTATGCCATTCGCATTCGCCACGGGGCCCCGTCATCACCCGTTAGGTTACTTAACTAACGACAGAGCGGGGGCTGGGCTAGCGCGGCTGTAAAACATAAGCAACGCCTAAATAGTTATCATATATAAATATATAGCAATGATAGACATTACAGATCACAGATGAATACATTGGATATACTAGGAATCCGCAATCCGTTCGAGCCTGCAACGAAAAGCGGATTACACGATCGCGGTGAATAGCCAATACCCCACCCAAGACCCCTACGGGTGCGGCAAACTACCCGCCAAGTACCCGAAGCGAAGCAACCTCCCTCACCACCGTGAGTAGGCCACTCGGCACTTCGAGATACCCGGTAGTTTGTGCACTCCCTCCATGGGTCTATCCTAGGAGCAAAAACAGTAAAAAGAATTATACAATGACGGCTACAACCCCGACCCGGTTGTGCGGCCAAACAAATAATAATATTACATCAATTTACATATTACAATGAATGAAAGAAAAAGAAACACTCATCTCATATCCATCCCGGCTATTCACCCGCGACAATCCAACACATTCATATACACATACCATCATCAAACACAGATCACAGATATGTATAACCCCGACTAATCGACATATAGCGATTAGCCGACGTTCAATACATATAAACATCATAGATATAACCTTTTAGTCAAAGTGTATTGAAGTTCGATAAAAATATACGGATTTATAGGCCCCCAAAAACAAATTTCTATTCTGGAAAACCTGGGCACATATAAACCATCTTAAAAATCCCAAAACCAAGCCAGAAATACACTGCACCAAACTTGACCCAGTGAAGAGCCAAGACGGCCGCGGTTGCGCGGCAATAGCTTGCTATTGCCGCGGAAACGCGGCTCTTTGGTCGAATCACTGGATCGTTTTTGGTGGCTTTCTTCACAAAACCCTGAGATGATTTTTGGAGTATGATTTATTTTGTTTTGAACAGAAAATATTTTAACAGAAACTTAGGGTTTTGAAAACTCGGTTTTTCGATTTTTCCGATTCGAACTTCGATACACTCTACTACCTAGCTAGTTTATGTTTAGTTAGGCTCTGATACCACTGTAAGTCTACGTTGCCCACCCCGGTACTTGCGGGGAGGCGGAAAACGGAATAAAAAACGAATTTTTATGAACTTAGGCAACATGGACTAGACTATGAAGGATCTTTGCTAAACAAAAACAAGCTAAAGCTAACTAGAAACTAGCTAAGTGTTAGAATGGTTATACCTAGGGCTTTATGTCCTTCTCTCCTTGCTCCTTGGAGTAGTAGAAAGAGGTCACCTTTGTCGTCTTCTCACGTCAAAGAAAGATCCACCCGAAAGCCTCAACCTTTGGCTTCAACTCCAAGCTAGAAGTAACTAGGGTGCTAGAAGTGCTAATCCTAGAACCCTAGATGAGAGTAAAGATTATCAAGAAGAGGTTTTTCTCAAGCTCAAGTGTTTCTCAACACATGAGAGGGGAGAGCTTGAGGGAGAGGAAGAACAAGAGAGAGAAAGGGAATGATAGAATGAGAATAAAATAAACCATTCTCACATATATGTGTGTATTATTTTAATTAGATAATTAGTAAGATAATTGTCATGGCTTAATCAAGATATGACCATTATCATTTCATTTTAAATGCAAATTGCAAGGATCAAAGAGCATCTTCCAAATGAAATGATGATGGTCAAAGTGTCAACCAAGGTCAACAAGTCAAGGAGGTCAAATGGTCAACAACCATAACCATGCACAATTATTTAAACTAATATCAATTAACCATAATACACACATAAGCATTAGGGTTAATAAAATGACAATAGTCATTAACCCTAATCAAAGTCCTCTCCCTCTGTCTCAAGCAACTGTGCACACACACCCGTATTCGTGATCCGAGGAACATGAATACAATGAGATAAAAACAATCCCAAATCTATATTAGGATCTGGCTTAAACCAAAGCCCGCTAGTATAAGCTGTCCGGACAGCAAACGTACACAAGTGCGCGGATGTGAACGAACCCTGTCGCAAAACCATGCGACCTCTACTCATTTTGCCTAAAGGCGAATAGCTCTCTGTGTGGGACTCTAAAGACTCGACACTACGTTGGCAGTGGGTTTAACCACAGACCGCAAGCGGCACTAGCTGTACGTAAAGGTCCCCAGGTAGATGTCGATAAGAAGACTGACGAGGTGAACCCCATCTGAACTCCTACTGAGCCTGTATGTGACAGTCTCCGTACAGTCCGGTCTGTTCGTCTGATACATCGCATGGCGGGCCTAGGGGGGCGGTGAACGTCAGTCCCCTAATAGCGGTACAAGTCGTGTCGGAGTGTAGCCCAGAACACCCTGAGATAACACTGGAAACCTACCAGTATATCCCGCTTGCCCTGGCCAGGGACTATTCGTGTAATGGCTCTCCTAGACACAGCGCGATGTCAACCCCCAATACCGGGAGAGACGAATCCTGTCTAACCGTCACTGCCTCCAAGTGCTTCGGGACTGCACCCAAAAACTACCTGTTTGCACGACTCCTTTGAGCCGTGGTAGGGTAGTAATCAAAGTGCAGTGGGAACACGCTCGAGGCGAAGTGACAGTGTCAAGTCAGCGGACTAAGCTGTACTCATGTCACCTGGGAACTGATAACTGACGATAGGTATAATACCAACCAACAGTTCCCGACGAGTCCTGTCCAGTGTACTTGTAACCTAACGAGCACCCGCATACTATCTCAAGTACGACGTACTGACGGCTGTGGGACAGACCGTCTCCCACACTGGGATGAGAAGCGCATACGCTAGTCTACTCCGAAGTATCGACGCCCTGTCTCGATAGTCCAACGACTAGGGACCTGTATAAGGATGTGCTTATAGATCACCCAGCTCCCACGAGTGTGAGTGCCATCACCACGCTGGTAATCAAGCAAAGATCCTAAGGGCTCTACTAATATGTATATCAGCAATATGCTAAAAGAAACACATGCACATATTAAAGCAGAGACAAACCAAGTAGCATACTACCATTTCGAGCAAGATTGTATATACAACTGTGAATATCCCAAGCTTCCATCAAGTAATATACAAACTAGTATGATACAGTAATGGCCTCTAGGGCATATACACTAACAATATGTGATATAGCCGGGTTACCGGATCAAGTGTTGATTCGATACATTGATACACTTGATACTAATCGGTTATATGCGATATGACCGGATCGTTAAATCAAGTGTTGATTTAATGATTTAATGTATAATTATATATTTGATATATTACTTTGCATTAACTAGTATTGGTTCACTTAAATTGGATTTTCTCACTTGAAGTACACAAGTTGTATATGTGATATACTTTTGTGCACTTGTTTGTATCATGTTTGATGATACATGCTGACTTGTGTTTGTGTAAAGATTAAACCATGGTTATATGAATGGTTAAGGTTTTGTTTACTTATTCATTTATTTATTTTGGTTAGAAAATGAGAAAAGAAAACAAAATGGTTGCTTTCATACATGATGCTTCTTGAAGCTTCATGCAACTTTGACTAAGTGACCATTCTTGTCTTCTTCTCCTAACCCTAATCATTCAACTTAACCCTAGTTTATTCTCTACACTAAACCATGGTTGCAATATGATAAGTATCATATTATTTTCTTTTTCCAAAAAATACTTATCATATTCTTTCTTCATCATCTTCTTCTTCTTCAACAAAGGAAGAAAGCTTGCCTCCATCAATGGCAACTTGAGGAAAAGAGTGAGAAATCCAATTCTAAAGTGAACCCACTTCCTATTTCTTCATCCTCTACCACTTGCCAAGTAGTATAGGGTGTTTTCTTCACAAGTTTCATGACTTGGTGAAGTTAGAGCTTGATCTTGTGTTGCCTCGACGTAGATCATCTTCGGCATCGAAGTCGACGACCTAGCCCGCCCATTTCTCCGATGAAGCCAATGCTAGAGCCCGGGATCCGATGATCGCAGCGAGGGGACTTCATCACGGAGCTATGGAGGTGGAGGACCGGATCTACAAAGGTTGTATTTCCGTTCACTTAGTTAAGTTGTTAACTATTCGCATTTGTTTCGCCTAAAATTCTAGTTAACGATCCGTATTAGGGTTTCTCGGCACTTGTAAAATTTTGAAATTGGCATGGTTGATGCCTTGTGAGACCTCATTAGTGTGCCTAGGAACCCTACACTGGATGCACTGGATTTGTATTTCGTGCACTGGATGCACTGGATTTGTATTTCGTGCACTGGATGCACCCGATTTTTATTTTGTGCATTTGTTGCACCAGATTGTTATTTCGTGTATTTGTTGCACTAGATTGTTATTTCTTGCATTGGTTGCACCGGATTTGTACTCCGTGCCTTGGTTGCACCCGATTTATGTCTTGAGCATTTGTGTTACCAGATTTGTGTTTTTGTGCGCGTTTGCATATGATGTTCGTATTCGTGCATACTACCGCACCAGATGTTTTACGGACTTGACACGCTTGGGTCGGATTTTTGCGCATATTAGGCGCTGGGTACTGGATTTTGTGCGCATCGGATGCACTTGAGTGAGATTTTATTCGTGCATGTTGGATGCACTTAACTTAGGTTTTATTCGTGCATGACGGATGCACTTGATTTGGATTTTTGCGCATGTTGGGCGCATGATGTGAGATGTGATTTTGTGCACACCGGATGCACTCGATTGGGATTTTCTTTCGTGCATGCTAGTTGCACTGGATTGAGATTTTCGTGCACAGTGGATGCACTAGATGTTGTTGTCGTGCACACCTGTTGCACTGGACAGATGTTTTCGTGCATACCTTTGCACTTAGTTTTGCTTTTGTGCATATTGTGGCACTTGTATTGGATTTGATTTCCGTGCGCACCAGACGTACGTGATTATTGGATACGCCTTTTGGGGCTGATTTTGCTCTTGAGCACTTTGTTTTCATGATGGGTACTATATTATGTAGTATCCGAACATGACTGATTTGAGGACAGTGCCTGAGTATTTTGCATGCATAAAAAGTTTAACAAGAGGTTTTCGAAAAGGAGCTATAGTCTCGCTATTTCTTACGTGTCCGTGAGCGGCACGAACGTTTATAAAGGGAAAAACCTTTTGGGATATTTTAAAACGGCGGAACGTATATTTGAGCGTCCGTCACTTGTACCGTGAGCTACGCATAGCACGGCGATTTGAGAAAGATTTGGTATGAGTTATTCAGTTTTTAAAATGGTTTTTTTCAAGGATGCGTACTATATATGTATTATAGTATTTGATTAGTGTATATGGGATTTCGGTAGTGGATTTCGAGATGTATCTCCATTTTGACTCCGATGATATGCGTGCAATCCGATGATTTGCGTGACGCTTGACGGAGTTCGGTTTTGAGTTTCGTACTCATTTTCCGGTGCACAGGATGCACTGTGATATTTCTATATCTTCCGTAATTTCGGAACCCCGTTGATTTGAGCCGATTATTGAAATGTTTAATATGTGGGGAGTTAAATTTAAATTCGGGGACCAAATTTATTTAAGGGGGGAAGATTGTAACATTTTAGAAATATAAAATATAATTTTTGCAAATTTAATATTAAAATAATATATTTCGTGAAAACTACCCGATTTGCGAAATTGGGATTTTCGTAAAGTGGTATAAGTGTATACCAATATTTGGGAATTTATCGGAGAATAAAATGATTTATTTATTTTAATGATATTTATCGGATTTTGGATAAAATTCGTGTTTGTACATTTTTCATGATTTTGCACCTTGTCATGTGCATATGTGCATGTGTGTGTTTGTGAGATAGAGAATGAGAAAGGAAATGAAAAGAAAAAGAAAAGAAATTAATTGAGTGTGAATAGAATCAATTTGATGCCATGGACAAAAGAGATATTTGTGAAAGAAACAAGAATAGATATTTGTGAGGGGTGAGTGTAGGAGGGGGGCGAGGCTAAGAGAGAGAGAGAAAGAGCCTTGGCTGCCCCATTCCCTTCATTTCTCCATTATTTCCTTCATCTTCATCATCTCCATCACTTCCTCACTACCTCCATGCCTTATCTCCAAATATTTCTCAAAACCCTATGCCTTCTTCACTAAAAACATGCACACCTCCATTGTAAACCCTTAGAACCTTTCAAGTTTGGATTTTGAAGACTTGGGTAACTCAAGAAAGTTCTTTAGTTGCAAATAAGGTAGTCTATACACTTCAGTTTAGTTTTGGTGTTAAATATCGTATTTCTAGTTAGAAATTGAGTTAATTAGGTTATCGATTTTAGAAAATTATAAGTTGCTGTCAAATGCCCAATTGAGGTGTAGAGAGTGTTTACAAGACCTCAGAGAGTGTTCTATTGACCTGGAATGGAGTTTAGAACCCGATACACGAAGTTATAATTGTTCCGTGTCGGTTTTGTGAAACCTTAAGGCCTACATGGAATCTGGGATGACCTGGGAAGTTTATGAGAAAAACAAACAACTCTAGAGACTTAATTGGGACAATTGGAGACCACCCTGATGAGACGAGCCTATTCCCTCACCAGATAGCCGAGCAGGCCGGATTTTGAGGAGTAGCGGCCGGCCACTTGGTGGTGTCTGGTGCTGGAATTGGTACAGTAGCTCACACACTCCATATGCTACCCCATAGTACTGTTTGTTTATCCCCTTTTGACCTGAACCAAAATTTGGGAGCTATTGTGAGTGGTTTTGGTTATGTTTTCCGTATTTTGGAATTCTTGGTTTTAGTATTTGATATTGTATTGGGTCGTTGGATGGTTGTACGTCAACGACGAGGGTTATTTGGTTGGTTTTGCATGCGTAGGCTATAGGTTCTAACATATGAGCGCACCGTGTGCCGTATTGGTTTTCAGATATTGATTTTGATGGTATTGCGATATGTGTTGATATTGTAGGTACCTTCGCATGGATTCCGAGATGACGAAGCACATCGACTACGACTAAGCGAGGAGTTTAGTAGGTGAGTATATATTTATATCTACGGGGGAAGTCGGGTGGATGGCGTATAGCACCCCCGCAAACATTGATATGGAAGATCGTTTGATTATTATATCCTGATAAATGATATGCGACGGACATGATTATAAGATTTAATAACGATAATATGATAAAGGTTGACACTAATTAACATAGTGACATATGAGAATATGAAATGAGAAGTGAATCATGATAGGTACGAATTGAAAGAGAATGAGTATACGATGTGATATGATGACTTAGTGTGATATGTCGTTATATGTGATATCATTGTGTCACACCATGAAACTTTGGGAGAGAGTGATTGAACACAGACTAAGGAAGGATATTAAGATAACAGTGAACCAGTTTGGGTTCATGCCTGGACGATCGACGACAGAGGCTATTCATTTGCTTCGTCAACTTGTCGAGCGTTTTCGAGAGAGGAGAAGAGATTTGCATATGATATTTATTGATTTAGAAAAAGCATACGACAAGGTACCTGGAGAGGTATTATGGGGGACAATGATGAATAAGGGGGTCCCCGTCAAGTATATTGACATAATCAAGGATATGTACGATGGAGTAGTGGCTAATGTCAGAACTTGCGGCGGCTTAATGAGTGATTTTTCGATTACAATTGGTTTACATCAAGGATCTGCATTAAGTCCATTCCTGTTTACCATCATGATGGATGGGCTTACTAGAACTATCCAAGATGAGGTACCTTGGTGTATGCTATTCGCTGATGATATTGTTCCAGTAAATGAGACAAAAGCAGGGGTAAATGCCAAATTGGAATTATGGAGGCAAACATTGGAATCTCGGGGATTCAGATTGAGCAGATCCAAGACAACATATATGCATTCCAAATTTAGTAACCAGAGAAGTCAAAACCATATTGGTATAACATTGGAAGGGCAAGAGATATCACCGAGCGACCAGTTTAGATATCTAGGTTCCATCATCCAAAAGAATAGGGAGATCGATAGTGATGTTAATCAAAGGATCCAAGCTGGTTGGTTGAAATGGAGGAGTGCAACATGGATTTTGTGTGATCGTAACTTTCTGTTAAAATTGAAAGGGAAGTTTTATCGGAGCGCTATTCGGCCTGCCTTATTATATGGTACAGAATGCTGGGCTCCTAAGAAGTATCATACACAGAAGATGCACGTAGCGGAGATGCGCATGCTTCGTTGGATGTGCGGTAACACTAGAAAAGATAAGGTGCGAAATGAGGATATTCGTGCAAAAGTTTGTGTAGCACCTGTGGAGGAGAAGTTGCGGGAAAACCGGCTAAGATGGTTTGGTCATGTGCGACGCAGACCTATGGAAGCACCGGTTTGCGAATAGATACTCTCGATATGGGCAATGGCAAAAGGGCAAAAGGGAGACCGAAGAAAACATGGATGGAGGTGATACGAAACGATATGGTTGCCAAAGGATTCGATGAAAGTATATTGTTCGATAGGAGTGAGTGGAGGCGGAGGATTCATGTGCTGGACCCGGCGTGATTCTCATGTTGGTTCATGTAGCCTACCCCATATGCTTGGGATAAAAGGCTCAGTTGTTGTTGTTGTATGGATGCGAGTCGATATGAGATGGTTGATACCTTTGTCGGTCCACGATATGAGATTGATACAGATGTGACCTGAGATATAGGTATATAGATATATATAATGTTGTGAATCTTGAGTGATATGCCGTATGATGGATTATACCGTACATGATGTTGTGAGGCTGGATGCCGATTGATAGATTCACCGACTCGGATATATCGTAGACACGCATACCTTGTAGCGTTTCGCTTATGATGTACCTTATGCCGCGCTCATGATATTCAGATTGCATTACATATACCTGTGCTAGTACACCTACACCGTTATCGATGATGCGTATGTTACACCTACACAGATTGGCCGGCTCACACACCTTCATCATCGATAATTGTTATGTCACTACACAATAGAATTACTACATCATGCCATGATATACTTGCTATGCTCACATTACTATTCTGTGTTGCATGATATACTTGCTATGTTCATATCACTGTTCCACGTTGCATGATATACGGATATGCTTACATTCTGTTATATGTCGCATACCTACATGCTTACACATATACCTTGCTATAGCTACATGTTCAGCTTCATATGATGTTGCGATGGATTTTGGATAAATTAGGAACCGCATGATATTTAATAACTTGATGCATTAAATATCGGTTTTCCCTTTATATGCTCATATTACTGTTCTATGTTGCATATGTTGCATATATTATGTTTTATGGATTTACGCATTGAGATACGGATTTCATATGATTTATGGATTTGAGAACCGTGGGGATATTTCAAGAAAGTATGCATTGTTTTGAAAACCCGGTTTCTCTTAATATGATATTTCGATGCGTCCACCATGAGTTTTCTCGGTTCTGAGACTGGTGTTAGAAACCCGATATGATACGTGGATTGAGAGTGTCGATGTTGGACACTCAGGTTCCGTGGATTGCGAGTGTCGATATTAGACACTCAGGTCCCGTGAGATGTATGGATATGTGGATTGCGAGTGTCGAGGTTGGACATTCAGGTTCCATGGATTGCGAGTGTCGGAGTTGGATACTCAGGTTCCGTGGATTGCGAGTGTCGATGTTGGACACTCAGGTTCCGTGAGATGTACAGATATGATATATGGATTTACGTGTCGATATTTGACACGAGTATTTCATGATGTTTTCGAGTATCGATGTTGGACACTCAGGTTCCATGATTTTGATGTGTCGCGAGGGACACACGTTGATTTATATCCTCATATTTACCTGCATATGCTTTCTTGATATTTACATGCATGATGTTGTTGTGTCATTGGTTGACACGTAGATGAGATCCACATGCATACATGTATTGATTATATGGTTGAATGATATCCACTTGCTGATAGGCCTTGATTATGTTGTTGACACATATGCAGATACGATCACCCTAGATATCATAATATTACCTTTATGATATAGTTGACCTAGGAATCTTTGTTTACTTCGATTTCTACCTGATGATGTTTTCTACGCACGAGTTGGCAACTCACCCCCGTTGTGCCACAGTTCTTGCAGGTTGACCGTATGGATCAGTAGCGGCATCGCTGGCATACAGCTGTATTCGGATGATTTGCTTTGGTAGGTGGTACATGTTTAATCGTGCCACTTTTGTATTACTATTCCTATTGTATCTAGTCAACTCCATCAAATCAGAAACTAGTATTTGTATAAGTAGTAAGACTTAGCAAGACTTGTAGTTGCGAGACTTGAGCGATGGGTTACATGCTCACTTGGTGGGTTTGATTTCTTGCTTTACTTTATTCCTTGTGTTGATCTTCGCCGTTGGGTGTCGTATACTTATATCCTGCCTTGCGTGGTTGTGACCCCGCCGATTGGAGAAGAGCTAGCTCCCGCTTGGGGATGCCTATATATATTGTTGTATATCTGTTTTGGATCAAAATATACGAGGGAGGTGCTGCCCGAAAAAAAGGGGGTTTAGATTTCTGGGTTTCGGCTTTCTTAATTTACATTGCGCTTTTAGACGTTGCGTGATTTAAGTGCCGGTCACGAACTAAATTCGGGTCGTGACAAAGAAGGTTGTAGAGAGTAGGTTGTCTTCCTCGTATTGTACGTAGTTGAAATACTCTTGATAGAAAACGATGTTTCTCTGCTACACTCTGTCAAGCTCTTCTTATCACAAAAGTTCTCCATGAAAGATCTAAGTGATTCCTCCTACATCCTGGGGATATAGATCTATAAGGATAGATCTATATGGATGTTGGGATTGTCCAAATCCAGGTACATTGGCACTATACTAAAGTGGTTTAGTATGGAAGATTCTAAGCGTGGTAATGTACCCCCTTGTTCAGGAATCACTCTCTCCAAAGAGATGTCTCCCAAGACTGATTTGGAGAGGGCTCGCATGCAAGGGATACCCTATGCTTCTGCAGTCGGGTCAATAATGTATGCGATGTTATATACCAGACCAGATGTAGCTTACTCACTAGGTGTAGTGAGTAGGTATCAATCAGATCATGGGGAGAAACACTGGACAGCTGTAAAGAACATTCTTAAGTACTTGAGAAGGACTAAAGAGATGTTCTTGGTGTATGGTAATGGTGAACTCCAGGTGGAGTCCTTTATCGATTCGAGCTTCCAGAGTGATAAGGACGACAGTAAGTCGGTCTTGGGTTTTTTATTCACCCTTAGTGGAGGGATGGTATGTTGGAAGAGTTCCAAGCTAGATACTGCAGCAGACTCGACGATGAAGGCTGAATACATCGCTACCAATGATGCTGCCAAAAAGGCTGTCTGGATGAACAAGTTCATGAAATGAATTTAGTGAGGTTCCTACCATTGAGCATCCAATACATGTGTATTGAGATAACAATGGAGCTGTAGCTTTGGCCTAGGAACCCCGGTCCCATCAGCGATCCAGACATATTCTTAGGCGGTATCACCTGATCAGGGAGATAGTTGATCTCCGGGAGATCGAGGTCAGGAGAGTTGACACAGAGGATAACACAGCGGATCCACTCACCAAGGCCCTCCCCAAATGCTAATCGAGAGACTTTCTGGGATGTTGGGTATGGGATACTACAACAACTGGCCTTAGTGCAAGTGGGAGATTGTTAGTGATATGTATGCCTTAGAGGTCATTCTTGTATGATATAGTGGATGCTTGGACATATATATGGAGGACTTTCTTGCTCGACATGATAGTATACTATCTGGTTTCCTTTATCTTAACATGTTCACTGATATTATTATACCGTCTCTCATATACATGTTGAGAAAGCCATTAGGATGTTGGCTTGACTACCAGGACTATGATGTGGATCATACTACTGGGACCTGGGTAGTCCACAAGTACATCCTTCAATAGTTTCTAGTCGAGGGTATATCGAGACAGGGCATCGATACACTAGAGTAGACTAGTGTGTACGTTTATTGACCCTGTATGGGGCGATGGTTGATCCCATATCCATTGGTTTTTGACATCAAAGATTGTACATAGGTGCTCATTAGAGAATGTGTACACCGAACACGACTCGCCGAGAACTTCTAGTTGGTATTATACCTATCGTCAGATAGTAGTTCTCTGGTGACATTGGTACAGGTTAGTTTGTAGACCCGAGATCGTCATAGAGTCTTGTGTGGCTCCTACTGTGCTTTGATTTTCTCCCTACCACGGATCAAAGGAGTCATACAAGCAGGTGGATTTTGGGTATAGTCCCGAGTCACATGGAGGCAATGAGCGATAGAAGGGGTTTCGTCTCTCCCGGTATTGGGAGTTGATGTTGCTCTATGCTCGATTGGCTATAACAGTAAGTCCCTGGCCAGGGCTGTTGATGAGATTTACTGGTAAGTGTTATCAGTAGTTTCTCATACCGTTATAGGCCTTACATCGGCATGACTTATCAAGTTATTGGGGTCCGACGATACCACTCCTAGACTCGATATGCGATATATCAGACGAAGAGACCGGACTGTACGGTAAGTGTTACTTATAGGCTTCATGGGAGTTTGGACAAGCTTGCTTGTTGATCTTCTAATCGCTCAATACCTGGGTAGCCGTTACGTCCAGCTAGTACCGCTGACGGCTTGTGGGTGATTATTGTGATCATCACCTACTGCTGGCGTGTTGACGAGTCTTTAGAGTCCCACACAGAAGTTTCCTGGTTCAAGCGAAACAAAGCAAACTTAATGAAAAGAAAAGAAACTTAAAGATGTTGTAGAATCGAAATTTTTAAAAAGGTAGCTCTAGTTTTTGCTTTGCATAGTGGTATTCCTTGATGAATATCTAGCATCTCATTCGATGAGGAAAGAGACAAGATCCATTCACCGGGTGTGACCACTTTAGCAGAACCAGCAAATACTACAACCCACTCGGTTTTGTTTTTATAGCTTCTCTAGTTCTTGCTTTGCATAGTGGTATTCCTTGATGAATATCCAGCACCTCATTCGATGAGGAAAGAGCCGAGATCCCTTCACCGGGAGTGACCTCTTTAGCAAAACAAGGAAAAGCTACAAAAAACACTCCTTTTCAAATCACTAGATTCTACAACGATATCAAGTTTATTACGTAAAAGGTTTTCATCAAAACCAGCCGTAGCCTTCCGCCATTTCAGATAAGTACTATTTAATATTCGTGCTGCGTTTGTTGGCCTTCGTCAAGGCGTAGTGTATGGTAGCTGATCAGTGCTTATTTGCCGCATGTGATGCGATTGGATTAGGGTAGTCGTACGGCTTTGTTGGCCATAGTTAAAGGTTGTATGGGTGGGTTTAATTCCATCACGAATGACGGGTTGAAGTTGGCTAGCGCTTATGATTTGTTGACCATAGTTAAGATCATAAGTTACTAGGGGTAAAAACAGATATTGGGAATTTCAAGTGTTGAAATTTGCAATGAGATTGCATACCTTCTATGAGATAGTTGAATCCCGATACCCACCGCGAGTAAGTGTTACTCCTGAGAGAGTTTTCCACTTTACAATTAGCCAATCTATTAGGTGTCTAAGAAAGGTGTTAACGGGGTTATTCCCCTGCGTAAACGAGGTTATTTAATTAGTTCCATGCGAAAGCATGGGGAGACTCTCGGAGTACCAATACCTGCTTGGCTGACCGATTGGAGAACTTGTAGGGTGTAATTAATCCCGGCTAATCTTACCTTTTATGGTTTGAAGGAAGATTTGATAAAAACAGTGGGAGCCATCCTGATTATATAAAATAATAACCAATCTAATCTTTCAAAGAGCGCACGCTAAAGCGTTTCCTTCTCTCTTTCTCTCTCCTGGTAGCGACCATGACACAGCTTAATCAAGATAATAATATGGATGTATTGACCGAACCCGCTTATTATACTGAGCTGGAGAACATTGGTTCCGCTTTTTCTTATGATTGTCATAAGTCTAAGCAAGGAATAGAGAAATATCTGGATTCCCAAGCCACCCGCACGAAGAAGGAGCATGTTGATGCATCGTCTTCGGGTGTGTTCGTAACCGAGAACCGTTTCTCAGTTGCTCTACGTCCTGGGTATTAGATACTGGATCAGAATCCCACGTATGTAATTTGTTACATGGGCTAAAGGGAGGTAGAGAACTGAGAAAGGGTGATATGTCTCTAAAAGTAGGGAATGGACCAATTGTTGCAGCCAAAGCAGTTGGCGAATATCACCTGGTATTACCAAATGGTAATACATTGATTCTGAACGATTGTTATTACGTACCAAATATGATGTGCAATATTATATCAGTTTCTTTGTTGCATAAATAAGGATATAATTTTGTATTGGAGGATAATATTATGAACGTTTTCCTAAATCAAGTGTTGATTAGGTTTGGTACGGTATATAAGCTCTAAATTAAACTACAGTTCAAAACTTACAGAACACACACAAGAGGAAAAGTTTAGAAATGAACGAAGCCTTCTTGTTGCATTGTAGACTAGGTCATATCAATGCGACAATACTAGCTAAGTTGCATAAAGATGGATGTTTGAATCAGTTCGAATTTACATCTTATGAAACTTGCGAGTCATGTCTCAAAGGCAAGATGACCAAAACTCCGTTTACTGGACACGGAGAAAGTGCTATTGAACTCTTGGGACTGATACATAGTGATGTATGTGGTCCTATGTCTACATATGCCAGGAATGGTTTCTCGTATTTCATTACATTCACCGATGTTCTCTCAAGATACGGACATGTATTCCTGATGAAACACAAATCTGAATCTTTTGAGAAATTCAAGGAATATAAGTACAAAGTTGAGAACCGGACGGGTAAAAGTATTAAAGTCCTTCGATCTGATCGGGAAGGAGAATACTTGAGCACGGAATTCTGTGACTATTTAAAAGAGAATGGGATTCTCTCTCAGCTTACTCCTCCGTATACACCACAACATAATGGAGTTTCAGAGCACAGGAATAGCACCCTATTAGATATGGTGTGCTTTATGATGAGTAATGCTGAGTTGCCTATTTCCTTTTGGGGGTATGCACTTGAGACAGTTGCATATATTGAATAGGGTTCCAACCAAATCCGTGCCTACCACTCCATATGAGATATGGAATGGGAAGAGACCATCTCTTAAACGAGTTAAGATATGGGGTTGTCCGGCCTATGTTAAAAAGCAAAATCCGGACAAGCTCAAGGCAAGGTCAGTTCTGTGCAAGTTTGTAGGATATCCCAAACATTCGTGAGGGTATATCTTCTACCACATCGAGGAACAAAAGGTGTTTGTTTCTCGACATGCCACCTTTTTAGAAAAGGAATTTCTTGTGAAAGAAATTAGTGGTCATGAGGTAGAGCTGGAAGAAGTTCCAGCTACACAAACTATAACTGAAAATTTGGTAGAATCGAAAGATTCAATAGTCTCCGACGAATCTCAGCCACTCCGCAGATCTAGTAGGGTTCCCCATCCACCTGAGAGATACTATGGTTTAATCGTAGACAGTGGGAGCGAGGATTGCATCATGGAAGATGATGACTAAACTAATATTCGCCTCCAAAATGGCGATAATGGACCGAAACGTCCTTAAACTAAAACAATAGAGCCCAAATGCTCTTTTGTTGAATCTGAAATAAAAATGATCCTAAAATCTTGTTAAGTAGATCTTAGCCTCAAATTGGACTAACGTATCCTTAACAAAAAACAAACCGAGCCCCAAATGCTCACATGCATTTAAGTCGATCTTAATCTCAAAATAGATTAACGGTCCTTAAATAAAAACCCAAATATAAAAATATACGGATTTGGACTAATCCATGCCCTACGGGCGACAACATAAATTAGTCTTCGTATACAATCCACGGGCAACCCAAACAAACAAAAACACATACGACACGAAATGAACTTCTGGAGCAGGAGAAAGTGGTTATCGCGATGCGATAACGTAATTAACTGTAGGGGCTTGCGCCTGCAGGGAAGAGCGTCCCCACAATCAAAAACCTCTCGCAAACGAGGAGGCATCTGACGAAGTCTGCTACAACGGCCGCATTCGTCCAAACCTCCGATATACGATTCCATAAATCAACTTGGCATTTTCGGAGAGGTAGAAGGATAAATCCAAATAGCATCTGCCCCCAAATTTAGGCAGGACGATACATCCCGGTTTCGTCCCCGTTTTCGGCGGTGAACAGATTCTGGCACGCTCGGTTGGACCTTTTCCTCTTTCCACTCTACACCTCATGTATCGTGTTCGCGAACAAAATTGCGGTTTGCTATGGTTGCCTTTGGATTCAAGGTACTAAGATTTGGTGTCTTATTCCTGTGCAGAAAGAAGAAGAAAAAAAGATCAATGGCTTCAAACTGCACAAACTGCAACAACAACTCCCGCTCCGCCCCAACTGGAGGAGTGACAAATAGGCCCAATGCGACCTCCATCTTTTCAAAGCCGGTGGGACAGGTGACTCAAGACACCACTGGATTGTTCTTCGGGACCATGCTCCCGCCAGCGAGTTTCAGCGCCCCAGTGCCACCACAGGAAGCTCCCAAGAAGTTGGTCTTTGATCGACTTGCAACCACCACGGCCCCTCTCAATGGGTCATTCAAGTCCGCCACCTCAGTCTTCAACAAGCTGAGCCGAAGTTTAAGTGGACTCGCAAAGAGGTTCGTGATACCTGAAGGGGCTATCCCAAAACGGATAGTCCTCCCAACTCGTCCGGCGGGTGAAGTCGTCAAAGGTGCTTCGCCTACCAAAAGATCTGTCTTTGACAGATTGGCCGTTTCAACTCTTGCTGCAGGTGAAGTTGTCAAAGTGCTTCCCCTACCAGAAAATCGACCTTCGAAATATTGGCCGTTTCCTCTCAACGGACGTCAGTCTTCGACTGGCTGGCACCAGCAGCAGCCCCTCACCAAAGCCGGGGGCATGATGGAACCGCTTCCATAACTGAAGTAGTCCCATATGCAAGGCACGTTCGACGTCGCTACTGGCTCCGAGTGAGAAGAGCTGGGGGCAACTCCCCCTCCGGACTTACCCCACCAGCTCCAATGGTGGAAATTGACGCTGCTGTTCCAACCGGGAACATCTTTGATCTGTTTAGGAGGGTGCGAAAGAACTCTCCAACTGCAGTGCTGAAGAAATCTCCTCCACCTGCTGAAAACACAACGCAGGCAAAGCCGGAGCAGCCCCTCAACGGCTCTCTTCCCAAATCCACAGGGTATGGAGGAAAGTCCTGTTAGTGTGATATGACCTAGAGGCCATTATTGTATAGTACTAGTTTGAATATTACATATTGGAAGCTTGGGATATATCCACGGATTTATGACAGTCTTGCTCGATATAGTAGTATGCTACTTGGTTTGTATCTATCTTAATATGTGTATATGTTTATTTTAACATATCGCTAATACATATTGATAGAGCCCTTAGGATCTTTGCTTGACTACAAGCGTTGTGATGGCAGTCACACTAGTGGGGGCTGGGTAGTCTACAAGCACATCCTTACACAGGTCCCTAGTCACAGGATTATCGAGACAGGGCATCGATACTCCAAAGTAGACTAGTGTATACGCTTCTCTTCCCAGCAGGGGAGATGGTCTGTCCCACAGCCATCAGTACGTCGTACTGGAGATATTATGCAGGTGCTCATTGGGTTATGAGTTACACTGGACGGACTCATGGGGAACTGCTGGTTGGTAATATACCCATCGTCAGGTAGCAGTTCCCAGGTGACATGAGTACGGCTTAGTCCGTCGACTTGACACTGCTACTTCGCCTCAAGTGTGTTCCAACTGTTCTTAGATTACTACCCTACTACGGCTCTGCTGAGTCGTGCAAACAGGTAGTAGTTGGGTGCAGTCCCGAAGCACTTGGAGGCAGTGGCAGTTAGATAGTATTCGTCTCTCCCGGTATTGGGGGTTGATGTCGCGCTGTGTTCGGAAAGCCATTATACAAAGTCCCTGACCTGGGCAAGTGAGATTTGCTGGTAGGGATTCCAGTAGTTTCTCAGGGTGTTTTTGGCCGCACTCCGACATGACTTATTGCAGTATTAGAGGTCTGACGCTTGCCTCCCCTAGGACCGATATGCGACACTCTTAGACGAACAAACCGGACTGTACGGAGATTGCTACAGACAGGCTCAGTAAGGGTACGGATGAGTTTCCCCGTTGACCTTCTTATCGACAGATACCTAGGTAGCCGTTACGTACAGCTAGTGCCACTGACGCGCTTGTGGTTAAACCCACTGCCAGAGTACTGTCGAGTCTTTAGAGTCCTACACAGAGGGTTTCCCGGCTTCGGGCGAAACGTGTAGAGGTCGTATGGTTTTACGACATGGTTCGATCACATACGTGTACTTGTACACATATGATATTTGGGCAGACATTACTAGTGGGCTTTGGTTTAAGACGGATCCTAGTATATGATTATTGGATTAGTTTTGTCTTATTGTATTCGTGTTTCTCGGAATATGGATACGGGTATGTATATACGGTCGAGAGGGGAATTCTTGTGATTTGATGAAGATTGCTTTTGGAGAATGACACCTCAAATTAGGGTTTCTCTTTTATGATTAATTCTTTAGTAAGGTGGAGGAATTGCGAGAGGAAACTTTGTGGTATTTTTGTGAAATGAGATTAGGGTTTTGCATTGACCATCTTGGACTCATTTGTGAGTTGTTGACTTAGATATTTGTTAGATATTTCTCATGGTTTAAATGCCAAAAACTCTAGCTCATTTCACTTAATTCTTTTCACAAAAGAAAATCTACAGATACTTTCCTCTCTTCATTTTCCTCAAGCTCTCTCCTTCTCATTTTCAAACCCTAACCATCAAATGAGTTGAGAATCATAGGGTTTGTGAGACTACTAGATCCCTCATCACTCTCTACACATCCTAGGCTACTTAGTTTAGCACACCAAGTGACCTAATTGCCTCAAGATAGAGGTTAAGCTCAAATTCGGATCTCTCGGGTGGATCTTCTACAATTTGGAGAAGACGACGAGAAGGTGCATTCCGTTCTTAGTTCAAGGAGCTCACGACTTGAAGAAGGACAGCGAGGAGGTGAAGGACAGTGAGAACTTGAGGTATAACACTCACACATAGTAGTTAAACCTCTTTGCTAGATTGTTAGTTAGGGTTTAGTATCGATCCTGAAGTTTAGTCGATGTTATGAAACTTATAAAAATCATTTTTTGCAAACTCCACCTCTCCGCGAACACGTGGGGTGCGTGGCATCGACTTACAGTGCTATTGTTAGTTGTATGTATGCCCTAGAGGCCAGTATTGTACAGATGATGTATATTATATTGGATGCTTGGACATATATAGAGATGACTTTCTTGCTCGATATGATAGTATGCTATCTGGTTGCTCTTTATCTTAACATGTATACTTGTCTCTTTATACTGTCTTATAGTTACATGTTGGTAAAGCCCTTAGGATGTGTACTTGACTACCTGGACTATGATGCGGATCATACTAGTGGGGACATGGTAGTCCATAAGTACATCCTTCAAGGTCCCTAGTCGTGGGTGTATCGAGACGGGGCATCGATATACCAGTGTAGACTAGCGTGTACGCTTCTCGACCTATGAGATGGGCGATGGATGATCCCATATCCATTGGTGTTTGACATCAGAGATGGTATACGGGTGCTCAGTGGAGACTGGGTACACTGGACGGACTCGCCGAGAACTCCCAGATGGTATTATACTTCATGTCAGATGGCAGTTCTCTGGTGACACTTGTACAGGTTAGTTTGTAGACCCGAGATCGTCATAGAGTCTTGTGTGATTCCCACTGTACTTTGATTTCCACCTTGCCACGTCCATAAGGGCGTGCAAAACGGTGGTTTTTGGGTACAGTCCCGAGTCACATGGAGGCAATGAGCGATAGGAGGGGTTTCGTCTCTCCCGGTATTGGGGGTTGATGTTGCGCTGTGCTCGATTGGCCGTAACAGGGAAGTCCCTGGCCATGGCTGGTTTAGAGATTTACTGGTAAGTGTTACCAGTAGTTTCTCGACCCGTTATGAGCCTCACATCGGCACGACTTATCGGTTATTGGGGTCTGACGTTTACCACCCCTAGACTTGATATGCGACATATCAGACGAGGAGACCGGACTGTACGGGAAGTGTTACCGGCAGGCTTTTACAGGAGTTTAAATATTTCGGAGATACGTGCAAGTTTTGTGGTGGACCCTCTAGAAGACAACAAACCTTAACTCGATTATGTGACCGTCTTGAACTGCCCTTTGAACCTTAGGGTTTGGGGCAGTACGGCGTGCCACATGTGAGGCGTTGGCTTGACCCTTCTACGGCTGGACCGCTACTACTGTGTCACACTCCGGGTTTTTGAACTCCGCTCAAGTGTTGAGCTTTAGGGAATCTTGGGTATTTGATCGTTCGTTCGAAAACTTTAATACTGTCTGTTTATCTGGAATGTGATGCAATGTGTGGAATTCATATTATAAGACATGAAATACGAGGTATGTGATACTTCTCATTTACGATGTCTAAAGAGAATGTGGATTCCAGATATTGCAGTTTTACACTTTCTTTTCTGTGACCGTAAGTGTAGTATGTCGATATCGCCGGTTTCGTTGCTATACATCAACGACAATTGGGGTATGCATACTTACTTACGTTGATGATATGAGATATTATGTGTTGCTGAGATATGATGTGCAGGATTGTCGCGATTGAATAGCCGGGGTTTTTTATGTGAGATGAGAGTTTTATATTTTCATTCATGTAAATTCAAATGTAATGTAATATTCTTTTATTTGGGGCACTTCCGGGTTGAGGTTGATGCCACCAGTGTTGTATATTATTTGCTTTTCCGCATTAGGATGGACCCAAGGAGGGGAGCACCGGTGACCGAGTTCTGGGGTTCAGTGGGAGGCCATCTCGAGGAGTCGAGACCGGGTCTCCTAAACTCCAGAATTGGTAGGGTCGCTTGCCGCTCTCGTGGGGGTCCAGGGTGTGGGCGTGGCTATTCATCGCGACTGTGGAATCCATATTTTCTATTGTTGGCTAAATACTAAGTACGGACGTCCTAGTATATCCCACATTATATCTATGTTTCTGCTGCGATATCTGTGATGTGATCATGTGATGTGCTGTGATAGATACAGTATATAGTATATATGATATATTATATAGACGTTACTTATGTTTTACACCCACACTAGCCCTGCCCTGCTCTGTCGTTAGTTACCTAACCTAACGGTGCACGAGGGGACATCGAGGCGAATGCGGATGGCATAAGTGTACGTCGTATTTATCTGTGATGTTTAGGTGACTTAAATGATGGGACTTCATTAATGTGATTAATGAAAGAAAAGAAACCTAAAAGATGTTGTAGAATCAAATTTTCAAAAAAGGTAGCTACAGTTTTGCTTTGCATAGTGGTATATACGATATACCCTGCACCTTATTCGATGAGGAAAGAGCCGAGATCCCTTCACCGGGAGTGACCTCTTTAGCAAAACTGGCAGATGCTACAACACTCGGTTTGACTTTTGACTGCTTTTGGAGTTTTGCTTTGCATAGTGATATATATGATATGTCCTGCACCTTATTCGATGAGGAAAGAGCCGAGATCCCTTCACCGGGAGTGACCTCTTTAGCAAAACTAAAAAAAGCCTCAAAATCACTCCAATTCAAAATTCATTCGATTTTACAACGATATCAAGTTCATTACGCTTATGGTTTTCTGAAAAACCTGTGTAGCCCTCCGTCATTTCAGATAGATATTATTTTGTATTCGTGCTATGTTTGTTGACTTAGTCAAGGCATAGTGTACGGTAGCTAAATAGTGTTTATCTGTTAAAACATGAGATGTGATTGGATTAGGGTATTCGCACGGCCTTGTTGACTCAGTCAAGGGTCTTACGGGTGGGTTTAATTCAATCGAGAAATGTACGGGTTGAACTTGACTTGCGATTTATGGTTTGTTGACTTAGTCAAGGTCATAGATCGCTAGGGGCAAAATATTATCGGGAATTTCAAGTGTTGAAATTTGCAATGAGATTGCATACCTTCTATGAGATAGTTGGATCCCGATACCCACTGCGAGTAATTGTTACTCCTGGGAGAGTTTTACACAGGACAATTAGCCGATCAAGTAGGTGTCTAGAAAGGTGTTAACAGGGTTACGCCTCTGGGAAAACGAGGTTTATTTTAATTAGGTCCGTGCGAAAGCATGGGGAACCTCCCTCAAAGTACCGACACTGGCCTGGCTGAAAGATCGGTGAAGTTGTAGGGTGTAATTAATCCCGGCTAGTCTTTCCTTTTAGGGTTTGAAGGAAGATTTGATAAAAACAGTGGGAGCCATCCTGATTAGATAAGATAATAACCAATCTGATCTTGCAAGAGCATACGCTAAAGTGTTTTCTTCTCTCTCTCTCCAGGTAGCGACCATGTCATGCCTTAATCAAGATAATAATATGGATGTATTGGCCGAACCCGCATGTTATACTGTGCAGGGGAACGTTGGACCCGTTCTTTCTTATAAGAGTTATAAGACTGAACAGGGAATAGGAGAATATCTGGATTCTCACGCCGCCCAAAAGAACATGCATGTTGATGCATCTTCTTCAGGTGTGTTAGTTATTGAGAACTGTTTTTCAGTTCACCCTACGTCCTGGGTATTAGATACCGGATCAGGATCCCACATATGTAAAATGTTACATGGGCTACGTAAAGGTAGAGAACTGGGAAAGGGTGATCATTCCGTTCAAGTAGGGAATTGGGCAAATGTTGCAGCCAAAGCAGTTGGCAAATATCACCTTGTATTACCAAGTGGTGATACACTAATTCTGAATGAGTGCTATTATATACCGAACATGATGTGCAACATTATATCAGTTTCTTTATTAAGTAAAGAAGGATATAATTTTGTAGTAAAGGATAATGTTATGAACATATTCCTAGATCAAAAGTTGATTGCATCAGGCTCGTTACATAATGGCATATTCATTCTCAATCAAAATACAGTCCTCAATATATAAAACACACACAAGAGGAAAAGCTCAGAAATGAACGAATCCTTCTTGTGGCACTATAGACTTGGCCATATCAATGAGACATGGCTAGCTAAGTTACATAAGAATGGATATTTGAATTCATTCGAATTATCATCTTATGACACTTGCCATTCATGTCTCAAAGGAAAAATGACCAAAACTCCGTTTAGTGGACACGGAGAAAGAGTTATTGAACTCTTAGGACTGGTACATAGTGATGTATGCGGTCCTATGTCTACGCACGCCAGGAACGGTTCTTCCTACTTCATTACATTCACTGACGATCTCTCTAGATACGGGCATGTGTTCCTGTTGAAACACAAGTCTGAAGCTTTTGAGAAATTCAGAGAATATAAGCACGAAGTAGAGAACCAAACGGGCAAAAGTATTAAGATTCTTCGATCTGATCGAGGAAGTGAATACTTAAGCATTGAATTCCTAGATTATCTAAAAGAGAATGGGATTCTCTCTCAGCTTACTCCTCCTTATACACCACAGCACAACGGTGTATCGGAACGAAGGAATCGCACCCTATTAGATATGGTGCGCTCAATGATGAGCGATGCTGAGTTACCTATTTCCTTTTGGGGGTATGCGCTTGAGACAGCCATATACCTATTGAATCTGGTTCCGTCTAAATCTGTAACTACCACACCATATGAGATATGGAGTGGGAAGAGACCATATTTTAAACGAATTAAGATATGGGGTTGTCCGGCCTATGTCAAAAAGCAAAATCCGGACAAACTCGAGGCACGATCAGTTCTTTGCAAGTTTGTGGGATATCCAAGGAATTCTCAAGGATATTTTTTCTACCAAGCTGAGGAACAAAAAGTGTTTGTTGCTCAACATGCCACCTTTTTGGAAAGGGAATTTCTTGCAAAAGAAATTAGTGGCAAAGAGATAGAGCTGGAAGAGGTTCCAGCACCACAAACTACAACTGATGATTTAGTAGAACCAGAGGATTCAGTAGTACCCGACGAACCCCAGCCTCTCCGCCGATCTAGTAGGGTTTCTCGTCCACCTGAGAGATACTAAGGTTTTCTCATTGACGGTGGGAGCTGTTAGTGTATATGCCCTAGAGGCCATTACTGTATCATACTAGCTTGTATATTACTTAATGGAAGCTTGGGATATTCACAGCTGTATTGACAGTCTTGCTCAAAATGGTAGTATGCTACTTGGTTTGTCTCTACTTCAATATGTGCATGTGTTTCTTTTTGTTAGTTATATTTATGCCCTAGAGGCCATTACTGTACATTGGATGCATATTGTAGTGGATGCTGGGACATATATAGGTAGGACTTTCTTGCTCGACATGATAGTACGCTATCTGGTTGCTCTTTATCTTAACATGTATACTTTCTGTCTCTCTGTTACATGTTGATAAAGCCCTTAGGATGTGTACTCGACTTCTAAGACTATGATGCAGATCATACTAGTGGGGCCTGGGTAGTCCATGAGTACATCCTTCAATGTTCCTAGTCGTGGGAATATCGAGACGGGGCATCGATATTCCAGAGTAGACTAGCGTATATCTTCTCGACCCATGTGATGGGCGATGGATGATCCTATATCCATTGGTGTTTGACATCAGAGATGGTATGCGGGTGCTCAGTGGAGACTGGGTACACTGAACGGACTCGCCGAGAACTCCCAGATGGTATTATACCTCACGTCAGATGGCAGTTCTCTTGTGACACTGGTACAGCTTAGTCTGTTGACCCGAGATCGTCATAGAGTCTTGTGTGTCTCCCACTGTGCTTTGATTTCCACCCTACCACGGCTCTACTGAGTCGTGCAAACAGGTGGTTTTTGGGTACAATCCCGATTCACATGAAGGCAATGAGCGATAGGAGGGGATTCGTCTCTTCCGGTATTGGGGGTTGATGTTGCGCTATGCTCGACTGGCCATAACAGGAAATCCCTGGCCAGGGTTGCAGTGATATACTGGTAAGAGTTATCAGTAGTTTCACGATTGTTATGGACCTTATATCGGCATGACTTATCGAGCTACCGGGGTCTGACGTTTATCACCCCTAGGCGAGATATGCGACATATCAGACGAACAGACCGGACCGTACGGTAAGTGTTACTGGTTGGATTCACAGGAGTGTGAGCGGGCTTGCTCGTCGATCTTCTGATCGCTCAATACCCGGGTGGCCGTTACGTTTAGCAGACCGCTTGCGGCTTGTGGATGCTTGATATGATCATCATCTGCTGCCGGCGTATTGACGAGTCTTTAGAGTCCTACACAGAGGTTTCCTGGCTCAAGCGAAACGAAATAGGAGCGCGTATGAGATATGTGCGGGACCGAGAATAATGCGTGTATGTGATACCGTATTCTATTCTCGTGATGAATGTATCGATTGGTTGTATGCGATATAACCTAGTTATCGAATCAAGGATTGATTCGATAAGCCGATACATTGAATATTAGTCGGTCATATGCGATATGACCGGATCGTTAAATCAAGTGTTGATTTAATGATTTAATGCATAATTATATATTTGATATATTACTTTGCATTAACTAGTATTTGTTCACTTTAAAAGGATTTTCTCACTTGATGTGCACATTGTATATGTGATATATTTTTGTGCACTTGATTGTATCTGTAGGGTTCCTAGGCATCCTAATGAGGTCTCACAAGGCATCAACCATGCCAATTTCGAAAAAATCTAGGTGCCGAGAAACCCGACTACGGACCGTTTGCTAGATATCTAGGCGAAAAAGCTAACTAGTTAACACTTAACTACAAGAATACGGAAATACAACCTTTGTAGATCCGGTCCTCCACCTCCATAGCTCCGTAATGAAGTCGTCTCCGCTGTCCAAAAGGAATCCGGGCTCTAGAGTCGGCTTCGTCGGAGAAAAAGTGAGCTAGGTCGTCGATGTCCATGCCGAAGATGATCTACGTCGAGGCATCGCTAAATCAAGCTCCGACTTCACCAAGTCAAGAAACTTGTGAAGAAAACACACTCTACTACTTGGCAAGAGGTAGAGGATGAAGAAATAGGAAGTGGGTAGACTTTAGAATTGGATTTCTCACTTGTTTTCATCAATCACCATTGATGAAGTAAGCTTCTTCAATGAAGAAGAAGATGAAGAAGATGAATATTGTTATGATAAGAATAAAATAAAAAATAGAAAATAAAATCCATTCTTATCATAATATTAACCTTAGTTTAGTGTAGAGAATGGACCATGGTTAGATATGATGGTTAGGGTTAAGGAAGAGATAAGAATGGTTGACTTGATCAAAGCTTCAAGAAACTTCAACATAAAACAAAATAAGCCACCATCCTTAAATAATTTCCAAAATGAATATATATATAAATAAATGAATAAGATAATCAAAACCCTAATCATTAAGTAAACCATGGTTTAATCTTTACACTTAACCAAGTTAATATGCATCATCAAACATGATACAAACATGTGCATAAAAGTATATCACATATACAACTTGCACAATCCAAGTGAGAAAATCCATTTAAAGTGAACCATTACTAGTTAATGCAAAGTAATATATCAAATATATAATTATACATTAAATCATTAAATCAACACTTGATTCAATGATCCGGTCATGTCGCACACAACCGACTAGTATACAATGTATCGGCTTATCGAATCAACGCTTGAATCGATAACTAGGTTATATCGCATACAACCATACGACACATTCATCGCGAGAATGTAATACGGTATCACATACACGTATTATTCTCGGTACCGCACATATCTCATATGCGCTCCTATTTCGTTTCGCTTGAGCCAGGAAACCTCTGTGTAGGACTCTAAAGACTCGTCAATACGCCGGCAGCAGATGATGATCATATCAAACACCCACAAGCCGCAAGCGGTCTGCTAAACGTAACGGCCACCCGGGTATTGAGCGATCAGAAGATCGACGAGCAAGCCCGCTCACACTCCTGTGAATCCAACCAGTAACACTACCGTACAGTCCGGTCTGATCGTCTGATATGTCGCATATCTCGCCTAGGGGTGGTAAACGTCAGACCCCAATAGCTCGATAAGTCGTGTCGATATGAGGTCTATAACTGTTCGAGAAACTACTGGTAACACTTACCAGTAAATCTCAGCAACCCTGGCCAGGGATTTCCTGTTATAGCCAATCGAACACAGCGCAACATCAACCCCCTATACCGGGAGAGACGAATCCCCTCCTATCGCTCATTGCCTCCATGTGACTCGGGACTGTACCCAAAAACCACCGTTTTGCACGCCCTCTTGGACGTGGTAAGATGGAAATCAAAGCACAGTGGGAACCACACAAGACTCTATGACAATCTCGGGTCAACAGACTACTCTGTACCAGTGTCACCAGAGAACTGCCATCTGACGTGAGGTATAATACCATCTGAGAGTTCTCGGCGAGTCCGTCCAGTGTACCCAGTCTCTACTGAGCACCCGTATATCATCTCTGATGTCAAACACCAATGGATATGGGATCATCCATCGCCCATCCGTATGGGTCGAGAAGGTATACGCTAGTCTACTCTGGTATATCGATGCCCCGTCTCGATACACCCATGACTAGGGACTTTTAAGGATGTACTTATGGACTACCATGTCCCCACTAGTATGATCCGCATCATAGTCCAGGTAGTCAAGCACACATCCTAAGGGCTTTACCAACATGTAACAGAGAGACAATCAGTATACACGTTAAGGTAAAGAGCAACCAGATAGCATACTATCATGTCGAGCAAGAAAGTCCTCCCTATATATGTCCCAGCATCCACTACAATATACATCCTATGTACAGTAATGGCCTCTAGGGCATACATATAACTAACAATCTCCCACTTGCACTAGGGCCATCTGTAGCAGTGGTTGCAGTATCTCATACTCAACCATCCCATAAAAGTCTCTCTCTGGGAAAAGGCCTTTCGTGAGTGGATCCGCTGTGTTTGTCCTCTGAGTCTACTCTCCTAACCTCGATCCCTTGGAGATCAACCATCTCCATGATCAGGTGATACTGCCTTAGAATATGTCTGGATCACTGATGGGACGGACGTTCCTTGGCATAAGCCACAACTCCATTGTCTCACAATGGTTGGAACGTAGTTCATCTCATGAACCAATATACACCCAAACAACCTCTTTGGTAGCATCTTTAGTAGCGATGTATCCTGCCTTTATCGTCTAGTATGTCACGGTGTCTAGCTTGGAACTCTTCCAACATACCGTCCCTTTACTGAGGGTAAAGACAATGCCTGCGACTGACATTCAGTCGTCATTATCACCCTGGAACCCTTCCAGTGATTCTCCCTAGGATCATGTGATACCATCTCATTTCGACAAGTGAGAATCCTAACATCCATTTAGATCTATCTCATAGATCCAAAATCCAGGAGTTAGTAGGTATCTTTATGATCCTATATGGAGAATCATTGTGATAAACGGAGATTGATCGAGCGTAGCATAGGAAACTTCTTCCCTATCAAGAGTATGTCATCCACGTACTCTACGAGGATCGCCACCATACTCCCTACTATCTTTTTGTTTATACAAGGTTCATCTACCATTTTGATGATGTCAACTTCTTTGACTAATTCATCAAAACAGATGTTCCAACTCCGCGATGCCTGCTTTATCATATAAAACATCTTGCACACGTTTCCGCTGCTCCCACTGTCTACGAAAGCCCTCTGGCTGTGTACTTATAGACGCTCTCTTCTAAAACATCATTTAGAAAAGCAGTCATGGCACCCAACCGCCAGATATCGTAGTTATAGTATGTAGCCGTGGCAAGTAGGATCTGGAAGGACTTAAGCATAGCTACTGGAAAAGGTTTCATCATTATCCACGCCTGGTCGATGACGAAAACCTTTAACAAGTCTAGCTTTGAAAGTCTCAACTTTTCCATGTACACCAAGTAATCTTCTCAAGATATACTTGCTCCTGATGGGGATTTAACCCTTCAGATATAGCAACCAAAGTCCATACTTTGTTGGTGTATAAGGATTCCATCTCAGATCGCTAAGCATCCAGCCATTCTTATAGAGTCTTACGCCTGATGGCCAGCTCGAAACTAGTTTGGGTCATCATCTCATGATGCATTCCTCGCTCCCACTGTCATAGAGAAACCGAAGTATCTCTCAGGTGGGTGAGGAACCCTACTAGATCGGCGGAGAGGCTGAGGTTCGTTGGCATCTACTGAATCCTTTGGTTGTACCAAATCATCAGCTGTATTTTGTATAGCTGGAACCTTTCCAGTTCTACATAACAGACTTTGCCTCGAGCTTGTCCAGATTTTGCTTTTAGATATAGGCCGGACAACCCCAAATCTTAACTGGCTTAAGACATGGGCTCTTCCCATACCATATCTCATATGGAGTGGTAGGCAACTGATTTGATTCGAACCGTATTCAATAGGTATGCATCTTCTCAAGCGCATAACTCCCAAAAAGAAAATAGGTAACTCAGTAGTACTCATCATAGAGCACACCATATAAAATAGGGTGTATCTGCTCCGCCCCGATATACCATCGTGCTATGGTGTATACAGAGGAGTAATGCTGAGAGAGAATCTCATTCTCCTTTAGAATAGTCCAGGAATTCCATGCACAAGTATTCTCCTCCCTGATCTCATCATAGGACATAATACTTATACCCGTATTGGTTCCCTACTTCTAACTTATATTCTGTGAATATCTCAAAAGGTTCGGACTTGTGTTTCAACAGGAACATATGTCTGAATCTAAAGAGATCATCAGAGAATGTAATGAAGTACGAAGAACCGGTCTTGGCATGTGTAGACAGGGGACCTACATACATCAACATGTATCATCCCAAGAGTTCACTAACTCTTTCTCTGTTTCCAATAAACGGAGCTATGGTCATTTTATCTTTGTGACATGACTGGCAAGTTTCACAAGATGTAAGTTCAAACTGATTTAAATATGCATCTATATGTAACTTCAGCTAGTCGGGTCGCATTGATATGACCTAGTCTACAATGCCTCAAGAAGGATTCGTTCATTTCTGAACTCTTCCTCTTTTGTGTGTTCCGTATACTAAGAACTGTAGTTTGATTTAGAACATCAATGCTTTTAGATAACGTGCCTGAACCGATCAACTTTTGATATAGGAAATGTTCAAAACATTATCCAACAATACAAAATTATATCCTTTCTTTACTAATAAAGAGACTGATATGATTTTGTATATCAGGTTCGGTATCTAATAACATTCGTTCAGAATCAATGTATTGGTAATACTGGGTGACAGTGACCAACAGACTTGGCTGCAACACTTGCCCCGTTTTCTGCCTCATGAAACTTATCACCCGTTCTCAGTTCTCTACCTTTCTGTAGCCCTATGTAACAGATTACATATCTGGGATCCTGATCTGGTATCACATACCCAGGACGTAGAGGATACTGAGAAACAGTTCTTTGTAAAGAACACACCCGAAGATGATGCATCAGTATGCACTCTCTTCGTTTGGGCGGCACGGGAAATCTGGTATTCCCCAATTTCCTGCTCTGTCTTATAACATTTATAAGTTGGAGCGGGACCAACGTTCCCCAGCTCAGTATAACAAGCGGGTTCGGTCAATAATCCGTTTTATTATCTTGATTAAGGCGTGACATGGTCGCTACCAGGAGAGAGAGAGAAGAAAACACTCAGCGTGCGCTCTTACAAGAATAGATTGGTTATTATTTTATCTAATCAGGATGGTTCCCACTGCTTTTTTATCAAATCTTCCTTCAAACCCTAAAAGGATAGACTAGCTGGGATTAATTACACACTACAAGTTCGCCAATCTTTCAGCCAGGCCAGTGTCGGTACTTTGAGGGAGGTCCCCCGTGCTTTCGTACGAACCTAATTACTGTAAACCTCGTTTTCCCAGAGGCATAACCCTGTTGACACCTTTCTAGACACCTACTTGATCGGCTAATTGTAATGTATAAAAACTCTCCCAGGAGTAACTCTTACTCGCAGCGGGTATCGGGATCCAACTATCTCATAGAAGGTATGCAATCTCATTGCAAATTTCAACACTTGAAATTCCCGATAATATTTTGCCCCTAGCTCGCTATGACCTTGACGCATGCCAAACAACCCATAGTCTGCTAGTCAAGTTCAACCCGTACATTTCTTGATTGAATTAAACCCACCCGCACGACCCTTGACGCTTGCCAAACAACGCCGTACGAATACCCTAATCCAATCGCATCATATGCTAGCAGATAAGCACTAGTTAGCTACCGTACACTACGCCTTGACGCATGCCAAACAACCGCAGCACGAATACTAACTAGTACTTATCTGAAATGACGGAGGGCTACGACAGGTTTTTCTGAAAACCTATTGCGTAATGAACTTGATATCGTTGTAGAATCAAATGATTTTTAAAATGGAGTGTTTTTGAGGCTTTTCTAGTTTTGCTAAAGGAGTCACTCCCGGTGAAGGGATCGTCGGTCCTTTCCTCGTCGAATGAGGTGCGGGATATATCATATATATCACTGTGCAAAGCAAAAACTCTTAAAAGCAATCAAAAGACAAACCGAGTGTGTAGCATCTGCCAGTTATTGCTAAAGGAGTCACTCCCGGTGAAGGGATCTCGGTCCTTTCCTCATCGAATAAGGTGCAGGATATATCACATATACCTCTGTGCAAAGCAAGAACTGTAGCTACCTGTTTTAATTTTGAAATTCGTTTCTACAACATCTTAGGTTTCTTTTATATTTTCTTTCATTAATCACATTAATGAAGTCCCATCATTTAAGTACCTAAACATCACAGATAAATACGACGTATACTTATGCCATCCGCATTCGCCTCGATGTCCCCTCGTGCACCGTTAGGTTAGGTAACTAACGGCAGAGCGGGGCAGGGCTAGCGCGGGTGTAAAACATAAGTAACGCCTATATAATATATCATATATACTATATACAGTATTTATCAAAGAACATCACATGATAACATCACAGATATCGCAGCAGAAGAATCATATGAAATATTGGATATACTAGGACGTCCGTGTTTTGAATACGAGCCAGTATAAAACACGGATTCCACGGTCGTGATGAATAGCCAAACCCACACCCCTAGACCCCTACGAGAGCGGCAAGCAACCCTACCAATTCTAGAGTTAGGAGACCCGGACTCGACTCCTCGAGTTGGTCTCCCACTGGACTCCAGAACCCGGTTACTTGTGCTCTCCTCCTTGGGTCTATCCTAGTGCGGAAAAGTAAATAATATACAAAAGGTGACTACTTCCGCAACCTGGAAGTGCCCCAATAAAAGAATATTACATACAAGTTTTTACATGAATGAAAATGAAAAACACTCATCTCACATAAAAACCCCCGGCTATTCAAACACGACGATCCAATATAACATATCCAGCAACACATAACATCACATGTCATCAACGTAAGTAAATATGCGCATCTCAATTGTCGTTGACATATAGCAACAAAACCGGCGATATCACATATTACACTTACGGTCACAGAAAAGAAAGTGTAAAACTACAACAGTTGGAATCCGCAATCTCTTTAGACATCGCATGCCTAATCAAATGAATTCTTTAGACATCGCATGCCTAACAATTATAAACCCCGCATTTTAGTCTCAAAATCGAAAACACTTTTCAATATCAAGTCGGGCAATTCAACAGGATTCCCGACATTCTGATCGAATGCTCGTCGCAAACTTTAGTAGGCGGCTTCACCCCCGATACCGTCGACGAAGTGCACCAAGGCGGAACACCGCTACCGCGAGCACCCGAACGGATGCTTTCGGCGACGGGGTTCTCCTACAGTCACTTGGTCGGGGCTATGGGGTGAGGCTGTCTATTAAGTTTACCCGGCGAGTATCCGCGTACGCTACGTGATTGCGACGGACTTTTGATCACATCAAAATTCCGTGGCAACCGATCATGTGAGACTAAATTGCTACGTTTATAACATTCATTTAGTTATCTCATAACCATTTGTGAATTCCAATTATTGTATCACATTCCAGATAAATAGAAAATGTTAAACTTTCCGATCGAACAATCGAACACCCAAGTTTTCCCGATATAGATCAACACATGAAATAAGTCTAACAACATTCAGTTCGTGCCTCAGTACCGACGGTCCAGCCGTAGAAGGGTCAAGCCAACGCCTCACATGTGGCACGCCGTACTGCCCCAAACCCGAAGGTTCAAAGGGCAGTTCAAGACGGTCACATAATCGAGTTAAGGTTTGTTGTCTTCTAGAGGGTCTATCGCGTTACTTGCATTACTTAGAATGTCGTTAAACTACGGAAAAATCCAACACTTGGAAATTTCCCGACAGGGGAAAAATTGGGTATTTATATCCGGTCGAACTTTTTAACATATTCTAAAAATTATCCGGAAAGCCACACAGACAAAATTTGATACTCCGATCGAAACACCGAATCCCCAAAACAACTCCAGAAAATTCAACTCTAGAAAAAATATTAAAAATTTCCAGAAGACTCAGCATTACAAAACATGAATTACTGTGCAAGCCACGTGGAGTAACTCAACACAGTGGCCGCGGAACCGCCGCTAATCCCATGGTGGGGGCCGCGGTTCCGCGCCTCTGTAGTCGAGTTACTATCACGTGCTTCACAGTAACTCATCCAATTACCTGCTGAATTTTTTGGCAATTTTTAATCTGGAAAAACTCACTGTTTTCAAAAACGTACAGAGAGCAAGTTTGTGATCGGGTTTCGGGTTCGTTCGGACTTTAAATTCCGTCTGGACTTCGCCTAAGGCTCTAGCTAGGCTCTGATACCACTGTAGGGTTCCTAGGCATCCTAATGAGGTCTCACAAGGCATCAACCATGCCAATTTCGAAAAAATCTAGGTGCCGAGAAACCCGACTACGGACCGTTTGCTAGATATCTAGGCGAAAAAGCTAACTAGTTAACACTTAACTACAAGAATACGGAAATACAACCTTTGTAGATCCGGTCCTCCACCTCCATAGCTCCGCAATGAAGTCGTCTCCGCTGTCCAAAAGGAATCCGGGCTCTAGAGTCGGCTTCGTCGGAGAAAAAGCGAGCTAGGTCGTCGATGTCCATGCCGAAGATGATCTACGTCGAGGCATCGCTAAATCAAGCTCCGACTTCACCAGTATCATGTTTGATGATACATGAATGTTTGGGTGTATGTTTAGTTTAAACCATGGTTATGTTAATGGTTAGGGTTTTTATTTACTTATTCATTTATTTATTTAATTTTAAGGCAAGAAAGAATGGGGGCTTATTTTGTTGTTTTGTTGAAACTTCTTGAAGTGTTTAAAGCTTGACCATTCTTGTTCTTTTCCTTAACCTAACCATTCAACCTAACCCTAGTTTAGTCTCTACACTTAACCATGGTTGCTATATGATAAGTATTCATTTTATTTTCTATTTTGAAGATATACTCATCATATTCTTTCTTCATCTTCTTCATCTTCAACAATGAAGAAACCTTGCAACCATCAATGGCAACTTGAGAAAAAGAGTGAGAAATCCAATTCTAAAGTGAACCCACTTCCTATTTCTTCATCCTCTACCACTTGCCATGTAGTATAGGGTGTTTTCTTCACAGGTTTCATGGCTTGGTGAAGTTGGAGCTTGATCTTGTGTTGCCTCGACGTAGATCATCTTCGGCATCGAAGTCGACGACCTAGCCCGCCCATTTTTCCGATGAAGCCGATGCTAGAGTCCGGGATCCGATATGGACAGCGGAAGGACGTCATCACGGAGCCTAGGAGGTGGAGGACCGGATCTACAAAGGTTGTAGTCATTTTCCTCTTAGTTAAAGTAGTTAACTCGCTTTGCATCGCCTATACATCTAGTTAACGATCCGTATTAGGGTTTGTAGGCACATGAAAAATTTGAATTGGCTATGTTTGATCACTTGTGAGACTTCATTAGTGTGCCTAGGAACCCTACAGTGGTATCAGAGCCTAGCTAGAGCCTTAGGCGATGCACAGACGGAGTTAGAAGTCCGATCGAACCGAAACCCTAACTCAAAAATGCTCTCTGTACATTTTTTGAAATCGGGGATTTTTTCAAATTAAAAATATGCAGAAAAATCAGAAGGAGGTTGTAAGAGTTACTGTGAAATTCGATCGCCTAAATCCATCAAACCGCCGTGGTTCCGCGGCACGAGCATGGCTCGTGCGGCGGTTCCGCGGCCGTACGGTCTCCTTGTTCAATGAATTTTACACAGTAATTCCTATTTTGCAGTGCTGGTTTTCCTGGGAATTTTTAATCTGAACTCAAGAGTTGAGTTTTCTGGGTTGTATTGGGAGTTCATAGATTCGATCGGATTGTCAAACTTTGTCTATGTGTTTTTCCGGGTAATTTTAGAATATGTTAAAAAAGTTCGACCGGATATAAATACCCACTTTTTCCCCTATCGGGAAATTTCCGATTGTTGAATTTTTCCGTAGTTTAACGACGTTCCAAGTAGTGCAAGTAACGCGATGGTCCCTCTAGAAGACAACAAACCTTAACTCGATTATGTGACCGTCTTGAACTGCCCTTTGAACCTTAGGGTTTGGGGCAGTACGGCATGCCACATGTGAGGCGTTGGCTTGACCCTTCTACGGCTGGACCGTTGGTACTGAGGCATGAAGTGAATGTTTTTAAACTTATTTCATGTGTTGAGCCATTTCGGGAAAACTTGGGTGTTCGGTTGTTCGATCGGAAAGTTTAACATTTTCTATCTTATCCGGAATGTGATACAATAATTGGAATTCACAAGCAGTTATGAGATAACTGAATGAATGTTATAAATCAAGCACTTTAGTCTCACTTGATCGGTTGCCACGGAATTTTGATGGGATCAAAAGTCCGTCGCAATCACGTAGCGTACGCGGATACTCGCCGGGTAAACTTAATAGTCAGCCTCACCCCATAGCCCCGACCAAGTGACTGTAGGAGAACCCCATCGCCGAAAGCATCCGTTCGGATGCTCGCGGCAGCGGTGTTCCGCCTTGGTGCACTTCGTCGACTGCGTCAGGGGTGCGGCTGCCTACTAAAGTTTGCGACGAGCATTCGATCAAAATGTCGGGAATCTTGTTGAATTGCCCGACTTGATATTGAAAAGAGTTTTCGATAATGAGACTAAAATGCGGGGTTTATAATTGTTAGGCATGTGATGTCTAAGTATTTCATTTGATTAGGCATGCGATGTCTAAAGAGGATGCGGATTCCAACTGTTGTAGTTTTACACTTTCTTTTTTGTGACCGTAAGTGTAATATATGATATCACCGGTTTTGTTGCTATATGTCAACGACAATTGGGATGCGCATATTTACTTACGTTGATGACATGTGATGTTATGTGTTGCTGGATATGTTATATTGGATCGTCGTGTTTGAATAGCCGGGTTTTTTTTAATGTAAGATGAGTGTTTTTCATTTTCATTCATGTAAAAAACTTGTATGCAATATTCTTTTATTGGGGCACTTCCAGGTTGCGGATGTTGTCACCATTTGTATATTATTTACTTTTCCGCATTAGGATAGACCTAAGGAGGGGAGCACAAGTAACCGGGTTCTGGGGTCCAGTGGGAGACCAACTCGAGGAGTCGAGTCCGGGTCTCCTAACCCTAGAATTGGTAGGGTTGCTTGCCGCTCTCGTAGGGGTCTAGGGTGTGGGTTTGGCTATTCATCGCGACCGTGGAATCCGTGTTTTATACTGGCTCGTATTGAAAACACGGACGTCCTAGTATATCCAATATTTCATATGATATTTTCTGCTGCGTTATCTGTGATGTGATCATGTGATTTGTTCAGATAGATATTATATATAGTATATATGATATATTATATAGACGTTGCTTATGTTTTACACCCGCGCTAGCCTTGCCTCGCCCTGGCGTTAGTTACCTAACCTAACGGTGCAGACGGGACATCGAGGCAAATGCGGATGGCATAAGCGTACGTTATATTTATCTGTGATGTTTAGGTGGACTTAAATGATGGGACATTCATTAATGAGATTAATGAAAGAAAATAAACCTAATTGATGTTGTGGAATCGAATTTCAAAATAAAACCAGGTAGCTACAGTTCTTGCTTTGCATCGCGGTGTTCCTTGTAGAACATCCTGCACCTTATTCGATGAGAAAAGGACCGAGATCCCTTCACCGGGAGTGACTCCTTTAGCGATAACTGGCAGAAGCTACACCCTCGGTTTGTCTTTTGATTGCTTCCATAGTTTCTGCTTTGCACAGTGATATATATGATATATCCCGCACCTCATTCGATGAGGAAAGGGCCGACGATCCCTTCACCGGGAGTGACCCCTTTAGCAAAACTAGAAAAGCCTCAAAAACATTCCATTTAAAACCCATTTGATTCCGCAACGAGATCAAGTTCAAAGCGTTAAAGGTTTTCTTAAAACCATTCGCAACCCTCCGTCATTTTAGGAAGTAGAGTACTTAGTATTCGTGCTACGTTTGTCGACCATAGCCGAGGCGTAGTGTGCGGTAGCTAAGTGATATCTTCCTACACAGCATATGATGCGATTAGTTAGGACAGTCATGTGGCTTTGTTGACCTTAGCCAAGGGTCATGTGGGTGGGTCTAATTAATCACGAAATGACGGGTAGAACTTGACTAGTACCTATGATTTGTTGACCTTAGCCAAGGTCATAGGTGCTAGGGGTAAAAACCATTATCGGGAGTTTCAAGTGTTGAAATTTGCAATGAGATTGCATACCTTCTATGTGATAGTTGGATCCCGATACCCACTGCGAGTAATTGTTACTCCTGGGAGAGTTTTGCACTTTACAATTAGCCGATCAAGTAGGTGTCTAGAAAGGTGTCAACGGGGTTACGCCTCTGGAAAAACGAGGTTTACTGTAATTAGGTCCGTGCGAAAGCACGGGGAACCTCCCTCAAAGTACCGACACTGGCCTGGCTGAAAGATTGGCGAACTTGTAGAGTGTAATTAATCCCGGCTAGTCTTTCCTTTTAAGGTTTGAAGGAAGATTTGATAAAAACAGTGGGAGCCATCCTGATTAGATAAAATATATAACCAATCTAATCTTGCAAGAGCGCACGCAGAGTGTTTTCTTCTCTCTCTCTCTCCAGGTAGCGACTATATCACGCCTTAATCAAGATAATAATATGGATGTATTGACCGAACCCGCTTGTTATACTGTGCTGGGGAACGTTGGTCCCGCTCGAACTTATAATTGTTATAAGACAGAGCAGGAAATAGGGAAATACCAGAATTCCTATGCCACCCAAACGAAGAAAGTGCATATGATGCATCTCCTTCGGGTGTGTTCATTACAAAGAACTGTTTCTCAGTATCCTCTGCATCCTGGGTATTTGATACCGGATCAGGATCCCAGATATGTAATTTGTTACATAGGGCTACAAAAAGGTAGAAAAACTGAGAACGGGTGATAAGTTTCATGAGACAGAAAATGGGGCAAGTGTTGCAGCCAAGTCTGTTGGTCACTGTCACCCTGTATTACCAATACATTGATTCTGAACAAATGCTATTAGATACCGAACCTGATATACAAAATCATATCAGTTTCTTTATTAGTAAAGAAATGATAAAATTTTGTATTGATGGATAATGTTTTGAACATTTCCTATATCAAAAGTTGATCGGTTCAGGCACGTTATCTAAAAGCATTGACGTTCTAAATCAAACTACAGTTCCTCGTATACAGAACACACACAAGAGGAAGAGTTCGGAAATGAACGAATCATTCTTGAGGCATTATAGACTAGGTCATATCAATGCGACCCGACTGGCTGAAGTTACATTTTAGATGCATATTTAAATCAGTTTGAATTTACATCTTGTGAAACTTGCCAGTCATGTCACAAAGATAAGATGACCATAGCTCTGTTTATTGGAAACAGAGAAAGAGTTAATGAACTCTTAGGACTGATACATGATGATGTATGTAAGGTCTCCTGTCTACACATGCCAGGACTGGTTCTTTATACTTCATTACGTTCTCTGATAATCTCTCAAGATTCAGACATATGTTCCTGTTGAAACACAAGTCCGAACCTTTTGAGATATTCACAGAATATAAGCTAGAAGTAGAGAACCAATACAGGTATAAGTATTATGTCCTATGATAAGATCAGGGAGGAGAATACTTGTGCATGGCATTCCTGGACTATTCTAAAGGAGAATGAGATTCTCTCTCAGTGTTACTCCTCTGAATACACCACAGCACAACGGTGTATCGGGGTGGAGCAATCGCACAATATTAGATATGGTGTGCTCTATGATGAGTACTACTGAGTTTCCTATTTCCTTTTGGGAGTTATGCGCTTGAGAAGCTGCATACCTATTGAATAGGGTTCGAATCAAATCAGTGCCTACGACTCCATATGAGATATGGTATGGGAAGAGCCCATCTCTTAAGTAAGTTAAGATTTAGGATTGTCCGGCCTATGTCAAAAGCAAAATTCGGACAAGATCGAGACAAGGTCAGTTCTGTAGAACTGGAAAGGTTCCAGCTATACAAAACTGCAGCTGATGATTTGACAGAACCAAAGGATTCAATAGTTCCCGACGAACCTCAGCCTCTCCGCCGATCTAGTAGGGTTCCTCATCCGCCTGAGAGATACCTCGGTTTCTCGATGACAGTGGGAGTGAGGAATGCATCATGAGATGATGACCCAACTAGTTTCGAGCAGGCCATCGAGAGTAGGGACTCTGTAAGAATGGCTGGATGCTTAGCGATCTGAGATGGAATCCATGTACACCAACAAAGTATGGACTTTGGTTGCTATATCTGAAGGGTTAAATCCCCATCTGGAGCAAGTATATCTAGAGAAGATTACTTGGTGTAGATGGAAAAGTTGAGCCTTTCAAAGCTAGACTTGTTAAAGGTTTTCGTCATCGACCAGGCGTGGATAATGATGAAATCTTTTCTAGGGACTATGCTTAAGTCCATCCAGATCCTACTTGCCATTGCTACATACCATGACTACGATATCTGGTGGTTGGGTGCCATGACTACTTTTCTAAATAGTGATTTAGAAGAGAACGTCTATAAGAACACAGCCAGAGGGCTTCGTAAACAGTGGGAGCAGCGGAAACGTGTGCAAGTTACTTTACAGAATAAAGCAGGCATCGCGGAGTTGGAACGTCTGTTTTGATGTGATAGTCAAAGTGTTTGACTTCATCAAAATGGTAGACGAACCTTGTATGTACAAAAAGGTAGTCGAGAGTAAGGTGGTCATCCTCGTATTGTACGTGGACAACATACTCTTGATAAGAAAGGGGTTTCCTATACTACGCTCGGTCAATCTCCGCTTATCACAATGATTCTCCAATAGGATCAAAGTGATACCTCCTAAATCCTGAGTTTTCATCTATGAGATAGATGTAATTGGATGCTAGGATTCTCACTAGATGTGGTGAGATGGTATCAATCGATCCTGGGGAGAATCACTGGAAGGGTTCCAGGGTGATAAAGACGACTGAATGTCAGTCACATGCATTGTCTTTACCATCAGTGAAGGGACGGTATATTGGAAGAGTTCCAAGCTAGATACCGTGGCAAACTAGACGATAAAGGCTGGTAACATCGCTATTAAAGATACTACCAAAGAGGAAGTTTGGGTGTATATTGGTTCATGAGATGAACTAGGTTCCCACCATTGTGAGACAATGGAAGTGTGGCTTTGGCCAAGGAACCATGATCCCATTATTGACCCAGACATATTCTGAGGCAGCATCACCTGATCATGGAGATAGTTGATCTCCAGGGTGATCGAGGTTAGGAGAGTAGACTCAGAGGACAACACGGCGGATCCACTCACGAAGGCCTTTTTCCCAAAGAGAGACTTTTAAGGGATGGTGAGTATTAGATACTACAACTACTGCTACAGATGGCCCTAGTGCAAGTGGGAGATTGTTAGTTATATGTATGCCCTAGAGGCCATTACTGTACATTGGATGCATATTGTAGTGGATGCTGGGACATATATAGGTAGGACTTTCTTGCTCGACATGATAGTACGCTATCTGGTTGCTCTTTATCTTAACATGTATACTTTCTGTCTCTCTGTTACATGTTGATAAAGCCCTTAGGATGTGTACTCGACTTCCAGGACTATGATGCAGATCATACTAGTGGGGCCTGGGTAGTCTATGAGTACATCCTTCAATGTTCCTAGTCGTGGGAATATCGAGACGGGGCATCGATATTCCAGAGTAGACTAGCGTATATCTTCTCGACCCATGTGATGGGCGATGGATGATCCTATATCCATTGGTGTTTGACATCAGAGATGGTATGCGGGTGCTCAGTGGAGACTGGGTACACTGAACGGACTCGCCGAGAACTCCCAGATGGTATTATACCTCACGTCAGATGGCAGTTCTCTGGTGACACTGGTACAGCTTAGTCTGTTGACCCGAGATCGTCATAGAGTCTTGTGTGTCTCCCACTGTGCTTTGATTTCCACCCTACCACGGCTCTACTGAGTCGTGCAAACAGGTGGTTTTTGGGTACAGTCCCGATTCATATGGAGGCAATGAGCGAAAGGAGGGGATTCGTCTCTCCCGGTATTGGGGGTTGATGTTGCGCTATGCTCGACTGGCCATAACAGAAAATCCCTGGCCAGGGTTGCAGTGATATACTGGTAAGAGTTATCAGTAGTTTCACGATTGTTATGGACCTTATATCGGCATGACTTATCGAGCTACTGGGGTCTGACGTTTACCACCCCTAGGCGAGATATGCGACATATCAGACGAACAGACCGGACCGTACGGTAACTGTTACTGGTTGGATTCACAGGAGTGTGAGCGGGCTTGCTCGTCGATCTTCTGATTGCTCAATACCCGGGTGGCCGTTACGTTTAGCAGACCGCTTGCGGCTTGTGGATGCTTGATATGATCATCATCTGCTGCCGGCGTATTGACGAGTCTTTAGAGTCCTACACAGAGGTTTCCTGGCTCAAGCGAAACGAAATAGGAGCGCATATGAGATATGTGCGGGACCGAGAGTAATGCGTGTATGTGATACCGTATTCTATTCTCGCGATGAATGTATCGATTGGTTGTATGCGATATAACCTAGTTATCGAATCAAGGATTGATTCGATAAGCCGATACATTGAATATTAGTCGGTCATATGCGATATGACCGGATCGTTAAATCAAGTGTTGATTTAATGATTTAATGCATAATTATATATTTGATATATTACTTTGCATTAACTAGTATTTGTTCACTTTAAAAGGATTTTCTCACTTGATGTGCACATTGTATATGTGATATATTTTTGTGCACTTGATTGTATCATGTTTGATGATACATGAATGTTTGGGTGTATGTTTAGTTTAAACCATGGTTATGTTAATGGTTAGGGTTTTTATTTACTTATTCATTTATTTATTTAATTTTAAGGCAAGAAAGAATGGGGGCTTATTTTGTTGTTTTGTTGAAACTTCTTGAAGCGTTGAAAACTTGACCATTCTTGTTCTTTTCCTTAACCTAACCATTCAACCTAACCCTAGTTTAGTCTCTACACTTAACCATGGTTGCTATATGATAAGTATTCATTTTATTTTCTATTTTGAAGATATACTCATCATATTCTTTTTTCATCTTCTTCATCTTCAACAATGAAGAAACCTTGCAACCATCAATGGCAACTTTAGAAAAAGAGTGAGAAATCCAATTCTAAAGTGAACCCACTTCCTATTTCTTCATCCTCTACCACTTGCCAAGTAGTATAGGATGTTTTCTTCACAAGTTTCATGGCTTGGTGAAGTTGGAGCTTGATCTTGTGTTTCCTCGACGTAGATCATCTTCGGCATCGAAGTCGACGACCTAGCCCGCCCATTTTTCCGATGAAGCCGATGCTAGAGTCCGGGATCCGATATGGACAGCGGAGGGACGTCATCACGGAGCCTAGGAGGTGGAGGACCGGATCTACAAAGGTTGTAGTCACTTTCCTCTTAGTTAAAGTAGTTAACTCGCTTTGCATCGCCTATACATCTAGTTAACGATCCGTATTAGGGTTTGTAGGCACATGAAAAATTTGAATTGGCCATGTTTGATCACTTGTGAGACTTCATTAGTGTGCCTAGGAACCCTACACTTTTAGCATATCGCTTATATACATATTAGTAGAGCCCTTAGGATTTTTGCTTGATTACCAGCGTTGTGATGGCAGTCATACTCGTGGGAGCTGGGTAATCCGTAAGCACATCCTTATACAAGTCCCTAGTCGTAGGACTATCGAGACAGGGCATCGATACTCCGGAGTAGACTAGCGTATGCGCTTCTCATCCCAGCGAGGGAGACGGTCTGTCCCACAGCCGTCAGTACGTCGTACTTGAGATAGTATGCGGGTGCTCGTTAGGTTACGAGTACACTGGACAGGACTCGTCGGGAACTGATGGATGGTATTATACTTATCGTCAGTTATCAGTTCCCAGGTGACATGAGTATAGCTTAGTTCGCTGACTTGACACTGTCGCTTCGCCTCGAGTGTGTTCCCACTGTACTTAGATTACTACCCTACCACGGCTCAAAGGAGTCGTGCAAACAGATAGTAGTTGGGTGCAGTCCCGAAGCACTTGGAGACAGTGACGGTTAGACAGGATTCGTCTCTCCCGGTATTGGGGGTTGACATCGCGCTGTGTCTATGAGAGCCATTACACGAGTAGTCCCTGCCCAGGGCAAGCGAGATATACTGGTAGGTTTCCAGTGTTATCTCAGGGTGTTTTGGGCTACACTCCGACACGACTTGTACCGCTATTAGGGGACTGACGTTCACCGCCCCCTAGGCCCGCCATGCGATGTATCAGACGAACAGACCGGACTGTACGGAGATTGTCACATACAGGCTCAGTAGGAGTTCGGATGGGTTTACTTCATCGGCCTTCTTATCGACATCTACCTGGGGACCGTTACGTACAGCTAGTGCCGCTTGCGGTCTGTGGTTAAACCCACTGCCAGCGTAGTGTCGAGTCTTTAGAGTCCCATACAGAGAGTTTCTCTGCACTGAGCGAAACGTGTAGAGGCCGTATGGTTTTACGGCAGGACTGCGATCACTTGCGTACACTTGTGTGCGTATGTTGTTCAGGCAGGCAATACTAGTGGGCTTTGGTTTAAGCCGGATCCTAGTATTGCATGGATGGATTTGTTTTGTCTTCTATGCATTCGCATTCTACGGAATGTGGATGCGGGTGTGTATGCACAGATTTGCGGAGTGGAGAAGGAGGAGGTGCCTCATTAGGGTTTTGACAGTTGGTTCGGTCAAAACCATTATGAGCCGGGGACATTATTTACTAATCCATTTATTGATAATTATGTTATGGCTAATTACATTGACCATTTGACCATCTTGACTTTGTTGACCGTTTGACCAAAGTTGACTAGGATCTTCTTGAAAGGTCTAAAGTATTCTTTGGTTTTCTTTTTCCTTTTTGTTATGAAAATGGTCATGTCATTAGTGCCATCTACTTTATCATGATAGGATTAGTAATGATGAAAATGAGTATTATTGCAACCATGGTTGTGTTTTCTCTTGGTTAAGCTTTTCATTTGTTCATTCTCATTCTCTCTCATAGAAAAGAAAATGAGAAACATTTCCATGGTTGCTCCTCCTTCTTCCTCCTCTTGATCTCATGTGTTGAGAGAAAAAGGATTCCACTTGACAAACACATCCATACATCTCCTCTACACATCCTAGGGCTTCTTGACTAGCAATCTCTTTGCCCTAGTTGCCTCGGCTCGAGGTGGAGCTCGGTGTACATCTCTCGGGTGGATCGTCTTCGACTCAAGAAGGCCGCGGAGGTGCCCAAGGTCCGGATCGACACTTGGAGCTTGGATGGACGAGTGGGACAGCGGAATGAAGACCCGAAGGACCGGTTTCGTGAGGTATACTTTCTACAGCATAGTAGTTATAGCCTCTAGTAGTTTACTAGTTACTAGTTTAGCAAAGATCCGTGCTTTAAGTCCATGTTGCCTTGCGCCAAATCATCGTTTTTCGTCGTTTCCGCCTCCACGTAAGAACCGGGATGAGCAACGTGGACTTACAGTGGTATCAGATACTAGCTAAACATAAACTAGTAAGTTAGCAAAGTGTTTAGAACATCGATCGGAAAAAAGTTACAAAACACGTCCGCGAAACCTCAAGTTTCTGTCGATTTTCATACTGCTCAAAAAGTGATTTAAAATATATGAAAAATCGTCTCAGGGTTTTGTGAAAAGACTGCAGAAAAACGAACCAGTGATTCGATCAAACGACCGCGGTTCCGCGGCAATGACATGCTCATTGCCGCGGTTCCGCCGCCGTTTTGACTCGGCACTGGATCGGCTTTTCTGCAGTGTTTTAGTTTGGCTGTTTTGGGATTTTTAATACATGATTTTTCTACCCAGATTTTCCACAGAGCAAATTGACTTTTGGGGTAGTCAAAAATCCGTATTTTGATCGGTATTCCGTACACTTTGGCTAATAGATATTATCTGTGATGTGATATATGTATTGAACGTCTACTAATCGCTATAAGTCGATTAGTGGGGGTTATACATATCTGTGATCTGTAATGTTGATGGTTTGTGGATATGAACTCGGTGGATTGTCACGGATGAATAGTCGGGGTGGATGTGAGATGAGAGTTTCTTTTTTCTTTCATTCATTGTAAAATTTGTAAATTGATGTAATATTATTTGTATGGCCGCACAACCGGGTCGGGGTTGTAGCCGTTATTGTATAATTCTTTTTACTGTTTTTGCTCCTAGGATAGACCCATGGAGGGGGTGCACAAATTACCGGGTATCCCGAAGTGCCGAGTGGCCTACTCACGGTGTTGAGGGAGGTTGCTTCGCTTCGGGTACTTGGCGGGTAGTTTGCTGCACCCGTAGGGGTCTTGGGGTGGGGTATTGGCTATTCATCGCGACCGTGTAATCCGCATTTCGTTGCAGGCTCGAACGAATCGCGGATTCCTAGTATATCCAAAGTGTTCATCTGTGATCTGTAATGGCTATCATTGCTAAATATCTATATATGATATCTATTTAGGCGTTGCTTATGTTTTTCAGCCGCGCTAGCCCAGCCCCCGCTCTGTCGTTAGTTAAGTAACCTAACGGGTGATGACGGGCCCCCGTGGCGAATGCGAATGGCATAAGCGTACGTCATATTTTGGTTGTTTTCTGCAATGGTAGGATTAAATGATGGGACGCATTAAAAGAACTAATGCAAGAAAAATAAACCAAGTAAAAGTCGTTGGAACACTTTGAAAACCACTCGGTTCTTTTCAAAAACCAGCATTTTAAACGCGGAGCTTGAACCACTCCTTTTAAAAGCTATCTCGTTCCATCGATTATATCAAGTTCACTACGTTCACGGTTTTGCCAAAACCATTCGTAGCCCTCCGTCGTTTCGTATGGATAGTCAATAGTATTCAAGCTGTGTTTGTTGGCCAAACTCAAGGCACAGTGTTTGGTAGCTATTGGGTATTCATATGTAGCATAGATAGATGCGTTGGTTTGGGACAGTCGTACTGCCTTGTTAGCCAAAGTCAAGGGTATGTGCGGGTGGGTTCAAATTAACCTGGATAATGACGGGTAGAACTTGACATGTGACTTATGATTTGTTGGCCAATGTCAAGGTCATAAGAGCATGGGGCAAAAATCCACATCGGGAGTTTCAAAAGTACTGAAACTTGCTAGCGCTGCATACCATTTGGAGTGTGATGATTCTGGTACGATTCCTTCAGTTTTGTCACGCGATGATATTTGGATCCCGATCCTACTGTGAGTATATGCTACTCCTCGGGAACTTTCTCACTTAACGATCAATGCTATAAACCTAGTAGGTGTCTAGAAAGGTGTTAGCGGGGCTACGCCCATAGGGAAAAGAGGTTACTTAATTAAGGAACTTCGCGAAAGCGTTGGAAAACCTCCTTCGAAGTACCGACACTGGCCTGGCTGAACGGTTAAGCAAGTATTGTACGGTGAGATTGATCCCGGCTAATTCTTCCTTTATGGTTTGAGGAGGGATTCGAGAGACAGTGGGAGCCATCCTGTTTAGATAAATTAAAAACCAATCTAAACTTGCAAGGGCATCATGCTGAGTGTTTTCTTCTCTCTCTCTTAATTGCAGCGACCCAGTGACCGCACCTAGGTTACATCTAGATAATAAAATGACTGAATCTGACTGTTATGACTGGCAAAGGTCTGTCCAGATGTCCATTGCCCATGACAAGCTGGGACAGCCCTTAACTAATCCAACCCCTGCCGTCTCAGGTCCAGCTTCCCCTGTCACGGATATTCATATCCATAGGACATCGGAAAAAGACTGTGCGAAAGCCAAGTGCCTCGTGTTAGCCTCAGTTGATGGTACATACCAGAGGCAGCATGAGAAGATGGACTCAGTTTCTATCTTCCTCCATAACAAGGATTTAAATGGAGAGCAATCTCGTATCGCAAGATATGAGACCTCGAACGAATTGCTTCCAACGAGGTTGGCTATCGGGTCATCTGTAAGGGGCAACGTCCTTACAGAGACCGGCTCTTTTGAGCTCATGGACCTGAAGACCACGTTGAAGAACGGGTCAGATGCTGACTTAGTTCAACAGTCCCTACCTACTACCCTGAAGGAAACCAGGGAAGTAGAAAGAAAGGGAAGGGCAGAAGTTTCGGGAATGGATATAGTAAAAGAGGGATGTTCCTATTGTTACGGGAATGAACATGGGCAGAAGGATTGCAGGGCTTGCAAAGCCAGTAGCCAGAATTCGAAGCATGTTGTGGCTTCGGCTTCGGGTGTGTTTGTAATAGAGAACTGTATGTCAGTTAACCCTACTTCCTGGGTATTGGATACCGGATCAGGATCTCATATCTGTAATTCGTTACAGGCTCTGAGAAACCGTAGGTTTATCAGGAAAGGTGATATGACTCTCAGGGTTGCTAACGGAATGAGCATATATGCTGAATCCGTAGGGGAATATCATCTAGGACTGACAACTGGGCAGATATTGATTCTGCGTGACTGTTTTTATGTACCAGGTGCGACTTGTAACATCATATCTGTATCCTTAATTTCTAAGGAAGGATATGATTTTACTTTTGTAAGCGATGTAGTAAACATCCACCTAAATCAAGTTCTGATTGGGTCAGGTACATTGAAAAACGGTATATACGTTTTGAATCAAGCTCAGGTCTTCAGTGTCCAGAACACACCTAAAAGAAAGTCTCCGGAATTAAATCAGGCTTTCTTATGGCATTGTAGACTGGGTCACATTAATGAGACACGGTTGCCTAAGTTACATAAAGAAGGATACTTGGATCCGTTCGAGTACCAGTCTTATGCCACTTGTGAATCTTGTCTCATGGGAAAGATGACAAAGACTCCGTTCACTGGACACGGAGAAAGAGCAAGCGAGCTCTTGGGACTCATACACAGTGATGTGTGTGGTCCATTGTCTACACATGCGCGAAGTGGTTATTCATACTTCATTACTTTCACAGATGATTTCTCTAGGTATGGGCATGTCTTCTTGATGAAACACAAATCCGAGGCCTTTGAGAAATTTCAGGAATACAAGAATGAAGTTGAAAAACAAACAGGCAAAAGTATCAAGACACTGAGATCTGATCGAGGTGGTGAATACTTGAGTGCCGAGTTTCTGGGCTTCTTAAAAGAGAATGGAATTCTCTCTCAGCTTACTCCTCCATACACACCACAACACAATGGTGTATCGGAAAGGCGGAATCGAATCCTATTGGATATGGTTCGATCCATGATGAGTAAGGCTGAGTTACCGCGATCCTTCTGGGGTTATGCACTAGAATCAGCTGCATACCTTTTAAACCGAGTTCCTAAGACTGTGCCTACTACACCATATCAGATGTGGTGTGGGAAGAAACCTTATCTTAATCACATTAAGACATGGGGATGTCCAGCTTTTGTAAAAAAGCAGCATGCCGACAAGCTCGAGGCACGTTCAGTACAGTGTAAGTTTGTGGGATACCCAAAGAACTCCAAGGGGTATCTTTTCTATTACGCAGAGGAACAAAAGGTTTTTGTTTCTCGTCATGCCCGCTTCTTGGAAACTGAGTTTTTGGAAAATCAGATAAGTGGGAGCGCGATAGAACTGGAAGAAATTCCAGAACCACGAGCTATTACTGAAAGCTTAGTAGAACCAGAAGGTTCGAAAGAACAGGACATTCCTACGCCACTCCGCAGGAGTAGTAGGCAGTCTCATCCGCCCGAGAGATACTACGGTTTTCTCATTGACGGGGATAGAGAGGATTGCACCATGGATTATGGTGAGCCGACTAGCTTCCAGCAAGCCATTCAGAGCGGTGACTCGGTAAAATGGCTGGATGCAATGCGGACCGAGATGGAGTCTATGTACACCAACAAAGTTTGGACTTTGGACTTTGCTCCAGAAGGGGTAAAACCCGTAGGATGCAAATGGATCTTCAGAAAGAAGATTGGTGTAGATGGGCAGGTTGAAACCTATAAAGCTAGACTTGTTGCAAAGGGTTTTCGTCAAAGACCTGGTTTGGACTATGACGAGACCTTTTCTCCAGTGGCTATGCTGAAATCCATTCGGATCCTTCTTGCCATTGCTGCTTTCCACGATTATGAAATCTGGCAGATGGATGTAAAGACGGCTTTCCTAAATGGAAATTTAGAAGAGTGTGTCTATATGGATCAGCTGGAGGGATTCGTTCAGAGTGGGAGCAGCGGTAGAGTGTGCAAGTTGCTAACGTCCATCTATGGACTTAAGCAGGCATCGCGGAGTTGGAACATCTGCTTTGATGATACTGTCAAGGAATTCGACTTTATCAAAAACCCAGATGAACCATGCATTTACAGTAAGATTGTAGGGAGAACTGTGGTATTCCTCGTCTTGTACGTGGATGACATTCTCCTAATAGGAAATGATATTCCTATGTTACAGTCAGTCAAAGGATTCTTGTCGCAAAAGTTCTCTATGAAGGACCTGGGCGATGCCAACTACATTCTGGGGATCCAGATCCATCGTGATAGATCTAAGAGGATGTTGGGACTTTCACAGTCCAGGTACATTGACACCATACTGAAAAAATTCAGTATGGAGGATTCAAAGCGCGGTAATCTACCGGCTTGTCACGGAATCACCCTCTCCAAAGAGATGTCTCCCAAGACTGATTTGGAAAGGGATCGCATGTCTATTATACCCTACGCTTCCGCGGTAGGCTCTATAATGTATGCGATGTTATGTACCAGACCAGATGTAGCATACGCATTGAGCGTTGTAAGCCGGTATCAGTCGGACCCAGGGGAGAAACACTGGATAGCGGTAAAGAACATTCTCAAGTACCTGAGAAGGACTAAGGAGATGTTCTTGGTGTATGGCGGAAAAGACCTCCAGATCTAGGCCTTTGCTGACTCCAGCTTCCAGAGTGACAAGGATGACTCCAAGTCCATGTCGGGTTATGTCTTTACCCTCAATGGAGGGGCGGTTTGCTGGAAGAGTTCCAAGCAGGAGACCGTTGCTGACTCAACTATGGAAGCGGAGTACATAGCTGCTTGCGATGCCGCAAAGGAAGCTGTCTGGATGAAGAAGTTCCTCACGGAGCTTCAGGTGGTTCTTACCATTGTTGATCCAATACCGCTGTATTGCGACAACAATGGAGCTATAGCTTTAGCGAAGGAACCCAGGTCCCATCAGAAGTCCAGGCACATTTTGAGGCGGTACCACCTGATCAGGGAGATCGTAGATCGCCGGGAGATCGAGGTGAAGAGAGTAAATTCGGAGAATAACACTGCAGATCCACTCACGAAGGCCCTACCCCAGACTCAGTTCGAGCGGCTGATCGAGATGATAGGTCTTCGATACGCCAGTACATGGCCTTAGTGCAAGTGGGAGATTGTTAGTGTATATGCCCTAGAGGCCATTACTGTATCATACTAGCTTGTATATTACTTAATGAAAGCTTGGGATATTCACAGTTGTATTGACAGTCTTGCTCAAAATGGTAGTATGCTACTTGGTTTGTCTCTACTTCAATATGTGCATGTGTTTCTTTTAGCATATCGCTTATATACATATTAGTAGAGCCCTTAGGATCTTTGCTTGATTACCAGCATTGTGATGGCAGTCATACTCATGGGAGCTGGGTAATCCATAAGCACATCCTTATACAGGTCCCTAGTCGTAGGACTATCGAGACAGGGCATCGATACTCCGGAGTAGACTAGCGTATGCGCTTCTCATCCCAGCGGGGGAGACGGTCTATCCCACAGCCATCAGTACGTCGTACTTGAGATAGTATGCGGGTGCTCGTTAGGTTACGAGTACACTGGACAGGACTCGTCGGGAACTGATGGATGGTATTATACCTATCGTCAGTTATCAGTTCCCAGGTGACATGAGTACATCTTAGTCCGCTGACTTGACACTGTCGCTTCGCCTCGAGTGTGTTCCCACTGTACTTAGATTACTACCCTACCACGGCTCAAAGGAGTCGTGCAAACAGGTAGTAGTTGGGTGCTGTCCCGAAGCACTTGGAGACAGTGACGGTTAGACAGGATTCGTCTCTCCCGGTATTGGGGGTTGATATCGCGCTGTGTCTAGGAGAGCCATTACACGAGTAGTCCCTGGCCAGGGCAAGCGAGATATACTGGTAGGTTTCCAGTGTTATCTCAGGGTGTTTTGGGCTACACTCCGACACGACTTGTACCGCTATTAGGGGATTGACGTTCACCACCCCCTCGGCCCGCCATGCGATGTATCAGACGAACAGACCGGACTGTACGGAGATTGTCACATACAGGCTCAGTAGGAGTTCGGATGGGTTTACCTCATCGGCCTTCTTATCGACATCTACTTGGGGACCGTTACGTACAGCTAGTGCCGCTTGCGGTCTGTGGTTAAACCCACTGCCAGCGTAGTGTCGAGTCTTTAGAGTCCTACACAGAGAGTTTCCCTGCACTGAGCGAAACGTGTAGAGGCCGTATGGTTTTACGGCAGGGCTGCGATCACTTGCGTACACTTGTGTGCGTATGTTGTTCGGGCAGGCAATACTAGTGGGCTTTGGTTTAAGCCGGATCCTAGTATTGCATGGATGGATTTGTTTTGTCTTCTGTGCATTCGCATTCTACGGAATGCGGATGCGGGTGTGTATGCACAGATTTGCGGAGTAGAGAAGGAGGAGGTGCCTCATTAGGGTTTTGACAGTTGGTTCAGTCAAAACCATTATGAGCCGGGGACATTATTTACTAATCCATTTATTGATAATTATGTTATGGCTAATTACATTGACCATTTGACCATCTTGACTTTGTTGACCGTTTGACCAAAGTTGACTAGGATCTTCTTGAAAGGTCTAAAGTATTCTTTGGTTTTCTTTTTCCTTTTTGTTATGAAAATGGTCATGTCATTAGTGCCATCAACTTTATCATGATAGGATTATTAATGATGAAAATGAGTATTATTGCAACCATGGTTGTGTTTTCTCTTGGTTAAGCTTTTCATTTGTTCATTCTCATTCTCTCTCATAGAAAAGAAAATGAGAAACATTTCCTTTAGTATGGTTGACACCATACTAAAGAGGTTTAGTATGAAAGAATCCAAGCGTGGGAACTTACCCACGATCTCTGGAGTCACTCTCTCCAAAGAGATGTCTCCCAAGACTGATTTGGAGAGAGCTCGCATGCAAGGGATACCCTATGCTTCGGCTGTAGGCTCTATCATGTACGCGATGCTATGTACCAGACCCGATGTAGCATACTCACTAAGTATAGTGAGTAGGTATCAAGCTGATCCTGGAGAGAGTCACTGGACAGCTGTGAAGAGCATTCTCAAGTACTTACGAAGGACTAAGCAGATGCTTTTGGTGTATGGTAATGGAGAACTCCAAGTGGAGTCATTTACCGATTCGAGCTTCCAGAGTGATAAGGACGACTCTAAGTCGCAGTCGGGATTTGTCTTTACCCTTTACGGAGGGGCGGTTAGCTGGAAGAGTTCCAAGCAGGAAACCGTGGCAAACTCGACGATGGAGGCTGAATACATCGCTGCCAACGATGCTGCCAAAGAGGCTGTCTGGATCAAGAAGTTCATTACTGAACTTGGAGTGGTTCCATCCATTGAGAATCCAATACCTTTGTATTGTGATAACAATGGAGCGGTGGCTTTGGCCAATGAGCTCAGGTCCCATCAGTGATCCAGGCATATTCTGAGGCGGTATCACCTGATCCGGGAGATAGTTGATCGCCGGGAGATCGAGATCAGGAGGGTTGACACGAAGAACAACACAGCGGATCCACTCACGAAGGCCATTCCCCAGATACAGTTTGAGAGACTCTTCGGGATGCTCGGTATGCGATACTACAGCAGCTGGCCCTAGTGCAAGTGGGAGATTGTTAGTTGTATGTATGCCCTAGAGGCCAGTATTGTACAGATGATGTATATTATATTGGATGCTTGGACATATATAGAGATGACTTTCTTGCTCGATATGATAGTATGCTATCTGGTTGCTCTTTATTTTAACATGTATACTTGTCTCTTTATACTGTCTTATAGTTACATGTTGGTAAAGCCCTTAGGATGTGTACTTGACTACCTGGACTATGATGCGGATCATACTAGTGGGGACATGGTAGTCCATAAGTATATCCTTCAAGTTCCCTAGTCGTGGGTGTATCGAGACGAGGCATCGATATACCAGTGTAGACTCGCGTGTACGCTTCTCGACCCATGAGATGGGCGATGGATGATCCCATATCCATTGGTGTTTGATATCAGAGATGGTATACGGGTGCTCAGTGGAGACTGGGTACACTGGACGGACTCGTCGAGAACTCCCTGATGGTATTATACCTCACGTCAGATGGCAGTTCTCTGGTGACACTTGTACAAGTTAGTCTGTAGACCCGAGATCGTCATAGAGTCTTGTGTGATTCCCACTGTACTTTGATTTCCACCTTACCACGTCCATAAGGGCGTGCAAAACGGTGGTTTTTCGGTACAGTCCCGAGTCACATGGAGGCAATGAGCGATAGGAGGGGTTTCGTCTCTCCCGGTATTGGGGGTTGATGTTGCGCTGTGCTCGATTGGCCGTAACAGGGAAGTCCCTGGCCAGGGCTGATTCAGAGATTTGCTGGTAAGTGTTACCAGTAGTTTCTCGACCCGTTATGAGCCTCACATCGGCACGACTTATCAGTTATTGGGGTCTGACGTTTACCACCCCTAAACTTGATATGCGATATATCAGACGAGGAGACCGGACTGTACGGGAAGTGTTGCCGATTGGCTCGACGGGAGTTGTAGCAGGTTCGCTTGTTCTCTTCTGATCGCTCAATACCCGGGTGGCCGTTACGTTTAGCTGACCGCTTGCGGCTTGGGGGTGCTTGATATGATCATCACCCACTGCCGGCGTATTGACGAGTCTTAGAGTCCCACAATGGAGTTTCCTAGTCCAGGCGAAACGTTGTGGTGCGCGTATGCGATATGCGCATGGACCCGATTAAAATGCGCGTATAGGATACCGTATATTGATTGGACGGCTTGCTTTTGGTCGGGTCATATGTGATATGGCCGGATTGATAAATCAAGTGTTGATTTATCATTTAACCATTAGTTTCTCACTAGATATCCTTTCTTGAGTTTGATGGATGTATGCATGCATGTATGCCTTCTTTGTAGATTCATGTACATATGGATGTACATACACACATACATACATACATCCATCCATCATGGTTGTACATACATGAAAATGGTGGCAATATAAGACTCACACCATGGTTTTATATATGGATTTTATTGCATTTTATTTAAAACAAAAAGGAAAAAGGAAAAAGGTTATCATTGATTTGTTTCTACACTCTTCCTTTAACCTAACCATCCTCACCCACCTTTTAACCTTGGGTGAACTTTCCTTTTGTGTTTTAACTCAAGTTCAATAAGATATTCATTGTTTAACCATGGTTTGAGATGAGAACATGAAAATATATATACATATATTTTCATTTTTCTTAACAAGGGTTATTCTTTTCACTCTTGTTAAAGATATAGCCATCATCTTCTTCTTCCTCTCTCATTTGCTCTCTAGATTTTTGTAGTGAGCAATATACTCATCAAGTTAGGATTTTGAAGTGAGAAAGAGAACCACAACACCATTCTACACAAGTCTAGCCCACTTGTTTGGAGTGTTAGCTTCATTTCATTCTCTTGATCGGGTGAAGTTGCAAGCTTGGACAAAGCGGACTCCGGGTAGATCATCGGTGACCTAGAGGAGTTCAAGCGGAGCTTTTCCAAACCCCAAGTAGCCGAGGAGTCTAGCGTAGGGAGCTACAAAGGTTGTACTCTCAAAACCCTAGCTTTTCTTGCTTATGTTGATGTGCAAAAGTTTTAGAAACCCTAATTTTCTAGGATAGATCCTTTGTTTGTTAACTTAGCACCCTAAAAACTTAATCTTTGGTACATGTGATGCTTCCAAACCCTTCATGAGGTGCTAGGCTAACCCAACAGCTATCAGAGCCGACTAAACCATAGCTAACAGATTAAATGATAACTAAAATTTCCGAGCTCACTGGTTTTATTGTAGGGGATTGCTTCGTGTTTTGGTATGTGGCTTTATGACTTGGATCTAGTGTTTCAGGAGTTGTTTATTTTTGCCAATTTTGGATATTCTGTCAATTCTTCACTGTGGCATTACGGGGTGTTTCGAATCGTAGTTTAACATCGTTTAATGTTTCATGTTGTGATAAATGTGTTCGTAAACTTCCGCTAATTGGTATATGTCATTTAGTTGGGGGTTGCACATTTCTGTGATGTTTGTTTGTGTATATGGACTTATTGGATTGTCGTGAATGAAAATCCAGGGATGTGAGGTGTTATATTCTTTCATTTAAATGTAAATTGTAAATTGTTGTAATATTTTTTTGTGGGGCACATCCGGGTTGAGGTTGTAGCCACCGTTGTATTATTTCATTTATTGTTTATTGCTCTTAGGATAGACCCAAGGTGGGGTGCACAAACTGTCGGGCACTTTGAAACGCCGAGTGGCCTACTCACGTTGTTGAGGGAGGTTGCATAGCTTCGAGTATTTGGCGGATAATTTGCCGCACCCATAGGGGTCTGGGGTGGGGTTTGGCTATTCATCGCGACCGTGGAATCCGTCTTTCGTTACAGGCTTAAACGAAACGCGGAATTCCTAATATATCCAATGTGTTCATCTGTGATCTGGAATGCCTATTATTGCGTCTGACGAATGGATATTATTATATATATATATTAGACGTTGCTTATGTTTTGCATCCGTGCTAGTCCAGCCCCCAGCTCTGGCGTTAGTTATCTAACCTAACGGTGTAAGACGCGGCCCATGGTGAATGCGGATGACATAACCGTACGTTGTATTTTCGACTTTTTCTGTAATGGTAGGTTAAAAGATGGGATTGCATTACATTAATGCAAAGCAAACAAACTAAAGATGAATTGTTGGAACAATTTTAAAACCACTCAGTTTTTTCAAAACAGTAAAACTTTTAAAATGCGGGGCTTAAACTACCCTTTTTAAAAGCTGTCAGCTTCCTTCGATTATATCATGTTCACTACGTTCACGGTTTCACCAAAACCATTCGTAGCCCTCCGTCATTTCAGTTGGATATTCAGTAGTATTCAAGCTATGTATTTTGACATTCGCCAAGGCATAGTGATTGGTAGCTGCTAAATATTCATCTGTAGTATAGATAGATGCGTTGGTTTGGGACAGTCGTACTGCTATTTTGGCCTTCGTCAAGGGTATGTACGGGTGGGTTCAAATTAACCTGGATAATGATGGATAGAACTTGACATGCGATTTATGATATGTTGGCCTTCGTCAAAGTCATAAGAGCATGGGGAAAAATGTTAGTTGCATGTATGCCCTAGAGGCCAGTATTGTACAGATGATGTATATTATATTGGATGCTTGGACATATATAGAGAGGACTTTCTTGCTCGACATGATAGTATGCTATTTGGTTGCTCTTTATCTTAACATGTGTACTTGTCTCTTTATACTGTCTTATAGTTACATGTTGGTAAAGCCCTTAGGATGTGTACTTGACTACCTGGACTATGATGTGGATCATACTAGTGGGGACATGATAGTCCATAAGTACATCCTTCAAGGTCCCTAGTCGTGGGTGTATCGAGATGGGATCGATATACCAGTGTAGACTAGCGTATACGCTTCTCGACCCATGTGATGGGCGATGGATGATCCCATATCCATTGGTGTTTGACATCAGAGATGGTATACGGGTGCTCAGTGGAGACTGGGTACACTGGACGGACTCGCCGAGAACTCCCAGATGGTATTATACCTTATGTCAGATGGCAGTTCTCTGGTGACACTTGTGCAGGTTAGTCTGTAGACCCGAGATCGTCATAGAGTCTTGTGTGATTCCCACTGTGCTTTGATTTCCACCTTACCACGTCCATGAGGGCGTGCAAAACGGTGGTTTTTGGGTACAGTCCCGAGTCACATAGAGGCAATGAGCGATAGGAGGGGTTTCGTCTCTCCCGGTATTGGGGGTTGATGTTGCGCTGTGCTCGATTGGCCGTAACAGGGAAGTCCCTGGCCAGGGATGGTTTAGAGATTTACTGGTAAGTGTTACCAGTAGTTTCTCGACCCGTTATGAGCCTCACATCGGCACGACTTATCGGTTATTGGGGTCTGACGTTTACCACCCCTAGACTTGATATGCGACATATCAGACGAGGAGACCGGACTGTACGGGAAGTGTTACCGGCAGGCTTTTACAGGAGTTGGAGCGGGCTTTCTTGCTGATCTTCTGATCGCTCAATACCCGGGTAGCCGTTACGTCCAGCTAGTACCGCTGACGGCTTGTGGGTGCGTGATGTGATCATCACCTACTGCCGGCGTATTGATGAGTCTTTAGAGTCCTACACAGAGCTTTTACTGGCTCAGGCAAAATGAAATAGGAGCATGTATAGGAGCATGTACGAGACCGAGAATAATGTGTGTATGTGATACCGTATTCTATTCTCGTGACTTTTTGTGTCGGTCGGTTATATATGATATGACCGGGTTATCGAATCAAGTGTTGATTCGATATGTCGATACGATGAATGTTAGTCGGTTATATGAGATATGACCGGATTATTAAGTCAAGTGTTGATTTAATAATTAAGTGTATAATTGTATATTAGATATACTAGTTTACATTTACTAACACATGTTCACTTTAGGGTTTTTCTCAAATGAGCACAACTTTAATGTATATGTGATATATATTAAAATTGTGTTTTCTTTTATTGTATCATGGTTGATGATACACTTGATATGGGTGTACAAGACATACACCATGCTATTTGTTATGTTGGGTTTTAACATTTAAAAGTAATTACAAAATTAGTGGTAAATTAGAAAATGCATGAAGCTTGTGGAAGCTTGTGGATGCATTGACTAAAGTCCACTAAATTTGTTTTTACTTTGGGTTTTAACCTAATCTTAACACTTAGCTATGGTTATGGCTCTACAAGAGTTAGTATATGATACTCACTCACCATGGTTAGCCATCACACTTGATCATTATCCTCTTCACTTTCTTTTGTTCATCATCTTCTTTCTTGAGTTCAAAAGAAAAGCTTGCTAGGGTTTGATCCAAAGTGAGAAATATTGTGAGAAATAAAAATCTAAAGAGAACCCACTTCCTATTTCTCCATCCTCTACTAGACTAGCACTTTAGTTTAGGGTGTTTACTTCACTAATTCTCTAGTTAGTGAAGTAGGAGCTTGAGTCGGAATTCCCTCGACGTAGATCATCTTCGGCCTCGGAGACTTCAAGCTAGGTCGCATCCTTCGCCTCGTGAAGCCATGCAAGAGCCCGGGAGAACCTTGATCGCAGCGAAGGGACTTCAACAAGGAGCAAATGAAGTGGAGGACCGATCTACAAAGGTTGTATTTCTTGTTCCCTTTAGAGTAAAGTAGTTTACTTGAATATGAAACCCTAATCTCTAGTATACGATCTTGCTTAGGGTTATTCGGCATATAAAAAATTTAATTTTGGCATGGTCGATGCCTTGTAGAGCCTTGTTAGTGTGCCTAGTAACCCTACAGTGGTATCAGAGCCTGGCTAGAGCATTAGGCGATGTGTTAACGAAGTTAAAACCCCGATCGAACCCGAAAACGACAAAACGACCCCCTCTCTGGACTTTTTTCAAAATCTGTGATTTTTCAGTATTAAAAATACCTAAAAAATTCAGCAAGGTTTTATAAGAATTGTAGTGAAACATGACAGCATGCGCCGTACAATCCACCGCGGAACCGTGGCCGTACCCTGCTTGGGCCGCGGTTCCGCGGCCGTACAGAGGAGACATGCTATCATTTTTCCACTGTAATTCATATTTCTCTTATTTTTATTTTCTGGGTATTTTTAAATTAACTCTAGTGTTGAGTATTTTGGGGTTTATTTTGTAATCGTCGATTCGATCGGAGAATTTAATTTTGTTATGTTATTCCGGATAATTTAGAAAGTATTAAAATGTTCGAACGGATATCATTAACTCAATTTTTCCCGGCACGAAAAACATTCAAGTGTTGAAGTTTTCTTGGGTTTAAATCTTTCGGAAATACGTGCATATGATGCGATGGACCCTCTAGAAGACAACAAACCTTAACTCGATTATGTGACCGTCTTGAACTGCCCTTTGAACCTTAGGGTTTGGGGCAGTACGGCGTGCCACATGTGAGGCGTTGGCTTGATCCTTCTACGGCTGGACCGTTGCTACTGTGACGTATTCTGGAATTTTTGAACTCCGCTCAAGTGTTGAGCTATTTAGGAAATCTTGGGTATTTGATTATTCGATCGAAAAGTTTAATACTGTCTATTTATCTGGAATGTGATACAATATGTGAAATTCACACGGTTAGGCATGAAATGCGAAATATATGATATTTCGGATTTACGATGTCTAAAGAGATTGTGGATTCCAAATGTTGTAGTTTTACACTTTCTTTTTTGCGACCGTAAGTGTAATATGTGATATCTCCGGTTTCGTTGCTATATGTCAACGACAATTGGGATGCGCATATTTACTTACGTTGATGACATGTGATGTTCTGTGTTGCTGGATATGTTATATTGGATCGTCGCGTTCTGAATAGCCGGGGGGTTTTATGTGAGATGAGAGTTTTTATTTTCATTCATGTAAAATAAAATGTATGTAATATTCTTTTATTGGGGCACTTCCGGGATGAGGTTGCTGTCACCATTTGTATATTATTTACTTTTCCGCACTAGGATAGACCCAAGGAGGAGAGCACAAGTAACCGGGTTCTGGAGTCCAGTGGGAGACCAACTCGAGGAGTCGAGTCCGGGTCTCCTAACTCTAGAATTGGTAGGGTTGCTTGCCGCTCTCGTAGGGGTCTAGGGGTGTGGGTTTGGCTATTCATCGCGACCGTGGAATCCGTGTTTTATAGAGGCTCAATATAAAACACGGACGTCCTAGTATATCCAATGTTTCATATGTTTCTTCTGCCGCGATATCTGTGATGCGATCATTTGATGTTCTGTGATAAATACTGTATATAGTATATATGATATATTATATAGACGTTACTTATGTTTTACACCCGCGCTAGCCCTGCCCTGCTCTGCCGTTAGTTACCTAACCTAACGGTGCACGAGGAGACATCGAGGCGAATGCGGATGGCATAAGTGTACGTCGTATTTATCTGTGATGTTTAGGTGATTTAAATGATGGGACTTCATTAATGTGATTAATGAAAGAAAAGAAACCTAAAAGATTTTGTAGAATCAAATTTTCAAATAAAAAAGGTAGCTACAGTTTTGCTTTGCATAGCGGTATATATGATATACCTTGCACCTTATTCGATGAGGAAAGAGCCGAGATCCCTTCACCAGGAGTGACCTCTTTACAAAACTGGAAGATGCTACAACACTCGGTTTTCTTTTGATTGCTTTTAAAGTTTTGCTTTGCATAGCAGTATATATGATATATCCTGCACCTTATTCGATGAGGAAAGAGCCGAGATCCCTTCACCGGGAGTGACCTCTTTAGCAAAACTAATGAAAGCCTCAAAATCACTCCATTTCAAAATTCACTCGATTCTACGACGATATCAAGTTCTTTACGCTCATGGTTTTCTGAAAAACCTGCATAGCCCTCCCTCAATTCAGATAAGTAATATTTAGTATTCGTGCTGCGGTAGTTTGGCATGCGTCAAGGCGTAGTGTACGGTAGCTGATTATTACTTATCTATAGCATGAGATGCGATTGGATTAGGGTATTCGTACGGCGTTGTTTGGCATGCGTCAAGGGTCGTACGGGTGGGTTTAATTCAATCACGAATTGTACGGGTTGAACTTGACTAGCGGACTATGGGTTGTTTGGCATGCGTCAAGGTCATAGCACGCTAGGGGCAAAATATTATCGGGAATTTCAAGTATTGAAATTTGCAATGAGATTGCATACCTTCTATGAGATAGTTGGATCCCGATACCCACTGTGAGTAATTGTTACTCCTGGGAGAGTTTTACACAGGACAATTAGCCGATCAAGTAGGTGTCTAGAAAGGTGTCAACGGGGTTACGCCTCTGGAAAAACGAGGTTTACTTTAATTAGGTCCGTGCGAAAACACGGGGAACCTCACTCAAAGTACCGACACTGTCCTGACTGAAAGATTGGCGAAGTTGTAGGGTGTAATTAACCCGGCTAGTCTTTCCTTTTAGGGTTTGATGGAAGATTTGATAAAAATAGTGGGAGCCATCCTGATTAGATAAAATAATAACCAATCTGATCTTGCAAGAGCATACGCTAAAGTGTTTTCTTCTCTCTCTCTCCAGGTAGCGACCATATCATGCCTTAATCAAGATAATAATATGGATGTATTGACCGAACCTGCATGTTATACTGTGCTGGGAAACGTTGGTTCCGTTCTTTCTTATAAAAGTTATAGGACTGAACAGGATATAGGGGAATACCAGGATTCCCATGCCACCCGAATGAAGAAAGTACGTGTTGATGCATTTTCTTCGGGTGTGTTCGTTACAGAGAACTGTTTCTCCATTTGCTCTACGTCCTGGGTATTGGATACCGGGTCAGGATCCCATATATGTAATCAGTTACATGGGCTTAGGAAAGGTAGAGAACTTGGAGAAGGTGATAAAGACATAAGGGTTGGAAATGGTGCAATTGTTGCAGCTAAAACCGTCGGGGAATATCACCTTGTATTGCCAACTGGTAATACATTGGTTCTGAACGAATGCTATTACATGCTGAACCTAATATGCAATATTATATCGGTTTCTTTACTGAGTAAAGAGGGATATAATTTTGTATTACAGGATAATGTTATGAACATTTTCCGTAACCAAAAGTTGGTTGGATCAGGCACGTTGTGCAATGGCATTTATGTTCTAAATCAATCAACAGTTCTGAGCATAACAAACACACACAAGAGGAAGAGTTCAGAACTGAACGAATCCTTCTTGTGGCATTGTAGACTGGGTCACATTAATGCGCCACGACTAGCTAAGTTGCATAAGGATGGATATTTAAATCCGTTTGAATTTTCATCTTATGACACCTGCCAGTCATGTCTCAAAGGCAAGATGACCAAAACTCCATTTACGGGACACGGAGAAAGAGTTACCGAACTCTTGGGACTAGTACATAGTGATGTATGCGGTCCCATGTCTACGCATGCCAGGGATGGTTCTTCGTACTTCATTACATTCACTGACGATCTCTCTAGATTCGGATATGTGTTCCTGATGAAACACAAATCAGAAGCTTTTGAGAAATTTAGAGAATATAAACAAGAAGTCGAGAACCAAACCGGGAAAAGTATTAAAATCCTTCGATCTGATCGAGGAGGTGGATACTTGAGCAATGAATTCCTGGACTTCCTAAAAGAGAATGGGATTCTCTCTCAGCTAACTCCTCCATATACACCACAGCACAACGGTGTATTGGAACGGAGGAACCGCACCCTATTAGATATGGTGCGCTCAATGATGAGTACAGCCGAGTTACCTATTTCCTTCACGGGATATGCACTTGAGACAGCCATAGACATATTGAATAGAGTTCCTACCAAATATGTGCCTACTACTCCATATGAGATATGGAAAGGGAAGAGACCACATCTTAATTACATTAAGATATGGGGTTGTCCGGCCTATGTCAAAAGACAAAATCCGGACAAACTCGAGGCAAGATCTGTCTTATGTAAGTTTATAGGATATCCCAAAAATTCACAAGGGTATATCTTCTACCACCCCGAGGAACAAAAGGTGTTTGTTTCTCGACATGTCACTTTCTTAGAAAAAGGTTTTCTTATGAAACAGATTAGTGGCATTGATGTAGAACTGTAAGAGGTTCCAGCTACAAAAGCTGCAACAGAAGATTTGGTGGAACCAGAGGATTCGGTAGTTTCCGATGAACCCCAGCCCCTCCGCCGATCTAGTAGGGTTCCTCACTCACCTGAGAGATATTACGGTTTTCTCGTGGATGGTGGGAGCGAGGATTGCATCATGGTTGATGATGACCCAACTAGCTTCGAGCAGGCCATCACGAGTGGGGACTCAGTGAAATGGCTGGATGCAATGCGGTCCGAGATGGAATCCATGTACACCAACAAAGTATGGACTTTGGATGTTGCTCCTGAAGGGGTAACACCCATTGGGAGCAAGTAGATCCTTAAGAAAAAACTTGGTGTAGATGGGAAAGTAGAGACTTTCAAAGCTAGACTTGTTGCAAAAGGTTTTCGTCAAAGGCCAGGTGTGGACTATGACGAAACCTTTTCTCCAGTGGCTATGCTTAAATCCATCCAGATCATGCTTGCCATCGCTGCATATCATGCTTACGAAATCTGGCAAATGGATGTTAAGACCGCCTTTCTAAACGGTGATTTAGAAGAGTGCGTGTATATGACTCAGCCAGAGGGCTTCGTAGATAGTAGGAGCAGCGGGAAGGTGTGCAAGCTGCTTAAATCCAATTATGGATTAAAGCAAGCATCGCGGAGCTGGAACATCTGCTTTGACGTCGTTATCAAAGAGTTTGATTTCGTCAAAAACGTAGATGAACCTTGTATCTACAAGAAGGTGGCAGAGAGTAAGGTTGTCTTCCTCGTATTATACGTGGACGACATACTCTTGATAGGAAATGATATTCCTATGCTGCAATCGGTCAAGCTCTTCTTATCACAAAGATTCTCAATGAAAGATCTTGGTGATGCCTCCTGCATATTGGGGATTATGATCTATAGAGATAGATCTAAAAGGATATTGGGATTGTCCCAATCCAGGTATATTGACACCATACTAAAGAGGTTTAGTATGGAAGAGTCCAAACGTGGGTTTTTACCCACAATCTCAGGGCTCACTCTCTCCAAAGAGATGTCTCCCAAGACTGATTTGGAGAGAGCTCGCATGCAAGGGATACCCTATGCTTCGGCTGTAGGCTCTATCATGTACGCGATGCTATGTACCAGACCCGATGTAGCATGCTCACTAAGTGTAGTGAGTAGGTATCAAGCTGATCCTGGAGAGAGTCACTGGACAGCTGTGAAGAGCATTCTCAAGTACTTACGAAGGACTAAGGAGATGCTCTTGGTGTATGGTAATGGAGAACTCCAAGTGGAGTCCTTTACCGATTCGAGCTTCTAGAGTGATAAGGACGACTCTAAGTCACAGTCGGGATTTGTCTTTACCCTTTACGGAGGGGCGGTTAGCTGGAAGAGTTCCAAGCAGGAAACCGTGGCAGACTCGACGATGGAGGCTGAATACATCGCTGCCAACGATGCTGCCAAAGAGGCTGTCTGGATCAAGAAGTTCATTACTGAACTTGGAGTGGTTCCATCCATTGAGCATCCAATACCTTTGTATTGTGATAACAATGGAGCGGTGGCTTTGGCCAAGGAACCCAGGTCCCATCAGCGATCCAGGCATATTCTGAGGCGGTATCACCTGATCCGGGAGATAGTTGATCGCCGGGAGATCGAGGTTAGGAGGGTTGACACGAAGAACAACACAGCGGATCCACTTACGAAGGCCATTCCCCAGATACAGTTTGAGAGACTCTTCGGGATGCTCGGTATACGATACTATAGCAGCTGGCCCTAGTGCAAGTGGGAGATTATTAGTTGTATGTATGCCCTAGAGGCCAGTATTGTACAGATGATGTATATTATATTGGATGCTTGGACATATATAGAGAGGACTTTCTTGCTCGACATGATAGTATGCTATTTGGTTGCTCTTTATCTTAACATGTGTACTTGTCTCTTTATACTGTCTTATAGTTACATGTTGGTAAAGCCCTTAGGATGTGTACTTGACTACCTGGACTATGATGTGGATCATACTAGTGGGGACATGGTAGTCCATAAGTACATCCTTCAAGTTCCCTAGTCGTGGGTGTATCGAGATGGGGCATCGATATACCAGTGTAGACTAGCGTATACGCTTCTCGACCCATGTGATGGGCGATGGATGATCCCATATCCATTGGTGTTTGACATCAGAGATGGTATACGGGTGCTCAGTGGAGACTGGGTACACTGGACGGACTCGCCGAGAACTCCCAGATGGTATTATACCTTACGTCAGATGGCAGTTCTCTGGTGACACTTGTGCAGGTTAGTCTGTAGACCCGAGATCGTCATAGAGTCTTGTGTGATTCCCACTATGCTTTGATTTCCACCTTACCACGTCCATGAGGGCGTGCAAAATGGTGGTTTTTGGGTACAGTCCCGAGTCACATGGAGGCAATGAGCGATAGGAGGGGTTTCGTCTCTCCCGGTATTGGGGGTTGATGTTGCGCTGCGCTCAATTGGCCGTAACAGGGAAGTCCCTGGCCATGGCTGGTTTAGAGATTTACTGGTAAGTGTTACCAGTAGTTTCTCGACCCGTTATGAGCCTCACATCGGCACGACTTATCGGTTATTGGGGTCTGACGTTTACCACCCCTAAACTTGATATGCGACATATCAGACGAGGAGACCGGACTGTACGGGAAGTGTTACCGGCAGGCTTTTACAGGAGTTGGAGCGGGCTTGCTTGCTGATCTTCTGATCGCTCAATACCCAGGTAGCCGTTACGTCCAGCTAGTACCGCTGACGGCTTGTGGGTGCGTGATGTGATCATCACCTACTGCCGGCGTATTGACGAGTCTTTAGAGTCCTACACAGAGCTTTTACTGGCTCAGGCAAAACGAAATAGGAGCATGTATGTGATATGTGCGAGACCGAGAATAATGCGTGTATGTGATACCGTATTCTATTCTCGTGACTTTTTGTGTCGGTCAGTTATATATGATATGACCGGGTTATCGAATCAAGTGTTGATTCGATATGTCGATACGATGAATGTTAGTCGGTTATATGAGATATGACCGGATTATTAAGTCAAGTGTTGATTTAATAATTAAGTGTATAATTGTATATTAGATATACTAGTTTACATTTACTAACACATGTTCACTTTAGGGTTTTTCTCAAATGAGCACAACTTTAATGTATATGTGATATATATTAAAATTGTGTTTTCTTTTATTGTATCATGGTTGATGATACACTTGATATGGGTGTACAAGACATACACCATGCTATTTGTTATGTTGGGTTTTAACATTTAAAAGTAATTACAAAATTAGTGGTAAATTAGAAAATGCATGAAGCTTGTGGAAGCTTGTGGATGCATTGACTAAAGTCCACTAAATTTGTTTTTACTTTGGGTTTTAACCTAATCTTAACACTTAGCTATGGTTATGGCTCTACAAGAGTTAGTATATGATACTCACTCACCATGGTTAGCCTTCACACTTGATCATTATCCTCTTCACTTTCTTTTGTTCATCATCTTCTTTCTTGAGTTCAAAAGAAAAGCTTGCTAGGGTTTGATCCAAAGTGAGAAATATTGTGAGAAATAAAAATCTAAAGAGAACCCACTTCCTATTTCTCCATCCTCTACTAGACTAGCACTTTAGTTTAGGGTGTTTACTTCACTAATTCTTTAGTTAGTGAAGTAGGAGCTTGAGTCGGAATTCCCTCGACGTAGATCATCTTCGGCCTCGGAGACTTCAAGCTAGGTCGCAACCTTCACCTCGTGAAACCATGCAAGAGCCCGGGAGAACCTTGATCGCAGCGAAGGGACTTCAACAAGGAGCAAATGAAGTGGAGGACCGATCTACAAAAGTTGTATTTCTTGTTCCCTTTAGAGTAAAGTAGTTTACTTGCATATGAAACCCTAATCTCTAGTATACGATCTTGCTTAGGGTTATTCGGCATATAAAAAATTTAATTTTGGCATGGTCGATGCCTTGTAGAGCCTTGTTAGTGTGCCTAGTAATCCTACAAAAAATCCACATCGGGAGTTTCTAAAGAAACTGAAACTTGCTTGTGTTGCATACTGTGATAATTTTGGTCGGATTCCTTCGACTTTATCACACGATGATATTTGGATCCCGATCCTACTGTGAGTATATGCTACTCCTTGGGAGATTTTTTCACTTAAGGATCAAAGCTGTAAACCAAGTAGGTGTCTAGAATAGTGTTAGCGGGGCTACGTCTCCAGGGAAAAGAGATTATTTAATTAAGGAATTTCGCGAAAGCGTCGTAAAACCTCCCTCGAAGTACCGACACTAGCCTGGCTGAAAGGTTAAGCAAGTATTGTACGGTGAGATTAATCCTGACTAATTCTTCTTTTATGGTTTGGGGAAGGATTCGAGAAACAGTGGGAGCCATCCTGTTTAGATAAACTAAAAACCGATCTAAACTTGCAAGAGCATCATGCTAAAGTGTTTCTTCTCTCTCCCCTAATTGCAGCAACCAAAGATGACGGGCCTTAAGTTACTATTAGATAAAAATATATTGACAGGGCCAAACTACAAAGATTGGTTCAGGAATGTCAAGATGGCAATAACTTATGACAATTTGGGGTATGTCCTTACTACTAAAGTCCCCGCCGTCCCAGGTCCAGAATCCAGTGTCGCGGATAAGGAAATCCGTAAGACCTGGGAGATTGATTGCGTGAAGGCCAAGTGCCTCGTGCTGGCCTCTATAGACAACGAACATCAGAGGCGGCACGTGAATATGGATCTTGAATCCATATTCCTCCATACCAACGAATTATATGGAGTGCAATCTCGTATCGCAAGATACGAGACCTTGAAGAAGCTTTTTCAGGCGAGGTTGACCGTCGGATGATCTGTAGGGGAACACGTCCTTAAGTTGATCGGCTATATTGAAGAGCTCGCGGATCTCGGGACCACGTTAGAGAATGAGCTGTATACAGACTTGATTCTGCAGTCCCTCCCTTCCACCTACGCCCAGTTTATCTTGAATTTTAATATTCAAGGTAAAGAAGTTGAATTTCCGGAACTCCTCAACATATTAAGGAGTGCAGAAGGCACCCTGCAGAAAGCCAGGGAAACATCCACTCTATTTGTTGGTGGAGCTTCCTCTTCTAGATCCAAGGCGAAATCCAAAGGAAAGAAGTAGAAGGCCCCCACTAAGACGAGAGACGGTTTTAGTAAGGTGGAAGCAAAGGGCAAGGCAAGAGTAGCGGGGCCGATAGTAGGAAAGGAAGAATGCTTCTACTGTCATAAGAAGGGCCATTGGAAGAAAGATTGTAGGGCTTGGAAGGCCAAGAACCAGGACCCGAAGCAAGTTGTGGTTTCGGCTTCAGGTGTGTTTGTAATTGAAAACTGTCTGTCAATCAACTCTACTTCCTGGGTATTGGATACCGGATCAGGATCTTATATCTGTAATTCTTTGCAGGCACTGAAAAGCCGTAGGATTCTGAAGACCAGTGATATGACCCTCAGGGTTGCTAATGAAGCGAGCGTGGATGCTGTGTCCGTCGGGGAATATCACCTTGGATTGACGAGTGGACATATTTTGGTTTTGCGCAACTGTTTTTGTGTACCTAGTTTGACTTGTAATATCATTTCTGTATCTTTGTTATCTAAAGAAGGTTATGATTTTACATTTGTAAGCGATATCGTAAACATCCACCTTAATCATGATCTGATTGGGTTAGGTACTCTAAACAACGGTATATACGTATTAAACCAACTACAAATTTTCAATGTCCAGAACACACACAGAAGAAAGACTCTAGAAATAAATCATGCTTTCTTATGGCATTGTAGACTAGGTCACATCAACGAAACAAGGTTGACCAAGTTACATAAAGAAGGATATTTGGATCCGTTTGAATATCAATCTTATGCAACTTGTCAATCATGTCTGAAAGGAAAGATGACAAAGACTCCATTCACTAGACGCGGAGTAAGAGCAAACGAGCTCTTGGGACTCATACACAGCGACGTGTGTGGTCTAATGTCTACACATGCAAGAAGTGGTTATTCCTATTTCATTATTTTTACAGATGATTTCTCTAGGTATGGACATATTTTCTTGATGAAACATAAATCCGAGGCCTTTGAGAAATTCCAAGAATATAAGAATGAAGTGGAAAAACAAACCGGCAAAAGTATCAAGACACTGAGATCTGATCGAGGTGGTGAATACTTGAGTGCCGAGTTCCTGGATTACCTAAAAGAGAATGGAATTCTCTCTCAGTTTACTCCTCAATACACACCACAACACAACGGTGTATGGGAGAGACGGAACCGAACCCTATTGGATATGGTACGTTCCATGATGAGTAACGCTGAGTTACCGCGATCATTCTGGGGCTATGCACTAGAATCAGCTGCATATCTTTTGAACAAGGTTCCTACCAAGACTGTGCCTACCACACCATATCAGATGTGGAGTGGGAAGAAACCCTATCTTCAATATCTAAAGATATGGGGATGTCCAGCTTTTGTTAAAAAGCATCATGCGGACAAACTCGAAGCACGCTCAGTATTGTGTAAGTTTGTGGGATACCCAAAGAACTCCAGAGGGTATCTTTTCTATTACGCAGAGAAACAAAAGGTTTTTGTTTCTTGTCATGCCCATTTTTTGGAACATCAATTTTTAGAAAAAGAGACTAGTGGGAGCGCAATAGAACTAGAAGAAATTCTAGAACTACAAGCTATAACTGAAATCTTGGTGGAACTAGAAGTTTCAAAAGAACAGGACATCCCCGCGCCACTCCGCAGGAGTAGTAGGCTATCTTATCCGCCTGAGAGATACTACGGTTTTCTCATAGATGGGGATAGAGAGGATTGCATCATTGATAATGATGAGCCGACTAACTTCCAGCAAGCCATTCAGAGCACTGACTCGGTAAAATGGCTGGATGCAATGAGGACCGAGATGGAGTCCATGTACACCAACAAAGTATGGACTTTGGACATTGCTCCAGAAGGGGTAAAACCCGTAGGCTTCAAATGGATCTTCAGAAAGAAAATTGGTGTAGATGGACAGGTTGAAATCTATAAGGCTAGACTTGTTGCAAAAGGATTTCGTCAAAGACCTGGTTTGGACTATGATGAAACCTTTTCTCCAGTGGCAATGCTCAAATCCATTCGGATCCTTCTTGTCATTGCCGCCTTTCACGATTATGAGATTTGGTAGATGGACGTAAAAACGCATTTCTAAATGGAAATTTGGAAGAGTGCGTCTATATGGACCAGCCAGAGGGTTTCATTCAGAGTGGGAGCAGCGGGAAAGTGTGCAAGTTGCTTAAGTCCATCTATAGACTAAAGAAGGCATCACGGAGTTGGAACATCTGTTTTGATGAGACAGTCAAAGAATTTGACTTTATCAAAAATCCAGATGAGCCATGCATTTATAGTAAGATTGTAGCACGAACTGTTGTATTCCTCGTCTTGTACGTGGATAACATTCTCTTGATAGGAAATGCCATTCCTATGTTACAATCTGTCAAAGGGTTCTTTTCACAAAGGTTCTCCATGAAAGACCTGGGTGATGCCTCTTACATTATGGGGATCCAGATCTATCGTGATAGATCTAAAAGGCTGTTGGGACTTTCACAGTCCAGGTACATCGACACCGTACTGAAAAGATTCAGTATGGAAGATTCAAAGCACGGTAATTTACCGGCTTGTCACGGAATCACCCTCTCCAAAGAGATGTCTCCCAAGACCGATTTGGAAAAGGATCACATGTCTATTATACCTTACGTTTCTGCGTAGGCTCTATAATGTATGCGATGTTGTGTACCAGACCAGACGTAGCTTATGCACTAAGCGTAGTAAGCCGGTATCCGTCAAACCCTGGGGAGAAGCACGGGATAGCAGTAAAGAACATTCTCAAGTACCTGAGAAGGCCTAAGGAAATGTTCTTGGTTTACGGCGGAAAATACCTCCAGATCGAGGCCTTTGCTGACTCCAGCTTCCAGAGTGACAAGGATGACTCCAAATCCATGTCAGGTTATGTCTTTACTCTCAATGGAGGGGCGGTCTGTTGGAAGATTTCCAAGCAGGACACCGTTGATGGCTCGACGATGGAAGCGGAGTATATCGCAGCTTCTGATGCCGCAAAAGAAGCAGTCTGGATCAGGAAGTTCTTAACAAAACTTCAGGTGGTTCCGTCCATTGTTGATCCAATACCTCTGTATTGTGACAACAACGGGACTATAGCTTTAGCAAAGGAACCCAGGTCCCATCAGAAGTCCAGACACATCTTGAGGCGGTATCACCTGATCATCAGGGAGATCGTGGATCGCCGGGAGATCGAAGTTCGGAGAGTTGCTACTGAGGATAACACTGCAGATCCATTCACAAAGGCGATCCCTCAGACGCAGTTCGAGAGGCTATTCAAGATGATAGGTCTGCGATATGCCAGCACATGGCCTTAGTGCAAGTGGGAAATTGTTAGTGTGATATGCCCTAGAGACCATTATTGTATAGTACTAGTTTGTATATTATATTTTGGAAGCTTGGGATATATACACGGATTTATGACAGTCTTGCTCGATATAGTAGTATGCTACTTGGTTTGTATCTATCATAATATGTGTATATGTTTATTTTAACGTATCGCTAATACATATTGATAGAGCCCTTAGGATCTGTGCTTGACTACCAGCGTTGTGATGGTAGTCACACTAGTGGGGGCTGGGTAGTCTATAAGCATATCCTTACACAGGTCCCTAGTCACAGGATTATGGAGACAGGGCATCGATACTCTAAAGTAGACTAGTGTATACGCTTCTCTTCCCAGCAGGGGAGATGGTCTGTTCCACATCCATCAGTACGTCATACTGGAGATAGTATGCAGGTGCTCATTGGGTTATGAGTTACACTGGACGGACTCGTGGGGAACTGCTGGTTGGTAATGTACATATCGTCAGGTAGCAGTTCTCAGGTGACATGAGTACAGCTTAGTCCATCGACTTGACACTACTACTTCGCCTCAAGTGTGTTCCCACTGTTCTTAGATTACTACCCTACCATGGCTCTGCTGAGTCGTGCAAACAGGTAGTAGTTGGGTGCAGTCCCAAAGCACTTGGAGGCAGTGGCGGTTAGATAGGATTCGTCTCTCCCGGTATTGGGGGTTGATGTCGTGCTGTGTTCGGAAAGCCATTACACAAAGTCCCTGGCCAGGGCAAGCGAGATTTGCTGGTAGGGATTTCAGTAGTTTCTCAGGGTATTTTTGGCTGCACTCTGACACAACTTATTGCACTATTAGGGGTCTGACGCTTGCCGCCCCCTAGGACCGATATGCGACACTCTTAGACGAACAGACCGGACTGTACAGAGTGTAAGTCTACGGTAGCGCCCCGGCCGTCTAACAGACGCCAAATGCGGAACAAAAACTTTTAACTAGCGCTATCGTATACTATAACCCGGATCTGCCATTATTGCTAAACTAACAAACTGTAAAGAGAGTAGAAAGGTTATACCGAATGATCCAAGTCCTTCGTTCTTTAACCATCATCCCACGCTCTGTTGCGGCTGCTCCGATCTCATCGATCTCCGATCTTCTCGTCTAGGTGGCACCACGTCAATGATTCTTTAAACGGGCTCCCGCCTCTGACCCGAGGCAACTCGGTCGTCAAGTTTGCTAAAAGAGACGACCAAGATTGATGTAGAGAATGAGTAGAAGACTTTGTCTCGTTCCGTCCAAAGCTAAGGACAAACGGTTAATGAAGTTGCCACTCGAATCGGGTGATGGAATGAAAGAAGCTATGAAATTTCCATACACCACAAACTATCATAATCTTTTAACCAAAATGAATCAATCATGTGTGAGAGAGAGGAGGGGGCCGGCCACTCATATAGAGGTGGGGGGGTGAGTGTAGGAGAGGGGAAGGTGACCACAAGAGAAATATCTAGTGTGAACACAAAGTATGAACACAATAAATGAAAAAGATGAATCACTTAACCTAGTCACCATGCATTAATTGAATCATTAATGCAACCATGAGTCACCGATCCTTGTCACCGCCTTCTAGATGCTTCTAGAATCTTCCACACTCATCCAAGAAAAGATAAATCCGTATTTAACCAAATGTTAAATACGGCTGATAGAAAACTGGAAACTGGCAACTTCCAAAAGCGATCCCGAAACGAATTTCAGGATAATCCCGTAACAGTATAAACATACCCGCATTTGTATTACGACCGAATATAAATGCAACTGAGACAAAGATATTATATCTACATAGTATAATACTCGGATCCGGCTTAAACCAAAGTCCACCAGTATTATCTGCCCGAAATATGACACGTGTGTAAACGCACGTGCATTTTCCGAACCCTGCCATAAAACCATACGGCCTCTAAAACGTTTCGCCCGAACTTGGGAAACTGTTTATGGGGGACACTAATGACTCGTCAGTACCCTGGCAGTGGGTTTAACCACAAGCCTTCAGCGGCACTAGCTGTGCGTAACGGCTGCCCATGGACTGACCTCAAGGGATGCCGATGAGCGAACTCATCCGTAAACCCTACTGAGCCTAACAGTGATAATGTATATACAGTCCGGTCCGTTCGTCTATGAGTATCGCATATCTTCCTAGGGGGCTAGTAACGTCAGACCCCCAATAGCAGTATAAGTCATGTCGGAGTGTAGCCTAAAAACACCCTGAGATACTACTGGAGTACCTACCAGTAAATCTCCTGCCACGGCCGTGGGCTTTGTGTAATGGCTCTTCTAGACACAACACGATCTCACCCCCAATACCGGGAGAGACGAATCCCCTGCCGATCCGCTCACGTGCCTCCATGTGGCTCGGGACTGTACCCAAAAACTACCTATTTGCACGACTCCTTTGAGCCGTGGTAGGGTAGAAATCAAAGCACATTGGGAACTCACACGAGACAAATGACGACCTCAGATCGATGAACTAACCTGTACACATGTCACCAGGGAACTGCTATCTGACGATATGTATAATACCAACTAGCAGATTCCCGGCGAGTCCTGTCCGGTGTACTCATAACCCAATGAGCACCTGTATGCATCTTAGGTGATCCAACTGACACCAGTGGCTTGTGAGACCGGCCACCGCCCCTCGTCGGGGTCTCGACTGTATACACTAGTCTACTCCGGAGTATCGATGCCCTGTCTCGAAACTCCCACGACTAGGGACCACAATTAAGGATATGCTTATAAACCACCCAACTCTCACGTATATGATCGCCATCATACTGTTGGTAGTAAAGCAAGATCCTAAGGGCTCTATCAAAGTGTAACAGTGATCAGTCACCTGAACATGTACACGACTGATAAAGACAAACCAGATAGCATACTATCATCTCGAGTAAGACTGTCCTACCGGTATAGGTCCTCCGCAATCATTACAATCACGTACCTGCGATCCAATAATTGACTCTGAGGGCACTATATCCAACACAGAGATTGCCACAGACATGCTCAGTAGGGGTACGGATGAGTTTCCTCGTCGACTTTCTTGTCGACAGATACCTGGGTAGCCGTTATGTACAGCTAGTGCCACTGACGCGCTTGTGGTTAAACCCACTGCCAGAGTACTGTCGAGTCTTTAGAGTCCTACACAGACGGTTTCCCGGCTTCGGGCGAAACGTGTAGAGGTCGTATGGTTTTACGACAGGGTTTGATCACATACGTGTACTTGTGCGCATATGATGTTCGGACGGACATTACTAGTGGGCTTTGGTTTAAGCCGGATCCTAGTAAATGATTATTGGATTAGTTTTGTTTCATTGTATTCGTGTTTCTCGGAATACGGATATGGGTATGTATATACGGTAGAGAGGGGGATTCTTGTGATCTGATCAAGATTGCTTTTGGAGAATGACACCTCAAATTAGGGTTTCTCTTTTATGATTAATTCTTTAGTGAGGTGGAGGAATTGAGAGAGGAAACTTTATAGTATTTTTGTGAAATGAGATTAGGGTTTTGCATTGACCATCTTGGACTCATTTGTGAGTTGTTGACTTAGATATTTGTTAGATATTTTCTCATGGTTTAAATGCTAAAACTCTATCTCATTTCACTTAATTCTTTTCACAAAAGAAAATCTACAGATACTTTCCTTTCTACATTTTCCTCAAGCTTTCTCCTTCCCATTTTCAATCCCTAACCATCTCATGAGTTGAGAATCCCAGGGTTTGTGAGACTACTAGATCCCTCATCACTCTCTACACATCCTAAGCTACTTAGTTTAGCACACCAAGTGACCTAGTTGCCTCAAGATAGAGATTAAGCTCAAAGTCGGATCTCTCGGATGGATCTTCTATGATTTGGAGAAGACGAAGAGGAGGTGCATTCCATTCTTAGTTCAAGGAGCTCATGACTTGGAGAAGGACAACGAGGAGGTGATGGACAGCGAGAACTTGAGGTATAACACTTACACATAGTAGTTAAACCTCTTTGCTAGATTGTTAGTTAGGGTTTAGTATCGATCCTGGAGTTTGGTCGATATTACGAAGCTTATAAAAATCGTTTTTTGCAAACTCTGCCTCCCCGCGAACACGTGGGGTGCGTGGCATCGACTTACAAGTCCAAGATTCTGTGATCAACAAAGACTACTCTCGCCGACTGAAGAAAATGAAGGCTCGACAAGAGGAGGACCATCCCACCGTCATACAGAGAGGGACGTCTTCAACATAGGTGCCTGTTACAACGTCTCCTTCAACTTCGACCTCCCACAAAAGGGTGAGGCTGGAGAATCTGCCACTGCCGGCGGCAAATTCCAAAGACGATGGACCCAAACGCCCCAAGTCTAGGGGCATGATCATACACACGGTTTACATGGCTTCCGGGAAAGAGGAAAGTCGTGCTTCCGTAGGTCATCGGCCGCAAACTCGGTCGTTGACAAAAGCTCAGGAGTAACAATAGAAGCTCCAGGAGATGCTGACGAAAATGGCAGCACTCACCAGACAGAAAGAAAGTCCGGAATCAGCAAGTGAACAGCGCCAAGAGCAGGAAACCGATACAGAGTTGCTGCGAAGGGTGCTAGAAAGAAAAGAAAAGGAGGCCGCGGAACAAGCTGCTAATATAAAGCAGATGGTGCTTTTATTCCAGGACATGGTTGGAATGATGATTTAGCCAGAACTTCCAGTCGAAAATCCACCAATAATCATCGAGGACGACAGAGGGAAAAAATTGAACTCTCTCCCGGCTCTATCAGTGGACAGGGAGGAAACGATCTCTAAAGCTACCCTTGACGATTACATAGCTCAACAAATACGAGCTCATCAAGCCAACGAAGCGGCTGGCCAAGTCGTCAGAACCGGGCGACCGTACCCAGGATGGTAAGATCAAATCATGTACCTGCTGGGATATACGATCCCCAAGTTCCATGCGTACAAAGGGACAAGCAATCCTCATCAGCACGTTGCTTAGTTCAGAGCTTTGTGCGGCAATACGGGAGGCGACGACAAATTGCTGCTTTGCCAATTCGTTGGCAGCCTGTCGGAAACAGCATTCGAATGGTACTCGGAGCTCCTAAATGACTCCGTCAAAACATTCACAGAAATGGAATTTTTGTTCACACAGCGGTTCGTAAGTGCAAGCGAACGCACCCCGATCACAGCATTAATCAATGCCAGGATGAAGTCAGGAGAGACCTGGGTCCAATACGCGATCCGGTGGAGGAACCTATGGTCAAAATGCGAACAACGCATCGAAGAATCTCCTGCAGTGGGCATGTTCATCGGGACCCTTGACCCTCAAGCGACCGTGTCCCAGTTCATGACGTTCTTCAAGCTGACCACCTTCCAGGCGTTGATCGACAAGCTGGCCCAAATGGACCAAATGTGCTACGGGCCTTCCTCCTAAAAAATGGACCGTCGAAATGCCAAGGGTAAAGGGAAAGCAGCCTTCGTTGCCAACACTCAATAACAGCCGAGTGACCCGAAGCCAGTTACTCACCAAAACAACATGCGTCCGCGTATATCTTTGCAAGAAAGGCCAGGACGTGATTACTCGTTTCCCCGTGATATGACGAGGAGACTGTTCGAGTTAGCAGTGCGCAACAAACTCATCATGTTGCTGGACCCACGATGTCCATCGCAACTTGGCGACATCAAAAACCCCAAATATTGCTCTTATTATAGGATGGTGAGCCACCCAATTGAGGATTGCTACGTCTTCAAAAACTAGGTCGAGGATTAGTAACAAGGAAAGTTTACTCTATCGGAGAACTGGAGGGTCAACCCACCACAAAAGCACGCTCCTAAGAAGGTAGACATGCTGGGGGCATCATGCTCGCTCGTGGAAGAAGCTCCATGGGATGCTGTCCTTTCAACTAAAACCAAAAGAATGCTAAAAGATCTTCAGGCGTGTCCGGCAGTCAGATGGAAAAGCCCGCTGGAGCCTGAAATCATTGAAGGGATGCTGAAACCGCGTTCCGCACCGAAAACAGTTGACAAGGGGAAAAAACCCAAGGTCAAGCCTTCAAAGTCTTGGAAGAAAAAGAAGAAGACCAAGAAGCCTGTGCAGCCTGCTGAGTATGACGACAAGCGCACGGACCTGCAAAGGTATATCGACGAGCTGGAGGAGTACAACCAGAAGGCGCGGACCCCAGTCACTCTCGAAGAGTTTCTCAAGCATATCCGTGAGAACGGAGATAGTGATGATGATGAGGGAAATGAATCATCAGAAGAAACCAAGGACTATGTAGCAAGTTGCCACATGGTCTCCCAATCGTCGTCAAATTTCGAAGAAGCTCCCTCAGCGTCGGAAAGCAATGCAGAGGAACTGGGAGCAGGAGCGGCGCTAAAATCCCTGTAACTGTTAGAAGACCCAATTGACAGGCTATTAAATGAAGCCTTTCGAAAAAGCAAAGCTGACCGAGAACACAAAACAGCCATATACGAAAAGGCTAAGCGTCAGCGTCAGGATGAAGAAGCTGCGGCAGGGAGGAGTCATAAAGAACTCCGACCAAACCAAAGCACACCTGCGGCAAACAAGAGTAGGATCAAGATAGAGAAACGGTTCGCCAAAGCCCTGTCAGTGGGAATGAAGCTGCCGCCTCTCGAAGGAAACACGCCCGGGGTCATAACCCTCAACAGAAAGGATTCACATCCAAACTACAGCTTATACCATCGGAGGGTCACTCACCCCACCGGAGAATGCAGTGCCTTCAAGAAGTGGTGGCAAGCATACGTTGCCCATCAACAACACTTCAAGAGAATGAAACGCGAAGCTCTTCGACAGCAAAGAAGTTCGACAAGTGTGCGTGAGAAAACAATTGGCAACTGTCATATGGTTGATACCAGTCGGGAAAGAAAAAAACTCCAAATTCTTACCTTCGAGAGCGATTCTGAGGAAGAAATGACCCTCGGCCCTCTCTTCAAGAACTCTACCTCCGAAAAAGAAGAGGCGGAGAAGAACTGCGAGAACATTCAGCTGCGTAACCGAACGCTGCCTGAAAAGAACCTCAGACCTATAAATAAAGGTTTGAGTAAAAGAGACAAGCGGAAAGAAAAAGTCCCTGGGGAGATCACCTTTGATGGAGTCGTTAAAGAGCTCGCAGCCAAGGACCCAACTAGGAAAAACAAGGTGGATTATAACGTCCTAGCGCATCTAAGGAAAATGCTTTCACAACTAAGCATACTGAATGCTCTCTTCCTGTCCAAAGAAGCACGAGATTTTTTGATTAAGGCATTACAGGAGCCTGATCAGTTTCAAACTTTTCCTTGTGGAAGAAAGGATGAAGGACGAGTTAGCAGAGGTTCTCACGGCTGGCATTACATTCAGTGATGAAGATCTCCTCCTTGGAACGTGCGACCATAATCGCCCGTTATACGTCACTGGGTACTGCCATGACATCAAGATAGGAAAAATTCTTGTTGACAATGGGTCTTCTGTTAACCTCCTCAACGTAAAGGTGCTGAAGGAGATTTGCATGAACGTTCAGCACCTAGCCCGAGATAAAATTACCATCTCCGGTTTTGATTCACAGTCATCACGGATGCTCGGGTCCGTAATACTGACGTTACGCTTCGGGCTGCTCGTCACTGACATCAAATTTCACATCATTGATGCCAAGATTTTCTACAACGCTCTGCTCGGCAGGCCTTGGTTACATGAGTACAATATCATCCCTTCTACCCAACACCAGTGTATGAAGTATTTCAAAGACGGCCTCAAGTACACCATTACGGGGGAGCTAAATTCATTCTCCATAAATGAAGTCCAAAAATATGAAGACGCAAAGTACTTCCTACTAGACTTCAAAGATACGGAAAGATGTCATAAGCCGGAGGGTAAACAGAAGTTCGTTGTCACCATCCCGATCTTTAGGAGTGACACCGAGGAAGATGAGGAAATAGTCTACTCAGGGCAACCCCAATGCAACAGGCCCGAACCATCTACTTCTATTTTGTTCTTTGGCAGTGACTCTGAGGACGAGACCAACGCCGTGTTCTCCACTCGCCCGTCAGCACAAACCATTACTGGAGTTGATCAGAGTCTACAAATAACCATGGTTCCGCCATGGTATTACAAAGAACTTGATGCGCTTGATACATACAACATACAAGAGCTGCAGACTTTCTACGTCCCTCCCAGGCGAAGAGGTGAAAAAGCGATTCTCTTTTATCAATCTATGGAGACCAAAGTGGAGAAAGAAGTCTGGCATGGTACCGAACTTGCGCTTGACAGGATTCAATCAATCCGTCTGCCCAGATATTACGCAGAGGGATTGAAAAGGCTATTAAGATGCCAAGGCGTATCCTTCAAACAAACCGTTCGACAAGCCCTGTTCTACAACAAGATCTGGGATGTTCTCAGGACTCAGCGAAAGACGCCCAACGGAAGGATGGAGACGACTGGGCTTGGATATGTTCGGTCAAATAAACAGGAGCGATTCCACAACTGCTGCGTCATAAATAACTCTGGTGGAGAAAAGAATGCTTTTCCAGATAGCTGTGACGTTGAAACGAAGCAAAATCTCACTATAAGAACGCCAAGTCAGTCATTCGAAGAGCAAGTTGACAAGCTAATAAGAGAAGCCGGTCAAAAGGTTCGGGAGGATCACAACCGCGAAATGGCTATTTACAAAAAGGCCAGGACGCAGCGTCTCAATCAGCAGTCTGCGGAAAGAGAAGATTACGACGCCCTTCACCCTCAGCCCGCTGTACGTTCTCGCGACAAAAGAAAAGCCTAAAACAGGGGAAAAAACAAAGTGAAGAACAAGAATGACATTCGGAAATAGCGAAGCGGATCCAAGAAGCCACGCAATCAAGAAAAAGTCAGCTGGAATCCGTCTTTTGTGAAGAAGATAGGACGGGAATACTCTTTCCCTCAAGACAAGACAAGAAAAATATTCAACCTTGTCATGAAGTATCAAATGATGACGCTCTCGGACCCTCGGTACCCCGAACAGATAAATGAGGTCCATCACCCAGATTATTGCTTATATCATCGAGCAATAGGACATCCTCTTGAAGACTGCTTCACCTTTAAAGACCGGGTCGAAGACCAATATCAACAGGGCATGTTCGCTTTATTCGAAAGCTGGAGGGTGACCCTACTGCAAAAGAATAAGCCAAAGAGAACCTATATATATCGCGAAGGTGGGACCAGATCAACACTAAGAATGGAAGCAAACTCATACTTGCTATATGATAACACTTTCAAAGGAGAGAGAGCACGAGAATATGGGTGACTGCTTCAAGTGCTTCACAAATGAGGACGAGGAGGAGATAATCTCAGAGTTTCCATCAGCACCAAAAGAGTTGGAAGATGGGATACATACCACGGCGGACAACCTAAGAAAAATTGACCTAGGGACGGAAAACGAGCCGAGGCTCACGTTCGTCAGTGAGCTGTTATCTAAAAAACAGGTAGCCACACTAAAGGATGTGCTTATGCAATATAAAGATTGCTTCGCATGGAACTATTCCGAGATGCTGGGACTGGATCCAAAAATAGTGGTGCATAAACTGGCTTTATCACCAGACGTCAAGCCAGTCAAACAGGCGCCAAGAAGAATGCGGCTCGGACTCGAGATGAGTATCAACGCCGAAGTCAAGAAACTAATCGACTCCGGCTTCATCCATGAATTTCAATATCCCGAATGGATTGCCAACATTATTCCAGTAATGAAGAAAAATGGGATGGTGTGCATCTGCGTAGACTTTCGGGACCTCAACAAAGCTTGCCGAAAGGATGACTTCCCAGTACCAGTTACCGAGCCGACGATAGATAACACGTCTACCCATGAGGTTTTCTCCTTCATGGATGGATCTTCATGGTACAATCAAATAAAAATGCATCCTGAAGACCAAAAGCATACCGCCTTCCGGATTTCGCTGGGCATATTCTGCTACAAGGTAATGCCTTTCGGTCTGAAGAACGCTGGCGCTACCTACCAAAGGGCCATGACAAAAATCTTCGAGGAACTCATTCATGAGATTGTTGAATGCTACATTGACGACCTTGTGGTGAAGAACAAATCTTATGAGGAACACTGGGAGCATCTAGACATAGTGTTCCAACGCCTTCGGAAATATAATCTGAAGATGAATCCTCTCAAATGCGAGTTTGGAGTCTCCTCAGGCAAATTCCTGGGATTCATCATACGGCACCGATGTATCGAAATTGACCCTTCGAAGATTAAGGCGATTATGGAGATGCCTACTGTTGGGGTCGAAAATTACTGTCACGACCCGAAATGGCACATGACTGGCACTTGAATCATATGAAGTCTATAGGACCCCATCGATTTCAAGTAAGCCAAAATCCCAGAAATCTAAACCATTTAAGGAAGAAAGCGGAGGAAAACTTTAGTTTTAAGGCAAGTGGTTTAACAAAATAAGCTGAAGTATGCATTTTTAAAATCTCAAATTTTTTCTGAAAATTTCGGCAGAGTTTCCTTTGTAAATACTGGATCCAAACTGGTATAACATGCATAATATGTATAAAGGCATCCACAAGCGGGAGCTAGCTCTTCGCCAATTGGCGGTCATAACCACGCAAGCAATATAATATACAACGCCGAAGGGCGAGGATCAAAACTCAAAAGGAAACCCAAAATCATCAAGAAAACCATAATAATACAGCGCGCGACTCCAAGGTCGAAAGAATATACAACTGGTCTTCTAGATCTAATAAATATACAAGTCTGGTTGATGGAGTTTGCTAGATACAACTGAATATAAATAAATGCAATGGTGGTCACGATGCAAGTGAACCCACCAGCCAAGGCAATCACCTGGAAAGAAGCAGTGTGCCAACAAAGCCGCCAAGGAAACCTGTACGGCAAAACCTGTAAGAAACTGTGGCACAACGGGGGTGAGTTGCCAACTCGTGAGTAGAAAATATCACCGTGCAAAAATTGTATGTATGACTCAGTCCTAAGTCATACGATCATAATATATCCTCAATATCATATCCTGAACCATTTACACATAAGTGTAATATCATGTGCTCGTGTCAGTGCCTCAGATAGCAACATAACATATATATGATGTATGAATGCATCGAAATGAAAATAGAATACATCATGAATGATAAAACTGTTTTCTTAATATAGTGAGATTTTTGTATATTTAAATCGAGGTATTATCAATGAAATCAACATAAAATCCGTGTCAAGTATCGACACAAAACATATATCTAAATATCCAATAGCTCGGGCTCCGGCTATCTGGACTGGCCCATATCATAAAATCTCAATACCTCAAAGTCTCAATATCTCGGGCTCCGGCTATCCGGACTGGCCCCTCATCAAATCTTACGACTATATCGGTATCATTCGGATATCCGCCGCGTCACAAATAACCGGTCGGTAGTGCTCCCATGCCAGGCTCAACGCCATCATCTGCGACCTTCTCGCCCCGGGGTACCGCACCGGGTCCACCATGCACCCACAAGCGGTTCCTCCTCCTCCTCGAATCGGGTGTATGATATCGCTCAAGAGCCGAGAAAACTCATGGTGGACATATCTCATATCATATTATGAGAAAACTGCACTTTTTATCTTTTGAAATGAAAACGAGTTTATAAAATGTTGCGGTTCCTCCAAATGCAGAAATCTCATGAAAAATCCGAAATCTCAAAATGAAGAGTCAATAATAGTAAATACCGAGCTCCGGCAATCCGGACTGGCCCTAATTATATTGCATGAAAAATGAATATAATAACATGCACAGGTATATATGTAAAGAATGCAATATCTAAACTAGCACAACAATGATATATCGGAACTATCAGCTAACAAGAGATATCAATAAGGTAATATTCTCTAAAGTGTACGTGACATGGCAATTAACGATGATGATGTGTGTGAGCCGGCAAGCAAGTGTACGTGGAGCATACACCTCATCGGTAATAGTGCTGGTGTCCTGACAATATGGTTTCATAATCACTAAAATACATTTTAAGCATGCAATGCGATGATAACAACATGAATAAACGGAGAATGAATAATAAACGCAGCAATACAGAATATACATATTTATATACGAGTCATATAGTTTGTTTTCTGAAATCGTACGAATCGTGGTGTTTAGAAAATAGGGGTTACGGTGTTTTTAAGAAAGTGTACGTCCTTTGAAATATCCGTAGTATCCCTTGGCCTGTCTTTAAAATACTCATGATTCGTTAGTTTTGGAAATAAGTATGACTCACGCCCAACTCTAACATCTACTAAGTAAACTATAGTACAAGCTAAAAGACTAACCAAAGGGTAAGTTAATCCATCTAAGTCCGAGTTGATCTATATATCTAGTTGTCGGTGATCCCGCCTCAATAGCGTCACATACGATAACATATATAATACGACATCCTCAAATCATGAGTGTGGATCTATTATCATATTTATATCTCGTACGGTAAATCCATCGTACGGCATCCCAAATCTGGGTACGGGTTGCCTATCACATGTACATCAATATCCGTATGGTATCATTATCAATATATCATGAACAGGGTACTGATCTAAGTCTAGTACATACCGATACCATCAACATATATCTGCGTGTGTATGAAAACACATCGCCTGTCACGCCCCGCTTCCTAGAGTGCGCTAAGATCGGCACGTGACAGAGCCAACCATGCTACCTGTAGCTAAGAAACATCCCTCCACAGTCACATTACGGCTGTCTATAAGATATCAAGAACAGGAAAAATAAAATAAACTATCTACTACATGTCCATATACCAGAATAAACGAGTCAAGAAATATAAATGTGCGGAAGCAATAAATCCAATAAGCAATAACATCAGGAAAGTACGTCCCAAATACGGGCTCACATCAGGAAATGAAAGTGCGGAAAGAAAACTAAACTAAACTAAACACCAACATGCTCCTCACTGTTCGGCCTGTCGGCTGAAGTACTCATGGCCGGCCTGCGAAAGAGATAAAGGATCTAGGCCATGCAAAACCCAGACGTCAGTGCGTCATAATATCAAATAATAGAATATAACCAGGATGTAATAAGATATGCAGGCATGAAATATAAACAATAACATGAATGTAATCAGTAAACATGGATATAGAACAGTGAAGTGTATCAGTGTATGTGATGTGCGATGATCAATCTAATCTGTGCTACCGGGTTATCTATTCTAAAGTTTGTTTGAAATCAATTAGTGTACTCCTCCATGTAACTTAAAAGAATATGCTCGTTATCCCCCGGGACCACGGATCAGGCAGTGAGAGTCACGAATGACTCTGTCCCGTTATCCCCCGAGACCACGGATCAAGTAAGATTCACGAATGATTCTGTCCCGTTATCCCCCGGGACCACGGATCAAGTAATACCCTTTTAAGCTACACTTCAGTTACACTTCTGATTTCCCCATACTCCAAAGGTTATGTGTTTAAGTCAGGTATTGATAATCTGGAGCTAATGCCAACACAGGATCAGGCAGGTACAACTTTGTCTATGTAGACAATAGGATACGTCCCTCAGGACAACATGTCAGGATTGTCGGCATTAGAAACAGGATCAGGTAATAGGTCAAGTAGTGGTGTATCAGGTCATGACATGTAGTGCACAGGTATCAAACGGATGCTCATAATAAAACTGTAGCAAGTACGGATGCACGATAAAAGTACGGATGCACAGTAAAATACGGATGCACAAATATCTATCAGGGATTACATCTACAACTTCATGACTACGCATGATGCACATTATCAAGCATGGGGTACTAATATAACGGTAACATGATATAATATGATATGGCATGCAACTAGATATATAATAAATAACACGGATACGAACGGATACCGGAAAAACGGTAAAACATGGATGCACAATGTAATAAGCATGTAATATTTTTATTCGTATAGATGCTAGTATAATAATATAGCATGTAGCAAGCTAAATTTGCATGCAACTAGATATATAATAAATAACACGGATACGAACGGATATCGAAAAAACGGTAAAACAGTAACATGGATTTACAATGCAGTAAACATATGATATTTTTATTCATATGGATGCAAAATATATATCATAGCATGTAGGAAGATAAACTTGCATGCAACTATATATGTAATAAATGATACGGATACGAATGGCTATCCGAAAACAGTAAAACAGTAACATGGATGTACAATGTAGTAAACGTGTGATATTTTTATTTATATGGATGAAAAATATATATCATAGAATGCAGCAAGATAAACTTGCCTGATCGAATCTCAATACGGGGTGCGTACGGCGCGTCCGACGTCGGTAAATGTCGCGATGCACATGCGCGCGTACAGAACTGAACCAGGCAAAGCAAGAATGCGACCACGTTGGCTGGGAACGTCTACTGGAATTCCCGGATCATCGGCGACGAGCACGGCTCCGACGATCACTGGGAAACGGAATCAAGAAAGTAAAGAGACGAAAAGAAGAAGAAGAAGAAGAAGAAAGAGAAGGGGCTATAGTTTGCAGGGTCTACTGGAGTTATCTCGGGGTTCTGGGACAGAGGCGAGGGGGTGGCGTCGAGAGGCGTGGGTTTTCCGGCGAGGTTTCACGGCAAAGGGCAATGGGGGTTTCTTGATCGTCAGTGATTGGGTGTGCGGGGTTTTTGGTGCTCGGCTGAGGGTGGTGGTGTCAGAGGTGATAAGGGAGAGGAAGAGGAGATGATGAGGGTGTGAGGTGGTCGACTCGGTCGGAGCTCCGGCGAGGCGGGGTGTGCAGGCGAGGCTGCGGGTTGGGTTGCAGGTGATGGCGGTGATGCATGAAAGAGTGGAGAGAGGGAGGTAAGGAGGTGGTGGTTGTGGTGTCGGCGATGAGGGAGGGTGGAGGTGGCAACGACGACGAGGGCAGAGGCGAGGCTAGGGTTAGGGTTTGTGACGAGGGCAGCGGGAACGAAGCAGGTGAAGAATGGGAGAGAGAGGATGTGGGTGAGTGTATGGGTTTTATAAAATAAGAAAGAATATATAAATAGTATGAGAGAAAATAGGCTGTGAGATTTTGGTCAGGATTTAGAATATATATATATATATATATATATATATATATATATATATAGTACGAGAGAGAGAGAGAGAGAGAAAACAGGTGGGATTGATTGGTGAGATTTAGGATGTTAGGAAATATTTCAAGATATTTTTGGTTAAGAAAAATTTAAACTGTATAATATTTATTTTGACCGTATAATTTATTAAAATATAATATTAGTAAATTTGAGTTTTCTGGCTAATACAAATTTATTCCAAAATACGCCCGGATTGGGTCTAAAATCATGGTTTGAAAATACGGATAATATGCGTATCAGCCAAAACCAAAATAGGATGTCCGGTTAAAGAAAATGCATACCCCCAAGAACGGATACACGTAGTATGCACGCAGCGATCCAAACGAGTCCGTTTCACTGAACGGGACGAGAACACGATACACGGATGCTACCACGGGGTTAGGGGTATGATGCAGGCCATGCTAGATATTTTTAAAATATTTTATTTGACTTTATATGCCATATTGAAAAAATGCAGATGTCAGATATAATGCAAGTACGCAGGATATACAATATGAAAGTGCATGGATTCTTATAACTAGCCGGGATAAATCATATACAGGAATCAAGACGGGTTTCCAGCCCGCGGGTCGGGTCGAATGCAAACACAGATACCAATTACACTAATCGCACCCGAAACACAATAAATCAAGAAATAGCCATAAATAAAGAAATACCCAAAAGAACTGGTATAAATGAACTAGGGTGTTACATTATACCCAACTACAAAAAGAATTTCGTCCTCGAAATTCGGGGAATAAGAAAAGAAAAACAAGCATGAATTTATGAGAAGAGGTGTGGAAACTTCTGTCGAATCTCGTCTTCTCGTTCCCAAGTCGATTCTCCATGCGAGCGATTCCCCCATGAAACAGGTACGAGAGGGATAATCTTGTTCTTAAGGACCTTTTCTCTTCGATCAACAATCGACGTCGGTCGTTCCTCATAGGTCAAATCCTCCCTTACAGTCAGCTCCGAATAATCTAGTACGTGCGTCTCATCTCGAACATACTTACGGAGTTGAGATACTTGAAACACGTCATGAACACTCGCCAAAGACGGTGGTAACGCTAATCGATAAGCTATTTCTCCAACACGCTCAATAATATCGAAAGGCCCCACGAATCGAGGACCAAGCTTACCTCGACTCCCAAAACGAATCACTCCTCTAGTCGGAGATATCTTCAAGAATACAAGATCACCAACAGCGAACTCTAGAGGTTTTCTCGATATATCTGCCCAACTCTTCTGTCGATCCTGTGCTGCCCTCATGTGATTCCGGATAGTATTAACCTTCTCTATTGTTTGCACGATCAAATCCGGTCCCAACAATCTTTGCTCTCCAATATCGTCCCAACAGACGGGTGAGTGACACTTGCGACTATATAATGCTTCGAATGGAGCCATCTGAATAGTCACCTGAAAGCTTTTATTGTAAGAAAACTCCACCAAGTGTAGATGATCCTCCCACGAACCCTTGAAGTCTAACATGCAAGCTCTCAACATGTCTTCAAGGGTTTGGATTATTCTCTCCAACTGGCCATCTGTTTGGGGATGATAAGCAGTGCTAAACTTCAACCGCGTTCCCAAAATTTCCTGTAAACTCCTCCAGAAGTGCGATAAAAATCGGGTATCACGATTGGTAACGATGCTTATAGGTACACCATGCAATCTCACAATCTCCTGCATGTACCGCTCTGCTAACAATTCTGTTGACTGACCAACTTGAAATGGTATGAAATGAGCTACCTTGGTCAATCGATCAACGATCACCCAAACCGCATTGTTGCCCTTTGGACTTAGCGGTAAAGCTGTCACGAAATCTATGGTTATATGTTCCCACTTCCATTGAGGAATCGGAAGTGGTTGCAATAAACCAGCTACCCTTTGATGTTCAGCCTTAACTTGCTGACACACCAAGCACTTCACTACAAAATGGGCAATCTCTCTTTTCATGCCTTCCCACCAGAAATGCTGTCGTAGATCACGGTACATCTTCGTGCCTCCTGGATATACGGAATATGCGGAACTGTGCGCTTCCTTCATAACTTCTTCACGAATATCTCCCTTCGGCACACACAAACGGCTACCATATCACAACGAACCATTTTCATGAATCAACAAGTCCGTTCGAAGTCCCGCTTCAACCTGTCCTCGAAACTTCTGCAACCTTGGATCTTTTGATTGCGCTGCTTTAATACTCTCGATCAACAACGACTGTACTTGCAGCTGTATCAACTGACCTGAAGAATGCGGTAACACGATCTCCAACTCGAATCTCCGAAACATTTCGATAAGCTCTTTCTATGCAGTCAACATCCGAACTGCTGGCAACCGACTAAGCGCATCCGGCACTACATTAACTTTCCCTGGGATGGTACTTGAGATTAAGTTCATAGTCAGCCATCAGTTCCAACCATCTATATTGCCTCATGTTAAGCTCTTTCTGCGTGAACACATACTTTAGGCTTTTATGATCGGTGAATACTTCGACCCTTTCGCCCAATAAGTAGTGTCTCCAAATCATCAAAGCAAAAATCACCACTGCAAGCTCCAAGTCATGAGTTGGGTAATTCTTCTCATGGGTCTTCAACTGTCTCGTAGGCTATGAGCTTCTCATGCTGCATAAGAACACATCCCAAACCTTTCCTAGATGCGTCGCTGTGAATAACCAATCCTCCGGAACCGTCTGGCACTGTCAAAATATGAGCGCTTGTCAATTTTTGCTTCAACGCCTCAAAAGCTGACGCACATCTATCCGTCCAAATGAACGGTACCTCCTTTCGTGTTAGCTTGGTCAATGGTTCAGCTAAACGATCGAAATTCTCCACGAACCTCCTATAATATCCAGCAGGCCCAAGAAAACTTCTGACCTCCGCTACGTTCTTTGGAATCGGCCAATCATGAACTGCTGCAATCTTTTCAGGATCAACAGTGATTCCATCTCCGGATATGACATGCCCCGAAACCTCACCTCTTCGAGCCAAAACTTTCACTTGCTCATCTTTGCATATAATCTTTCTTTCCTCAACGTTTGCAGTGCGATCTTCAAGTGTTCTGCATGCTCTTCTTGGCTCCTCGAATAGACCAGAATAATATCGATAAACAAAACTATAAATTGGTCCAAAAATGCTGAAAAGATTCGGTTCATCAAGCCCATAAATATCGCCGGTGCGTTCTTGACTCCGAATGGCATCAGTAAGTACTCGTAATGCCTATATCGAGTTCGGAACGATGTCTTGCAGATATTTTCTGATTTTACTCGAACTTAATGATATCCAGACCTCAAATCCAGCTTCGAGAATACCCTCGTGCCACTGAGTTGCTTGAATAATTCACCGATGCGAGGGATCGGGTACTTGTTCTTAATAGTCACCCGGTTTAATTCTCGATAGTCCACATCCTCCTTGTGCCATCTTTCTTCTTAACTAGAAGAACTGGAGCTCCCCAGGGTGAATTACTGCTGTGAATCCAACCCTTCTCTAGCAATTCAGTAACCCGCTTCTTTACTTCTTTCAACTCCACTGGTGCCATCGGATAGTACGTCTTTGAAATTGGCGCTGCACCAGGAACAAGATCGATCGCGAACTCCACATCTCGTTTTGGCGGTAAACCTGAGATGTCCTCGAACACATCCATGAACTCTCGAACTATAGCTGGCGCTTCCTCCTTATCAACTTCCATTGACGAAAGAATAGTGTTTGTCGGCCTAGACCTAAACTTGACTGGCCTGACAGAACTGCTACCTCCAGCAAAAACAAACTCCGGATGTCCGGGAATCTGGAAAATCACTTTCTTTGCCCTACAATCAATATGAGCATGGAAAGTGCCGAGAAAGTCCATTCCCAAGACAACATCATAACTGCCGGTATCGATCACCAAGAAATCTGCAAATAACTTTCGTCCGCAGATAACAACCGAACAATCCTTGCACTCGCTACTAGATATGATTTTCACGTTCCCAGTGTGTATGTCCCAACAACAAGACATGGTCGTGCAAGAAATCAAGTGTGCAACAATAAACTTGGACGACATACAACAATGGGATGCACCAGAATCGAATAACGCTAATGCGGGAAAATCATGAACAAGTAGGATACCGAAAACGACTTCATCTGAAACCAAACACTGAAGAAGATAAGCATGGTAAATAGGATTCAAGCTTGCGATAAAACATGAACTGGTAAGCAATGAAACCGAGAGAAGTAAGGTAATATAACGACCATGAAACAAGGAAATGAATCAAGACTAGGACTCCAAATTACTTAAATAGAGTACTACATTGTAACCATGCTGCAGTTCATAGGTACAATCACATAACTCTGTTCAAGTTACCCAAATCCTAGTATCCGAATCAAAGGAATAGGAAAGGATAAACAATAAGGAACCAAAAAGATTTCAAGCCGAGATTCAAAGTTGTTTGCATATTGTCAAGACAAAGGGTCAAGAGAAAGATATGATTCAAGAATCACGATAACAATGTGGCAGGACATGTTCCTAATTACGGGTTTTCTGATTCGTGTATTGGGTCTAATACCCAACTACAAAAGAATCAAACCCGATTAATCAAAATCCTATGCTCTGATACCAAACAAACCCTGTCACGCCCCGCTTCCCAGAGTGCGCTATGATCGAAACGTGACAGAGCCAACCATGCTACCTGTGGCTAGAAAATATCCTTCCACAGTCACATTACAGCTGTCTATAAGATATCAAGAACAAGAAAAATAAAATAAACTATCTAGTACATATCCATATGCCAGAATAAACGAGTCAAGAAATATAAATGTGTGGAAGCAATAAATCCAATAAGCAATAACATCAGGAAAGTACGTCCCAAATACGGGCTCACATTAGGAAATGAAAGTACGGAAAGAAAACTAAACTAAACTAAACACCAACATGCTCCTCACTATTCAGCCTGTCGGCTGAAGTACTCCTGGCCGGCCTGCGAAAGAGATAAAGGATCTAGGCCATGCAAAACCCAGATGTCAGTGCGTCATAATATCAAATAATAGAATATAACCAGGAGGTAACAAGATATGCAGACATGAAATATAAACAATAACATGAATGTAATCAGTAAACACGGATATAGAAAATTGAAGTGTATCAGTGTATGTGACGTGCGGTGATCAATCTAATCTGTCCTACCGGGTTATCTATTCTAAAGTTTGTTTGAAATAAATTAGTGTACTCCTTCATGTAACTCAAAAGAATATGTCCCGTTATCCCCCGGGACCACGGACCACGCAGTGAGAGTCACGAATGACTCTGTCCCATTATCCCCCGGGACCACGGATCAAATAAGAATCACGAATGATTCTGTCCCGTTATCCCCCGGGACCACGGATCAAGTAATACCCTTTTAAGCTACACTTCAGCTACACTTCTGATTTCCCCATACTCCAAAGGTTATGTGTTTAAGTCATTGATAATCTGGAGCTAATGCCAACACAGGATCAGGCAGGTACAACTTTGTCTATGTAGACAATAGGATACGTCCCTCAGGACAACATGTCAGGATTGTCGGCATTAGAAACAGGATCAGGTAATAGGTCAAGTAGTGGTGTATCAGGTCATGACAGGTAGTGCACAGGTATCAAACAGATGCTCATAATAAAACTGTAGCAAGTACGGATGCATGATAAAAGTACGGATGCACAGTAAAACATGGATGCACAAATATCTATCAGGGATTACATCTACAACTTCATGACTACGCATGATGCACATTATCAAGCATGGGGTACTAATATAACGGTAACATGATGTAATATGATATGGCATGCAACTAGATATATAATAAATAATATGATACGAACGGATATCGAAAAAACGGTAAAACATGGATGCACAATATAATAAACATGTAATATTTTTATTCGTATAGATGCAAGTATAATAATATAGCATGTAGCAAGCTAAACTTGCATGCAACTAGATATATAATAAATAACACGGATATGAACGGATATCGGAAAAACGGTAAAACAGTAACATGGATGTACAATGCAGTAAACATGTGATATTTTTATTCATATTGATGCAAAATATATATCATAGCATGTAGCAAGATAAACTTGCATGCAACTATATATGTAATAAATAATACGGATACGAACGGCTATCCGAAAACAGTAAAAAAGTAACATGGATGTACAATGCAGTAAACATGTGATATTTTTATTCATATGGATGCAAAATATATATCATAGCATGTAGCAAGATAAATTTGCCTGATCGGATCTCAATACGGGGTGCGTACGGCGTGTCCGACGTCGGTAAATGTCGCGATGCACATACGCATGTACAGAACTGAACCAGGCAAAGCAAGAACGCGACCACGCTGGCTGGGTTTTTCTACTGGAATTCCCGGATCATCGGCGACGAGCACGGCTCCGAAGATCACCACGAAACGGAATCAAGAAAGTAAATAGAAGAAAAGAAGAAGAAGAAGAAGAAAGAGAAGGGGCTGTTGTTTGCAGGGTCCACTTGAGTTGTCTCAGGGTTCTGGGACAGAGGCGAGGGGGTGACGTCGAGAGGCGTGGGTTATCCGGCGAGGTTTCACGGCAAAGGGTAGTGGGGGTTTCTTGATCGTCAGGGATTGGGTGTGCGGGATTTTTGGTGCTCGGGTGAGGGTGGTGGTGTCAGAGGTGATAAGGGAGTGGAAGAGGAGATGATGAGGGTGTGAGGTGGTCGACTAGGTCGGAGCTCCGGCGAGACGGGCTGTGCAGGCGAGGCTGCGGGTTGGGTTTCAGGTGATGGTGGTGATGCATGGAAGAGTGGAGAGAGGGAGGTGAGGAGGCGGTGGTTGTGGTGTCGGCGACGAGGGAGGGTGGAGGTGGCAACGGCGATGAGGGCAGAGGCGAGGCTAGGGTTAGGGTTTGTGACGAGGGCGACGAGAACGAAGCAAGTGAAGAAGGGGAGAGAGAGGACCTGGGTGAGCGTTTGGGTTTTATATAATAAGAAAATAATATATAAATAGTATGAGAGAGAATAGGCTGTGAGATTTGGTCAGGATTTAGAAAAAAAAATAATATATATATATAACGAGAGAGAGAGAAAACGGGTGGGATTGATTAGTGAGATTTAGGATGTTAGGAGATATTTCAAGATATTTTTGGTTAGGAAAAATTTAAACTTTATAATATTTTTTTTGACCGTATAATGTATTAAAATATAATATTAGTAAATTTGAGTTTTCTGGCTAATACATACTTATTCCAAAATACGCCCGGATTGGATCTAAAATCATGGTTTGAAAATACCGATAATATGCGTATCAACCAAAACCAAAATAGGATGTCCGGTTAAAGAAAATGCATACCCCCAAGAACGGATACACGTAGTATGCACGCAGCGATCTAAACGAGTCCGTTTCTCTGAACGGGACGAGAACACGATGCACGGATGCTACCACGGGGTTAGGGGTATGATGCAGGCCATGCTAGATATTTTTAAAATATTTTATTTGACTTTATATGCCATATTGAAAAAATGCTGATGTCAGATATAATGCAAGTACGCCGATATACAATATGAAAGTGCACGGATTCTCATAACTAGCCGGGATAAATCATAAACAGGAATCAAGACGGGGTTCCAGCCCGCGGGTCGGGTCGGATGCAAACACAGATACCAATTACACTATTTGCACCCGAAACACAATAAATCAAGAAATAGCCATAAATAAAGAAATACCCAAATGAACTGGTATAAATGAACTAGGGTGTTACATCGCCCATCAATCTGCTAATATAATATGTCATATCTCATAACACGACCCAATCATATCACCGATCTCACGGCATCCTTCCCAATCACATCGACTCATCTCCAAGTATCATATACTATCCTCATTATCCATGTATACGTGTATACACACACACACACACACATATTCACATACATACATACATACATACATACATACATATATATATATATCCCCATATACGCACAAGAAAATCATATAAAGTGTGTTCCTGTGTGTGTATATATAGCCTATACTTTAGGGTTCGCGACTAAGAAACTAACTAAAACATTATCATCCAAATACACTAACACTAAACCAAGGTCATCTAAAGCCAATCTTGCTAAGTATACCCATCTCATAACATACCATATATATATGTATATATATAATGCATCAAATGCTACGAAATTGTGGGGGTGCTATACGCCATCAACCCGACTTCCCCCGTAGATATATCTACTCACCTTGATCCTTGCTTGCCGAAGTCGACGTCGCCATTTCTCTTCTTCATCGTCCCGGAGTTCACGCGGAGGTACCTACATGACATAACACATCGTATCGCATTAAAATCCGATTCAAGACCAAACCGACACACGAATCTCACATAGGTTAAAACCTATGGTTTACTCCCGGAAATCAACTAAATTACACTCGATATCGACGTACAAACGTCAAGTGATCTATACAAAACCAAAATACCAAAACTTCAATTCATAAACATCGAGGAAACCAAAACAACAACTTAGAAAACTGGTCCCAGATTTTAGTTCAGGTGAAATTAGGTTACAAAAACAACACTGGGGTATTGTATATGAAGTATAGGAGCTATAGAACCAACTTGGACATCAGAAACCACAAATTGGCCGGACACATGCATGCAAAATCCGGCGAGCTCGGCCAAGGGAAGGAATTGGGGTCTCGTATTTTCAGGGTGGTCTCCTAGTGTCTGTTCTAGGTCTCTAGGGTTGTTTTGTTTTCTTGAAAATATTCCAGGTTATACCAGATTCCCTGTAGGCGCTACATTTTCACAATACCGATACAGAAAGTTTCAAACTTCAAGTTTTAGGGTTCAGTTCAGGTATGATCTGGGTTTTAGACACTAAAGGGGTTTAAGGTCATCACCAAATCCCAATTACACCATCTCAATTCATGAATTCCTCACAACCCCATCTTAGAATTTTCAAACCTCACTAAACATCGCTAAAACACTTCTAAACTTAACTAGGTGCTAAAGTAAAACAATTACTAAACTAATAGTAAAGGAATTACCTCATTTGGCTACTCAAGAAAATTTTTGAGTTGCCCCAAGTCTTCAAAATCCGATTTTTTTTTGTCCAAAGTGCTTGTGATGAGCTTGTGCATGTTTTTAGTGAAAGGGGATGATGTTTTGAGTTGTTTTTCATGGAGTTGTGAGGAGGTAGAGGAGGTGGGAGGAAGAGGCAGCCATGGGAGAGGAGGGAAGTAAGATGAAGAAAATGAGGAGGGAAAAGAAATGGCCAAGTTAAAGGAAACCCCTCACCTCCCTCTCTCATGCCCATCCCTTTTTGTTTATTCATTTTCTTTTTCTTTTCTTTTCTTTTCTTTTCTTCTCACTTCTCATTTAAAACCAAGCCAAATGAAAATAAAGAGATGCCATGGTAGAAAAAAATGTAGAAATATGAAATAGGACATGCACTACTACAAATAGGGGTTGCCCCTACGGATAAATCCGTAGGAGCAAACCACTGCCCCTACGGCTATAGCCGTAGGGGCATGAAATTACGCCGTAGGTGCAAACGCCGCAGGTGCAAGTCTTAGCCTTAAACATGCCCCTACGGTTAAATACTTGCCCCTACGGCTTAATGCATAGGTCCATATGTCCCTACGGATTAGACTGTAGGGAAAAAAAGTTATTTAATTTATCGGTTTATAAAATAAAATAGTTGTCCCTACGGATAACTCCGTAGGGCCAAATTGCTGCCCCTATGGATACATGCGTTGGTCCAGATGTGTAGGGGCAAAATATCAGGTTTCCTGATATTTTGTCCCTACGGATACCTGTGTAGGGGCATGTTTATGCCCCAACGGTCCAATCCGTAGGGACAAGTATAACCCCTCTTACTGAATCATAGGGGCAAAATATCAGGTATCCTGATATTTTGCCCCAACGGATAAATGTGTAGGTGCAATGTAGGACCATACGGATTAATCCGTAGGTGCAACGTTTGGCCCTACGGTTTAATCCGTAGGGACATATTATCAGTTTTTTTTTAAAAAAAAGGGCTGCCTGTTTTTTCCTCGCCCTGTGCACAATAATATATACATCATATATAAAATTAATCAACACGCAGAATATATACCCCAGTATTCATAATCACATCTCACGCATAATATATAAAAGAAATCAACAAGCAAAATACGATATCAATCTAAATCAATATGAACACACAAACACCACCAATATCAATATCGTCCAAAATATATACAATATGTATCATATAAGTAAATACATGTTTAAAATATAAGAATAAAAAAGCTACCTTAGTTCGGTCCAGCTCCACCTCTAATAAACGCCGTAATCTGGCGCGCCCGCTCCTCAGATATACCCTGAGTCAATATCTCGAGCAATGCGGAGTGTGCGGGAGTCTGAGCGGGCTGTGGAGCTGTAGGAGTGGTCTGCGCAACCGCCGCCGAGGTAGTGGCTTGCGGAGCCGCAGTTGCGGGAGTCTGAGCGGGCTGTGGAGCTATAGGAGTTGTTTGCGCAACCGCAGCCGAGGTAGTGGCTTGCGGAGCCGCAGCCGAAGGAGATGCATGTGGAGGCTCAGCCGATGTACCCTGTTGCGTCTGTTCAATTTTGTGTGTAATAAACGAGTAAGAACTGTGTATTAGTCGAATTCGTATCATTATCAGGTTATTGCGAAACCCCAATCTATGTATACTTAGGGACTTAGGCCTCGTTTGGATATCTAGTTTGGAAAACCGTAGTTTATTTTAATTAGACAGTTCTATATATGTATGATTAATCAAAGCTAAGTCTACAACCAAATAAACTTAGGCTACGTACTAGTATTGGATATGTTGCTATCTATAATATGACATAATATTTTACTATTAAATAGTATACATACCAACATCTCCTTCAACTCCTGAACGGTGGCCTTCAAGGTGTCCAGTTCTTGCTCGAAACGTCGCTCACGGGAGATAGAGGAAGTAACCGCCGGAGTAGAGTCCAACCTCATATGGGCCCTGCTAGGACCCAGTCCCCAGCCTCTCTCCCAACCTCCGTGGTGCCCTCCGTATGCGGCGTCTAGGGCTGGGGTCAGTAGCATCGGATCGTTCTGTCCAGTAAAATCGATCCCCGATGCCTCCGCCTGCTCAACCATCTGCTCCTACACCCACATTAACCAGTAAAATATAAGTATATCATTTAAATTTGAACCTTTCAAAACAAAAATTTCAAATAGGGGTTGAATAAATATTAACACTTACGCAATACTCCTGGGTAGCGGTGTCGGGGTATCGAAGCTTGCCCGTGGCGGGATCTATCGAGGTGCCGCGGACGGCAAGATACGCGGACAACACGCTCGTTGTACCACTCTGCGCCAGGGTCTGAGCTCTCTGCAATTCGCCAAAAATTTACATATATTAGAAAATAACTCTTAATATTACAATATATCACAAAGGCCGGTCTATTGTAATTTACCGATAACTCCATGGCACGATTAATATTCCTCGAGCCACCTGTATAAGTGGGGCGACCCCTCTTCGCCGACTTCTTATTCTCTTTATTTTGATCGGCCTGTTTCTGCACAATACATTCAGATTTAGTTTTCTAATCAAGCAACACAAAAAAAAATTATATACTAAACAATGAATTACATTTAAAATGCATACCTGTTTGCGCTCAGAGTCGAAATATTGGCACAATAGAGGCCATGTATCTACGTCGACTCCCGCAAAGGCCGGGGTATGTAGGAGGGCCGCTCTCTCTGCCTCGGGGGTCGCCATCCACAGGGAATAGCAGTCGATCTTCAGCTCATTCCTATTGTATCGGACCTTTGATTGCATATTCTTCATCAGGCCATGGTATAGAGCGTGAAGATCGAGCACCCTCCCAGGGTGATCAGGATCGGGTACAGGCTGAAAATCGTAATACAACTGAAAATACAAAAAAACAATGTTATTAAATTGCAAGTGTTAATAATAAATATATTGGATAAATCAAATGAAAATATATATTAATACCCGAGCCTGATCCCAAAAGAGGGCGAATGAGCGCTGGTGCTGGTCGCCCCACTCAACGTGAAGTGGATAGTTCTTCACGAGGCGGCTCTCATCCCTCATATACCGGCCGAACCTCTCGGCATAATCGCCGGTATAGCGATAATCAGGGGTAAAAAAGAGGAGGAATGCTGCCTCCTCCTAGCTCTGTCGGGCCTCAGCATGTGGGACTGATTCGGGCCTCGAGTCCCCCTCTCGGGATGGGGAGGCCCTGCGTCTACAAGAAATATCAAGACAATCAATATTAAGACAAAGTGGTATTAAGAAATCAAGGTTTAAAGAAAATTGAAGTGTGATATATACCTCCGGCGACTAAAGCACGAGCCTGGGCCCGGGCAGCAGTATGAGCGGGACGATAGTTCTTCCGGTGAAGAACAACCGGTGACCCGGACGTGGACGCATCTCCAACTAGAAAATAAACATAGATAAAATTACATGAAGTTCATGTTTATTCTTAAAGGATACGTAAAATGAATAAATATTTTATATTTATTCATAGAAACATGTAGACTGAGTGGAGGGTGGAAGTGACGGTAGTGGCCCCTGCACCAGACGAAGACGCACCACCTATAATTAGACAATCAAGTATCAGCTATATAAGTAATTGCAAAAAGAATGCGTATATCAATAATATAACATTCTAAATCAACATGTATACACTATAGGATATATAAACATACCCGCAAGTGCGGTGGTGGGCTCTGCCGGAGATGTGAAGGCACCACCTACAGCCCGAGATGTAAGTACGTAAGAGCAAAAAGAATGTATGTATATTTATGATATAGCTTTCTAAATCAATATACATGCACTATATGATATATAAACATACCTGGAGGTGCGGGAGTGGCCTCTGTCCCTGATGTGGACGCATCACCAACAGCTAGACAATTAAACATTGACAATGTAAGTAATTTTGACATGAACATGCATGTATATATATATTATTATATTCAAAATGAATATGCGTGCAATATACCTGGAGGTGTGGCAAAGTCCACATGGAAGGAGGCATCTGAAGGGGTCTCCGATCGGGGTGCAAGACCGGCCCTTTGAAGCTCCCTACGCAGCTCTCTAGGTGGCAGAACCACTCTGCCTCTGCCTCTGCCGGTGCCGCGGCTGGAGCTCCTGCCGCACCTCACTGCTCCCGTCATCGTCATCAAATCTAGATAAAACGGTTCATGGACGCATTAAACAATCATTACAAGCATTGACTATATATGTATAAATCGTAAAATGTGAATTAATAATATAACATTATTGATAAACTTTTTCGTTTTGTGGGCGCATTAGACATATCTACTTGGATTTCATCATCGATAACATTTCTAACCCACGTAACTTCATGATCAGCCGAAGACAACCCGTCTTTCGAAACAGACGCTCGGAGCACTCTAAGTCTTCTCTCTTCTTCATCCTTATCGCTGTCCTCGAATTCTGGGACATCGTAGACATCCCTGGGTTTACAATGGCATACAACACTCCATCCCGGATGCTTCAAACACTGTGAGTAGTATACTTAGAACGCTTGGTTCGGAAAGATAAACGGATCTTCCTGACCGTAAAATCGAAGTGTGTTCACACTGGTCAATCCATATTCATCTTTCCAACTCCCGAGATTGCTTCTCCACTTATCCGTATCGGTTCACGTATCGTACCAAGTACACTGAAATATATAAAAGGGTTCTGATCGTCCAGGATATTGGATGCCGAGTATTCAATTTAAGTATCCATAATAAATTACGCCATCCGATTCTACCGTTACAATCCCACTATTCTGAGTGGTTCTAGATGTTTCTATGTCCTTAACTTCGAATTTGTATCCAAGGACACCGAATCCTTTATAATATGCAACCTCCATACTAGGAAATTGAGCTAAATATCTTGAATCACTCTCTAATGTTGCAGAAAAGTTCAGATTGTGGATCTAACAAAACAAATTTTACGAAAAATACATAACGATATAAGTTTAGATTAAAACTGATAGCAATAACATATTATTCGAATAACTTACATGATCTGCAACCCAATCGCAAAAATTATCCTGATAATATTTTTCCAATCGTTCATCGTTCTAATCAGGATGCCCCTCACGTACCTCGTTAAAATGAATTCTGTTCTCGACAATAAATTATGACATTAATATTATATCATTTCATACACACACAAACACAAATATAACAATTAATCCAAAAAAACTTACTCTCTAATTTTTTCAAGACATGCGCTATTGAGCAAGATAAACTGGTATATCTTGTTAATAAACATAGTGTCTACCCTCTTATAATCGGCTTTACCATATGGCCCGTCTTGAATTCTTCGAGGCCGGTTAAGTCTCGTCTCAATGTTCTCGTCCAGATAGCGGGAACAAAATGTGGTTGCTTCATCTAGAAGATAACCTTGCATGATAGAACCCTCTGGTCGATTTCTATTGCGTATATACTTTTTAAGAGTGTAGAGGTACCTAAAGAAAATATGTTGAATAAATAAATACGGGCATACAGGACAACAATAATTTTAAAAATTGCGCGAAACTAAAAATTCCACGTACCTCTTGACTGGATACATCCATCGATATTGTACCGGTCCGGCTAACTTAGCCTCAGTTGTAAGATAAACCGTCAGGTGTATTATGATATCGAAGAATGACGGTGGGAAAATACGCTCAAACTTGCAAAGTAACAACGCAATAGAATTTTCTAGTTTCTCCAGCGTCACAACATCCAGTGTTTTAGCGCATAACTCTCTGAAAAAACAATATAGATCGTTGATTACTAGACCAACCGATTCGGGGAGGAAAGTCCCGAGGGCTAATAGGAGAAGGTGCTCCATGATAACATGGTGATCATGAATTTTTAGCCCATCGATCTTGCTGATTGATAGAGATTTTGTACGTGCGTTTTAAAATTAAGAATACCGCAATCAAGACGGTGTCGCTTGGTAGCTAGCCGGTTGAGTATGAGTCGATCCACAGGGAAATGGTGTTCTTTTCTTTTAAATTCTAACGAGTTAAGTCCTATTTTTGGTAGGTTTTGTTTTAAGATCTAAGAATGAGATTTAATTGATTTAAAGTCTTGCTAGGGTTAGGATTAAGTTAATTTGAATTATGGATTCTTCTCACTGCTAACAATGCCCTAGTTAAGAATATAGGTGTTAGGGTAATAGTCAACAACGGGGATTAGCACGACTAAGAAGAAACGTAGTTTCTTCCTTTTGGTCCTTGTCCGTCCGTTCTTAACTCTTAGCCCTAACCTCCAGTTAATTCAACCACAACCGGTCTAATTAGGGAATCACCGCTATCATGCAGGATAGGGTGCCGTAGTGAGCGGTATGTGGTTGAATTAAAAAGAGTCTGTATTTGAAAAATTATATGGGCAAAGAAAGGAGTGAGAGAGATTTTCTTCCCTCAAACCTTCCCTTCCCTAACCCTAAAAAGTGAGGAATTACTCACTCATTAGGAAAGTAACAATAGAATTCATTTTTATATTTTAAAAAGACTTTCTAAGTTGCAGATAATAAAAGAACAGATAAAAATTGTAAGAATTAAATTCAGATAATAAAAGAACGCGAGATAAAAATAAAAATAAAAATAAAAATATCTTTATTGATGACCTCTCAACAAGTGCATTACAAATGGAATTAAAATTTTAATCTAAGAATTAAAAAGAGGCATGCCTCATTAGGCTTTTGGCTTTCCTATTTATAGATAGGAAAAAACCCTAGGTTATAATCTGATCCACATTTGAATTTACAAGACTATCCTAAGAAAGCAGGGTCAAAGCACCGACACCCACCTACACACGCACCAACACGTGCACTATACGGCCGCGGAACCGCGGCATAAAGTCCTATTTGGCCGCGGAACCGCGGCCAATTGGTGGGATCATAGGTTCCACTTCTCAGGGTTGCTTCATGTTGCTTTTTCCTTCTGTTTTCTTCACTTGGTTCCTCAGAATCTCTTCTACTTTCTTCCAGATTTCCAACAGTGCAGATGATATAGACTTTTTACCGTGAGCTTCGCGTTGAAGTCTTGAATCTTGTACTGCTTTTGTGCTTTGTGCATTGAACTGTCTACTGATCTTCATTTGTTCCTTGAACTGGTACGCGGCATCATACGGATTCATCTATTGTTGGTCGTAGTCTCACATTTGTAGCGTCTTTTCATGAATTTCACTGTAATGATCCGAGAACCTGTAACCTGCAACTATTTAGCAGACATGGATCAAAAGCACCTATTTATATGCAATGTGATTAAGAATGGGCGATATAATAATGCACAATTCTTATATGAACAAATACCCTCAAACTTATCTTTTGCTCGTCCCGAGCAAAACCAATTTTACTCTCGAAAAAAGTCCTAACCTCACTTTCACAGGGAACGCGATTGCACTGAGCTCGTGCAATAAGCCGTTAAAGCTCTAGGTGTCCCTAGTAGGAGGAGTGTTGTCTCCTGAGGGTTTTCAGTGGATACTACCCACAAAATCAGATCAATCTGGCCAGTTGACTCTCATTCTTCAATTTAGTATTCTAGTAAGAAATTCTATTATCTTCAACTTAGAAATTATCAACCCGTATTTTTCACACTCACTTTTCATTTAACTTAAGCTCGTATATGTTCTGCAAATTTATTAAGCTTTCAGTATCTTTTGAATTTTACTTCTAAGGTTTCATCTCAACTTAGGAATTTTTATCATCTCTACTGAAGGTATAAACCCTATCTTTCATTTCTATCTCTCATCCAAACCCCAATCATATACCCCTACATGTGAGTGATTATCACCCCTACACTTGGAAATTCAATTCAAGCTATCATACTCTTGGCCATCGTCCAAAGCATTTTTAGTTGGTGAATTTTAGATGAAATTGCTCATACATCTTTCATGCGACCATTAATATTTCTTGAGGTACTAAACGACCGATTACAAAATGTGCTTGCGCATTTAGGCGTAAATCCTCGTCTTGCAATACCTAAGGTTTAGCAGTGCCTCCCAAACCAGTTGGTCTAAAGCACTAGGTGATAAAGCACCCTTGCTATATTTTTTTTATTTATGCAGCCTTAAGTAATTACAAAACCAGTGTTCATTTTTTTTATCTCTTTATTCACACTTGTACTTTTATTTTATTTTCCTTCATACTAAGGATTTTAGGCAAGAGCATTTCAAGGTATCCTCTACTATCCTAAGTTTCAAGGTGCGTGTATGTGCTAGTTGTAGGGTATATATTTTCAGAATTTAGACTTAAGATTCAGAATTATTTTTCAGACTTATATTTCAAATAGAGCTTTCAACACTCTTCCTTTATTTTGACTTAGCCCAAGAACTGAACTCAAAATTGCCCTATTTCTAAATAAACTATAAGGACATATATTTTCTACAGTCAAATTTTAAGAAATGTTATTTTTAGGGTTTTTAATTTACTAAGTTTAGAATCTAGTTTTTCTTTACTATTCAACCGTCATGTTGAACTTAAGTCAAATATGGCCAAAATTGATTTTTTCAATTTTTAAAATTTTAAAATTTTAAAATTTTTATTGATTTTATTTTTTTTAATTTAATTTTTATTTTATTTTCATTTTTTTTTAGTTTTTATATTTTTTTTATAAGGATGCAATGCGGAATTAAATATGTAAAGAAACAAATATGTACAAAAATAAAAATATGCAGATGCAAAGATAACTATTTACAATCCACCTCCACCTCCAAACTTATCAAAAGCAGTGCCCTCACTGCTCATGGTCTCGCCGTCCCCTCGAACGTGAACGGGAACGTTCCTCTCTAGCCAGCAGGGTGGTCATGCCATGCTCTATACCTGTCACTCGCTGATCCTGGTTGGTCACCATCCCTATCAATCTGTCTATCCCCCTAGTGGCTCTCCTAAGTAAACGCGCTTGTGCTACGGGGATAAGCTCTTCCTCGCTCGCGGTCGAGCTGGAGCTGGGTGTCTTGGCGGGTACGTCCTCGGCCGGCTCGGTGCGCGACCATACATCATTTAAGCATGTGTAGGACGTAGATACGCCCTCAAGAAGAGGTCTAGTAGGGATCCCTCCATGCATATAAAACTCAAATTCCTCCACAGGGAGGAAATGGCGACACAGTTGTGTCACCAACATAGGGCATGGATAATTGGCAGCCCTCTTGCTCACACCAATCGAATGAAGTAATACCGTGCACATATCATAGCTGGGGTTTCTAGTCATCAAAGTGTGCACGATATGAAGGGATGGTGTGAAAAATGTCGTATTGTGCGAACTACCAAAAATATTATTTTGTGCCCAACGGCACAGTTAATACATTCGCAAAGAGGGTTCTAGCCTGGATGCCTTTGCGTGGCTCCCTCGAACAATCATTACCCATCAAGGGTAGGTAGTCTTCGAAACTGAGGGGTTGGTCATGAGTAGGTAGTCTAGGTATTAAGGTGATTTCATAGATGAAGTCCATATCGATTATTATTTCCCTATCCCCCCAAATTATCCTAATATAACCGTGTTGTGAGAGGCAACATTCTTCCATGCACTCGTAAAAACGGTTTACAAGATCCGGAAGTGCGAAGGATTTGGATGGTTGAAAAGTAAAAAGTTCCACCCACGCCTTCGGATCTCGTCACCGAAATAGCTACCATAGACCGTGTGTGCAAACATTTGTGAAAGTCACTTTCAAATTGCAATGTGGGTGCCATCACAGAGAGCTAATTTGAAATTTTTTAATTTTAACAGAGAGGGAAAGGAAGTGCAAACCTCCTCTGAAGTTTTTAGAGGGCGACGAAACCAACAGGCGGCGGATGTGTGGCACAGAGCAGGGTTCGGCGGTGGTTGCGCGGCGGGATGGGGCGATCCCTCTGCATAAACGAAGCAGCGGCTAGGGTTTGAGGAAATGAGAGATTAGGGTTATGAAAATTTAGAAGAGGGGTCGGGTTTTATTTATAGGGGTTGTTTTTTGGTTATTTGCAAAAAGAACCTCTTAAAAAGCGGAATTTATTTGTAAATAAAATTTTTATATTACATTTATTTCGTTATTATTTATTAAAACTGAAATTTACAAAAATACCCCTAAAAATTTGAAATTTTTATTTTATTTTTTTTTATTCTCATTTTTTATAATTACAAGTGTGACATACCCCCAAATTTATTTGAAACAGTGTTTCTACTGTTTATGGATGGATAACCGAAATTTGGGGGTAGATGGAGGAAGACCAGTCAATGTAAATCGGCTCCTGCAACAGCAGGAGCTCCTCCGAAGGGTCCGCAGTGAGGAACATTTTAAGTCTATGTTCGTTCACCTTGAATAGTGAACCGTCCTCAGGATTTTCTAAATCGACCGCACCGTGCGGATATACGGTGCGTACCAAAAATGCCTCTTTCCATCGAGATCTAAGCTTGCCGGGATGGAAATGTAGCCGGGTGTCGTAAAGTAAAACCTGTTGACCAGGTTTGAAAGTTTTGCGCATAAGGTGTTTATCATGAAACACATTCGTTCGGTTTTTGACGACAACCGCGTTCCCGTAAGTTTCATCCCGAAGCTCGTTTAATTCATTCAATTGCAGCTTTTTATGGCTGCTCGCATCTCCTAGAGATAGATTCAACTCTTTTATCGCCCAAAATGCGCGATGCTCAATTTCAACTGGAAGGTGGCAAGCCTTTTCATAAACAAGCCTATACGGAGACATGCCAAGATCGGTTTTATAAGAAGTTCGAAATGCCTAAAGGGCATCAGTAAGTTTTGAAGACCAATCTTTACGGTTTTTGGGAACCGTTTTCTCCAATATCTGTTTAATTTGCTGATTTGAAATCTCAGCTTGCCCACACGTTTGGGGATGATAGGGCGTTGATAGCTTGTGATTAATGGAATATTTCCGCATTAAGGACTCGAAAGTCCTATTACAGAAATGAGTTCCATTATCGCTGATGATTGCGCGGGGGTGCCCAAACCGAGAGAAAATGTTTTCTTTGAGGAATTTAACGACAACCTTGTTGTCATTAGTCCGGCTGGGCACTGTCTCGACCCACTTAGAATCATAATCAACAGCGAGGAGAATATACACGTTCCCAAAAGAATTGGGAAACGGTCCAATAAAATCTATCCCCCAAAAATCAAAAATTTCCACAACCAATATTGGTTGGAGTGGCATTTCGTTTCTCCTAGATATCCGGCCCAAGTGTTGGCACCGGGAGCATTTCTTGCAGTACTCATGTGCATCTTTAAAAAGTTGTGGCCAGTAGAAGCCACACTGCAAGATCTTTTCGGCTGTCTTTTTAGGGCCAAAATGCCCGCCACACGCTTGATCGTGGCAAAATGACATCACGCTCTTAAATTCGTTTTCGGGGACACACCGACGAATAATTTGGTCGGGACAGTATTTGAATAGATATGGTTTATCCCAGTAAAAATGTTTTACCTGGGATAGGAATCGGAGTTATTCCTGATTCGACCATTCATTTGGTATAAGTCCAGTGGCCAAATAATTCACAATATCTGCGAACCAAGGTTCGCATGACACAGTCAAGAGGTGCTCATCTGGAAAAACGTCTTTTATAGGAAATTGAAGCGTCAGCGAAGAAGGGAGGCGTGAAAGATGGTCGGCGACTACGTTTTCGCATCCTCTTTTGTCTCTGATGACAAGGTCAAACTCTTGTAGTAAGAGGATCCAACGTATCAGCCGAGATTTAGTGTTCTTCTTCGCAAAAAGATGGCGAAGAGCTGGATGGTCAGTGTAAACGATGACTGGAAAGCCGATTAAATAGGGCCTGAACTTTTCTAATGCAAACACAACAGCTAAGAATTCCTTCTCGGTTGTTGTGTAATTTAATTGGGCCTCGTTCAAGGTTCAGCTAGCGTAATAAATCACATGATGCATCTTATTGATGTGCTGTCTAAGGACAGCACCAATGGCAAAATCAGATGCATCGCACATAATTTCAAATGGATGCGTCCAGTCAAGAGACGAAAGAATAGGAGCAGAAGTGAGTGAGTTTTTCAATGACTCGAACGCCTTCATACAGCTCGAGTCGAAATCAAATGTGGTGTCCTTGGCCAACAAAAGAGTCAAGGGTCTAGCTATCTTGCTAAAATCCATGATGAACCGTCTATAGAAACCGGCATGGCCGAGTAAGGCTCGAATGCATCAGACGCATTTGGGAGGAGGTAGATTGGAAATGACTTCAATCTTCGCTTTATTTACCTCGATGCCATTTTGCGAGATGATATGTTCTAAGACAATACCTTCTCGTACCATGAAATGGCACTTCTCCCAATTTAAAGTAAGGTTCTTATCCTTACACCGGGTAAGGAATGTGTCTAGATGTAGCAAACACTCATCAAAGGAGTCGCCGAAAATGGAGAAATCATCCATGAAGATCTCCAAGAATTTTTCCACCATGTCTGAAAAAATACCCATCATACACCGCTGGAAGGTAGAGGGTGCATTGCATAACCCAAAGGGCATGCAACGGTAAGCAAACGTACCGAAAGGACAAGTGAATGTGGTCTTGTCTTGGTCCTTTTCGGTGATGGGAATTTGATTATAGCCGGAGTAGCCATTCAAAAAGCAATAGTATTCGTGCCCAGCCAATCGTTCTAGCATTTGGTCAATAAAAGGTAATGGAAAGTGGTCTTTCCGTGTTGCGGCGTTGAGTTTTCTATAATAGATGCATACTCGCTACCCAGTTTGGGTGCGAGTAGGTATTAACTCATTCGCCTCATTAGTTATGACCGTTATGCCCGATTTCTTTGGGACAACGTGAATAGGGCTAACCCACTGGCTATCAGAGATAGCGTAAATGATACCACTATCAAGATATTTTACGATCTCCTTTTTAACAGCCTCCTTCATGACTGGGTTGAGTCTTCTCTGTGGATCATTTGCTGGCTTGGCATCATCCATCACATGGATATGATGTTCAACAATTAGGGGACTAATCCCCTTGATGTCCGCCATAATCCAGCCAAAAGCTTGCCGATTGCTTTGTAAGACCGTTAAAAGGGCTTTCTCTTGCTCGGGGGATAGAGAAGACGAGATGATAACAGGAAGGGTCTCATTCTCATCTAAGTAAGCGTATTTAAGGTGAGACGGCAATAGCTTTAGTTCGAGTGTTGGAGGCAAAACAATTGAAGGTAAAATTGGTGAAATTGTCTCAAACTCGAAGGATTCCAACAGAGGTTCAAAACGAGTGTAAGCAACCGAGTCGGATGGTTCAGCTAACTCATCTAAAAATTCAAAGGATTCAAACTCGGGTGGTGATTGGTCAAGATCGTTCGAGAAAGTGAAACACTCGTAGTCATTGTCGGGCGTGAAAACAGTATCAGATTCAAGGAGGAACGCACTAGTGGCGTCAAAATTGTTGTGATCGAACAGAAATTTCTTGAGCTCACAGTCCTCCTGGGTGATCTCTTGGATCGAGCAAATATCAAGTATATTAGCATTAGGTTCGGAGGGCTGATTCCCCAACTTAAAAATGTTGAGTTCAATTGTCATGTTTCCAAAAGATAGGTTCATCGAACCATTTCGACAATTGATAACCGCATTAGAAGTTACAAGGAATGGTCGACTGAGTATCACCGGAATTTGACTCCGGGGGTTAGCTACAGGCTGTGTGTCCAGAAAAATGAAGTCAACGGGGAATATGAAGTCCCCTACTTTAATCAACACATCCTCTAACTCACCCCTAGGATGGGTGATGGATCGGTCGACCATTTGGAGAGTACAATGTGTAGATTTCAACTCTCCAACGCCTAATTGCTCATATACTGAATAAGGAAGCAAGTTAACACTGGCACCAAGATCTAAAAGTGTGCGGTTGATGTTCTTATCCTCAATAGTTATTGAAATTGTAGGACAGCCAGGGTCCTTTCGTTTTTTAGATAAAGGTTGGGTAAGAGCATCACTTACTGCACTAGCCAAGAAAACTTTCTTGGGTACCTGTGATTTCCTCTTCTTGGTGCATAAGTCCTTCAAGATTTTAGCGTAAGAAGGGACTTGTTGGATTGTATCAAAGAGGGGAATGTTAATGCTAACCAGTTTAAATAACTCCAAAATCTTCTCCATTTGTGGAGTTTGTTTATTGGATCTCAACCTGTTTGGAAATGGAATATTTTGAAAATTTGTTGAGTCCAATATTTGTGGAGGAGATTGCGGAGTTGGAACGGATCCCAGTGCTGGTGTTTTCGTGGAGTGAGATATGGGTCCGTTCGGAGTAGTAGAAGAATTAGAGCCTTGTGAAGAATGGAGAACAGGCTCTGAAGATGAAGAAGATGAAGAAGAAGAAGAAGAAGAAGAAGAAGAAGCGGCCGGGGTGTCATCATTAGTGCCAACATTGTTGTGCAACATCCTTCCAGATCTCAATGTAGTCACGGCACTCACATTATGGTTATGTTGTTCATGAGCAACATATGCATTTTGTGGGTGACCAGGATTTGGCAATGGTTGAGATAGAAGCTTCCCCTTCTCTTGCTCCCTTAAAGCAGCATTCAGTTATGCATATTGGGCTTCAATGGTTTTGATACTTTGCCCATGTGATACAGTGTGTTGCACCAAAGACTGAATGGAAGACTGGATGTTGGCTGAGGATTGAGTTGATTGTTTTAAAAACGCCTCCAGACATCGTTCTAGCGAGGAAACCTTATCGTTATTCGGCTGAACAAAATTGTTTTGAGGAAAAGAGTTGTTTGGTGCAAAATTGTTCGTTTGATTTTGGTAAGGTTGGGGTTGGAAAGGTTGCTGCTATTGAGTTTGTTGATGGGCTTGTTGTTGAGGAGGAGGCCTCTGAAAATTGTTGTTACCTTGGAATTGTTGTTGATTTTGATTCCAAGAAAAATTGGGGTGGTTCCTCCAACCAGGATTGTAAGTTGATTCTAAGCAAAATTGGGGCGGTTCCGCGGTGGTTCAGTTGGATCGGGGCGTCAAAATTTTCTGTGTGCTGTTATGGTTCTCCTCTGTTTGTTCAGATCCTCTGTTTCTTGATTTGTTCACTGGGCTTGCTCCAGATCTGAATCAGTCCGTCTTCTTTTCCTGCACAATTCATACAAAACCAATCAAAAAAATAACAAGATGATTTTTTTATGTATTTTTTATTTTTTCAATTTTTATATTTTTTATTTAATTAACCCGAAATTACGAAAAGAAATAAACTGTCGTTTTCCCGGCAACGGCGCCATTTGATTGATAGAGATTTTGTACGTGCGTTTTAAAATTAAGAATACCGCAATCAAGACGGTGTCGCTTGGTAGCTAGCCGGTTGAGTACGAGTCGATCCACAGGGAAATTGTGTTTTTTTCTTTAAGTTCTAACGAGTTAAGTCATATTTTTGGTAGGTTTTGTTTTAAGATTTAAGAATGAGATTTAATTGATTTAAAGTTTTGCTAGGGTTAGGATTAGGTTAATTTGAAATATGGATTCTTCTCACTGCTAACAATGCCCTAGTTAAGAATATAGGTGTTAGGGTAATAGTCAACAACGGGGATTAGCACGACTAGGAAGAAACGTAGTTTCTTCCTTTTAATCCTTGTCCGTCCGTTCTTAACTCTTAGCCCTAACCTCCAGTTAATTCAACCACAACCGGTCTAATTAGGGAATCACCGCTATCATGCAGGATAGGGTGCAGTAGTGAGCGGTGTGTGGTTGAATTAAAAAGAGTCCGTATTTTAAAAATTATATGGGCAAAGAAAGGAGTGAGAGAGATTTCCTTCTTTCAAACCTTCCCTAACCTAACCCTAACAAGTGAGGAATTACTCACTCATTAGGAAAGTGACAATAGAATTCATTTTTATATTTTAAAAATACTTTCTAAGTTGCAGGTAATAAAAGAACAGATAAAAATTGCAAGAATTAAATTTTGATAATAAAAGAATGCGAGATAAAAATAAAAATAAAAATACCTTTATTGACGACCTCTCAACAAGTGCATTACAACTGGAATTAAAATTTTAATCTAAGAATTAAAAAGAGGCATGCCTCATTAGGCTTTTGGCTTTCCTATTTATAGATAGGAAAAAACCTTAGGTTACAAACTGATCCACATTTGAATTTACAAGACTACCCTAAGAAAGTCGGGTCAAAGCACGGACACCCACCGACACACGCACCGACACGTGCACTATACGGCCGCGGAACCACGGCAGAAAGGCCTGTTTGGCCGCGGTTCCGCGGCCAATTAGTGGGATCATGGGTTCCACTTCTCAGGGTTGCTTCATGTTGCTTTTTCCTTCTGTTTTCTTCACTTGGTTTCTCAGAATCTCTTCTACTTTCTTCCAGATTTCCAACAGTGCAGATGATGTGGACTTTTTACCGTGAGCTTCGCGTTGAAGTCTTGAATCTTGTATTGCCCTTGTGCTTTGTGCATTGAACTATCTACTGATCTTCATTTGTTCCTTGAACTGGTAGGCGACATCATACGGATTCATCTATTGTTGGTCGTAGTCTCATATTTGTAGCGTCTTTTCATGAATTTCATTGTAATGATCTGAGAACCTGTAACCTGCAACTATTTAGCAGACATGGATCAAAATCACCTATTTATATGCAATTGATTAAGAATGGGCAATATAATAATGCAAAATTCTGATACGAACACTTGCCTTTCAAAATTTTTATCTTCTTGCTGAATGATCCTGAGAAACCTGTGGGAACTTTCAAATCATGCAACACCTGCAGGAATCTTTTCTTCTCCGGTTGTGACATATGATAAGCGGCATTGGGAAGTACAAACTTGCCTGGTTTACCCGCTACCAGTTTAGGATGCAATTCACTTCTAATTTCCCAGTCCTGTAGATCCATCCGAGCGTTGAGGTTGTCTTTCGATTTCCCGTCTTTACAAAGATGCAAGTTGAGTATGTATTCGGATACTCCCTTCTCTATATGCATGACGTCCAGGAAATGACGCACTAAATTTGTTGACCAGTACGGAAGCTCGAAGAAAATGCTTAACTTGTTCCAGAATGGTGGTTTGACCTGTTTTGTTGGATCCATCCCGAAGGTCACATTATTGTAACCATCCCACTGAACAGTCACGTCCTCTCCGGATAATGGGGCTGGAGGTCCAAGTATCTCCTGATGACCATCAAAGTGAACATCGTCTAACCTGTAGGGGTGGTCTAGAGGCAGGAAACGTCGATGGCCGCAATAACAAACCTTCCTGCTAAAAATTCAAGAATTTCGATGTTGTATGTTGATGGCAATGGGGACATGCTTTGTGATCATGTACGGACCAACCTGATAGCATTCCATACGCAGGAAAGTCATTAATTGTCCACATTAAAGTTGCACGCAGTATGAATGTTGTATTTGTGTTTGCATCATAAGTCTCTACACCATCAATGAATAAAATTTTTAACTCCTCGATCAGAGGTCGGAGATAGATGTCGATATTATTTTCCGGTGAGTTTGGTCCGTCGATAAGAAGAGGCATCATAAAGTATGATTGGTCCATAGCCAACCAAGGTGACATATTATAAATTATCATTACAACGGGCCATGTGCTGTGGCTTCCAACCATATAGTTGAATGGGCAGAAACCATCACTAGCCAGTCCGAGCCTGACATTGCGAGGATTGCTACTGAATATTGCGTGCCTCCTATCGAAATCCTTCCATACCGGTGAATCTCTTGGATGACTCATTTTTCCATCTTCACTTGGAGGAGTACGGTGATGCCAAATCATTGCCTCGGCTGTTTTCTTGCACCTGAATAGCCTCTGCAGCCTCTGTGTTATGGAAAAGTATCGTGCTATCTTGACAGGTATATCGGGCTTCTTATCAGAATCTTTCGGCTTATACCTGGTCTCTCCGCATGTTGGACACTCTTTCAAATCTGAATTCTCTTTCCGGTACAACACTCAATTTTTAGGACATGCTTGAATCTTCTCACACTTCAGACTCAAATCAGACATCATCTTCTGGGCTCCGTACCAGCTGTCGGGCACGTTATTTCCCGAGGGCATAGAATCTTTTAAGAACGAAAGAAGTATTGTGAATGACTTGTTGCTCCATCAATTTAGGCACTTAATCTGGAAAAGTTGGACGAACCATGAGAGGGTGGAATACTTTGCATTCTCATAAATTGGTTTTCTAGCATCATTCATGAAATTTTCATATTTATCCGCACGCGGTCCTTGACCGGATGGAATGTAATTTTCGGTACGAATAGATTCACCTAGGGCAGCCTCTACCATATCCTCCATTTCTTCTGATCGAAAGAAATTACCGTCTTCTTCTTCTGCCACATTACCGTCTTCTCCTTCTTCTCCTGCCGCATTATCGTCTTCTCCTTCTTCTTCTGCCGCATTACTGTGTTCTTCTCCTTCCCCGTGATATAGCAAAATTGTATAAAGTCTAGTAAAACCATTTTTTACGATATGAAGCTCTGCCAATTCTACCTTCTGCCAGTACTTATTCCCATATCTAGCGCACGGGCAGAGAATCTTCTTTATCATGATCTTATTATGTGCGCGTGCAAATTCAATAAAAGCAGCAACTCCTAAGACAAACTTAGGTTGCATACGTTGTTGCCAATCCACATACATCCAGTCCTTAACTCTGACGTACTCATGGGCCATGTTAGACTGTATAACATATAAATTGTAGGTTATGATGACTATATTGAGAAATCTAAGAATATGATGGTTACCGACAAAGGAGAAAATCCGTGTATGTGCTTTGTTTGTGCGTTTGTCGTTGAAAAGAATAAATTATCGATAATCAAAGTAAGATTTGAGGATACTCATGTATGAGTTGTATTCTATATATGTGTGTTTCAATTTATGATTTCGCTTAAGTGTAGGGTTGTTAGTGTGTATGTGCTGTATGTGCGTTTGTTGTGTATTCGTGTTGTATGTGTGTGTTTCAGCTGTCGGAGGTAAGGCTTCTATTCCATTAAGAATGTATAGAGCGGACACCCATTCGCTTATGCTTTCAACCGTTTCGAGTAAATTTCTGTAGCACCTCCCCGTTGTTCTCCGAGTACACTGTAATAGAATAGATAATCATTTCAAAGCTGTGAAACAATGTTGAAATAAACATCTAATCTATCTTTGTACACGGAGAACCAGCGGAAAAGTGCCGACGAAATATCTCGAAACAGATGAAAACACAAGTGAATGAAGGTGTTTGCTTTATACATTCCTAACTTGTCCACACGGGACAAATCTATCGGTTATCATACGATTGAATCTTCTCGTCACATAGACTACACGACGATTGTTAGTACCGAGCTATACCGTCCGATATTTAACAATCTTCATATAGTTCTATGTCACGACGAACATCGAACGTATGTTAACCGATGGACAGGGACTAAGTGGCGCTTTGAGTTTCATATATGAGTATCGATGAGAATATGAAAGTTTCATATTATCATCGAGTATCATATATTGGTTTTAACTTGAACATCTTGAATCACTCTCTAATGATGCGTTTGTTGTGTATTCGTGTTGTATGTGTGTGTTTCGGTTGTCGGGGGGTAAGGCATCTATCCCATTAAGAATGTATAGAGCGGACACCAATTCGCTTGTGCTTTCAACCGTTTCGAGTAAATTTCGGCAGCACCTCCCCGCTGTTCTCCGAGTACACTGTAATAGAATAGCTAATCATTTAAAAGCTGTGAAATAAAGTTGAAATGAATATCTAATCTATCTTTATACATGGAGAACCAGCGGAAAAGTACCGACGAAATATCTCGAAACGGATGAAAACACAAGTGAATGCAGGTGTTTTCTTTATACATTCCTAACTTGTCAACACGGGATAAATCTATCAGTTATCATACGATTGAATCTTCTCGTCACATAGACTACACGACGGTTGTTAGTACCGAGCTATACCGTCCGATATTTAACAACCTTCGTATAGTTCTATGCCATGACGAATATCGAATGTATGTTAACCGATAGACGGGGACTAAGAGGCGCTTTGAGTTTCATATATGAGTATTGATGAGAATATGAAAGTTTCATATTATCATCAAGTATCATATATTGGTTTTAACTTGAACATTTAACATGAATAGGTTTTACGTTTACGTTTCGTTATTAAGGGTTCGAAATTTCAAGTTTAGGGTAAATTTTTCTTGCGTTTACGGTAAAATTGTACGTTTACGTTATCATCGAGTATCCTACTGCAATGAACTAGTGTATCCTACTAAATAAACTAGTGCACCATAAACCTAAATAACCCAAATTAACCTAATTAACCCCAATTAACCATAATCGTTACCCTAACACAAATTATCCTTAATTAACGCAAACTTAACCCAATTTACCCAAATTAATCTAATTAACCCTAATCAACCCAAACTTAACCAAATTTACCCAAATTAACCAAATTAACCCTAATCAACAACCTAACCTTTTCAAATTATCACTAATTAACCCAAATTAACCCTACCCTCTAATTAACCCAAATTAACCCTTGCCTCTAACCCTAAACCTGACCCTAACCCTTATTACTGTCACGCCCCGCTTCCCAGAGTGCGCTAAGATAGGCACGTGACAGAGTCAACCATGCTACCTGTGGATAGGAAATATCCCTCCACAGTCACATTACGGCTGTAGAGATATCAAGAAACAGTAATACACTATCTAACACATGTCCATAAGCCAGAATAAACGAGTCATGAAATAAAATAACGCGGAAGCAAAAAGATCCAATACAATAATAAACTGGAATGTACGTCCCATAATGCGGGCTCACATCAGGAATGAAAATACTGAAAGGAAACTAAACTAAACTAATAATAGGTCCTCACTGCCCGGCCTGTTGATCAAAATACTCCTGGACAACCTGCGATAAGGATAAGGGATCTGGGCCATGCGAAACCCAGACGTTAGTGCGTTATAATATAAATAATTCTAAGCAAGCAGGATGTGATGAAATATGCTGGCACGAAATATGAGCAGTAACAAGTCATCAGTAGCAAGTAAACCGTAACATGAATATAGAACAGTGAACAGGATACTAACAGGTGAAGTGCAGTGAGTGATCTAGACTGTGCCATAGGGTTATCTACTCTAAAGTTATCGAAATCAATCAATGTAATCCTCATTGTAACCTATCGGTCTATGCCCCGTTCAACTCCACGGGACCACGGTAACAAGATATAATATACTGTGAGTCTATGTCCCGTTCAACCCCACGGGACCATGGTAACAAGATGTAATAGCCCTTTGAGTTACGTTCGGATACATTCTTGATTTCCCCATACTCCCAAGTTATGTGTGTAAGTCAGGTATTGATAAATCCGAGACTAATGCCAACACAGGATCAAGCAGGTAGGTACAGGTATGTCTGTATAGACAACAGGAAATGTCCGTAGGGACAACAGGTCAAGATTGTCGGCATTAGTAACAAGATCAGGTATCAGGTCAGGCTGTGGTACATCAGGTCATGTCAGGTAGTGCACATGTATCAAGTCATGTCAGTAGTAGTGTATCAGGTCAGATCAGGTAGTGCACAGGTATCAAGTGGGTGCTCAAAATCAAACTGTAATAAGTATGGGTGCACAAAATCAAGTATGGAGTACTAATATAACAATAAAATGAAATAATGTGACATGGTATGCAAATAGATATAAAATCAATGATATGGATGCACAACTATCGATTAGGGTTACGTTTATAGTTCCAATACTAATAGGATGCACTATATTAAACATGGGGTGTTAATATCACAGTATTATGTATTAATGTGATCTATAGATGCCGTTATATATATTTTAAATGAGATGGATGCAAACGGGTATCCGAAAATAGTAAAACTGTAAAATGGTAATGTGGGATGTACAACTAAGCAATATGTGATGTAAATATTCCATTGGGTACAGTATATTGTAATATAGTATGTAACAAGATAGGTTTGCATGCACTAGATGTAAAGTAACACGTACGGATGCAGACGGATGTCGAAAAACTGTAAAAGTAAGCATGTGATGCAAAATTTGAAATACCGGTATTATATTTATTAAAATAGATATATATAAAGTAATGTAGCATGTAGCAAGATAGACTTGCCTCGACGGATCAAGAAACGGCTATGTACGGTATGTCCGACGCCGGCAAAATGTCACGACGCACGCACGACACACGGAACGGGTCCAAGTAACGCACGAGGGTGATCACGCGGGTGAGGTACGCTGTCTGGATCGTCGGCGTCGATCCCGGCTCCGGCGAACTACGGAAAACAGATCACAAGAATCAAAGAAAAGAAGAGAAAGGAAGAAGAGGAGGAAGAAGAAGGGAGTGATTCTTACTGTGGTTGCGTTCTGTGGTTGCAGAGGGGAGGTGTGAAGGTGTCAACGGCGGCGAACGGAGCTCCGGCGAAGAGGGTTTGGTGTTTGGGGTTAGGTTTAGAGTTTGGGGTCGGTTTTTGCTGGCTGGGTTTGGTGTGCAGGATGTGTTGGGATATTGGTGAGGTGAGGGTGCAGAGGAGAGGGAGAGGAGAGGAAGGAGATGGCGATGGCGATGAGAGATGGTCGACGGTGAGGTGCAGGTGGGTTCTTGGGTTGAGTTGGGTGTGTGCAGGGGCTGTTGCTGGGCTCAGGGAGAGGAGAAGATGGTGGAGGAGGAGAAGAGGTTTTGAGGGAGTTGAGTGAAAGGAATGGAGCTTCTAGGGTTAGGGTTGTGAGATTGATGATGGGGCGAGGAGGCTCGGGGGTTTAAATAAGGAAGAAGAAGGAAAATATAAAAATTTGTGAGGGGAGGTGACCATAAGGGAGAAGGAAGGTGCGCGGATCCCTGGTGAACAGGGATCGCGAGAGGAGTGAGAGAGAGAGGGAAGAGAGAGAAAGGGAGAGAGAGATAAAGAGAAGAGAGAGATCGAGGGGAGAGAGAGAACAGTGAGGAGAGAGAATCTTGGCGTTTGTGGGGAGAGAGAGAGAAGAGAGAAGAGAGAGAGTGTGGGGGCCACGAGTCAGAGAGAGAGAGTTGTTTTGATTTAATTTAGAAATATATTTGTTAGTTTTCTTTAAAAGATTTCAGTTGTAAAGAAATTTAAATGGTTAAAATTAAATTTAATATTATATTAAATAAATTTGAATTTTGGTGGGTTACAAAAATATTCCAAAACGCGTCCGGGTCGGGTCTAAAAATTCAGATTTAAAATATGAAAAATATATGCGACGTCCAAATTGCAAAATGAAAGCTCAGATAACGAAAATGGATACCCCCAAGAATGGATGCACGTACGTGCGCGTAGCCCTCCAAACACGTCCGTTTCCCTGAACGGGACGAGAACAAGATGCGCGGATGCTACCACGGGGTTAGGGGTATCATGCAGACCATGTTGTGAAATTTTAAATTATTTTATATGGCTTAAAATGTTATATGGTAAAAGATACAATGCCAGATAAAATGCCACTATGCAGTATTTATGAAAGTGCACATGTCTATGTAACAAGTCGAGATAATTCATAAATATGAATCAAACAAGTTTCAAGCAAGCGGGTCGGATCGAAAGCAATGTAAAATGTAAAATACCATTCGTACCCAAAACACGATAAATCTAGAAAATACCAAAATAAGCAAATACGATAACTGGAACTGGTATAAATGAACTAGGGTGTTACAATTACCATAACCCTAAGCCCAACTAATTAACCCTAACCCCAACCCCAACCCCACCCCAACCCCAACCGAACCCTAACCATAACCCCAACCCCAACCGAACCCCAACCCTAACCCCAACCCCAACCCCAACCGAACCCTAACCCTAACCCTAACCCCAACCCCAACCCCAACCCCAACCCCAACCGAACCCTAACCCTAACCTAAACTAACCCGATGCCTAACCCTAACCCTCACCCCTACCCTCACCCTGAACCCTAGCCCTAACATCATCAAAAAAGGGAAATAAAAGCATTAAATTAGAAGTAAAAATTGGAGATTTACTAACCTGTAGGGCGGTGGAGGAGACGACGGAGGTGGTCGGTAGTCGATGACGCAATCGGCGACGAGTCAAGCGCGGTGGCGAAGAGGAAGTCGACGAGGAAGTTATGACCTACGATCGAGGGCGGTGGCGGGCGGATGAGGACGCAATCGGCGACGAGGCTCGGGATCGAGGCGCGGGAGAATGAGAGAAAGAATTTTTGGGAACGGTGATGGCTTTTCTGTGCCTTTTTTTTATTATTAACCCATATACATGCCCCTACGGACTTCCCCGTAGGTCCTTTGTTTGCGGCTCCGTAGGGCCAAACATCAAATTACGATTAAATATTTTTAAATTAAAACGTAGTGAACCGTAGGGACAAGCATGGGGACCTACGGATTAATCAGTAGGGGCAATAAAAAGTTGCCCCTACGGATTCTTTTATCCGTCGGGGCAACCTCATATTGTAGTAGTGATGGTGCGTGTCATGTGCACAAAACAAGCTTAATGCACGATTAGTGATATTTAATCGCGATTAGCATTAAAATTGTATATAATTAATTATAAAAATTCATAATTTGCCTAAATCACATAAAATACCCTCATTTCAGAAATTCCTATAATTTTCCAAATATTTCCCAAATTATCGGTATATAATTATACCGCATCATTAGAATATTCATAATATTTATTATTTAATTTTATAATTCCCAAAAATAATATTTTATTTTTTTGAAATGTTACAATCTTCCCCCTTAAAGAAATTCGGTCCCCGAATTTAAATTTAAACCCTTCAAATACTAAAACATTTCAGTAAAATGATCAAGTCGTCGGGGCTCCGAAATCATATATATAGAAATCACATCGTAGCGCAATGCATGTGCATGAAAAACGGGTATATAAACCAAAATCAAAACTCTGTCAAGCATCCCGCAATCATCGGAGTTATGGTGAAGACACCAATGTCAAAGTCCAATACGAAAACCAACATGATGTACATCAAACTATACATGTAAACATCGTTAAAAGATCTGAAAGAAATGCATGCCAAACCTTTTCAAGTCGCTATGCGATGCGCGTATCACTGCATAGTGGCGGACGTCCATTATAAGAAAATACTACACACACACACACACAGACACACACACACTTTATTTAACATACACGTCCTGCCGTTTTGAAAAATAATTTAGAAGGTTTTCTTTTGTTAACTGTCTCATGTCATTTCGGACACGTAGGTAAATACTGAGACTATTGCTCCTTTTTGGAAATCCCTTCGATAACTACCAATACATGCAAAAATATATTCAGGTACTGTTATCAGACTAGTCCTGCTCAGTTACTATATCAAATAGTAAATATCATAAAACATACTGCTCCAAAAGAAATAAATCCCAAAATGTGCATAAGAATGCCTTGTGCGTCTGGTGCGCACGGAAAATGAAATCCATGATTGTGCCATACATGTGCACATAAACAAAATCTAAGTGCAACGGGTGTGCAAGAAACACCTGTCAAAGGCAACGTGTCACGACCCGAAATAGCACGTGACTGGCACTTGAATCATATGAAGTCTATAGGACCCCATCTAATTCAAGTAAGCCAAAAGCCCAGAAATCTAAAACCATTTTAAGGAGTAAATAAAGAAAACCAGTTCTTTTGAAGTAAAAAAAACATGTTTTAAAAAGCAAGGTTTTCAAATAAGTAAGCCGAATATGTATTTTTAAAATGTCTCGTCTTTTCTGAAAATTTCAGCATAGTTTCCTTTGTAAATACTGGCCCCGAACGGGGTACAACATGATAAAAGCATATATACAATGATAAAATGCATCCCCAAGCGGGAGCTAGCTCTTCGTCAATCGACGGTCACAACCACGCAAGAAGTAATATACAACGCCGAAGGGAGAGGATCAAAACTCAAAAGGAAACTCAAAATCAGCATGAAAACCATAATACTACAACGCGCGACTCTAAGGTCGAAATAATACACAACTGGTTTTCTAAGTCTGAAACAATATACAAGTTTGGTTGATGGAATTACTAGATACAACTGAATAAAACATATACAATGGTGGTTTTGATGCAAAAGAACCCACCTACCAAAGCAAATCCCCCGTAAAGGAAGCAGTGTGCCAGAAAAGCCGCAATGGAATCTGTACGGCAAAACCTGCAAGAAACTGTGGCACAACGGGGGTGAGTTGCCAACTCGTGAATAGAAAACATCACAGAGCAGAAATCGTATGTATGACACAATCCTAGGTCAATACGATCAGATATATATATAACCTCAAATGAATAAGTCTGAAGTAAGATAAGATGGCAATGTAACATCTATACATGAGTATAGTGCCAAGTGCTCGTACCAGTGCCTCAGGTAATAGCATATCATAAATATGAGGTATGATCAATGCCGACTATATCATGAAGTCTATGAATATGTGGATATCATCCAACTGTGTGATCAATATCATCAATGTCAATATATGTAGGTGGAAATCGTCCACGTGTCACCCAATGACAATAAGCATCATGCATGTAAATATCATAAACATATGCATGGAAGTATGAGGATGTAAATCAACATGTGTCGCTCGCGACATATCAAAATCATGGAACCTGAGTGTCAAGCATCGACACTCAAAAACATCATGAAACCTGTGCCTAGCATCGGCACGTAAATCCTCATATACATAGGGCTCCGTCAGTCCGGATCGGCCCATCTCATCTCTCAACTCCGGTCGGTATCCCCCAGATATCCACCGAGCTCAACACAATCACCGGTAGGTAGTACTCCTCTGCCAGGCTCACCATCTAACATATACGAGTCTTCTTGCCCCGGGGTACCTTACGGGGTCCACCATGTACCCACAGACGATGCCTACCGCTCCTCGAATCGGGTTTCACATGCCACTCTCAGAACCGAGAAAACACATGGTGGACGCACTGAAATATCATATCAAGGGTAACCGGGTTTTTAAAACAATACATACTCTCTTTTAAAATACCCACGGTTCCCAAATCCAGAAATATCATGGAAACAACATATCTCAATGCGTCTAATCAGAAAGCATGATGTATGCGACATATAAAGAATGTAAGCATATCAGTATATTATGCGACAGAATACAGTATTATGCACATAGCGAGAGAAGACCGCTCTTTTGAAATGAATCAGTTTTAAATGTATCTTGCGGTTCCCAAATCTCAAATCAAGCCAGAATCATCTATGTATGTGCAAAAACGTATGTGTATACTATATGTGAGTACACAAGTATGAATGTGTACTGTTCCTAGGCACACTAATGAAGTCTCACAAGGCATCAAACATGGCTAATTTAAATTTTACATGTGCCTACAAACCCTAATACGGATCGTTAACTAGATTTATTGGCTATGCGATGCAAGTTAACGACTTTAACATAAAGGAAAGAAGCTACAACCTTTGTAGATCCGGTCCTCCACCTCCTAGGCTCCGTGATGACGTCCCTCCGCTGTCCAAATTGAATCCATGACTCTAGCATCGGCTTCATTGGAGAAAAGGGAGGACTTGGTCGTCGGTCCGATGCCAAAGATGATCTACGTCGAGGCATCACAAGATCAAGCTCCAACTTCACCAAGCCTTGAAAACTTATGAAGGAAACACCCTATACTACTTGGAAAGAGGTAGAGGATGAAGAAATAGGAGGTGGGTTCACTTTAGAATTGGATTTCTCACTCATTAGCTCAAGTTGCCATTGATGGAGCAAGCTTTCTTCATGTTGATGATGAAGAAGAAGAAGAAGGAATATTATGATAAGTATATGTAAAAGGAAAAACAAATGAATACTTATCATTTGGCAACCTTAGTTAGGTATAGAGAATAGACTATGGTTAACTTGAATGGTTAGGGTTAAGGAAGAGACAAGAATGGTGGACTTGTTCAAAGCTTCAAGAAGCTTCAAAGAAAAACAAAACTAGCAACCATTCTTTTCTCTTTATGTTTTCTAAATGAAATAAATAAATAGATAAATGAATAAGTAAAAGAAATGAAACCCTAACCACTAACTAACCATGGTTTAATTCTTTACACAAAACCAAGCTAGAATGTATCATCAAACATGATACAATCATGTGCACAAAAAATATATCACATATACAATGTGCATTTCAAGTGAGTAAATCCATTTAAAGTGAACCAATACTAGTTAATGCAAAGTAATATATCAAATATATAATTATACATTAAATCATTAAATCAACACTTGATTCAATGATCCGGTCATGTCGCATATAACCGGCTAGTATCCAATGTATCGGCTTATCGAATCGATCCTTGATTCGATAACTAGGTTATATCGCATATAACCAATCAATACATTCATCGCGAGAATGGAATACGGTATCACATACACGAATTATTCTCGGTCCCGCACATATCTCATATGCGCTCCTATTTCATTTCGCTTGAGCCAGGAAACCTCTGTGTAGGACTCTAAAGACTCGTCAATACGCCGGCAGCAGATGATGATCATATCAAACACCCACAAGCCGCAAGCGGTCTGCTAAACGTAACGGCCACCCGGGTATTGAGCGATCAGAAGATCGACGAGCAAGCCCGCTCACACTCCTGTGAATCCAACCAGTAACACTTACCGTACAGTCCGGTCTGTTCATCTGATATGTCGCATATCTCGCCTAGGGGTGGTAAACGTCAGACCCCAGTAGCTCGATAAGTCATGCCGACGTGAAGTCCATGACATGTGTGAAACTACTGATAACACTTACCAGTAGGTCACTGCAACCCTGGCCAGGGATTTCCTGTTATGGCCAGTCGAGCATAGCGCAACATCAACCCCCAATACCGGGAGAGACGAATCCCCTCCTATCGCTCATTGCCTCCATGTGAATCGGGACTGTACCCAAAAACCACCTGTTTGCACGACTCAGTAGAGCCGTGGTAGGGTGGAAATCAAAGCACAGTGGGAGACACACAAGACTTTATGACGATCTCGGGTCAACAGACTAAGCTGCACCAGTGTCACCAGAGAACTGCCATCTGACGTGAGGTATAATACCATCTGGGAGTTCTCGGCGAGTCCGTTCAGTGTACCCAGTCCCCACTGAGCACCCGCATACCATCTCTGATGTCAAACACCGATGGATATGGGATCATCCATCGCCCATCACATGGGTCAAGAAGATATACGCTAGTCTACTCTGGAATATCGATGCCCCGTCTCGATATTCCCACGACTAGGAACAATGAAGGATGTACTCATGGACTACCCAGGCCCCACTAATATGATCTTCATCACAGTCCTGGAAGTCGAGTACTCATCCTAAGGGCTTTATCAACTTGTAACAGAGAGACAGAAAGTATACATGTTAAGATAAAGAGCAACCAGATAGCGTACTATCATGTCGAGCAAGAAAGTCCTACCTATATATGTCCCAGCATCCACTACAATATACATCCAATGTACAGTAATGGCCTCTAGGGCATACATATAACTAACAATCTCCCACTTGCACTAGGGCCATCTGTAGCAGTGGTTGCAGTATCTAATACTCAACCATCCCATATAAGTCTCTCTATGGGAAAAGGCCTTTGTGAGTGGATCCGCCGTGTTGTCCTCTGCATCTAGTCTCCTAACCTCGATCCCTTGGAGATTAAGCATCTCTATGATCAGGTGATACTGCCTTAGAATATGTCTGGATCACTGATGGGACGGACGTTCCTTGGCATAAGCCACAACTCCATTGTCACACAATGAAAGGAACTAAGTTCATCTTATGAACAAATATACACCCAGACTGCCTCTTTAGTAGCATCTTAAGTAGCGATGTATCGAGCCTTTATCGTCCAGTATGCCACGGTATCTAGCTTGGAACCCTTCCAATATACCGTCCCTTTACTGAGGGTAAAGACAATGCCTGTGACTGACTTTCAGTCGTCCTTATCACTCTGGAACCCTTCCAGTGATTCTCCCCAGGATCGATTGATACCATCTCACTACATCTAGTGAGTATCCTAACATCCAATTGCATCTATCTCAAAGATGAATACTTAGGATTTAGGAGGTATCACTTTGATCCTATATGGAGAATCATTGTGATAAGCGGAGATTGACCGAGCGTAGCATAAAAAACTCCTTCCCTATCAAGAGCATGTCATCCATGTACTCTACGAGGATCGCCACCTTACTCTCTACTACCGTTTTGTATATACAAGGTTCATCTACCATTTTGATGAAGTCAAACACTTTGAATTTCACATCAAAACAGACGTTCCAACTCCGCGATGCCTGCTTCATTATGTAAAGCAACTTGCACACGTTTCCGCTGCTCCCACTGTTTACGAAGCCCTCTGGCTGTGTTCTTATAGACGTTCTCTTCAAATCATTATTTAGAAAAGTAGTCATGGCACCCAACCACCAGATATCGTAGTTATGGTATGTAGCCGTGGCAAGTAGGATCTGGATGGACTTAAGCATATTCCCTGAAAAGGTTTCATCATTATCCGTGCCTGGTCGATGACGAAAACCTTTAACAAGTCTAGCTTTGAAAGTCTCAACTTTTCCATCTACACCAAGTAATCTTCTCAAGATGTACTTGCTCCCGATGGGGATTTAACCCTTCAGATATCGCAACTAAAGTCCATACTTTGTTGGTGTACATGGATTCCATCTCAGATCGCTAAGCATCCAGCCATTCTTACAGAGTCCCACTCCTGATGGCCAGCTCGAAACTAGTTGGGTCATCATCTCATGATGCAATTCTCGCTCCCACTGTCATAGAGAAACAGAAGTATCTCTCAGGTGGGTGAGAAACCTTACTAGATCGGCGGAGAGGCTGAGGTTCGTCGGGAACTATTGAATCCTTTGGTTCTGTCAAATCATCAGCTGCAGTTTTGTATATCTGGAACTTTTCCAGTTCTACAGAACTGACCTTGCCTCGATCTTGTCCGGATTTTGCTTTTGACATAGGCCGGACAATCCCAAATCTTAACTCACTTAAGAGATAGGCTCTTCCCATACCATATCTCATATGGAGTGGTAGGCACTGATTTGAATCGAACCCTATTCAATAGGTATGCAGCTTCTCAAGTGCATAACTTCCAAAAAGGAAATAGGTAACTCAGTAGTACTCATCATAGAGCACACCTTATCATATAGGGTGTGATTGCTCCGCCCCGATATACCATCGTGCTATGGTGTATACGGAGGAGTAATGCTGAGAGAGAATCTCATTCTCCTTTAGAATAGTCCAGGAATTCCGTGCTCAAGTATTCTCCTCCTTGATCTCATCAAAGGACATAATACTTATACCCGTATTGGTTTTCTACTTCTAACTTATATTCTGCGAATATCTCAAAAGGTTCGGACTTGTGTTTTAACAAGAACATATGTCTGAATCTAAAGGGATCAACAGAGAATGCAATGAAGTACAAAGAACCGGTCTTGGCATGTGTAGACAGGGGATCTACATACATCAACATGTATCATCCCAAGAGTTCACTAACTCTTTCTCTGTTTCCAATAAACAGAGCTGAGGTCATTATATCTTTGTGACATGACTCGCAAGTTTCATAAGATGTAAATTCAAACTGATTTAAATATGCATCTACTGTGTAACTTAAGCTAGTCGGGTCGCATTGATATGACCTAGTCTACAATACCTCAAGAAGGATCCGTTCATTTCTGAACTCTTTCTCTTGTGTGTGTTCTGTATACTAGGAACTGTAGTTTGATTTAGAACATCAATGCTTTTAGATAACGTGCCTGAGCCGATCAACTTTTGATATAGGAAATGTTCAAAACATTATCCAACTATACAAAATTTTATCATTTCTTTACTGATAAAGAGATAGATATGATTTTGTATATCAGGTTCGGTATCTAATAACATTCGTTCAGAATCAATGTATTTGGAATACAGGGTGACAGTGACCAACAGACTTGGCTGCAACACTTGCCCCGTTTTCTGCCTCATGAAACTTATCACCCGTTCTCAGTTTTTCTATCCTTTTGCAGCCCTATGTAACTTATTACATATCTGGGATCCTGATCCGGTATCATATACCCAGGATGCGGAGGATACTGAGAAACAGTTCTTTGTAACGAACACACCCGAAGATGATGCATCAGCATGCACTCTCTTCGTTTGGGCGGCACGGGAATTCTGGTAATCCCCTATTTCCTGCTCTGTCTTATAACAACTATAAGTTGGAGCGGGACCAATGTTCCCCAGCTCAGTATAACAAGCGGGTTCGGTCAATATCCGTATTATTATCTTGATTAAGGCGTGATATGGTCGCTACCTGGAGAGAGAGAGAAGAAAACACTCAGCGTGCGCTCTTGCAAGATCAGATTGGTTATTTATTTTATCTAATCAGGATGGCTCCCACTGTTTTTATCAAATCTTCCTTCAAACCTTAAAAGGAAAGACTAGCCGGGATTAATTACACTCTACAAGTTCGCCAATCTTTCAGCCAGGCCAGTGTCGGTACTTTGAGGGAGGTTCCCCGTGCTTTCGCACGGACCTAATTACAGTAAACCTTATTTTCCCAGAGGCGTAACCCCGTTGACACCTTTCTAGACACCTACTTGATCGGCTAATTGTAAAGTGCAAAACTCTCTCAGGAGTAACAATTACTCGCAGTGGGTATCGGGATCCAACTATCACATAGAAGGTATGCAATCTCATTGCAAATTTCAACACTTGAAACTCCCGATAAAGATTTTTACCCCTAGCACTTATGACCTTAACTATGGTCAACAAATCATAAGCACTAGTCAAGTTCTACCCGTCATTTCGTGATTAATTAGACCCACCCACATGACCCTTAACTAAGGTCAACAAAGTCACGCGACTGTCCTAACTAATCGCATCATATGCGGTGTAGGAAGACATCACTTAGCTACCGTACACTGTGCCTTAACTAAGGTCAACAAACACAGCACGAATACTAAGTACTCTACTTCCTAAAATGACGGAGGGTTGCGTATGGTTTTTGTGAAAACCTTTAACGCTTTGAACTTGATCTCGTTGCGGAATCAAATGGTTTTTAAATGGAATGTTTTTGAGGCTTTTCTAGTTTTGCTAAAGGGGTCACTCCCGGTGAAGGGATCGTCGGCCCTTTCCTCGTCGAATGAGGTGCGGGATATATCATATATATCACTGTGCAAAGCATAAACTATAGAAGCAATCAAAAGACAAACCGAGTGTGTACCATCTGCCAGTTATTGCTAAAGGAGTCACTCCCGGTGAAGGGATCTCGGTCCTTTCCTCATCGAATAAGGTGCAGGATGTTATGTAATGAACACCGCGATGCAAAGCAAGAACTGTAGCTACCTATTTTTATTTTGAAATTCGATTCCACAACATCAATTAGGTTTATTTTCTTTCATTAATCTCATTAATGAATATCCTATCATTTAAGTCCACCTAAACATCACAGATAAATATAACGTACGCTTATGCCATCCGCATTCGCCTCGATGTCCCGTCTGCACCGTTAGGTTAGGTAACTAACGGCAGAGCGGGGCAGGGCTAGCGCGGGTGTAAAACATAAGTAACGTTTATATAATATATCATATATACTATATACTATATCTATCACAGAATATCACATGATCACATCACAGATAACGCAGCAGAAAATATCATATGAAATGTTGGATATACTAGGACGTCCGTGTTTTCAATACGAGTCAGTATAAAACACGGATTCCACGGTCGTGATGAATAGCCAATCCCACACCCCTAGACCCCTACGAGAGCGGCAAGCAACCCTACCAATTCTAGGGTTAGGAGACCCGGACTCGACTCCTCGAGATGGTCTCCCACTGGACCCTAGAACCCGGTTACTTGTGCTCCCCTCCTTGGGTCAATCCTAGTGCAGAAACGTAAATAATATACAAAAGGTGACATCTTCCGCAACCTGGAAGTGCCCCAATAAAAGAATATTACATACAAGTTTTTACATGAATGAAAATGAAAAACACTTATCTCACATAAAACCCCCCGGCTATTCAAACACGACGATCCAATATAACATATCCAGCAACACATAACATCACATGTCATCAACGTAAGTAAATATGCGCATCCCAATTGTCGTTGACATATAGCAACGAAACCGGCGATATCACATATTACACTTACGGTCACAAAAAAGAAAGTGTAAAACTACAACAGTTGGAATCCGCAAACTCTTTAGACATCGCATGCCTAGCCAAATGAATTCCTTAGACATCGCATGCCTAACAATTATAAACCCCGCATTTTAGTCTCATCATTGAAAACACTTTTCAATATCAAGTCGGGCAATTCAACAAGATTCCCGATATCCTGATCGAATGCTCGTCGCAAACTTTAGTAGGCGGCCGCACCCCCAACGCCGTCGACGAAGTACACCAAGGAGGAACACCGCTGCCGCGAGCACCCGAACGGATGCCTTCGGCGACGGGGTTCTCCTACAGTCACTTGGTCGGGGCTATGGGGTGAGGTTGTCTATTAAGTTTATCCGGCGAGTATCCGCGTACACTACGTGATTGCGACGGACTTTTGATCACATCAAAATTCCGTGGCAACCGATCAAGTGAGACTAAACTACTAGATTTATAACATTCATTCAGTTATCTCATAACTACTTGTGAATTCCAAATGTTGTATCACATTCCGGATAAGACAGAAAATGTTAAACTTTTCGATCGAACAATCGAACACCCAAGTTTTCCCGATACAGCTCAACACATGAAATAAGTCTAAAAACATCCAGTTCGTGCCTCAGTACCAACGGTCCAGCCGTAGAAGGGTCAAGCCAACGCCTCACATGTGGCACGCCGTACTCCCCCAAACCCTAAGGTTCAAAGGGCAGTTCAAGACGGTCACATAATCGAGTTAAGGTTTGTTGTCTTCTAGAGGTTCCATCGCGTTACTTGCACTACTTAGAACGTTTTTAAACCACGGAAAAATCCAACACTTGGAAATTTTCCGGCAGGGGAAAAAGTGGGTATTTATATCCAGTCGAACTTTTTAACAGTTTCTAAAATATCCGGAAAAACATAAACGAAGTTAAATTATCTGATCAAATTAACGAATCCCCAATAAAACCCTAGAAAACTCAACACTTGAGTGGAATTAAAAAATTCACATAAAAAATTGCCAATAAAGGACCTAAGAATAAATATATGAAATTTGAGGGACTAAGTCCAAATTTGGGCCGCGGAAGCGCCTCCAAACCCCTGGTTTGGCCGCGGTTCCGCGGTCGAATTATGGAATTAGGATCCCAAACTTCACAGTAATTCTTAGTTTTTCCTGCTTATTTTTCTTCATATTTTTAATTCACAAAATTCAACAGTTTTGAAAAATGTACAGAGAGCGATTTTGCAATGCGGTTTCGGTTCGATCGGATTTCTAACTCCGTCTACGCATCGCCTAAGGCTCTAGCTAGGCTCTGATACCACTGTAGGTCAGGCAGCCACCCCATCCAATGGGGTCACCGTGGCACCCACGGGTCCCTCAGCAGCTACTTTTTACGCATGCCCCCTCACGAGGACTACAACCCGCCGGAACACCTTCCGGTCTCGGGACACCCTGGGGGTAAGAGCCTATGCTTCGCCACACTGTCACACAGTAAGAACCCCCCATAGGTCGACATCCAATGCCTAGTAGCTCTGATACCACTGTAGGGTTCCTAGGCACACTAATGAAGTCTCACAAGGCATCAAACATGGCTAATTTAAATTTTACATGTGCCTACAAACCCTAATACGGATCGTTAACTAGATTTATTGGCTATGCGATGCAAGTTAACGACTTTAACATAAAGGAAAGAAGCTACAACCTTTGTAGATCCGGTCCTCCACCTCCTAGGTTCCGTGATGACGTCCCTCCGCTGTCCAAATTGAATCCATGACTCTAGCATCGGCTTCATCGGAGAAAAGGGCGGACTTGGTCGTCGGTCCGATGCCAAAGATGATCTACGTCGAGGCATCACAAGATCAAGCTCCAACTTCACCAAGCCTTGAAAACTTGTGAAGGAAACACCCTATACTACTTGGCAAGAGGTAGAGGATGAAGAAATAGGAGGTGGGTTCACTTTAGAATTGGATTTCTCACTCATTAGCTCAAGTTGCCATTGATGGAGCAAGCTTTCTTCATGTTGATGATGAAGAAGAAGAAGAAGGAATATTATGATAAGTATATGTAAAAAGAAAAACAAATGAATACTTATCATTTGGCAACCTTAGTTAGGTGTAGAGAATAGACTATGGTTAACTTGAATGGTTAGGGTTAAGGAAGAGACAAGAATGGTGGACTTGTTCAAAGCTTCAAGAAGCTTCAAAGAAAAACAAAACTAGCAACCATTCTTTTCTCTTTATCTTTTCTAAATGAAATAAATAAATAGATAAATGAATAAGTAAAAGAAATGAAACCCTAACCACTAACTAACCATGGTTTAATTCTTTACACAAAACCAAGCTAGAATGTATCATCAAACATGATACAATCATGTGCACAAAAAATATATCACATATACAATGTGCATTTCAAGTGAGTAAATCCATTTAAAGTGAACCAATACTAGTTAATGCAAAGTAATATATCAAATATATAATTATACATTAAATCATTAAATCAACACTTGATTCAATGATCCGGTCATGTCGCATATAACCTGCTAGTATCCAATGTATCGGCTTATCGAATCGATCCTTGATTCGATAACTAGGTTATATCGCATATAACCAATCAATACATTCATCGCGAGAATGGAATATGGTATCACATACACGAATTATTCTCGGTCCCTCACATATCTCATATGCGCTCCTATTTCATTTCGCTTGAGCTAGGAAACCTCTGTGTAGGACTCTAAAGACTCGTCAATACGCCGGCAGCAGATGATGATCATATCAAACACCCACAAGCCGCAAGCGGTCTGCTAAACGTAACGGCCACCCGGGTATTGAGCGATCAGAAGATCGACGAGCAAGCCCGCTCACACTCCTGTGAATCCAACCAGTAACACTTACAGTACAGTCCGGTCTGTTCATCTGATATGTCGCATATCTCGCCTAGGGGTGGTAAACGTCAGACCCCAGTAGCTCGATAAGTCATGCCGACGTGAAGTCCATGACATGTGTGAAACTACTGATAACACTTACCAGTAGGTCACTGCAACCCTGGCCAGGGATTTCCTGTTATGGCCAGTCGAGCATAGCGCAACATCAACCCCCAATACCGGGAGAGACGAATCCCCTCCTATCGCTCATTGCCTCCATGTGAATCGGGACTGTACCCAAAAACCACCTGTTTGCACGACTCAGTAGAGCCGTGGTAGGGTGGAAATCAAAGCACAGTGGGAGACACACAAGACTCTATAACGATCTCGGGTCAACAGACTAAGCTGCACCAGTGTCACCAGAGAACTGCCATCTGACGTGAGGTATAATACCATCTGGGAGTTCTCGGCGAGTCCGTTCAGTGTACCCAGTCCCCACTGAGCACCCGCATACCATCTCTGATGTCAAACACTGATGGATATGGGATCATCGATCGCCCATCACATGGGTCAAGAAGATATACGCTAGTCTACTCTGGAATATCGATGCCCCGTCTCGATATTCCCACGACTAGGAACAATGAAGGATGTACTCATGGACTACCCAGGCCCCACTAGTATGATCTTCATCACAGTCCTGAAAGTCGAGTACTCATCCTAAGGGCTTTATCAACATGTAACAGAGAGACAGAAAGTATACATGTTAAGATAAAGAGCAACCAGATAGCGTACTATCATGTCGAGCAAGAAAGTCCATCCTATATATGTCCCAGCATCCACTACAATATACATCCAATGTACAGTAATGGCCTCTAGGGTATACATATAACTAACAGAATGTACAATAGGTATGTGTACAAGTATGAGTGTACAATATGTAAGTACACAAGTATGCTCTGCAAGGGATCATATCCTGAATGCAACAGTACTACAGTGTAGTGACATGGCAATTATCGATGATGAAGTGTGTGAGCCGGCAAGCAGGTGTATATGGAACATATGCATCATCGATAATGGTGCTGGTGTCCTAACAACATGGTTTTGATATAACAATAAACATATTTATCATGCAATGCGATGCAAACAGTAATATATATGCGGCAAATGAATAATAAAGACAACAGTGTAGAAGCTACATCAATGCATCCATGTCATACTGTTTTGCCATTTGAAAGAAGACGAATCGGGGTTTTTAGGAAAATAAGGGTTACGGTGTTTTTAAGAAAAGATGCGTCTTTTGAAAATATCCGTAGAATCCCTTGCCTGTCTTTAACTACTCCCGATTTGTTAGTTTTTGAAATAGGTATGACATCGGCCTAGCCTAACCAGCTAATCGGGAGGGGTATGGAAACCACCTAAATCTGAGTCGATATATATATATATATAAATATATATATATATATATATATAATAGTCGGTGATCTCGCCTCAAAGGTACCGCGTACGATACAATACTATATGACATCCTCAAGTCATGAGTGTGGATTTATCATCAATATAAAGCTCGTACGGTAAATCATCGTACGGCATACCAAAAGCTGGGTACGGGTCAATATCACATTCATCTCATCAATTATCTGGTATCCTTATCATCATATCTCATGATCTGGGGTATTGATCTAAGTCTAGTACAACCGATACCATCTATATAAATGCGTGTGTAAAACACACGTCCAAAGGCCCGCTAAAATCTCATGTCGTATCCCAAATACGAATCACATTATATCACCAATCTCATGGCCCTATGCCCAATTTCATCGACTCATCTCCAAATATCAACCACTATCCTCATCATCCAGGTATAAGTATAACAAATAAGCATGTGTGTGCGTGTGGGTGTAAACCTATTCTAGGGTTCGCAATTAGGAGCTATACTAGTTTACGACTACACCCTAATCTAACCATAGTACACCTAATCTCATCTCAATTATCCATATCGCACCTAATGCTATCAAACATATATATATAGTATATATATAGTATACTAAACCTCGAACTGCGGGGGTGCTATACGCCATCCACCCGACTTCCCCCGTAGATATAATCTACTCACCTTGCATCCTGCGTGTCGGTGTCGATGTCGCCTTCATCTTCTTCATTGTATGAAGCCCTCGAGAAGGTACCTACAAGATAACACAATCGCAAATGCACCTTAAAATCACATCGAGAAAACCAAACGACGCGCTAAGGCCTATATGTTAGAACATATGGACTACGCTTTCAAAACTATCAAACAATCCTCGATATTGTCGTACAAATGTCAAAAGATCGAGGTAAAACACAATACTAGGTATCCAGAATTCAAAATACGCAAAACGAAACTCCGAATCAAAACAACAACTTAGGAAAAAGGTCCCAGATTTCACCCTAGGTCAAATTGGTCAATTTTGCATATGCCAAGGGTCTAGTTTACTGATCAGAGGACCACGGAACCAACACGAACCAATTCTACCCTGATCTGGCCGCAATTTGCGGCCAGAAAGATTAAATTTGCGGTCATGGTTGAGGGTTAGGGCCCAGGGTTTTGGTGGTAGCTTCCTCGGTGCCTGCATGTATCACTGTCCTTGCAAAATAATTTTCAGAGTTTCGGGGTGATAGCAGATTCCATTTTACATCCACAGAATTCACAATTTTCCGATATCAGCTTTTCTAAATCCGTATTCCGGGGTTCTAGTCTCTGGTTTAGGCCTGAATTCTATCACTATGGAGTTTGTGTGGCCTCTACTGAGCTCAATTACACATCACTACCCAAAATTTCCCTAAACCCCAACTAGAGTTTTCAAAGTTCACCCAAACCACTCAATATCGGTTCTAATCTAACATGGGGGTAAAAGTAATGGAAACACTAAGCTTATGGTTCAGAAAATACCTCATTTGGCAACTCAAGAAAATTCTTGAGTTGCTCAAAGTGCTCAAAATCTTCTCTTTCTTGGTCCATGGGGTAGCTAGTGAGCTTGTGCATCCTTTTTGTGAAGTGGGAATGAGGTTTCGAGTTGATTTCCATGGTGTTTTAGGGGATTTTGTGGAGAGGGAGAGGAGGGTGCAGCAGCAGCAGCAACAACAAAGGAGGGGAGAGGAAATGAGGGAAACAAATGATGAAGGGGGATGGCTCAAGACCAAGTCAAGCACAATCCCTCACCTTTCTCTCTCATGCCCATGCCTACATATTCTATTCTTTTCTTTTCCCAATAAATCAACAACCATGCTTAAAACATGAAGGAAAGCCATGGAAAAATATGTAACAAGTGTAAAATGATATGGTGCATGTTTTGCACAAAATATGCTAAAAATCCGATTAGCGATTTTTAATCGCGATTAGCACTATATCAGCATATAATTAATCATAAAAACTTAAAATTTGCATAATTCATATAAAACACTCTCTTTTAATAATTTCTATAATTTTCCAAAATTTTCCCCATTTATCGGTATTTAATTATACCGCCTTATTAAAATATTCAATATTATATTATTAAAATATAAAAATTCCCAAAAATAATATTTTATTTTTTTGAAATGTTACAATCTTCCCCCCTTAAAGAAATTCGGTCCCCGAATTTAAATTTTAAACCCCCAAATTCTAAAACATTTCAATAAAAGACTAAGTCGTCGGGGCTCCGAAATCATCAATACATAAGACGCATCATAGCGCAATGCATGCGCATGAATAATGAGAAGATAACTCAAAAACAAAGCTACGTCAAGCATCCCGCAATCATCGGAGTCATGGTAAAGACACAAATGTCAAATCCAAAATAAAACCAATATGATATAAATCAGAACTATACATGTAAACATCAAATCTATACATGTAAATATCTGAAGGAAATGCATGCCAAACCTTTTTGTGTTGCTGTGCTATATGCGTATCGCGGCACAGTGGCGGACGTCTATTGTAAGAAAATAACCATATATATATATATATATATATATATATATATCTTTTGTTTAATATGTACGTTCCGCCGTTTTGAAAACAATTTAGAAGGGTTTTCTTGTTTTAAATGTTTCGTGTCATATCAGACACGTAGGTATATACTTAGACTATAGCTCGCTTTTTGGAAATCCCCTCGATAACTATCAATGCATGCAAAATCTATCCAGGTACTGTCCTCTGACTAGTCCTGCTCAGTACGAAAACATATAGCAAATATCATAAAAACGTACTGCTCCATAAGAAATCAATCCCAAAATGTATATACGAATACCCTGTGTGTCTGGTGCGCACGGAAATCAAAATCCATATATGTGCCATACATGTGCGTAGAAACAACATCTAAGTGCAACGGGTGTCACAAAACATCTGCCAAGGGCAACGGGCGTGCCTGACAGCAACATCAGGTGCATCTGACATGCACGAAGAATCCCGATTTAGTGCATCCGGTGTGCACCAAAATCGTACCTCAAAACATGTGCTCAACATGCGCGAAATCCAAATCAGGTGTATCCATCATGCACGAATAAAATCTAAATCATGCGCATTCAACATGCACGAAATCACGAAATCCAATATCAAGCGTCGAACATGCACAAAGTCCAAATCAAATGCACGGAGTGCAAGAAATCATCATCAATATCAGAATCAAAATCGACGGTATACAATACGGCTCAATCAAAATCAGGTATACCGCGGTATATAAGCTCACAACCATGTGCATCAGCGTGCACAAATCAAATCAAAACACTAAAAGTGCATGTAAACGATACCGAATACATAAGTCAAATCGCATGCATAACATAAGCATGAAATCAAAATCAACATATCGAATGACATCAAATCGAAGTCAGGTGCAACCGTAGTGCACAAAATATAAATCCGGTGCAACAAAGGCACGAAATATAAATCTGGTGCGATAAATGCACGAAACATAAAACTAGTGCGACAAATGCACGAAGTATGGTGCATCCTGTGCATAAATATGAATACCCAGTAGGTGCAACCATGGTGCACGAAAACAGAAATCATGGAACTCAGCCATCAAGACCAAATCATGCGAATAGATCGCCCTAAAATACCGAAATCCAAGGTGACGGATACGTGATAATCGAATCACAAAATCATAAATCATAAATACCGTCGTCGGTATATCCTCCTTCAAAGTCGAGAAGGTGTCGGTGCATCCAATACTAACAGCGCAAGATATCTACTTGCCTCTTGCTCACGGTCTGGCGTCCTCTGTCTCTGGGCCTTTATCTTCTCTGTGGATTACCAATCTCGCGATCCATCGGCTCATCGGCCCTATCAGGTGTGCTAACGGGGAAGATTCCATTCTGGCACTTCTCTGGTCCTCTGAATACACATTACACATCTAATCCCGAGTGCAAATCTTATCGCAGCTGTGTCCTGGAAGGAATCCTGCTCAAGGTCTCTTTTGATCTCGCCTATGCCGAACTGTACGGAGGCTGGTACTCTTGCATAATCTCTTCTCGCTCTATGGACATCTGCGTCCTTAGCACAGCATTTTCTCAGAAATTGGTCGCATCCCAACGCCTCTGTAGACATATCCGACCTTTAATCTTAACGGGGAGTAACAACAGCTCGTCAGCATCTCGTACGAACCTCTTGTCCCACTTGTCTGTATCATTGTTCACTTTGACGTCACGTCTCTATCTGCGCACTGCAAATGTTCTCAGCTACGTCAATCCAAAGTCTCTCACACGGACTCGGTATCTTCATCACTCTGTGGAAGATATCTAGCCGAACACGTCCTCAGGAACTCGTCCCAACCTGCGGAGATATACTCCATTCTCGTCCATCCTTGATCAACTCACAACGCATCTGGGTGAGGTACTCTATCCGAACCTGGTCAACTATCTCGTCGACGATGCCAAACTCTGGCCTGCTGGGTTGGCGCAATATGACCACTCCTGGGTCCAAGTCTTCTTGTATAGTATTCCAGAAAGGTCCTGTCGAGGTCTCTCTCAACTCTCGTTCCTGCCGAATTGCCCGGAAGTTACCATCCTTCACTATATCTGTTTCTTGTTCCGGAACGGCTGCATACTCATCGCGACTCCTTCTGGAAGATATATCCATATACAACGCCTCTGCATGCGTATCGCATCTCTGATGTCAGCGGAGTGGAACGTTATCTCGTGCGAACTCTTTACTCCACTCTGCTATAATGTCGTCTGATTCGGACTCGTCTTCTCGTGGCTGCATGGACCGCTCTCCAACGGCTATACTCGTATCTGGAGTCTCCCAAGCAATGTGTCCCGTCACATGATATCCAAATGATGTCGAACCATCCGATCGATTCGTCAGAACCTCATATTCCCCCAAGAGATCAACATCTTGAGTACAGTTTAATAGTATTCCAGTACATGCCACAGCACCTGTGGACCAACCGTAGAAGGGCAAACCCAAGCCTCACAAATAGCACTGCTAAACTGCCGCAAACCCTATGGTTCGGAGGCGTTCCATGGTCATTACGTCGAGTTAGGGTTTCATTCTTCTAGAGGGTCCATAGCATTACTTGCATTGTCTTCCGAATACTTTAAACTTGGAAATGAGTTTCTGACATTCGATCGTCTCTATCGACTCTCAAGGAATCTGCGTGAAGTCTTCTCTAGCTGGAATCAATCTATCTGATGACCTCGCATCGGGGTAAGCGAACGAACCACATATCCAAGTCGTTCTTCCTTGGGTGACTAGCGACTTTCTATCGCATCTCTAAGTATATACTCATGCTGCAGTAGCTCCACCATCTGGGCAATATCCTGTCATTTGCAGCAACAACTGGCTCATTCGTCTGTATGCTGAACAGCGCCACATTCATCCTGAGTAAGAGATATATCAATGGTCATCACATTCTGGCTGGCATCTAGCAGTAGCCTGATCCTCTGGTGTTGATCTGCACGTCCGAGAAGTCTTGTAAAAGTGATCCGTCAAACGCTCATGGCGCGAAAACAAAATAAAACGACGCCTCTTTATGCAATCGTACATCTCTGGAATCATGCCTTGGTCAGTCCTCATCCATGACGAGCTCATGCTGACGTAATTCTAGCCGTAGCTCTCTCTGCCTGTGTAATCGTGGCAGCAAAATCATAACCAATATCGATGAGGATAGATCATAGGAATGAATATAATACCGTGTAAGGAAATGTACATCCTAAGGTTTCTTAAGCGGAGTAGCGTATCGTAAGTATACCTCGGAACATACGTACGGTACGTCACTCTACTCAAGCTACCTACTCCATCAACCAAGGGTCATCCTACGCGACGAAAGTTCGGGTATAATACCCCCTCGACTAAGTCTAAGTTCCGTAAGGTCAAGCCTAAGTTCCGTATATATATAAACGCTCTAAGCTCCGCATAGTCAAACTTAGACTCAAATCTAGGTTAACCTATCACTTTGATACCAACTTTGTCACGACCCGAAATAGCACGTGACTGGAACTTGAATCATATGAAGTCTATAGGACCCCATCTAATTCAAGTAAGCCAAAAGCCCAGAAATCTAAAACCATTTTAAGGAGTAAATAAAGAAAACTAGTTCTTTTGGAGTAAAGAAAACATGTTTTAAAAAGCAAGGTTTTCAAATAAGTAAGCCGAATATGCATTTTTAAAATGCCTCGTCTTTTCTGAAAATTTCGGCAGAGTTTCTTTTGTAAATACTGGCCCCAAACGGGGTATAACATGATAAAAGCATATATACAATGATAAAATGCATCCCCAAGCGGGAGCTAGACTTCGTCAATCGACGGTCACAACCACGCAAGTAGTAATATACAACGCCGAAGGGTGAGGATCAAAACTCAAAAGGAAACTCAAAATCAGCATGAAAACCATAATACTACAACGCGCGACTCTAAGGTTGAAATAATACACAACTGGTTTTCTATGTCTGAAAAAATATACAAGTTTTGTTGATGGAATTACTAGATACAACTGAATAATACATATACAATGGTGGTTCTGATGCAAAAGAACCCACCTACCAAAGCAAATCCCCCATAAAGGAAGCAGTGTGCCAGAAAAGCCGCAATGGAACCTGTACGGCTAAATCTGCAAGAAACTGTGGCATAACGGGGGTGAGTTGCCAACTCGTGAATAGAAAACATCACAGAGCAGAAATCGTATGTATGACACAATCCTAGGTCAATACGATCAGATATATATATATATAACCTCAAATGAATAAGTCTGAAGTAAGATAAGGTGGCAATGTAATATCTATACATGAGTGTAGTGCCAAGTGCTCGTGCCAGTGCCTCAGGTAATAGCATATCATAAATATGAGGTATGATCAATGTCGACTATATCATGAAGTCTATGAATATGTGGATATCATCTAACTGTATGATCAATATCATCAATGTCAATATATGTAGGTGGAAATCGTCCACGTGTCACCCAATGACAATAAGCATCATGCATGTAAATATCATAAACATATGCATGGAAGTATGAGGATGTAAATCAACATGTGTCGCTCGCGAAATATCAAAATCATGGAACTTGAGTGTCAAGAATCGACATTCGAAAACATCATGAAACCTGTGCCTAGCATCGGCACGTAAATTCTCATATACATAGGGCTTCGTCTGTCCGGATCGGCCCATCTCATCTCTCAACTCCGGTCGGTGTCCCCCAAATATCCGCCGAGCTCAATACAATCACCGGTAGGTAGTACTCCCCTGCCAGGCTCACCGTCTAACATATACGAGTCTTGTTGCCCCGGGGTACCTCACCGGGTCCACCATGTACCCGCAGTGGTGCCTACTGCTCCTCGAATCGGGTTTCACATGCCACTCTCAGAACCGAGAAAACATATGGTGGACGCACTGAAATATCATATCAAGGGTAACCGGGTTTTTAAAGCAATACATACTCTCTTTTAAAATACCCACGGTTCCCAAATCCAGAAATATCATGGAAACAACATATCTCAATGCGTCTAATCAGAAAGCATAATGTATGCGACATATAAAGAATGTAAGCATATCAGTATATCATGCGACAGAAAACAGTAATATGCACATAGCGAGGGAAGACCGCTCTTTTGAAATGAATCAGTTTTAAAAGTATCTTGCGGTTCCCAAATCTCAAATCAAGCCAGAATCATCTATGTATGTGCAAAAACGTATGTGTATACCATATGTGAGTACACAAGTATGAATGTACAATAGGTATGTGCATAAGTATGAGTGTACAATATGTAAGTACACAAGTATGCTCTGCAAGGGATCATATCCTGAATGCAACAGTACTACAGTGTAGTAACATGGCAATTATCGATGATGAAGTGTGTGAGCCGGCAAGCAGGTGTACGTGGAACATATGCATCATCGATAATGGTTCTGGTGTCCTAACAGCATGGTTTTGATATAACAATAAACATATTTATCATGCAATGCGATGCAAACAGTAAGAATATGCGGCTAATGAAAAATAAACACAACAGTGTAGAAGCTACATCAATACATCCATGTCATACTGTTTTGCCATTTGAAAGAAGACGAATTGGGGTTTTTAGGAAAATAAGTGCTACAGTGTTTTTAAGAAAAGATGCGTCTTTTGAAAATTTCCATAGAATCCCTTGCCTGTCTTTAACTACTCCCGATTCGTTAGTTTTTGAAATAGGTATGACATCGGCCTAGCCTTGTTAGTTGTATGTATGCCCTAGAGGCCAGTATTGTACAGATGTTGTATATTATATTGGATGCTTGGACATATATAGAGATGACTTTCTTGCTCGATATGATAGTATGCTATCTGGTTACTCTTTATCTTAACATGTACACTAGTCTCTTTATACTGTCTTGTAGTTACATGTTGGTAAAGCCCTTAGGATGTGTACTTGACTACCTGGACTATGATGCAGATCATACTAGTGGGGACATGGTAGTCCATAAGTACATCCTTCAAGGTCCCTAGTCATGGGTGTATCGAGACGGGGCATCGATATACCAGAGTAGACTAGCGTATATGCTTCTCGACCCATGTGATGGGCGATGGATGATCCCATATCCATTGGTGTTTGACATCAGAGATGGTATACGGGTGCTCAGTGGAGACTGGGTACACTGGACAGACTCGTCGAGAACTCCCAGATGGTATTATACCTCACGTCAGATGGCAGTTCTCAGGTGACACTAGTGCAGGTTAGTCTGTAGACCCGAGATCGTCATAGAGTCTTGTGTGATTCCCACTGTGCTTTGATCTCCACCTTACCACGTCCATGAGGGTGTGCAAAACGGTGGTCTTTGGGTACAGTCCCGAGTCACATGGAGGCAATGAGCGATAGGAGGGGTTTCGTCTCTCCCGGTATTAGGGGTTGATGTTGCGCTGTGCTCGATTGGCCGTAACAGGGAAGTCCCTGGCCAGGGCTGATCAGAGATTTGCTGGTAAGTGTTACCAGTAGTTTCTCGACCCGTTATGAGCCTCACATCGGCACGACTTATCGAGTATTGGGGTCTGACGTATACCACCCCTAGACTTGATATGCGACATATCAGACGAATAGACCGGACTGTACGGTAAGTGTTACTGGTTGGATTCACAGGAGTGTGAGCGGGCTAGCTCGTCGATCTTCTGATCGCTCGATACCCGGATGGCCGTTACGTTTAGCAGACCGCTTGCGGCTTGTGGGTGCTTGATATGATCATCATCTGCTACCGGCGTATTGACGAGTATTTAGAGTCCTACACAGAGGTTTCCTGGTTCAAGCGAAACGAAATAGGAGCGCATATGAGATATGTGCAGGACCGAGAATAATGCGTGTATGTGATACCGCATTTCATTCTCGCGATATATGTTTCGATTGGTTATATTCGATATGACCTAGTTATCGAATCATTGATTCGATAAATCGATACATTGAATACTAGTCGGTTATGTGCGACATGACCGGATCATTGAATCAAATGTTGATTTAATGATTTAATGTGTAACTATATATTTGATATATTACTTTGCATTAGCTAGTATAGGTTCACTTTAAATGGATTTTCTCACTTGATGTGCAAGTTGTATATGTGATATACTTTTGTACACATGTTTGTATCATGTTTGATGATACTTGCTTTCATGGTTAAGTGTAAAGAATTAAACCATGGTTAAGTGTTGATTAGGGTTTGCAAATTCATTTATTTATTTGAAATGGATTAAGATAAGAATGGTGGCTTTATTTGTTTTATGTTAAAGCTACATGAAGCTTTGACCGTAGTGACCATTCTTGTCTTCATGCTTAACCCTAACTCATCCAAGCAACCATGGTCCATTCTCTACACTCAACTAAGGTTAGATTATGATAAGTATTGATTTCTTTTTTAATTTATCATAACACTTATCATAAACTAGCTTCATCTTCTCCTTCTTCTTCAAGAGAGAAAACTAGATGCCATCAATGGAAACTTGAGAAAAAGTGAGTGAAATCCAATTCTAAAGTGAACCCACCTCCTATTTCTTCACCCTCTACCTCTTGCCAAGTTGTTTTGGGTCTTTTCTTCACAAGTTTCACAACTTGGTGACGTTGGAGCTTGAACTTGCGCAACCTCGACGTAGATCATCTTTGACACGAAGCCGACGACCTATTCCGCTCGTTTTCCCGATGAAGCCGACGAATGAGTCTAGGATTCGAAAAGGACAGCGAGAGGATGACTACGTGGAGCTAAGGAAGTGGATATCCGGATCTACAAAGGTTGTAGCATCTAACTTTTAGTTAAAGTGTTAACTAGTTTATAGTTTCGCCTAGAAATCTAGCCGACGATCCGTATTAGGGTTTCTCGGCACCCATAAAATTTTAAATTGGCATGTTCGATGCCTTGTGAGACCTCTATAGCGTGCCTAGGAACCCTACAGTGGTATCAGAGCCTAGCTAGAGCCTTAGGCGAAGTCTAGACGCAATTTGAAACCCGATCGAACCCGAAAACCTAACTTTAAGATGCTCTCTGGACTTTTTCTAAATTCTGGGATTTTTCCAGATTAAAAATTGCTAAAAAATTCAGCAGGGAAATATATGAATTACGGTGCAAAAATTTCTTTATGAACAGTCTAAAGCGCGGCAGATCCGCGGCCTAAGCCTCCTTAGGCGGCGGATCCGCGGCAGCTTTATTAAATTATTATATAATTTTTGCACAGTAACTGATACCTTCTGGTGTTGGATTTTCTGGGAATTTTTAAAATTTATTCAAGAGTTGAATTTTCTGGGGTTGCTTTGGGGATTCGGTGTTTCGATCGGGGTATCAAATTTCGTCTTTGTGTATTTCCGAATAATTTTTAGAATATGTTAAAAAGTTCGACCGGATATAAATACCCAACTTTTCCCCTGTCGGGAAATTTCCAAGTGTTGGATTTTTCCGTAGTTTAACGACGTTCTAAGTAGTGCAAGTAACGCGATGGACCCTCTAGAAGACAACAAACCTTAACTCGATTATGTGACCGTCTTGAACTGCCCTTTGAACCTTCGGGTTTGGGGCAGTACGGCGTGCCACATGTGAGGCGTTGGCTTGACCCTTCTACGGCTGGACCGTTGGTACTGAGGCACGAACTGAATGTTGTTAGACTTATTTCATGTGTTGAGTTGTATCGGGAAAACTTGGGTATTCGACTGCTCGATCGGAAAGTTTAACATTTTCTGTTTATCTGGAATGTGATACAATAATTGGAATACACAAGTAGTTATGAGATAACTGAATGAATGTTATAAATCTAGCAATTTAGTCCCATAGATATTGAAAAGAGTTTTCGATAATGAGACTAAAATGCGGGATTTATATCTGTTAGGCATGCGATGTCTAAAGAGGTTGCGGATTCCAATTGTTGTAGTTTTACACTTTCTTTTCTGTGACCGTAAGTGTAGTATGTTCATATCGCCGGTTTCGTTGCTATACGTCAACGACAATTGGGGTATGCATACTTACTTACGTTGATGACATGTGATGTTATGTGTTGCTGGATATGTTATATTGGATCGTCGTGTTCGAATAGCCGGGGTTTTTTATGTGAGATGAGTGTTTTTCATTTTCATTCATGTAAAAACTTGTATGTAATATTCTTTTATTTGGGGCACTTCCAGGTAGCGGATGTTGTCACCTTTTGTATATTATTTACTTTTCCGCATTAGGATAGACCCAAGGAGGGGAGCACAAGTAACCGGGTTCTGGGGTCCAGTGGGAGACCAACTCGAGGAGTCGAGTCCGGGTCTCCTAACCCTAGAATTGGCAGGGTTGCTTGCCGCTCTCGTAGGGGTCTAGGGGTGTGGGATTGGCTATTCATCACGACCGTGGAATCCGTGTTTTATACTGGCTCGTATTGAAAACACGGACGTCCTAGTATATCCAATGTTTCATATGTTTCTTCTGCTGCGATATCTGTGATGTGATCATGAGATGTTCTGTGATGGATATAGTATATAGTATATATGATATATTATATAGACGTTACTTATGTTTTACACCCGCACTAGCCCTGCCCTGCTCTGTCGTTAGTTACCTAACCTAACGGTGCACGAGGGGACATCGAGGCGAATGCGGATGGCATAAGTGTACGTCATATCTATCTGTGATGTTTAGGTATTTAAATGATGGGACTTCATTAATGTGATTAATGAAAGAAAAGAAACCTAAGATGTTGTGGAATCAGATTTTAAACAAAACAGGTAGCTACAGTTCTTGCTTTGCATAGCGGTATATATGATATACCCTGCACCTTATTCGATGAGGAAAGGACCGAGATCCCTTTACCGGGAGTGACTCCTTTAGCAATAACTGGCAGATGCTACACACTCGGTTTGGCTTTGATTGCTTTTAAGAGTTTTTGCTTTGCACAGTGATATATATGATATATCCCGCACCTCATTCGACGAGGAAAGGGCCGACGATCCCTTCACCGGGAGTGACCCCTTAAGCAAAACTAGAAAAGCCTCAAAATCATTCCATTTTAAAACTTCATTTGATTCTACAACGATATCAAGTTCATTACGCAATAGGTTTTCAGAAAACCTGTCGTAGCCCTCCGTCATTTCAGATAAATTACATATAGTATTCGTGATACATTTGTTGGCTTTCGTCAAGGTGTAGTGTGCGGTAGCTATGTGCTGTTTATCTGCTGCATATGATGCGACTGGATTAGGGTAGTCGTACGGCTTTGTTGGCTTTCGTCAAGGGTCGTGCTGGTGGGTTTAATTCAGTCAAGAAATGTACGGGTTGAACTTGACTAGCGGGCTGTGGTTTGTTGGCTTTCGTCAAGGTCATAGCACGCTAGGGGCAAAAGCATTATCGGGAATTTCAAGTGTTGAAATTTGCAATGAGATTGCATACCTTCTATGAGATAGTTGGATCCCGATACCCACTGCGAGTAAGAGTTACTCCTGGGAGAGTTTTACACATTACAATTAGCCGATCAAGTAAGTGTCTAGAAAGGTGTTAACGAGGTTACGCCTCTGGGAAAACGAGGTTTACATTAATTAGGTTCGTGCGAAAGCACGGGGGACCTCCCTCAAAGTACCGACACTGGCCTGGCTGAAAGATTAGCGAACTTGTAGTGTGTAATTAATCCCGGCTAGTCTTTCCTTTTAGGGTTTGAAGGAAGATTTGATAAAAAGCAGTGGGAGCCAACCTGATTAGATAAGATAATAACCAATCTGATCTTGCACGAGCATACGCTAAAGTGTTTTCTTCTCTCTCTCTCCAGGTAGCGACCATTTCATGCCTTAATAAAGATAATAATATGGATGTATTGACCGAACCCGCATGTTACACTGTGCTGGGGAACGTTGGTTCCGTTCTTTCCTATAAGAGTTATAGGACTGAACAGGATATAGGGGAATACCAGGATTCCCATGCCACCCGAATGAAGAAAGTACATGATGATGCATTTTCTTCGGGTGTGTTCGTTACAGAGAACTGTTTCTCCATTTGCCCTACGTCCTGGGTATTAGATACCGGGTCAGGATCCCATATATGTAATCAGTTACATGGGCTTAGGAAAGGTAGAGAACTTGGAGAAGGTGATAAAGATATTAGAGTTGGAAATGGTGCAATTGTTGCAGCTAAGACTGTCGGGGAATATCACCTTGTATTACCAACAGGTAATACATTGGTTCTGAACGAATGCTATTACATGCCGAACCTGATATGCAACATTATATCGGTTTCTTTGTTGAGTAAAGAGGGATATAATTTTGTATTACAGGACAATGTTATGAACATTTTCCGTAACCAAAAGTTGGTTGGATCAGGCACGTTGTGCAATGGCATTTATGTTCTAAACCAATCAACAGTTCTAAGCATAACAAACACACACAAGAGGAAGAGTTCTGAACTGAACGAATCCTTCTTGTGGCATTGTAGACTGGGTCACATCAATGCGACACGACTGGCTAAGTTGCATAAGGATGGGTATTTGAAACCATTCGAATTTTCATCTTATGACACTTGCCAGTCATGTCTCAAAGGCAAGATGACCAAAACTCCGTTTACGGGACACGGAGAAAGAGTTACTGAACTCTTAGGACTAGTACATAGTGATGTATGCGGTCCAATGTCTACACATGCCAGGGAAGGTTCTTCGTACTTCATTACATTCACTGACGATCTCTCAAGATACGGACATGTGTACTTGATAAGACACAAGTCTGAAGCTTTTGAGAAATTTAGAGAATATAAACAAGAAGTCGAAAACCAAACCGGAAAAAGTATTAAAATCCTTCGATCAGATCGAGGAGGTGAATACTTGAGCAATGAATTCCTGGACTTCCTAAAAGAGAATGGGATTCTCTCTCAGCTGACTCCTCCATATACACCACAGCACAACGGTGTATCAGAACGGAGGAACCGCACCCTATTAGATATGGTGCGCTCTATGATGAGCACAGCTGAGTTACCTATTTCCTTCTGGGGGTATGCGCTTGAGACAGCCATACATCTATTGAATATGGTCCCCACCAAATCTGTGCCTACCACTCCATATGAGATATGGAAAGGGAAGAGACCATGTCTTAACTATGTTAAGATATGGGGTTGTCCAGCCTATGTCAAACGACAAAATCCGGACAAACTCGAGGCACGGTCTGTTCTATGCAAATTTGTAGGATATCCCAAGAATTCTCAAGGGTATATCTTCTACCACCCTGAGGAACAAAGAGTATTTGTTTCTCGGCATGCCACCTTTTTAGAAAAGGAATTTCTTGAAAAAGAGATTAGTGGTCATAAGGTAGAACTGGAAGAGATTCCAGCTGCAGAAGCTACAACAGAAGATCTGGTGGAACCAGAGGATTCCGTTGTTCCCGATGAACCCCAGCCACTCCGCCGATCTAGTAGGGTTCCTCGCCAACTTGAGAGATACTACGGTTTTCTCATGGACGGTGGGAGCGAGGATTGCATCATGGAGGATGATGACCCAAGTAGCTTCGAGCAGGCCATCACGAGTAGGGACTCAGTGAAATGGCTGGATGCTATGCGGTCCGAGATGGAATCCATGTACACCAACAAAGTATGGACTTTGGAAGTTGCTCCTGAAGGGGTAAAACCCATTGGGAGCAAGTGGATCTTCAAGAAGAAATTTGGTGTAGATGGGAAAGTGGAGACTTTCAAAGCTAGACTTGTAGCAAAGGGTTTTCGTCAAAGACCAGGTGTGGATTATGACGAAACCTTTTCTCCAGTGGCTATGCTTAAATCCATCCAAATCATGCTTGCCATTGCTGCCTTTCATGACTACGAAATCTGGCAAATGGATGTTAAGACCGCCTTTCTAAATGGTGATTTAGAAGAGTGCGTGTACATGACTCAGCCAGATGGCTTCGTAGACAGTGGGAGCAGCGGGAAGGTGTGCAAGCTGCTTAAATCCATTTATGGATTAAAGCAAGCATCGCGGAGTTGGAACATCTGCTTTGACGTCGTTATCAAAGAGTTTGATTTCGTCAAAAATCCAGATGAACCTTGTATCTACAAGAAGGTGGCAGAGAGTAAGGTTGCCTTCCTCGTATTGTACGTGGACGACATACTCTTGATAGGAAATGATATTCCTATGCTGCAATCGGTCAAGCTCTTCTTATCACAAAGATTCTCGATGAAAGATCTTGGTGATGCCTCCTGCATATTGGGAATTAGGATCTATAGAGATAGATCCAAACGGATTTTGGGATTGTCCCAATCCAGGTACATTGACATCATACTAAAGAGATTTAGTATGGAAGAGTCCAAGCGTGGGAACTTGCCCACGATCTCTGGAGTCACTCTCTCCAAAGAGATGTCTCCCAAGACTGATTTGGAGAGAGCTCGCATGCAAGGGATACCCTATGCTTCGGCAGTAGGCTCTATCATGTATGCGATGCTATGTACCAGACCCGATGTAGCATACTCACTAAGTGTAGTGAGCAGGTATCAAGCTGATCCTGGAGAGAGTCACTGGACAGCTGTGAAGAGCATTCTCAAGTACTTGCGAAGGACTAGAGATATGTTCTTGGTGTATGGTAACGGAGAGCTCCAAGTGGAGTCCTTTACCGATTCGAGCTTCCAGAGTGATAAGGACGACTCTAAGTCGCAGTCGGGCTTTGTCTTTACCCTTTACGGAGGGGCGGTTAACTGGAAGAGTTCCAAGCAGGAAACCGTGGCAGACTCGACGATGGAGGCTGAATACATCGCTGCCAACGATGCTGCTAAAGAAGCTGTTTGGATCAAGAAGTTCATTACTGAACTTGGTGTGGTTCCATCCATTGAGCATCCAATACCTTTGTATTGCGATAACAATGGAGCGGTGGCTTTGGCCAAGGAACCCAGGTCCCATCAGCGATCCAGGCATATTCTGAGGCGGTATCACCTGATCCGGGAGATAGTTGATCGCCGGGAGATCGAGGTCAGGAGGGTTGACACGAAGAACAACACGGCGGATCCACTCACGAAGGCCATTCCCCAGACACAGTTTGAGAGACTCTTCGGGATGCTCGGTATGCGATACTACAGCAGCTGGCCCTAGTGTAAGTAGGAGATTGTTAGTTGTATGTATGCCCTAGAGGCCAGTATTGTACAGATGTTGTATATTATATTGGATGCTTGGACATATATAGAGATGACTTTCTTGCTCGATATGATAGTATGCTATCTGGTTACTCTTTATCTTAACATGTACACTAGTCTCTTTATACTGTCTTGTAGTTACATGTTGGTAAAGCCCTTAGGATGTGTACTTGACTACCTGGACTATGATGCAGATCATACTAGTGGGGACATGGTAGTCTATAAGTACATCCTTCAAGGCCCCTAGTCGTGGGTGTATCGAGACGGGGCATCGATATACCAGAGTAGACTAGCGTATATGCTTCTCGACCCATGTGATGGGCGATGGATGATCCCATATCCATTGGTGTTTGACATCAGAGATGGTATACGGGTGCTCAGTGGAGACTGGGTACACTGGACGTACTCGTCGAGAACTCCCAGATGGTATTATACCTCACGTCAGATGGCAGTTCTCAGGTGACACTAGTGCAGGTTAGTCTGTAGACCCGAGATCGTCATAGAGTCTTGTGTGATTCCCACTGTGCTTTGATCTCCACCTTACCACATCCATGAGGGTGTGCAAAACGGTGGTCTTTGGGTACAGTCCCGAGTCACATGGAGGCAATGAGCGATAGGAGGGGTTTCGTCTCTCCCGGTATTGGGGGTTGATGTTGCGCTGTGCTCGATTGGCCGTAACAGGGAAGTCCCTGGCCAGGGCTGATCAGAGATTTGCTGGTAAGTGTTACCAGTAGTTTCTCGACCCGTTATGAGCCTCACATCGGCACGACTTATCGAGTATTGGGGTCTGACGTATACCACCCCTAGACTTGATATGCGACATATCAGACGAATAGACCGGACTGTACGGTAAGTGTTACTGGTTGGATTCACAGGAGTGTGAGCGGGCTAGCTCGTCGATCTTCTGATCGCTCGATACCCGGATGGCCGTTACGTTTAGCAGACCGCTTGCGGCTTGTGGGTGCTTGATATGATCATCATCTGCTACCGGCGTATTGACGAGTCTTTAGAGTCCTACACAGAGGTTTCCTGGTTCAAGCGAAACGAAATAGGAGCGCATATGAGATATGTGCAGGACCGAGAATAATGCGTGTATGTGATACCGCATTTCATTCTCGCGATATATGTTTCGATTGGTTATATTCGATATGACCTAGTTATCGAATCATTGATTCGATATATCGATACATTGAATACTAGTCGGTTATGTGCGACATGACCGGATCATTGAATCAAATGTTGATTTAATGATTTAATGTGTAATTATATATTTGATATATTACTTTGCATTAGCTAGTATAGGTTCACTTTAAATGGATTTTCTCACTTGATGTGCAAGTTGTATATGTGATATACTTTTGTACACATGTTTGTATCATGTTTGATGATACTTGCTTTTATGGTTAAGTGTAAAGAAATAAACCATGGTTAAGTGTTGATTAGGGTTTGCAAATTAATTTATCTATTTATTTATTTATTTGAAATGGTTTAAGATAAGAATGGTGGCTTTATTTGTTTTATGTTGAAGCTTCATGAAGCTTTGACCTTAGTGACCATTCTTGTCTTCATGCTTAACCCTAACTCATCCAAGTAACCATGGTCCATTCTCTACACTCAACTAAGGTTAGATTATGATAAGTATTGATTTCTTTTTTAATTTATCAAAACACTTATCATAAACTAGCTTCATCTTCTCCTTCTTCTTCAAGAGAGAAAACTAGATGCCATCAATGGCAACTTGAGAAAAAGTGAGTGAAATCCAATTCTAAAGTGAACCCACCTCCTATTTCTTCACCCTCTACCTCTTGCCAAGTTGTTTTGGGTGTTTTCTTCACAAGTTTCACAACTTTGTGAAGTTGGAGCTTGAACTTGCGCAACCTCGACGTAGATCATCTTTGACACGAAGCCGACGACCTATTCCGCTCGTTTTCCCGATGAAGCCGACGAATGAGTCTAGGATTCGAAAAGGACAGCTAGAGGATGACTACGTGGAGCTAAGGAAGTGGATATCCGGATCTACAAAGGTTGTAGCATCTAACTTTTAGTTAAAGTGTTAACTAGTTTATAGTTTCGCCTAGAAATCTAGCCGACGATCCGTATTAGGGTTTCTCGGCACCCATAAAATTTTAAATTGGCATGTTCGATGCCTTGTGAGACCTCTATAGTGTGCCTAGGAACCCTACAAGCCTAACCAGCTAATCGGGAGGGGTACGGAAACCACCTAAATCTGAGTCGATATATATATATATATATATATATATATATATATATATATATATATATATATAATAGTCGGTGATCCCGCCTCAAAGGCACCGCGTACGATACAATATCATATGACATCCTCAAGTCATGAGTGCGGATCTATCATCAATATAAAGCTCGTACGGTAAATCATCGTATGACATCCCAAAAGCTGGGTACGAGTCAATATCACATTCATCTCATCAATTATCTGGTATCCTTATTATCATATCTCATGATCTGGGCTACTGATCTAAGTTTAGTACAACCGATACCATCTATATAAATGCGTTTGTAAAACACACGTCCAAAGGCCCGCTAAAATCTCATATCGTATCCCAAATACGAATCACATTATATCGCCGATCTTTTGGCACTATGCCCAATCTCATCGACTCATCTCCAAATATCAACCACTATCCTCATCATCCAGGTATAAGTATAACAAATAAGCATGTGTATGCGTGTGAGTGTAAACCTATTCTAGGCTTCGCAACTAGGAACTATACTAGTTTACGACTACACCCCAATCTAACCATAGTACACCTAATCTCATCTCAATTATCCATATCGCACCTAATTCTATCAAACATTTATATATAGTATATATATAGTATACTAAATCTCGAACTGCGGGGGTGCTATACGCCATCCACCCGACTTCCCCCGTAGATATAATCTACTCACCTTCCATTCTGCGTGTCGGTGTCGATGTCGCCTTCAACTTCTTCATCATATGAAGCCCTCGAGAAGGTACCTACAAGATAACACAATCGCAAATGCACCTTAAAATCACATCGAGAAAACCAAACGACGCGCTATGGCCTATAGGTTAGAACCTATGGATTACGCTTTCAAAACCATCAAACAGTCCTCAATATCGTCGTACAAACGTCAAAAGATCGAGGTAAAACAAAATACTAGAAATCCATAATTCAAAATACGCAAAAAGAAACTCCGAATCAAAACGGCAACTTAGGAAAAAGGTCCTAGATTTCACCCTAGGTCAAATTGGTCAATTTTGCATATGCCAAGGGTCTAGTTTACTGATCAGAGGAGCACAGAACCAACACGAACCAATTCTACCCTGATCCGGCCGCAATTTGCGGCCAGAAAGATTAAATTTGTGGCCATGGTTGAGGGTTAGGGGCCAGGGCTTTGGTGGTAGCTTCCTCGGTGCCTGCATGTATCACTGTCCTTGCAAAATAATTTTCAGAGTCTCGGGGTGATAGCAGATTCCATTTTACGTCCACAGAATTCACAATTTTCCGATATCGGCTTTTCTAAATCCATATTCCGGAGTTCTAGTCTCTGGTTTAGGCCTGAATTCTATCACTATGGAGTTTGTGTGGCCTCTACTGAGCTCAATTACACATCACTACCCAAAATTTCCCTAAACCCTAACTAGAGTTTTCAAAGTTCACCCAAACCACTCAATATCGGTTCTAATCTAACATGGGGGTAAAAGTAATGGAAACACTAAGCTTATGGTTCAGAAAATACCTCATTTGGAAACTCAAGAAAATTCTTGAGTTGCTCAAAGTCCTCAAAATCTTCTCTTTCTTGGTCCATTGGGTAGCTAGTGAGCTTGTGCATCCTTTTTGTGAAGTGGGAATGAGGTTTCGAGTTGATTTCCATGGTGTTTTGGGGGATTTTGTGGAGAGGGAGAGGAGGGTGCAGCAGCAGCAGCAGCAACAAAGGAGGGTAGAGGAAATGAGGGAAACAAATGATGAAGGGGGATGGCTCAAGACCAAGTTAAACACAATCCCTCACCTTTCTCTCTTATGCCTATGCCTACATATTCTATTCTTTTCCTTTTCTTTTCTTTTCCCAATAAATCAACAACCATGCTTAAAACATGAAGGAAAGCCATGGAAAAATATGTAACAAGTGTAAAATGATATGGTGCATGTTTTGCACAAAATATGCTAAAAATCCGATTAGCGATTTTTAATCGCGATTAGCACTATATCAGCATATAATTAATCATTAAAACTTAAAATTTGCATAATTCACATAAAACACCCTCTTTTAATAATTTCTATAATTTTCCAAATTTTTCCCCATTTATCGGTATTTAATTATACTGCCTTATTAAAATATTCAATATTATATTATTAAAATATAAAAATTCCCAAAAATAATATTTTATTTTTTTGAAATGTTACACAACGGGTGTGCCTGACAGCAATATCAGGTGTATCTGATATGCACGAAGTATCTCGATTTAGTGCATCTGGTGTGCACCAAAATCGCATCAAGCGTGTAAAGTCTGCGCAAATCCAACTCAAGTGCACAAGGTGCACGAAAACAATTATCGAGTATCACAATCGAAATCGACGGTATACAACACATCTCAATCCAAATCCAAATCAGGTATACCGTGGTATATAATCTCACAACCATGTGCATCAGCGTACACAAAATCGCATCAAAATACTAAAGTGCCTGAAAATTATGCCGAAAGCATAAGTCAAATCACATGTATACCATAGGCAAGAAATCAAAATAAACCTCTCGAATGGCATCAAATCGAAACCGTGTGCAACTGTGGTGCACAAAAACTCAATCATGCAAATAAATCGCCCAGAATATTGAAATCCAAAATGACGGATACGTGATATTCGAATCACCAAATCCCAAATCGTAAACACTGTCGTCGATATGTCCCTCCTTCAAAGTCGAGAAGGTGTCGGTGCATCCAAAGCTAGCAGAGCAAGATATCTTCTTGCCTCCTGTTCACGGTCTGGCGCCTGGTGCCCTTAGGCTCTCGTCTCTCACTGTGAATCGCCAGTAACAAAACTCCTCGGCTCAATGGCCCAACATGGAACGATGACGAAAACAGTTCCGCTCTGGCACATCCTCTAAACATCTCTGGCCAACTATCATGGTCACTCATAACATGTTTCGTCGACAATGCCAAACTTTGGCCTACTGGGTGTGCGTAATATGACCGATCCTGGGTCCAAGTCTTCCTGTATAGTATTCCAGAAAGGTTCGGTCCAAGTCTCTCCCAAATCACGTTTCTGCCGAACTGCCCGGAAGTCATCATCTTTTACTAACTCTATTTCTTATTCCGGAATGGATGCATACTCATCATGTAAGTCTACGGTAGCGCCCCAGCCGTCTAACAGACGCCAAATGCGGAACAAAAACTTTTAACTGGCGCTATCGTATACTATAACCCGGATCTGCCATTATTGCTAAACTAACAAACTGTAAAGAGGGTAGAAAGGTTATACCGAACGATCCGAGTCCTTCGTTCTTTAACCATCATCCCACGCTTTGTTGCGGCTGCTCCGATCTCGTCGATCTCCGATCTGCTCGTCCAGGTGGCACCACGTCAACGGATCTTTAAACGGGCTCCCGCCTCTGACTCGAGGCAACTCGGTCGTCAAGTTTGCTAAAAGAGACGACCAAGATTGATGTAGAGAATGAGTAGAACACTTTGTCTCGTTACATCCAAAGCTATTGACGAACGGTTAATGAAGTTGCCTTTTGGATCGATATGAAAATGAGATATGAATATGTTAATTTCCATGAACCAAAACCATAGTCTTTTTCAAATGAACAACCATGACCCATACCAAAAGGAAGTGGCCGGCCATCATTTAACAAGAGGGAGGGTGAGTGTAGGAGGGAAGTGGTGACCATTAGCACAAAGTAAAAAGCATGAGTCAAAGAACACCTTGTATGAACACTATTAATGAAAGTGATGAATCACTAACCTTGTCATCTAAAACATTAAATGAACATTTAAAGCACTAATGACTCACTAGCCTTATCATCACTTCTAGAACATTCTAGAAGCATGACTCACCCTCATCCAAGAAAAGATAAATCCGTTTTTAACCGAATGTCAAAGACGGGTGATAGAAAACTGGAAACTGGAAACTGGCAACTTCCAAAAGCGATCCCGAAACGAATTTCAGGATAACCCCGTAACAGTATAAACATATCCACATTTGTATTACGACCGAATACAAATGCAACTGAGACAAAGATATTATATCTACACAGTATAATACTCGGATCTGGCTTAAACCAAAGCCCACCAGTATTATCTGCCTGAAATATGACACGTGCGTAAACGCACGTGCATTTTCTGAACCCTGCCATAAAACCATACGGCCTCTACAACGTTTCGCCCGAACTTTGGAAACTGTCTGTAGGGGACTCTAATGACTCGTCAGTACCCTGACAGTGGGTTTAACCACAAGCCGTCAGCGGCACTAGCTGTGCGTAACGGCTGCCCATACACTGACCTCAAGGGAGGCCGATGAGCGAACTCATCTGGAAACTCTACTGAGCCTAACAGTGACAATGTATATATAGTCCAGTCCGTTCGTCTATGAGTATCGCATATCTGCCTAGGGGGTTGGTAATGTCAGACCCCCAACAGCAATATAAGTCGTGTCGGAGTGTAGCCTAAAAACACCCTGAGATACTACTGGAGTACCTACCAGTAAATCTCCTGCCACGGCCGTGGGCTTTGTGTAATGGATCTCCTAGACACAGCGCGATCTCACCCCCAATACCGATAGAGATGAATCCCCTGCCGATCCGCTCACGTGCCTCCATGTGGCTCGGGACTGTACCCAAAAACTACCTGTTTGCACGACTCCTTTGAGCCGTGGTAGGGTAGAAATCAAAGCACAGTGGGAACTCACACGAGACAAATGACGACCTCAGGTCGATGAACTAACCTGTACACATGTCACCAGGGAACTGCTATCTGACGATATGTATAATACCAACTAGCAGGTTCCCGGCGAGTCCTGTCCGGTGTACTCATAACCCAGTGAGCACCTGTATACATCTTAGGTGATCCAACTGAAACCAGTGGCTTGTGAGACCGGCCACTGCCCCTCGTCGGGGTCTCGACTGTATACACTAGTCTACTCCGGAGTATCGATGCCCAGTCTCGAAACTCCCACGACTAGGGACCACAATTAAGGATATGCTTATAAACCACCCAACTCTCACGTATGTGATCGCCATCACACTGTTGGTAGTAAAGCAAGATCCTAAGGGCTCTATCAAAGTGTAGCAGTGATCAGTCACCTGAACCTGTACATGACTGATAAAGGCAAACCAGATAGCATACTATCATCTCGAGTAAGACTGTCCTACCGGTATAGGTCCTCCGCAATCATTGCAATCACGTGCCTGCGATCCAATAATTGACTCTGAGGGCACTATATCCAACACATCATGACTCCTCCTGGAAGATATATCCATATACAACGCCTCTGCATGCGTATCACATCTCTGATGTCAGCAGAGTGAAATGTCATCTTATCAAGATCTCGTACGAACCTTTTACTCCACTTTTCTCTAATGTCGACTGATTCGGACTCGTCTCTTCGTGGCTGCATGGACTGCGCTCCAACGGCTATACTCGTATCTGGAGTCTCCCAAGCAATGTATCATATCACATGATATCTGAACAACGTCGAACTTTTCGATCGATTCGTCAATGTTCCATAATCCCCCAAGAGCTCAACATCTTGAGTACAGTTTAATAATATCCAGTACTTGCCACAGTACCTATGGACCAGCCGTAGAAGGGTAAACCTAAGGCTCATCAATGGCACCGCGGAACTGCTGCAAACCCTAAGGTTTCAAAGTGTTCTCATGATCATTATATCGAGTTAGGGTTTCATTCTTCTAGAGGGTCCACGGAATTACTTGCTTGTCTTTCCGAATACCTTAAACTTGGAAAAATGGGTTCCTGACATTCGATCGTTTTCCTTCGACTCCCAACGTACCTGCATGAAGTCTCCTCTTGCTGGAATCAATCAATCTGATGACCTCGCATCGGGGTGTGCAAACGACTCACATGTCCTAGTCATTCATCCAAGGATGACTAGCGATCTTCTATCATATCTCTAAGTATAAACTCATGCTGCAACAGCTCCAAACATCTGGGGTGATATCTCGTGATTCACAGCAACAACTGGCTCATTCGTCTGCACGCTAAACAGTACCTCAATCATCAAGAATAGACGGTACATCAACGGTCATCACAATCTAGCCGGCCTCTAGCAGTGGCCCAATCTGTTGGGTTAACCTAGCACCACATGAAGGGTTTGGAAGCATCACATGTACCAAAAATGGAATTTTTTGGGTGCTAAGTTAACAAACATAGAATCGTTCCTAGAAAAATTAGGGTTTCTAAAACTACACTTCATCACAAGTAGGTTAAGCTAGGGTTTTGAGAGTACAACCTTTGTAGCTCCCTACGCTAGACTCCTCGGCTACTTGGGGTTTGGAAAAGGTCCGCTTGAACTCCTCTAGGTCCACGATGATCCACCCGGAGTCCGCTTTGTCCAAGCTCGCAACTTCACAAGATCAAGAATGAAAATGGAAGCTAACACTCTAGACAAGTGGGCAAGACTTGTGTAGAATGATGTTGTGGAGGCTTTTCTCACTTCAAAATCCTAACTTGATGAGTGATTTGCTCACTAGAGAAATCTAGAGAGCAAAACATGAAAGAGGAAGAAGATGATGGTTTTTTTTAGAGCAAGAGAAAAGGATAACTCATAACAAAGAAATAGAAAAAATATGTATTTATATTTTCCACTTCTCATCTCAAACCATGGTTAAACAATGAATATATTATTGAATTTGAGTTAAAACACAAAAGGAAAGTTAACCCAAGGTTAAAAGGTGGGTGAGAATAGTTAGGTCAAAGAAGAGTGTAGAAACAAATCCATGATAACCATTTTCCTTTTTCATTTTGTTTTAAATCAAATGCAATAAAAATCCATATATAAAACCATGGTGTGAGTCTTATATTGTCACCATTTTCCATGTATGTACAACCATGAAGGATGTATGTATGTATGTATGTGTGTATGCATATCAATATGTGCATGAATCTAAAAAGAAAACATACATGGATGCATACATCCATCAAATACAAGAAAGGATTTCTAGTGAGAAACTAATGGTTAAATGATAAATCAACACTTGATTTATCAATCCGACCATATCACATATGACCCTAACCAAAAGCAAGCCGCCCGATTAATATACGGTATCTCATACCCGCATCTTAACCGGGCCCATGCGCATATCGCATACGCGCTCCACAACGTTTCGCCTGGACTAGGTAACTCCTTTGTGGGACTCTAAGACTCGTTAATACACCGGCAGTGGGTGATGATCATATCAAGCACCCCCAAGCCGCAAGCGGTCAGCTAAACGTAACGGCCACCCGGGTATTGAACGATCAGAAGAGAACAAGCGAACCTGCTACAACTCCCGTCGAGCCAACCGGCAACACTACCCGCACAGTCCGGTCTCCTCGTCTGATATGTCGCATATCAAGTCTAGGGGTGGCAAACGTCAGACCCCAATAACCGATAAGTCGTGCCGATGTGAGGCTCATAACGGGTCGAGAAACTACTGGTAACACTTACCAGCAAATCTCAGAATCAGCCCTGGCCAGGGACTTCCCTGTTACGGCCAATCGAGCACAGCGCAACATCAACCCCCAATACCGGGAGAGACGAAACCCCTCCTATCGCTCATCGCCTCCATGTGACTCGGAACTGTACCCAAAAACCACCGTTTTGCACGCCCTCATGGACGTGGTAAGGTGGAAATCAAAGTACAGTGGGAATCACACAAGACTCTATGACGATCTCGGGTCTACAGACTAACCTGTACAAGTGTCACCAGAGAACTGCCATCTGACGTGAGGTATAATACCATCTGGGAGTTCTCGGCGAGTCCTTCCAGTGTATCTAGTCTTGACTGAGCACCCGTATACCATCTCTGATGTCAAACACCAATGGATATGGGATCATCCATCGCCCATCTCATGGGTCGAGAAGCGTATACGCTAGTCTACACTGGTATATCGATGCCCCGTCTCGATACACCCACGACTAGGGACCTTAAAGGATGTACTTATGGACTACCATGTCCCCACTAGTATGATCCTCATCATAGTCCAGGTAGTCAAGTACACATCCTAAGGGCTTTACCAACATGTAACTATAAGACAGTATAAAGATACTAGTATACATGTTAAGATAAAGAGCAACCAGATAGCATACTATCATATCGAGCAAGAAAGTCATCTCCATATATGTCCAAGCATCTAATATAATATACATCATCTGTACAATACTGGCCTCTAGGGCATACATACAACTAACAATCTCCTACTTGCACTAGCGCCAGCTGCTGTAGTATCGCATACCGAGCATCCCGAAGAGTCTCTCAAACTGTATCTGGGGAATGGCCTTCGTGAGTGGATCCGCTGTGTTATTCTTCGTGTCAACCCTCCTGACCTCGATCTCCCGGCGATCAACTATCTCCCGGATCAGGTGATACCGCCTCAGAATATGCCTGGATCGCTGATGGGACCTGGGTTCCTTGGCCAAAGCCACCGCTCCATTGTTATCGCAATACAAAGATATTGGATGCTCAATGGATGGATCCACTCCAAGTTCAGTAATGAACTTCTTGATCCAGACAGCCTCTTTGGCAGCATCGTTGGCAGCGATGTATTCAGCCTCCATCGTCGAGTCTGCCACGGTTTCCTGCTTGGAACTCTTCCTGCTAACCGCCCCTCCGTAAAGGGTAAAGACAAATCCCGACTGCGACTTAGAGTCGTCCTTATCACTCTGGAAGCTCGAATCGGTAAAGGACTCCACTTGGAGTTCTCCGTTACCATACACCAAGAGCATCTCTTTAGTCCTTCGTAAGTACTTGAGAATGCTCTTCACAGCTGTCCAGTGACTCTCTCCAGGATCAACTTGATACCTACTCACTATACTTAGTGAGTATGGTACATCGGGTCTGGTACATAGCATCGCGTACATGATAGAGCCTACAGCTGAAGCATAGGGTATCCCTTGCATGCGAGCTCTCTCCAAATCAGTCTTGGGAGACATCTCTTTGGAGAGAGTGACTCCAGAGATCGTGGGTAAGTTCCTACGCTTGGATTCTTCCATACTAAACCTCTTTAGTATGGTGTCAATATACCTGGATTGGGACAATCCCAATATCCTTTTGGATCTATCTCTATAGATCCTAATTCCCAATATGCAGGAGGCATCACCAAGATCTTTCATTGAGAATCTTTGTGATAAGAAGAGCTTGACCGATTGCAGCATAGGAATGTCATTTCCTATCAAGAGTATGTCGTCCACGTACAATACGAGGAAGACAACCTTACTCTCTGCTACTTTCTTGTATATACAAGGTTCATCTACGTTTTTGACGAAATCAAACTCTTTGATAACGACGTCAAAGCAGATGTTCCAACTCCGCGATGCTTGCTTTAATCCATAAATGGATTTAAGCAGCTTGCACACCTTCCCGCTGCTCCCACTATCTACGAAGCCCTCTGGCTGAGTCATGTACACGTACTCTTCTAAATCACCGTTTAGAAAGGCGGTCTTAACATCCATTTGCCAGATTTCGTAGTCATGATATGCAGCAATGGCAAGCATGATCCGGATGGATTTAAGCATAGCTACTGGAGAAAAGGTTTCGTCATAGTCCACACCTGTTCTTTGACGAAAACCCTTTGCAACAAGTCTAGCTTTGAAAGTCTCCACTTTCCCATCTACACCAAGTTTTTTCTTGAAGATCCACTTGCTCCCAATGGGTTTTACCCCTTCAGGAGCAACTTCCAAAGTCCATACTTTGTTGGTGTACATGGATTCCATCTCAGACCGCATTGCATCCAGCCATTTCACTGAGCCCCTACTCGTGATGGCCTGTTCGAAGCTAGTTGGGTCATCATCTTCCATGATGCAATCCTCGCTTCCACCATCAATGAGAAAACCGTAGTATCTCTCAGGCGGATGAGAAACCCTGCTAGATCGGCGGAGCGGCTGGGGTTCGTCAGGTACTACTGAATCCTCTGGTTCTACCAAGTCTTCTGTTATAGTTTGTGTTGCTGGAACCTCTTCCAGTTCTACCTCAATGCCACTTGTCTGTTTCATAAGAAAACCTTTTTCTAAGAAAGTGGCATGTCGAGAAACAAACACCTTTTGTTCCTCGGGGTGGTAGAAGATATACCCTTGTGAATTTTTGGGATATCCTATAAACTTACATAAGACTGATCTTGCCTCGAGTTTGTCCGGATTTTGTCTTTTGACATAGGCTGGACAACCCCATATCTTAATGTAATTAAGATGTGGTCTCTTCTCTTTCCATATCTCATATGGAGTGGTAGGCACTGATTTGGTAGGAACTCTATTCAATAGGTCCATGGCTGTCTCAAGCGCATATCCCCAGAAGGAAATAGGTAACTCAGCTGTACTCATCATTGAGCGCACCGTATCTAATAGGGTGCGGTTTCTCCGTTCCGATACACCGTTGTGCTGTGGTGTATAAGGAGGAGTGAGCTGAGAGAGAATCCCATTCTCTTTTAAATAATGCAGAAAATCATTGCTCAAGTATTCTCCTCCTCGATCGGATCGAAGGATCTTAATACTTTTGCCTGTTTGGTTCTCTACTTCGTGCTTATATTCTCTGAATTTCTCAAAAGCTTCAGACTTGTGTTTTATCAGGAACACATGTCCGTATCTAGAGAGATCGTCAGTGAATGTAATGAAGTAGGAAGAACCATCCCTGGCATGTGTAGACATGGGACTTCATAGATCACTATGTATCAGCCCTAAGAGTTCCGTAACTCTTTCTCCGTGTCCCGTAAACGGAGTTTTGGTCATTTTGCCTTTGAGACATGACTGGCAAGTGTCATAAGATGAAAATTCAAACGGATTCGAATATCCATCCTTATGCAACTTAGCTAGTCGTGTCGCATTGATGTGACCAAGTCTACAATGCCACAAGAAGGATTCGTTCATTTCTGAACTTTTCCTCTTGTGTGTGTTTTGTATATTGAGGACTGTATTTTGATTTAGAATGAATATGCCATTATGTAACGAGCCTGATGCAATCAACTTTTGATCTAGGAATATGTTCATAACATTATCCTTTACTACAAAATTATATCCTTCTTTACTTAATAAAGAAACTGATATAATGTTGCACATCATGTTTGGTATATAATAGCATTCATTTAGAATCGGTGTATTACCACTTGGTAATACTAGGTGATATTCGCCAACTGCTTTGGCTGCAACATTTGCCCCATTCCCTACTTGAACGGAATGATCACCTTTTCCCAGTTCTCTATCTTTCCATAGCCCATGTAACAATTTACATATGTGGGATCCTGATCCGGTATCTAATACCCAGGACGTAGGGTGAACTGAGAAACAGTTCTCAATAACTAACACACCTGAAGAAGATGCATCAACATGCATGTTCTTTTGGGCGGCTTGTGAATCTAGATATTCTCCTATTCCCTGTTCAGTCTTATAACTCTTATAAGAAAGAACGGGTCCAACGTTCCCCTGCATAGTATAACATGCGGGTTTGGTCAATACATCCATATTATTATCTTGATTAAGGCATGACATGGTCGCTACCTGGAGAGAGAGAGAAGAAAACACTTTAGCATATGCTCTTGCAAGATCAGATTGGTTATTATTTTATCTAATCAGGATGGCTCCCACTGTTTTTATCAAATCTTCCTTCAAACCCTAAAAGGAAAGACTAGCCGGGATTAATTACACCCTACAACTTCGCCGATCTTTCAGCCAGGCCATTGTCGGTACTTTGAGGGAGGTTCCCCGTGCTTTCGCACGGACCTAATTAAATTAAATCTCATTTTTCCAGAGGCGTAACCCCATTGACACCTTTCTAGACACCTACTTGATCGGCTAATTGTCCTGTGTAAAACTCTCCCAGGAGTAACAATTACTCGCAGTGGGTATCGGGATCCAACTATCTCATAGAAGGCATGCAATCTCATTGCAAATCTCAACACTTGAAATTCCCGATAATATTTTGCCCCTAGCATGCTATGACCTTGACGCATGCCAAACAACCCATAGTCCGCTAGTCAAGTTCAACCCGTACAATTCGTGATTGAATTAAACCCACCCGTACGACCCTTGATGCATGCCAAACAACGCCGTACGAATACCCTAATCCAATCGCATCTCATGCTACAGATAAGTAATAATCAGCTACCGTACACTACGCCTTGACGCATGCCAAACAACCGTAGCACGAATACTAAATATTACTTATCTGAATTGACGGAGGGCTACGCAGGTTTTTCTGAAAACCATGAGCGCAATGAACTTGATATCGTTGTAGAATCGTGTGAAATTTTGAAATGGAGTGATTTTGAGGCTTTTATTAGTTTTGCTAAAGAGGTCACTCCCGGTGAAGGGATCTCGGCTCTTTCCTCATCGAATAAGGTGCAGGACATATCATATATATCACTATGCAAAGCAAAACTCCAAAAGCAGTCAAAAGTCAAACCGAATGTTGTAGCATCTGCCAGTTTTGCTAAAGAGGTCACTCCCGGTGAAGGGATCTCGGCTCTTTCCCCATCGAATAAGGTGCAGGGTATATCATATATACCGCTATGCAAAGCAAAACTGTAGCTACCCTTTTATAAAAAATTTGATTCTACAACATCTTTTAGGTTTCTTTTCTTTCATTAATCACATTAATGAAGTCCCATCATTTAAGTCACCTAAACATCACAGATAAATACGACGTACACTTATGCCATCCGCATTCGCCTCGATGTCCCCTCGTGCACCGTTAGGTTAGGTAACTAACGACAGAGCAGGGCAGGGCTAGTGCGGGTGTAAAACATAAGTAACGTCTATATAATATGTCATATATACTATATAATGTATCCATCACAACATATCAAATGATCACATCATAGATATCGCAGCAGAAACATAGATATAATGTGGGATATACTAGGACGTTCTTATTTAGTATTTAGCCAACAATAGAAAATACGGATTCCACAGTCGCGATGAATAGCCACGCCCATACCCTCGACCCCTACGAGAGCGGCAAACGACCCTACCAATTCTAGAGTTTAGGAGACCCGGTATCGACTCCTCGAGATGGCCTCCCACTGAACCCCAGAACCCGGTCACCCATGCTCCCCTCCTTGGGTCCATCCTAATGCGGAAAAGTAAATAATATACAACACTGGTGGCATCAACCTCAACCCGGAAGTGCCCCAAATAAAAGAATATTACATTACATTTGAATTTACATGAATGGAAATATAAAACTCTCATCTCACATAAAAAAAACCCGGCTATTCAATCGCGACAATCCTGCACATCATATCTCAGCAACACATAATATCTCATATCATCAACGTAAGTAAGTATGCATACATCGATTGTCGTCGACGTATAGCAACGACAATCGGCAATACCACTACATACTACACTTACGGTCACAGAAAAGAAAGTGTAAAACTGCAATATCTGGAATCCACATTCTCTTTAGACATCGTAAATGCCAAATATCACAGACTTCGTATTTCATGTCTAGTAATATGAATTCCACACATTGCATCACATTCCAGATAATTAGACAGTATTAAAGTTTTCGAACGAATGATCAAATACCCAAGATTCCCTAAAGCTCAACACTTGAGCGGAGTTCAAAAACCCGGAGTGTGACACAGTAGTAGCGGTCCAGCCATAGAAGGGTCAAGCCAATGCCTCACATGTGGCACGCCGTACTGCCCCAAACCCTAAGGTTCAAAGGGCAGTTCAAGACGGTCACATAATCGAGTTAAGGTTTGTTGTCTTCTAGAGGGTCCATCGCGTTACTTGCACTAATTAGACGTTCTTAAACTACGGGAAAAAATCCAACACATGGAAATTTTCCGGCAGGGGAAAAAATGGGTATTTATATCCGGTCGAACTTTTTAACAGTTTCTAAAATATCCGGAATAACATAAACGAAGTTAAAATATCCGATCAAATTAACGAGTCCCTAATAAAACCCTAGAAAACTCAACACTTGAGTGGAATTAAAATATTCCCAGAAAAAAATGACAAGAAAGGACCTAAGAATAAATAAGTGAAGTTTGAGGGACTAATTCACAATTTTGGCCGCGGAACCGCCGCCAAACCCTTGTTTTGGCCACGGTTCCGCGGTCAAATTTTTGAGTTAGAGGTCCGTACTCCACAGTAATTCTTAGATTTTCCTGCTTAATTTTCTGAGCATTTTTAATTCAGAAAAATCCACATTTTGAGAAAATGTACAGAGAAGGGTTTTGATCGGGGTTTCGGGGTTCGTTCGAATCTCTAACTTCGTCTACACTTCGCCTAAATCTCTAGCTAGGCTCTGATACCACTGTACGGTTACTAAGCACATACATGAGGTTCCACAAGGCATCAACCGTGTCAAATTAAAATTTTTCCGGTACCGAGAAACCCTAAACTAGATCGATTACTAGAGGATAGGCGAAACAAGATGCAAGTAAACAACTTTATTGCTAAGTGAATGGAAATACAACCTTTGTAGATCCGGTCCACCACTTCTTTAGCTCTGTGATGATGTCCCTTCGCTGCGATCACCGGGATCCCGGACACTTGCGATGGTTTCGTCGGAGAAATGAGCGGGCTTGGTCGTTGACTTCGATGCCGAAGATGATCTACGTCGAGGCAACTCTAACTCAAGCTCCATCTTCACTAGCTCATGAAACTTGTGAAGAAAACACCCTATACAACATGGCAAGCGGTAGAGGATGAAGAAATAGGAAGTGGGTTCACTTTGGATTTGGATTTCTCACTTGATTTCATCACTTGACAATTTTCAAGAAAGCTTTGCTTTTTCTTCATGAAGAAGATGAAGAAGAAGAAAGAAAAAGAATTATTGAATAATAATAAATCAAGTGATCTCATCATAATGCAACCATGGGTGAGGCTAACTCATGTAGAGAATAAACTAGGGTTTAGGTTAATGGTTGGGTTAAGAATAAAACAAAATGGTTGAAGCTTCATGAATCTTCAAGAATAAAACAAAGAAAAGCCACCACCATTTTGTTTTTGTTTCTTGCCAAAAATAAATAAATGAAATAAATAAATAAGGCAAATAAAACCTTAACCATTAACTAAATATGGTGTATAGCACACACCCAAGTTTGCATGTATCATCAAACATGATACAATCATGTGCATAAAAATATATCACATATACTACTTGTGCACATCAAGTGAGAAAATCAATCTTAAGTGAACAAATACTAGTTAATGTAAAGTAATATATCAAATATATAATTATACATTAAATCATTAAATCAACACTTGATTTAATGATCCGGTCATACTGCATATAACCGACTAATATCAATAGTAACAACTTATCGAATCAACACTTGATCTAATAACCCGGCTATATCGCATATAACCGATCAATGTCACAAATCGCGAGAATCGAATACAGTATCACATACTGGTATTATTCTCGGTCCCGCACATATCTCATATGCGCTCCTATTTCGTTTCGCTTCAGCCAGGAAACCTCTGTGTAGGACTCTAAAGACTCGTCAATACGCCGACAGCAGGTGATGATCATATCAAACACCCAAAAGCCGCAAGCGGTCTGCTAAACGTAACGGCCACCCGGGTATTGAGCGATCAGAAGATCAACGAGCAAACACGCTCACACTCCTGTGAATCCAACCAGTAACACTTACCGTACAGTCCGGTCTGTTCGTCTGATATGTCGCATATCTTGCCTAGGGGTGGTAAACGTCAGACCCCAGTAGCTCGATAAGTCGTGTCGATATGAGGTCTATAACAGTTCGAGATTCTACTGGTAACACTTACCAATAAATCTCAGCAATCCTGGCCAGGGATTTCCGGTTATAGCCAATCGAACACAGTGCAACATCAACTCCCTATACCGGGAGAGACGAATCCCCTCCTATCGCTCATTGCCTCCATGTGATTCGGGACTGTACCCAAAAACCACCGTTTTGCTCGCCCTCTTGGACGTGGTAAGGTGGAAATCAAAGCACAGTGGGAATCACACAAGACTCTATGACGATCTCGGGTCTACAGACTAACCTGTACCAGTGTTACCAGAGAACTGCCATCTGACGTAAGGTATAATACCATCTGGGAGTTCTCGGCGAGTCCGTCCAGTGTACCCAGTCTCTACTGAGCACCCGTATATCATCTTTGATGTCAAACACCAATGGATATGGGATCATCCATCGCCCATCTGTATGGGTCGAGAAGCGTATACGCTAGTCTACTCTGGTGCATCGATGCCCTGTCTCGATACACCCTCGACTAGAGACCTTGAAGGATGTACTTATGGACTACCATGTCCCCACTAGTATGATCCGCATCATAGTCCAGGTAGTCAAGTACACATCCTAAGGGCTTTACCAACATGTAGCAGAGAGACAATCAGTGTACACGTTAAGGTAAAGAGCAACCAGATAGCATACTATCATGTCGAGCAAGAAAGTCCTCCCTATATATGTCCAAGCATCCACTACAATATACATCCTATGTACAATAATGGCCTCTAGGGCATACATATAACTAACAATCTCCCACTTGCACTAGGGCCATCTGTAGCAGTGGTTGTAGTATCTCATACTCAACCATCCCATAAAAGTCTCTATCTGGGAAAAGACCTTTATGAGTGGATCTGCCGTGTTGTCCTCCGAGTCTACTCTCCTAACCTCGATCATCCTGGAGATCAACTATCTCCATGATCAGGTGATGCTGCCTCAGAATACGTCTGGGTCACTGATGGGACCGGGGTTCCTGGGCCAAGGCCACACTTCCATTGTCATACAATGGTAGGAACCTAGTTCATCTCATGAACCAATATACACCCAAACTGCCTTTTTGGTAGTATCTTTGATAGCGATGTCACCAGCCTTTATCGTCTAGTTTTCCACGGTATCTAGCTTGGAACTCTTCCAACATACCGTCCCTCCACTGAGGGTAAAGACAATGCCTGCGACTGACTTTCAGTCGTCCTTATCACCCTGGAACATTTCCAGTGATTCTCCCCAGGATCAATTGATACCATCTCACTACAACTAGTGAGTATGCTAATATCCAATTAGATCTATCTCATAGATCCAAAACCTAGGATTTAGCAGGTATCACTTTGATCCTATATGGAGAATCCTTGTGATAAGCGGAGATTGATCGAGCATAGCATAGGAAACTCCTTCCCTGTCAAGAGTATGTTATCCACGTACTCTATGAGGATCACCACCATACTCCCTACTACCTTTTTGTATATACAAGGTTCATCTACCATTTTGATGATGTCAAACTCTTTGACTATCTCATCAAAACAGATGTTCCAACTCCGCGATGCCTGCTTTAATCTTATAAAGCATCTTGTACACGTTTCCGCTGCTCCCACTGTCTACGAAGCCCTCTAGCTGTGTACTTATAGTCGTTCTCTTCTAAATCAATATTTAAAAAAGCAGTCATGACACCCAACCACCAGATATCGTAGTCATGGTATGTAGTCGTGGCAAGTAGGATCTGGATGGACTTAAGCATAGCCACTGAAAAAGGTTTCATCATTATCCACGCCTAGTTGATGATGAAAACCTTTAACATGTCTAGCTTTGAAAGTCTCAACTTTTCCATCTACACCAAGTAATCTTCTCAAGATATACTTGCTCCTGATGGGAATTTAACCCTTCAGATATAGCAGCGAAAGTCCATACTTTGCTGGTGTACATGGATTCCATCTCAGATCGCTAAGCATCCAGCCATTCTTACAGAGTCCCTCTCCTGATGGCCAGCTCGAATCTAGTTGGGTCATCATCTCATGATGCAATCCTCGCTCCCACTGTCATAGAGAAACAAAAGTATCTCTCAGGTGGATGTGGAACCCTACTAGATCGGTGGAGAGGCTAAGGTTCGTTGGAATCTACTGAATCCTTTGGTTCTATCAAATCATCAGCTGCAGTTTGTATAGCTAGAACATTTCCAGTTCTACATAACAGACCTTGCCTCGAGCTTGTCCGGATTATGCTTTTGACATAGGCCAGACAATCCCAAATCTTAACTTACTTAAGAGATAGGCTCTTCCCATACCATATCTTATATGGAGTGGTAGGCAACTGATTTGATTTGTACCCTATTCAATAGGTATGCAGCTTCTCAAGTGCATAACTCCCAAAAAGGAAATAGGTTACTCAGTAGTACTCATCATAGAGCACACCTTATCATATAGGGTATGATTGCTCCGCCCCGATACACCGACGTGCTGTGGTGTATACGGAGGAGTAATGCTGAGAGAGAATCTCATTCTCCTTTAGAAAAGTCCAAGAATTCCGTGCTCAAGTATTCTCCTCCTTGATCACATCAAAGGACATAATACTTATACCCATATTTTGGTTCTCTACTTCTAACTTATATTCTGTGAATATCTCAAAAGGTTCGGACTTATGTTCCAAAAGGAACATATGGCTGAATCTTGAGAGATTATCAGAGGATGTAATGAAGTACAAAGAACCGGTCCTGGCATGTGCAGACAGGGGACCTTACATACATCATCATGTATCAGTCCCAAGAGTTTACTAACTCTTTCTCTGTTTCCAATAAACAGAGCTATGGTCATCTAATCTTTGTGACATGACTGGCAATGTTTCACAAGATGTAAATTCAAACTAATTTAAATATGCATCTAAATGTAACTTTAGCCAGTCGGGTCGCATTGATATGACCTAGTCTACAATACCTCAAGAAGGATTCGTTCATTTCTGAACTCTTCCTCTTTTGTGTGTTTAGTATACTAAGAACTGTAGTTTGATTTAGAACATCAATGCTTTTAGATAACATGTCTGAACCGATCAACTTTTGATATAGGAAATGTTCAAAACATTATCCAACAATACAAAATTATATCCTTTCTTTACTAATAAAGAGACTGATATGATTTTGTATATCAGGTTCGGTATCTAATAACATTCATTCAGAATCAATGTATTCTGGTAATACAGGGTGATAGTGACCAAAAGACTTGGCTGCAACACTTGCACCGTTTTTTGTCTCATGAAACTTAGCACCTGTTCTCAGTTCTCTACCTTTCTGTAGCCCATGTAATGGATTACATTAACGGGATCCTGATCCGGTATCTAATACCAAGGACGTAGAGGACACTGAGAAACAGTTCTATATAACTAACACACCCAAAGGAGATGCATCATATGCACTTTCTTCGTTTGGGTGGCATAGGAATTCTGGTATTCCCCTATTTCCTGCTCTGTCTTATAACAATTATAAGTTGGAGCGGAACAAACGTTCCCCAGCTCAGTATAACAAGCGGGTTCGGTCAATACATCCATATTATTATCTTGATTAAGGCGTGATATGGTCGCTACCTGGAGAGAGAGAGAAGAAAACACTCAGCGTATGCTCTTGCAAGAATAGATTGGTTATTATTTTATCTAATCAGGATGGCTCCCACTGTTTTAATCAAATCTTCCTTCAAACCCTAAAAGGAAAGACTAGCCGGGATTAATTACACGCTACAAGTTCGCCAATCTTTCAGCCAGGCCAGTGTCGGTACTTTGAGGGAGGTTCCCCGTGCTTTCGCACGGACCTAATTACAGTAAACCTCGTTTTCCCAGAGGCGTAACCCCGTTAACACCTTTCTAGACACCTACTAGATCGGCTAATTGTAAAGTGTAAAACTCTCCCAGGAGTAACAATTACTCGCAGTGGGTATCGGGATCCAACTATCTCATAGAAGGTATGCAATCTCATTGCAAATTTCAACACTTGAAATTCCCGATAATTTTGCCCCAAGCGTCCTATGACCTTGACGCAGGCCAACAAACCATAGTGCGCTAGTCAAGTTCAACCCGTCATTTCCTGATTGAATTAAACCCACCCGTACGACCCTTGACGCAGGCCAACAAAGTCGCACGACTACCCTAATCCAATCTGCATCATATGCATAAGCAGATAAATACTAGTTTGACGCAGGCCAACAAACGTAGCACGAATACTAACTACTACTTATCTGAAATGACGGAGGGCTACGACAGGTTTTTCTGAAAACCTATTGCGTAATGAACTTGATATCGTTGTAGAATCAAATGATTTTAAAAATGGAGTGTTTTTGAGGCTTTTCTAGTTTTGCTAAAGGGGTCACTCCCGGTGAAGGGATCGTCGGCCCTTTCCTCATCGAATAAGGTGCAGGACATATCATATATATCGCCGTGCAAAGCAAAAACTACAGAAGCAATCAAAAGACAAACCGAGGGGTGTAGCATCTGCCAGTTATTGCTAAAGGGGTCACTCCCGGTGAAGGGATCTCGGCCCTTTCCTTATCGAATAAGGTGCAGGATGTTCTACAAGGAACACCGTGATGCAAAGCAAGAACTGTAGCTACCTGTTTTTGAAAATTCGATTCCACAACATCTTAGTTTTCTTTTCTTTCATTAATCACATTAATGAAGTCCCATCATTCAAGCACCTAAACATCACAGATAAATACGACGTACACTTATGCCATCCGCATTCGCCTCGATGTCCCCTCATGCACCGTTAGGTTAGGTAACTAACGACAGAGCGGGGCAGGGCTAGCACGGGTGTAAAACATAAGTAACGTCTATATAATATATCATATATACTATATATAATATCTATCTGAACATATCACATGATCACATCACAGATAACGCAGCGGAAAATATCATATGAAATATTGGATATACTAGGACGTCCGTATTTTCAATACGAGCCAATATAAAACACGGATTCCACGGTCGCGATGAATAGCCAAACCCACACCCCTAGGCCCCAACGAGAGCGGCAAGCAACCCTACCAATTCTAGAGTTAGGAGACCCGGACTCGACTCCTCGAGTTGGTCTCCCACTGGACTCCAGAACCCGGTTACTTGTGCCCTCCTCCTTGGGTCTATCCTAGTGCGGAAAAGTAAATAATATACAATGGTGACATCTTCCACAACCTGGAAGTTCCCCAATAAAAGAATATCACATACAAGTTTTTACATGAATGAAAATGAAAAACACTCATCTCACATAAAAACCCCCGGCTATTCAAACGCGACGATCCAATATAACTTATCCAGCAACACATAACATCACATGTCATCAACGTAAGTAAATATGCTCATCCCAATTGTCGTTGACATATAGCAACGAAACCGGTGATATCATATATTACACTTACGGTCACAGAAAAGAAAGTGTAAAACTACAACAGTTGGAATCCGCAACCTCTTTAGACATCGCATGCCTAATCAAATGAATTCCTTAGACATCGCATGCCTAACAATTATAAACCTCGTATTTTAGTCTCATTATCGAAAACACTTTTCAATATCAAGTCGGGCAATTCAACAAGATTCCCGGCATTTTGATCGAATGCTCGTCGCAAACTTTAGTATACGGCCGCACCCCCGAATGCCGTCGACGAAGTGCACTAAGGCGGAACACCGCTGCCGCGAGCACCCGAACGGATGCTTTTGGCGACGGGGTTCTCCTACAGTCACTTGGTCGGGGCTATGGGGCGTGGCTATCTATTAAGTTTACCGGCGAGTATCCGCGTACGCTACGTGATTGCGACGAACTTTTGATCACATCAAAATTCCGTGGCAACCGATCAAGTGAGACTAAAGTGCTTGATTTATAACATTCATTCAGTTATCTCATAACAACTTGTGAATTCCAAATATTGTATCACATTCCAGATAAATAGAAAATGTTAAACTTTTCAATCGAACAATCAAACACCCAAGTTTTCCCGAAACAGCTCAACACATGAAATAAGTTTAAAAACATTCACTTCATGCCTCAGTACCAACGGTCCAGCCGTAGAAGGGTCAAGCCAACGCCTCACATGTGGCACGCCGTACTGCCCCAAACCCTAAGGTTCAAAGGGCAGTTCAAGACGGTCACATAATCGAGTTAAGGTTTGTTGTCTTCTAGAGGGTCCATCGCGTTACTTGCACTACTTAGACGTTCTTAAACTACGGGAAAAAATCCAACACATGGAAATTTTCCGGCAGGGGAAAAAATAGGTATTTATATCCGGTCGAACTTTGTAACAGTTTCTAAAATATCCGGAATAACATAAACGAAGTTAAATTATCCGATCGAATTAACGAGTCCCTAATAAAACCCTAGAAAACTCAACACTTGAGTGGAATTAAAATATTCCCAGAAAAAAATGACAAGAAATGACCTAAGAATAAATAAGTGAAGTTTGAGGGACTAATTCACAATTTTTGCCGCGGAACCGCCGCCAAACCCTTATTTTGGCCGTGGTTCCGCGGTCAAATTTTTGAGTTAGAGGTCCGTACTTCACAGTAATTCTTAGATTTTCCTGCTTAATTTTCTGAGCATTTTTAGATCAGAAAAATCCACATTTTGAAAAAATGTACAGAGAAGGGTTTTGATCGGGGTTTCGGGGTTCGTTCGGATCTCTAACTTCGTCTACACTTCGCCTAAAGCTGTAGCTAGGCTCTGATACCACTGTAGGGTTACAAGGCACACACATGAGGTTCCACAAGGCATCAACCATGCCAAATTAAAATTTTTCCGGTGCCGAGAAACCCTAAAGTAGATCGATTACTAGAGGATAGGAGAAACAAGATGCAAGTAAACAACTTTATTGCTAAGTGAATGGAAATACAACCTTTGTAGATCCGGTCCACCACTTCTTTAGCTCCGTGACGACGTCCCTTCGCTGCGATCACCGTGATCGCGGACTCTTGCGATGGTTTCGTTGGAGAAATGAGCAGGCTAGGTCGTTGACTTCGATGCCGAAGATGATCTACGTCGAGGCAACTCTAATTCAAGCTCCATCTTCACTAGCTCATGAAACTTGTGAAGAAAACACCCTATACAACATGGCAAGTGGTAGAGGATGAAGAAATAGGAAGTGGGTTCACTTTGGATTTGGATTTCTCACTTGATTTCATCACTTGACAATTTTCAAGAAAGCTTTACTTTTTCTTCATGAAGAAGATGAAGAAGAAGAAAGAAAAAGAATTATTGAATAGTAATAAATCAAGTGATCTTATCATAATGCAACCATGGGTGAGGCTAACTCATGTAGAGAATAAACTAGGGTTTAGGTTAATGGTTGGGTTAAGAATAAAACAAAATGGTTGAAGCTTCATGAATCTTCAAGAATAAAACAAAGAAAAGCCACCACCATTTTGTTTTTGTTTCTTGCCAAAAATAAATAAATGAAATAAATAAATAAGGCAAATAAAACCCCAACCATTAACTAAACATGGTGTATAGCATACATCCAAGTTTGCATGTATCATCAAACATGATACAATCATGTGCACAAAAATATATCACATATACTACTTGTGCACATCAAGTGAGAAAATCAATCTTAAGTGAACAATTACTAGTTAATGTAAAGTAATATATCAAATATAAAATTATACATTAAATCATTAAATCAACACTTGATTTAATGATCCGGTCATACGGCATATAACCGACTAATATCAATAGTAACAACTTATCGAATCAACACTTGATCCAATAACCCGGCTATATCGCATATAACCGATCAATGTCACAAATCGCGAGAATCGAATACAGTATCACATACTGGTATTATTCTCGGTCCCGCACATATCTTATATGCGCTCCTATTTCGTTTCGCTTGAGCCAGGAAACCTCTGTGTAGGACTCTAAAGACTCGTCAATACGCCGGCAGCAGGTGATGATCATATCAAACACCCACAAGCCGCAAGCGGTCTGCTAAACGTAACGTCCACCCGGGTATTGAGCGATCAGAAGATCAACGAGCAAGCATGCTCACACTCCTGTGAATCCAACCAGTAACACTTACCGTACAGTCCGGTCTGTTCGTCTGATATGTCGCATATCTTGCCTAGGGGTGGTAAACGTCAGACCCCAGTAGCTCGATAAGTCGTGTCGATATGAGGTCTATAACAGTTCGAGATTCTACTGGTAACACTTACCAGTAAATCTCAGCAACCCTGGCCAAGGATTTCCGGTTATAGCCAATCGAACACAGTGCAACATCAACTCCCTATACCGGGAGAGACGAATCCCCTCCTATCGCTCATTGCCTCCATGTGATTCGGGACTGTACCCAAAAACCACCGTTTTGCACGCCCTCTTGGACGTGGTAAGGTGGAAATCAAAGCACAGTGGGAATCACACAAGACTCTATGACGATCTCGGGTCTACAGACTAACCTGTACCAGTGTCACCAGAGAACTGCCATCTGACGTAAGGTATAATACCATCTGGGAGTTCTCGGCGAGTCCGTCCAGTGTACCCAGTCTCTACTGAGCACCCGTATATCATCTCTGATGTCAAACACCAATGGATATGGGATCATCCATCGCCCATCTGTATGGGTCGAAAAGCGTATACGCTAGTCTACTCTGGTGCATCGATGCCCTGTCTCGATACACCCTCGACTAGGGACCTTGAAGGATGTACTTATGGACTACCATGTCCCTACTAGTATGATCCACATCATAGTCCAGGTTGTCAAGTACACATCCTAAGGGCTTTACCAACATGTAGCAGAGAGACAATCAGTATACACGTTAAGGTAAAGAGCAACCAGATAGCATACTATCATGTCGAGCAAGAAAGTCCTCCCTATATATGTCCAAGCATCCACTACAATATACATCCTATGTACAGTAATGGCCTCTAGGGCATACATATAACTAACAGTCCCCACTAGTATGATCCTCATCATAGTCCAGGTAGTCAAGTACACATCCTAAGGGCTTTACCAACATGTACCTATAAGACAGTATAAAGAGACTAGTATACATGTTAAGATAAAGAGCAACCAGATAGCATACTATCATATCGAGCAAGAAAGTCATCTCCATATATGTCCAAGCATCCAATATAATATACATCATCTGTACAATACTGGCCTCTAGGGCATACATACAACTAACACAATCCTCTGGTGCTGATCTGCACGTTCGAGAAATCTTTGCAATAGCAATCCATCAAAAGCTCATGGCGCGAAAAACACAATAAAACGACACATCTATACAATCGTGTATCACCGGAATTACGCCCTGGTCAGTCCCCGTCCAAGAAGAGCTCATGCTGACCGCAACTCTAGCCACAACTCTCTCTGCCAATGCAATCGTGGTAGCAAAACCATAAACCGATATCGATGAGCATAGATCATAGGAATGAATATAATATTGTGCAAGGAAATGTACATCCTAAGGCTTCTTAAGCGGAGTAGCGTATCGTAAATATGCCGCGGAACATACACATGGTACGTCACTCTACTTAAGTCACCTACTCCATCAACCAAGGTCAACCTATGCGACGAAAATTCGGGTTTATTACCCTCTCGACCAAGTCTAAGTTCCGTAAGGTCATGCCTAGGTTCCGACTAAATATACGCCCTAGACTCCGCATAGTCAAACATAGACTCGAACCAAGGTTCGCCTAGCGCTCTGATACCAACTTTGTCACGACCCGAAATGGCACGTGACTGGCACTTGAATCATATGAAGTCTATAGGACCCCATCTAATTCAAGTAAGCCAAAACCCCAGAAATCTAAACCATTTAAAGAAGAAAGCGGAGGAAAACTTTAGTTTTAAGGCAAGTGGTTTAACAAAATAAGCCGAAGTATGCATTTTTAAAACCTCAAATCTTTTCTGAAAATTTCGGCAGAGTTTCTTTTGTAAATACTGGCCCCAAACGGGTACAACATGCATAATATGTATAAAAGCATTCCCAAGCGGGAGCTAGCTCTTCGCCAATTAGCGGTCACAACCACTCAAGAAATATAATATACAACGCCGAAGGGCGAGGATCAAAGCTCAAAGGAAACCCAAAATCATCAAGAAAACCATAATAATACAGCGTGCAAATCTAAGGTCGAAAGAATATACAACTGGTCTTCTAGGTCTAATAAATATACAAGTCTGGTTGATGGAGTTTGCTAGATACAACTGAATATAAATAAATGCAATGGTGGTCACGATGCAGGTGAACCCACCAGCCAAGGCAATCACCCGAAAAGAAGCAGTGTGCCAACAAAGCCGCCAAGGAAACCTGTATGGCAAAACCTGCAAGAAATTGTGGCACAACGGGGGTGAGTTGCCAACTCGTGAGTGGAAAATATCACCGAGCAGAAATCGTATGTATGACTCAGTCCTAGGTCATACGATCATAATATATCCTCAATATCATATCCTGAACTATCTACATATAAGTGTAATATCATGTGCTCGTGTCAGTGCCTCAGATAGCAACATAACATATATATGATGTATGAAAGCATCGAAATGAAAACAGAATACATCATGAATGAGAAAACTGTTTTCTTAATATAGTGAGATTTCTGTATATTTAAATCGAGGTGTTATCAATGAAATCAGCATAAAATCCGTGTCAAGTATCGACACAAAACATATATCTAAATATCCAATATCTCGAGCTCCGGCTATCCGGACTGGCCTATTTCATAAAATCTCAATACCTCAAAGTCTCAATATCTCGGGCTCCGGCTATCCGGACTGGCCCCTGGGCTCCGGCTATCCATACTGGCCCCTCATTAAATCTCAAGACTACGTCGGTATCCTCTGGATATCCGCCGCGTCACAAATAACCGGTCGGTAGTGCTCCCCTGCCAGGATCAACGCCATCATCTGCGACCTTATCATCCCGGGGTACTGCACCGGGTCCACTATGCACCCACAGACGGTTCCTCCTCCTCCTCCTCGAATAGGGTGTATGATATCGCTCAAGAGCCGAGAAAACTCATGGTGGACATATCTCATATCATATCATATCACGAGAAAACTGCACTTTTTATCTTTTGAAATGAAAATGAGTTTATAAAATGTTGCGGTTCCTCCAAATCCAGAAATCTCATGGAAAATCCGAAATCTCAAAATGAAGAGTCAATAATAGTAAATACCGGGCTTCGGCAATCCGAACTGGCCCTAATTATATTGCATGACAAATGAATATAATAACATGCACATGTATATATGTAAAGAATGCAATATCTAAACTAGCACAGCAATGATATATCAGAACTATCAGCTAACATGAGATATCAATAAGGTAATATTATCTAAAGTGTACGTGACATGGAAATTACCAATGATGATGTGTGTGAGCCGGAAAGCAAGTGTACGTGGAGCATACGCCTCATCGGTAATGGTGCTGGTGTCCTGACAGCATGGTTTCATAATCACTAAAGTACACTTTAAGCATGCAATGCGATGATAACAATATGAATAAACGGAGAATGAATAATAAACACAGCAATACAGAATATACATATCTATATACGAGTCATACAGTTTGTTGTCTGAAATCGTACGAATCGTGGTGTTTAGAAAATAGGGGCTACGGTGTATTTAAGAAACTGTACGTCTTTTAAAATATCTGTAGTATCCCTTGGCCTGTCTTTAAAATACTCACGACTCGTTAGTTTTGGAAATAAGTATGACTCGCGCCCAACTCTAACATCTACTAAGTAAACTACATGACAAGCTAAAAGACTAACCAAAGGGTAAGGAAATCCATCTAAGTCCGAGTCGATCTATATATCTAGTAGTCGGTGATCCCGCCTCAATAGCATCACATACGATAACATATATAATACGACATCCTCGAATCATGAGTGCGGATCTATTATCATATTTATATCTTGTATGGTAAATCCATCGTATGGCATCCCAAATCTGGGTACGGGTCGCCTATCACATGTACATCAATATCCGTATGGTATCATTATCAATATATCATGAACATGGTATTGATCTAAGTCTAGTACATACCGATACCATCAACATATATCTGCGTGTGTATGAAAACACATCTCCCATCAATCCGCTAATATAATATGTCGTATCTCATAACACGACCCAATCATATCACCGATCTCACGGCATCCTGTTGGCTATAGTGCCTTCAAGGAAATTATTGTAGTCGCAGGCACGTGATTATGATAATTGAGGTAGGACCTATACCGATAAAACAGTCTTACTCAAAATGATAGTATGCTATCCGCTTTGTCTTTATCATCATGTATATGTTGATAGAGCCCATAGGATTCTGCCTTGACTACCAGCATTGTGATGGCGATCACATACGTGGGAGCTGGGGGTCTATACGCGCATCCTTAAATGTCCCTAGTCGTGGGAGTATCGAGACTGGGTATCGGTACTCCAGTGTAGACTGGTGTATACTTATCTAGATCCTGACGAGGGGCGGTGGCCGGTCTCACAAGCCGTTTGTGTTAGTTGTTCACCTAAGATAGTATACAGGTGCTCATTGGGTTATGAGTACACTGGACGGACTCGCCGGGAACATGCTAGTTGGTATTATACCTATAGTCAGATAGCAGTTCCCTGGTGACATGTGTACAGGTTAGTCTGTCGACCTGAGATCGTCATTTGTCTCGCGTGAGTTCCCACTGTACTTTGATTACTACCCTACCACGGCTCAAAGGAATCGTGCAAACAGGTTTTAGTTGGGTACAGTCCCGAGCCACATGGAGGCAGTGAGCGGATCGTCGAGGATTCGTCTCTCCCGGTATTGGGGGTTGATATCGCACAGTGCACGGGTGGTCATCACTAGAAATCCTCGGCCGGGGTATGTGAGAATTACCGATCCAGGATCGATAGTTTCTCAGGAAATGATGGGTTTCATACCGACACGAATTATCGCGTTGTTAAGGGTCTGAATTTATCCACCCCCTTAGACTCGATATGCGATACTCTTAGACGAACAGACCAGACTGTACGGATATTGTCACTGACAAGCTCAGTAGGGGTTTGGAAGAGTTTGCTCGTCAGCCTTCCTTTGGCTCAATACCTGGGTAGCCGTTACGTACAGCTAGTGCCGCTGACGTGCTTGTGGTTAAACCCACTGTCAGCGTATTGACGAGTCTTTAGAGTCCCACACAAAGGGTTTTCACGGCTCAGGCGATATGGTGTAGGTGACGTATGTTGATACATACAGGTGTCCGATTAAATATATGCACGGACTGCACAGACTTTAATCGGACGGTTGATAATACTAGCGGTTTAGGATTAAGCCAGATTGTTAAATCAAGTTTTGATTTAATAATTTACATATGTATTTATATATATGTATTCTAGTATTATTGCTCACTATTTATTTTCTCTCTTTGGCTATTCGTATTTTCGTACGAATACGCGTATGTGTATTTGGATACATGTACCGGGAAGCATTCTGTATTTATACGGAATGGCTTCTAGAAGATGCCACCTCATTATTGATTTTCTTTTGAAAATCATTTTATTTATAATGAGGTGGAAAATGTGACATGGCTAGGCATGGGTCTTTTGGTCAAAGCATGGACTTTGGCAATGTAGAGATTGGTATGGGTATTTGTTTAATGCAAATTGGGAATGACATTTTTGTGGGGGCATGAGAGGAAGGGGTCGGCCACTTTTTGGGGAATGGTATTGCTCGTTTTATTTTTCACTTGGTGCTCTCTCACTCTCATGCTCACACAAAACACTTAGCTAATTTCTAAGCTCATGCCTTCCATGTTTTTCCATCACCTCCCCATCTTCTATGGTTGCTCCATGAGCAATTTTTGTATGAGAGAAAATCATGGTGAGTCTATCCTACACCCCCACTTTCCACTACTAGCGATCTTGGAGGATCGGTTGGTCCGCTTGGCGAACCTGGAGCTTACGTCGTTTCCCTCGGGTGGATCATCGGAGATGAAGGAAGACCGGCGACCAAAGTCGATCCGCATCACTAGAAGCTTGGAAATGGTTGAAGACCCGAAGGACTTGGTTCATTAGGTATAAACATTCTATCTCCTTTTGTTAGCTTGCTAGTTTTAGGGTTAATGGTTTTGATCTTGGAAATCGGGTAATGGTACCGCCGGGTTTTTCGAAAATTTTTATTCCGTATTTGGCCACGGTTCGATGACCGGGGCGCTCCCATAACCCAACATGGTATCAGAGCCACCCATTAAACCCTACTAGCTAGTTGCACAATTTTAAAATCTCGATCGATCAAAATTTCCAAATCAATTTTCCAATTTTCCAATTTTCTGTCGATTTTAAAACTTGGTCGAAAAATCTTTCTGTATAGCTTAAAAATCCGTGCAGGAAATTATAGAGCACCACAAGAAATTTTTGTTCCACCACGCTTTTGTGGCCAAATGCCTCCAAATATTTTCTGGAACTCTCTGACAAGGAAAAATGATTTTTGTGATGTTTAGTTTTAGCCCAGATTCTCTTGAGTACTGGTTTGCACTTGGGGCTAGACAGAAATTTTAATCGATCGATATTTTAACTGTGATATTATTAGTACTTAGTTTAGCATCTACGACCGTGAATTTCACTCGATCGGTAAACCCGTCTGATTGCTATATGTTCTTTTAGACGAGTTTGCGAACGTGACATTCACGTTGATGTTCTGTGTTGTGCTGTGATGTTGCGGATTGTCGTGGTGGATAGCCTGGGTGCAGTGGTAGTACAGTTTTGTTTCATTTGTACATTTGATATTGCGGGGCGAGCGTCCGACATGTAGACTGCCGTCACTGCCTGTTTGTATATTATTCTTTTGGGGCACGACCGGGTTGAGGTCGATGTACCAGTTTTATATATTTTCTTTTCTTTACTAGGATTACCCCGCGGTAGGGTGCACGGATAGCCGGGTTCTAAAGGGCAACAGGCCCGCATCTCATGGCGTTGAGATGGAGGGGGCTTCACTTTAGAATTGGCGGGCTATTCGCCGCACTCGTAGGGGGTATAGGTTGACCCAAGGAGGGGTGCTCAAGTTACCGGATTCCGTGAAGTGCTGGGTGGTCCATTCACTTTGTTAAAGGGGGCTGCTTCGCTTCAGGTTTTGGCGGGTAACTTTCCGCGCTCGTAGGGGTCTAGGAGTTCATTGCACAGGTTATCCACACGACCAGGGGAACGTCGGGTTTTCAGTTGTGGCTCAAAGGAAACCCGGGGCTCCCAGATTATTTGTATTGTTCTGTGATGCTTATTACTTTTCTGTGATGTTGCATTTATCATGCCTGGGACGGTTGTTATATATATTTATATATACTAGTAGATGTTGTATATGTTTTGCATCCGCGCTATCCCAGTCCCCGCTCTGTCGTTAGTTAAGTAACCTAAAAGGTGATGACGGGACCCAGTGGCGAATGCGGATGGCATATACATACATTTTATTTTCGTTCTTTTCTGGTGTGATTAATTGATGGGGCTGCGTTGATTCTTATCAATGCAAGGAAAAAAAACCTATATATATGATGTTGTTGGAACCAAGATTTTAAAAACTGACATTACAGACATTCTTTTTTGCTTTGCACAGTGATATTCGGTTATGAATATCCAGCACCTCATTTGACGAGGCAAGGGCCAAGATCCCTTCACCGGGAGTGACCCCTTGGGCAGGAGTTTGCGTCAACATAATAACTTCACTATAGTCGATTACCTTTTGCTTTGCATAGTGGTATTCAGTTTGGAATATCCTGCACCTCATTCGACGAGGAAAGAGCCGAGATCCCTTCACCGAGAGTGAACTCTTTAGCAAAAGTTTTCGCTGCTATACTTTTATAAAACCACTTGGATTCCTTCAACGATATCAAGTTCATTACGTTAAAGGTTTTTCGCCAAAAACCAGCCGTAGCCCTCCGTCATTTCAGAAAAGCAGCGCCTGTTATTCGTGCTATGTTTGTTGGCTTCCGTCAAGGTCTAATGTGCGGTAGCTATGTGTTACTTTTATGTAGCATGGATATGCATTAATCTAGGACAGTCGTGCAGCCTTGTTGGCATCCGTCAAGGGCGAGTACGGGTGGGTCTAGATTAATCAGGATAATGACGGGTAGAACTTGACTTGCAACTTATGATTTGTTGGCATTCGTCAAGGTCATAAGCTGCTTGGGGTAAAAATCATATCGGGAGTTTCAAACATACAGGAAACTTGCCAGGCATGCGCATACCTTCTGGAGTGTGGTGACTTGAGTGGCTTCCATCAAGTTATCATGCGATGATAGTTGGATCCCGATTCCCACTGATGAGTAGGATTACTCTTCGGGTGATTCCGACTAATTCTCCTTTTAGGTTTGGAGGAGAATTCGAGGAAACAGTGGGAGCCATCCAGATTAGATAAAGTGATTATCCATTCTGATCTAGGTTAGAGTGCACGCTGAGTGTTTTCTTCTCTCTCTCTTTGACTGTGACCATGACCCGACCCTAGACTATAACTCAGTGACCAAATAAACCGAACTTTCTTATAAACACTGGCTTTTGGATTGTCCTAAATGCATACATCATTTCCACTCCTTCTTTTACCCTTTGCTTTTCTCCAGAACACCCCGTACCACTACGAATATCCACTTCCATTGGATAAAACCATCGTATGGTTATATACGAACTCGAAGGAACTTATTCGAGGATGATTTCCGATTCTGGAGAAAATGAATAGGACTATTCAGTTGTCTTTTCTTTTTACCTTCTCTCAGGTTGTGAGGGCTCCTAGGATTAGGAGACGGTACACCTATTACGCTTATTGGATAGTCTTCTTCCAAACCATAGGCAGGTGCCGAAAGGTAGAGAATGAAGAAAACCAATTAGCCTAAGTGTGGTGTACAGAAGGTAATGAGTAAAGACAAATAAAGGGATTAGAAAGAGGGCAAAGTAAATTGCGACTTCTATTCACCAAGTCTTTCAAACCACTCCTACTTCGCCTTTATATTTCTCCAGAACACCCCGTATCACTACGAACATCCAATCCTATTTGATAAATCCATCCTATGGTTATATACGAACTCGGAGGAACTTTTTCGAGGATGGATTCTGGTTCAGGAGAAATAGAATAAGATTTATTCAGTTGTCTTTTATCTTTACCTTCTCTCAGGTTGTGAGTGCTCCTAGGACTAGGAGAGTACACCTATTACGCTTATTGGATAGTCTTCTTCCAAACCATAGGCTGGTGCCGAATGGTAGGGAAGGAAGAGAACCATTAAGCCTAACGATGGTGTGCAGAAGGTAACGACTAAAGAAAAATAAAGGGATTTGGAGAGATGGCAAGGAAATATATGGTTTCAGTCATGAATCTGGATAATGGAAGAGGCATTACTATGAATACAAGGATACCCCTACAAAATATTTTAATGTTTCAGCTTCACTCTGCGTTGTTAATTGAAAACCGTTTTCCCGATTAGGCCCTTACTCCAGGGTATGTATTTACCAGTTTTGATTCTCACATCTGTATGGTTTTACAGATGATGAGTGGGAGTAAGTTATTGGGAATTAGGTGATCATCCTCATTATATCGGAATTCGTTGTAATTGGTGATATTTGAGGAAATCGCCTGGGTTGTTTGCCGGACGGCAAGTATTTGGTTTTGAATATCCGTTGTTATGCACCAATTTCAAACTGATATATCTGTACGTTTATTTTTATAAAGTGAGATATAACTTTTTGAAATTATATCCATGATATATACCTATATCAGTTGATGGTTAGGTAAGGAGCATTCAACATCGGTGTAAGTCTTCATAACCATAGTACAGTTTTCAACCTGCGACGCATAGGGTTTAAGTTATTAAACTCAGGGGACTTATACAATGTATTGTATGTTGTCCAGTGTCCATTAGGATACAGGGGTTGGTCCTCGTATTATATTTTGTTTACTTATGACTCCTCAAGTTTTGGACAAGTGTTTCGTAGAAATACAAGGTCCAAGTTTGAGAAGTTATAGGTACAAGAATAAAGTAGAGAACCAGGTGTCACAAGTATCGGGATTCTTCAAGGTGATCGAAGATGTAGATACTTGTATAAGGTATTCAGTTGATAGTAATGGTTTTGAGGAACTTGTTTCTCTTCAAGTTACTCATAATTGGACGCACTCCTAAGTTGAGTAATGCTGATCGGCCTCTCTCCATTTAGTTGACATGCACTGGAGACAGCTGCATGATTTGAATCTGATTCCAATTAAATTAGTGCCTTTGTTTCTATATTAGATATATATAGAATCAATTTATATCTTAACGATGTTAAGGTATAGGGAGTCGTCCGGCTGATGCTTAAAACCAGAATTTTGATAAACTCAAGGCACGTTTCAGTAATGGCTGTTTGTGGGTTATCCCGGGCTTTGACGAGGGTTAACTTTCTACCATCAGGACGATCAATAGTGATATTGTTCTTGACTCGTCACAATTTTAGTAAAATGGATTTTTTTCAGAAAACAGTAGTGGGAGTATGGTAGAACTGGAAGTGATTCCAAAACCACAAATGATTACGGAAAATTTAATAGGACCTAAAGATTCAATCAGGATTGACATTCCATTAGCCACTCCGCTGATATGGAGGGTTACCTCAGGCACCCGAGAGGTACTTCGGTAGCCTCAAGAACGGTGACAGGGAGGTTCTTGTTTACCCAGACTTGACACTACTGTTGTTCCAGACTATGAGACCCAGCAGGAGGATGAGTATAGCGTCATTCTGAACTAGCTTTAGAGGTGCACGTATATATGACTCTGCCAGTGGGTTGTCGTAATCAGTGGGAGCAGAGGAAGCGTAGTGGAAAAGTAGCTTGTGTCTATTTATAGACTAAACCGGATATAGCGGAGAATGATCATCTAATTTTTCATATGACAGTCATAAGTTCTTTGACTTCATCAGAATAGAGGATGGATCTGTTAAGAAGGTAGTAGGGTGTGATGTCCTGGTATTTGGATGACATACACAGAGTAGGAAGTGAAATTCCTATACTACGATCGGTTATACTTTGATTGTCACACAGTAGTTTTCCACATAGGTTATGGATATTATATCAGGCATTCTGGTTACTAGATCTATGGTTTTTATATCTAGATTTGGGTAGTGTCCCAATCTGGGTACTTAGACAGTATTCTAAAAGATTTTTAGAATGGACGGCTCCTGGCATGGTGGTGAACCTGCAGGTGAATGGAGTCACCCTCTCTAAAGGTGTCTTACAGACTAAAGGGGAGAGGGGTGTGCATGATTGGCATATCACTTGTTTAGGCAATTGAGTCAATCATGAGATGTCAAGTACCACACCAGATGTTGTTTTTGCACTAGATGCAATAAGTTGATATATTAATCCAATCCTGGAGAAAATGATTGGAAGCAGTTTATGAACATAAGAGGATGTTCTAGGGATTTGATAACGGCGGCCTCCTTCTCGAGAGGGTTATCATTTCAGGCTTCCAAGGTGACCTGGATGACAGAGTGACCGTCGGAGTTATAGTTTTCCCTTTGACGAGGGGCAGTAGTTTGGACAGATGGTCCAAGCGGATACTGAGGAAGGTATGGCGCAGTATACTGATTAAGTTCAGTAGACGATACAGTCTAAGAAGTTTGCTGGATTTGGAGTTCATTTATGAACTGGGTCCCATCAGATATCCAGAAATATTCTAAGACGGGTATTGCTCATTTCGGGAGATAGTTTTCTCCGCGAAGTTGAGATAAAGAGAGACACAGAAAGAAACACTGGAGTGGATCCACTCACTGAGGCTATTTCTCGAACGCAATAGTTTTACAAACGAGGTTTGTGAAACTGATTAGTAGAGGAGTTGGGTGTTCGGTATCACACGGGCTGTGAGTATGCGACGTCGAAATAATTAGCCTTATGTGCAAGTGGGAGATTGTTGGCTATAGTGCCCTCAAGGCAATTATCGTATTCGCAGGCACGTGATTATGATAATTAAGGTAGGACCTATACCAATAAAACAATCTTACTCAAAATGATAGTATGCTATCTGGTTTGTCTTTATCATCATGTATATGTTGATAGAGCCTATAGGATTCTGCCTTGACTACCAGCATTGTGATGGCGATCACATACGTGGGAGCTGGGGTCTATAAGCGCATCCTTAAATGTCCCTAGTCGTGGGAGTATCGAGACTGGGTATCGGTACTCCAGTGTAGACTGGTGTATACTTATCTAGACCCTGACGAGGGGCGGTGGGCGGTCTCACAAGCCATTTGTGTTAGTTGTTCACCTAAGATAGTATACAGGTGCTCATTGGGTTATGAGTACACTGGACAGACTCGCCGGGAACATGCTAGTTGGTATTATACCTATAGTCAGATAGCAGTTCCCTGGTGACATGTGTACAGGTTAGTCTGTCGACCTGAGATCGTCATTTGTCTCGCGTGAGTTCCCACTGTGCTTTGATTACTACCCTACCACGACTCAAAGGAATCGTGCAAACAGGTTTTAGTTGGGTACAGTCCCGAGCCACATGGAGGCAGTGAGCGGATCGTCGGGGATTCGTCTCTCCCGGTATTGGGGGTTGATGTCGCACAGAGCACGGGTGGCCATCACTAGAAATCCTCGGCCGGGGTATGTGAGAATTACCGATTCAGGATCGATAGTTTCTCAGGAAGTGATGGGTTTCATACCGACACGAATTATCGCGTTGTTAGGGGTCTGACTTTATCAACCCCCTAGACTCGATATACGATACTCTTAGATGAACTGACCGGACTGTACGGATATTGTCACTGACAGGCTCAGTAGGGGTTTGGATGATTTTTCTCGTCGGCCTTTCTTTCGCTCAATACCTGGGTAGCCGTTACGTACAGCTAGTGCCGCTGACGTGCTTGTGGTTAAACCCACTGCCAGCGTATTGACGAGTCTTTAGAGTCCCACACAGAGAGTTTTCACGGCTCAGGCGATATGGTGGAGGTGACGTATGTTGATACATACAGGTGTCCGATTAAATGTATGCACGGACTGCACAGACTTTAATCGGACGGTTGATAATACTAGCGGCTTAGGATTAAGCCAGATTGTTAAATCAAGTTTTGATTTAATAATTTACATATGTATATATATATATGTATTCTAGTATTATTGCTCACTATTTATTTTCTCTCTTTGGCTATTCGTATTTTCGTACGAATACGCGTATGTGTATTTCGATACATGTACCGGGAAGCATTCCGTATTTATACAGAATGGCTTCTAGAAGATGCCACCTCATTATTGATTTTCTTTTGAAAATCATTTTGTTTATAATGAGGTGGAAAAGGTGACATGGCTAAGCATGGGTCTTTTGGTCAAAGCATGGAGTTTGGCAATATAGAGATTGGTATGGGTATTTGTTTAATGCAAATTGGGAATGAAATTTTTGTGGGGGCATGAGAGGAAGGGGCCGGCCACTTTTTAGGGAATGGGCTTGCTCATTTTCTTTTTCACTTGGTGCACTCTCACTCTCATGCTCACACAAAACACTTAGCCAATTTCTAAGCTCATGCTTTCCATGATTTTCTATCACCTCCCTATCTTCTATGGTTGCTCCATGAGCAATTTTTGTATGAGAGAAAATCATGGTGAGTCTATCTTACACCCCCACTCTCCACTACTAGAGATCTTGGAGGGTCGGTTGGTCCACTTGGCGAACCTGGAGCTTGCGCCGTTTCCCTCGGGTGGATCATCGGAGATGAAGGAAGACCGGCGACCAAAGTCGATCCGCATCACTAGGAGCTTGGAAATGGTTGAAAACCCGAAGGACTTGGTTCATTAGGTATAACCATTATATCTCCTTTTTTTAGCTTGCTAGTTTTAGGGTTAATGGTTTCGATCTTGGAAATCGGGTAATGGTAGCGCCGGGTTTTTAGAAAATTTTTGTTCCGTATTTGGCCACGGTTCGATGGCCGGGGCGCTCCCATAACCCAACACATCCTGCCCAATCATATCGACTCATCTCCAAGTATCATATACTATCCTCGTTATCCATGTATACGTATACATACATACATACAT